>JAKWBJ010000041.1:0-678750 GCA_023159175.1 Wohlfahrtia magnifica | reverse complement strand
AGCTTCATCTATCGGCTTGGCTATCATTTATTCAGTCTCTTAGGCCTTATTACCATGGATGAATATATCATTCAACAACACGTGCAATGGAAACTAACCTCAGTTTTCATCAAAAAGTTATATTCAGCGATGAGCTTCATTTCTGGATATATGGCTACAATAACAATATAACAGAAAGGGTTCAGAGATTTACAGCGACATTTTTTTCATGTTAGAAGTATCGACAACAATTATGTGTGAAGTAAATCATCGGCCAAATGCTCGCCACGGCTTCGGGGTATACCACTATCCGTCAGTCCATATCTTTAATGACTCTAAGATATAATTGAGGTTCAATATCGTTAATGTGCCGAATTATCTCATCCTCTGGCTCTTGAATTGGTCTTAAATTACTGACGTCCACTTTTTCTTTTAATTATTCTCAAAGAAAAAAGTCAAACGGTGTCAAATCACGTGATCCCACTTGTAAGAGAGTGATCTCTCTCGAAACTTTACATTCTACAGATTTGTTCTATACTAAGTTATATGATTCATTTTGTTTCATTCGATATAAACGCTACAGTTAAGCTAAATTTGGGAAAACATGTGTTTTATGCTTGTGCGTTTAAGTGTTAATCCGAAATAACCCACGGTTACCAATTGGTAACGCAAAATATGCCGCTACATTTACACGATCAAATTCAAAAACTACAAAGCAAAATTAGAAAAAAAACCGTACTTTGATGCGCAGCATTTGTGGCTTCCCTCAAATATAAAGCTTTTACTATTCTGAGTTCAATTAGCGAAGTTATCACATGCAAAATTGAGCAGAATAGGAAGAGTGCTCGAATTGAAATCGTTCGTAAAGGACAATTTGTTTGAAGAGAGAAGAATCAAAAACAAAAGAATTTAAAAATAATATTTAAAACACAAACCGTGTCGAAAAGCATCAATACGAGTTGAAAACGAACAATTCTTTTTAGTAAATGCTGTTTGTGTAGTATAAAACATGTATGTGTGATACTTGTTGGTCACTGCACACAAAATATACTTATTACGCATATACGAATGCATGATATTACGCATTGAAATGAATTGTGTGTTTCGATTCTTCGAAAATTTAAAAATTTTAAATTTTAAATTAAAAAATTTTATATTTAATTTTAAAATTCATGAGAGCGAATCGTAATTTTCACTCAAAATATTTTTTGCTCGACTCGGGAGCAAAAATTTTAAAAATTAAAAATTTAAATTTTAAAATTTAAAAATTTTAAATTTTAAATTAAAAAAAAATTTTAAATTAAAAAATTTTAAATTTTAAAATTTAAAAATTTTAAATTAAAAAATTTTAAATTTTAAATTTTTAAAATTTTTAAAATTTTGAGTGAAAATTTTGAGTGAAAATTACGATTCGCTCTCATGAATTAAAAAATTAAACTCACGAGCACGAGTCATTATACTAGCGAACCAAAGAAAACTCCGCTCACGTGTTTAGTTTTTATGTACTATGAAATTGAGCTGAAAAAATGTTAAAAATTCTAAATTTTCGGCACGTCAGTAAGTGTACGCGTGTAAAATTACTTTTTAATAATAACTACACTAATTGACAGTTAATGAAATTATCTTTTAAATGCTTATTTCTTAAGAAAAGACGTACCCAAAAAGAATTTCATTTTCATAAAAAACCTAACCTAGTTTTACGCATTTTGCGGAAAAGTGTTATAATGTATTGAAAAATTTACTTAATTTTCATGCTCAGAAGGTCGAAATCAACAAAACGAAAGACAACAAATTCTGGGCTTTACCGGGTTAAGCGTCACTGCTCTGCACATAGATAGAGCCATTATATGCAGGTCAATAAGAACAAGGCTTGTTATAGTCGAGAACTAAAGTTTTTTTTTTTATTTATTTCATTAGAAAGATATAGAAAAATATATTGAAGTCTTACTCTTAAAATATTTTGATTCTTTAATTCCTTTTCCAGCAGAAACACAATGACAACGACAATTCCTGTGTGTCATAGTATTTGTTTAAGCATTGAAATCATTAAACTTAATTAAATACTGAATAAATAAGAAAAAAAAAAAATAAGTAAAAATAAAAATTAAAACCCGAATACTCGTACATGTGAAAAATAAAATTGTTACTGTGGATGGTTGCAATGTTTGCAATTGAATGCAGAGATGGGATGGTTTTTTTTTCTTTTTGGTTTTCATTGTCCAGCAACGTGATGTTTTTTCAAGCATTAAACATGTATTGCCGGCAATTCATGCGTATTGACCAATTACGTGCATTTCCTGTGCTGTGCGAAAATTAAAACCTTAAAAAATAAAAAATTAAAAAAAAAAACAAATAAAATCCATAAAAAATTAAATGAAATTAAATAAACTGCAAAAGATATCAATTTTCTAGCAATGATTGTTGAAAGATATTGTTATTTTTTAAATTTCATTTTAATTTTATAGCAAATAATTTGAAAATTTATGACTTTAAGCGGTTAACGAATTAATTGTTTTCAATTAAGCTTGTAAGTAACAATGTCTGTCTGTATTTTTGAATTTCTGTCAGTAATTATCTCTTTGTTATTAAAACCCGTTTAAACTGTTTCTCACATTTGGTGAAGTAGATATATTCAGTTGACTTGTTCGCTTGAAAAGCCTTTAAATTTTAGCAAAATTAACATTGTTTTGAATATTTCGGAAATTTTCGAAATTATTTTATTTTCTAACAAACGATTTTAAAACTTTTTAGTTCCCCTGTTTATTGCAGAAACTTCATGTTGCTGTCAACTAAACAAATTATGTGTTTTTTTCTTTCTTTCTTTCTTTCGCTCTCCCTTCATAATTGCAATGTTTGCAGTTTAGGAAATACAACAGATTTACTAATTATAACAAAACAATACTTTAGTTTGAACTACAATTTAAATAGAAATAAACTCCTTCTTTGTTTTGTTTTAATTCTTTTTTTTGTATGTTTTAGTTGCCTGCCATTTTAAAATACAAACAATTTAATTATTGTTTCTGTTTCCAGTCATTGTTGTTCATGATTTTAAAATAAAATTTTATTTACCATAGAATAGAAAATTAATTATTTGACAAGAATAGTTTTACTAACACGCAAAAATACACAATAATACAAAAGTTGACTTAATAAATATTTTCATTTATGTGTACATACATACTTACATAAATATATTAGTAAATGAAAACAAAAAAGTAAGTGAGGTGACCAAATCAGGTGGAAGGTTAAAATATTTCTTTAAAGATATAACTTTTATACCATGTTCAGACATACATAGATTTTAATTGAGTCAATTAATTTATAAATTAAGCTTTCGGATTTGGTGTTAACATATAGTGCAATTAAGTTTGTTCAATTAGCATTTGGCAACTGAAAATGCTTAGACACATTTTAGTCGTGAAAACTTAAATTAGAGAATTTGCAACAAAGTAATTAAGTAAATAATGAATTTTTAACTTTAAACAGAGTGTAAAATGTAAAGAAAACAACTCAAATTCAATCCGCAAAATGTTTATTTACTTTTTTCATTTCGACAATATATTTTACATACCATTGTACAGTGTGCGAAATCCCCATTCATACAACCCAAAAAATTTAAATCATCATCATATCATTTTTATATTTTTTTTTCTCCATCACTCCTCTAGGGAGCATATTGGCTTTCCACATAGCATCTTTTGCTTTAATCAATTTGATATTTTTAAGCTAAGTAGATGATTAATCCGCTGTAGCTTCCTCCACATGATTTTTTTGTGTAGTGGTGTAGATCCTTGCTAATTGGTGGTGATCTTTACTTTAGCATTGTAATTTTTTCCCAGTAGGTGGCGTGATTTTCCTGATCATTCGCCTGATATTTGTCATCATTTCCTGGGGTATGCGAGAAGGGTCAGCCCCCTTCTTTTTTAATTTTTTTTTTAATGGAGTTGTCTGGAGGGAAGTTTTTTATTATTAAACATTCTAAACCACAACTAGCCTTGGTCGTTTGTGTTGTTACGCGTGCGCTCTAACAACTACACCACGCCAGCCTTTATATTTATAGAAGAAGTTGTAACTCAAGTGCCATTTTTTATTTGTTTTAAGTAATAAAACCCTTTTGTTTAAAATCGTATAAAATATATTTTTTTTAATTATTATTTTATAAAAAAAACTTATGAATTAAAAAATGCCTCTTGAAAAATTGTATGAATAAGGATTTTGCATACGGTATGTATTTGTTACTTCTCACTGAGCAGACCTCCCACCGAGTTGCCATTCCACATTGCATTTTCAATTCGACCCTCTTAATTGCACATTTATACACTAATTGGGCAATTTATAAATTGTAGTTTTGTATGATAAATTGAGATCAATTAAGGGCTTAATTGCACAAAATATTCTTAATTTACAATTAAAGCTTATGTGTGAACATGATATTATGTTCAGTGTGAAGGCAAGGTTTTGGGAATTTTTTTTTTTGCAAATCTAATAAAATGAATCTTCAGCATACATTCTGAAATCTTAAAACTTGTAATAATATTACAATAATTAAGTTCATAAGTTAATTAAGTAGTTCTCAATCGGATATGTGGGTAGAACTCTAGCTTCTACAAACGGCTGAGCATACGTTGCGATTTCCTTTCTAACCTTGAGCACGTTTTGGTCTTAATGGATGTTTGAATTTTTTATAAACAATGGAGCGTTTGTCATAAATCACAAAATTTGAATCTGTTCAATGTGTGAAGCTGAGACAGTGGCCCCATACTTACCGTAGGATGCTCTTTGTATAAATAGGCGATTTTTGTTCTTTTTTTCTAAAGTTTTGGTCGCAACTCACCCAGAAATATTCCTACGAATCGAGCCAAGTGCCATTAAGATAGCTTGGAATATTTTTAAGGTCTTACCCTTGATCAAAAATTTCCCGGAATTTATTCAAAAAATTTAAAATACAAGTTTATTCCTCTAAGACTATAATGTCCCCTTCAAAGTAATCCACATCGACTGCAACACACTTATGCCAAACGCTTGATCTAATCCTCGAAGTTTTTTTCTATATTCGGTTTTCGGTATATCCCTCAGTACTTCCTACAATTTGGATGGTATTTGTTAAATTTTTCGGCAAAAATTTTCGAAAAATGATGGCACTGTGCGACGGTGCGTTATCTATGCGCAAAATCTACGAGTTTTATGCCCACAATTCTGGTCTTACTCATCGAATTGTTTCATACAAACATCTCATAATGCGAAAATAATACTCTTTGTTTACTGTCTGGCCTTCTGGCAAAATGTTATGATGCACTACACCGCTGTAATCCATGAAAACCGTGAGCATTGTATTCTTTTTTGACTGAAAACCATGTGGTTTCTTTGGTCTCAACTTATTTGGTGAACGCCATTCACTTACCTGATGTCTGGATTGCGTGTCGTACTCATAAACCCACGTCTCTTCTCCAGTAATGATCCTTTTGATGCATGTGGGATCGGATTCAGCCTCGAAAATTATGTCTTCTGCGACCTCAACACGGTTTATTTTTTGCATGAAATTGAGGTCTTTTGGCACCAACTTTGCTGCTACACGACGGAAACCCAAATCATTAACCAAAATATTTTGGACGGCTCCATAGGCAATGTTGAAGTTGTTGGTGGTACTTATAAAAGAAATACAGACAAATATTAACTTGTGTCTCCTTTTAAAAGGTGCAACAACAGTTTTTGAAGGATTCACCGAGAGGCCATCCTGAGTGCTTAAATTCGACAGCTTGTACAGGGCCGCCACAACTTACTGTCATATTTCCCACTTGCTGTTATAATGAGGTCATCAGCGCAATCAATTACACTGACATCCCTATGTGCCAACATGGTGAGCAAGCTATCAACTACTATAGTCCATAACAATGGAGAAAGTACTCCACCCTGAGGGCATCCTTTTGACACCATCACAGTGGATTCCACACCATCAAACCTAAGACGTCATGAATGATTTAATTACAAAAAATTATTCTGGATACGATGTAAATTTCTCTTCGTTATAAGAATAAAGGTTCTATAGGCTTGTATGTATAGAAAATTTATACACGAATGTATTAATATGTTCACAGTAGTGTACACTGTTATAAAGATTCGCTTGATCGCTTGTTACTTCTTTACTTACTTACTTACTTGAACAAAAATGTTGTGTGGGATTTTAGAAATTTAATTTAGGAGTAGCGAAAAGAGCTTTGTGGACTGTACTTCTGCGAAAAATACCAAATATTGTTATAATACAAGAACATTATTTCTTATGCATTTCCCTTCCGGTTCGAAGGACCATGATCAAGAATGTTGTCTGGGATATTAGATAGAATGTAGGCTTAGTGATACATGAGTTAAATGGACTGTATTTCTTAAAAAAACACCAATTCTAGTTAAATATAAAATTTCTCATGCATGTAATTCGATAAAACGAAGCTTTACAGTGTAAACTGTCTACACATTGTTGTTTAAGATTATCCGATAACTCTTGGTCACCTTTAAAAATCACTCAAACAAAGAAACACTGATGAAAGATTCTATAATTTTTAATTTTGCAAAAAGTACTTTTGTACATCAACACAATTATAAAAACACACATATATATATACAAACAGATACGCATACACAGATACATTAAAATAAAATTAGATTATTGTCTATTTGTGTTTATAAAATGGTTAACCAGATAAATTGAAACAAAAGTAATGGGCAAAAAATTGAAAATAAAAATTCTAATGAAACAAGTTAAACAAATATGTTTTGCATCATTTCATTCTAGTTTTAGTAAAAAAAAACAACAACAAGAAAAAATTGCATCTATTTTTCATTTAAAGTTTTTGTAGATTTCGATTATAATGAAAATCTGCAGGACAAACAATATCATCCATAATTATATAAAAACGAACAATGAAATGCGAAACAAAAAGACAGAAAAAAGTCGTCAACATTAGCGAATAGTTTTTATTGCTGCCATTATTATTTGTTAAAAATGTTGTTGGATTGACAGAAAAATTAACAAAAAAAAATGATGAGAGGAAATAAGAAGGGGGATAGGGGAGTATAATATAAAAATGTACATGCGTTGTAAATTTCTATAAAACAAACATGGACTGAGGCCAGTGTATTTGAGTGACATAGGAGCATACGAAGGCAGTCCGATAATTATGGACTCCAAGATAATAGATAATAGAGTAGACTGTGGTATATACATAGAGTTCTGACATTATAATTTCTTATAGGCTGTCTGAACATAGCAGTGTATTTTAGCTGAAGGATAGGACTTTCAGACAAAATCTTCTGATTAACTTGGACACTCAGGCTGCGAACAAGTTCCTTACATCGACGTCTAACTGTGTCTATGAATGCCAGAGATTTCTTATAAAGGGTCCGCCATCTAACGCTTTTTTTTCAACTAGTGCTTATCTCGTAAATGGTAACACTTAGCTCATGTCTGATTTGACAGATAATTAGTTTTATCCTTCCGCTGAACGAATATGGTTGTGTATACGCTTGAACAATGCTGGGAAATATTGCGACATTACTTTGAAAATCATGGTAATGTTGCAGAATGAAAAAAAGAAAAAAATCATCTTTTCAAATGAAGCTCATTTTGATATTGGCGGGTATGTAAACAAGCAAAATTGTCACATTTGGGGCACAGAAAACCCGCACGATTACATGGAAACGACGATACACCCAAGACGAGTCACTGTTTGGTGCGGATTTTGGTCCAGAGGCATAATTTTTCTTCGAAATTGAGCAAGGAGTGGCCGTTACAGTCAAGTTGATTTTTCAAGTTAATCCACTGTAGCCCCCTCCATATCGATTGTGTAGTAGTGAATATCCTGGCTAATTGGTGGTGATCTTTACTTAAGTATTGTTATTTTTTTCCCAGTAGGTGGCGTTTTTTCCTGATGCTTTTCATTATTGTCAGAGGTAAGCCGAAAGGTCAGCGAGGCTTCTACTTTATTTTTAAGATGGAGTTGTTTGAAGGGAAGTTGAAGATTTAATTTTTTCGTTATGTCCTCTGCTGGAGCTCCAACCTGGGTCGCTTGAGTTGTTATACATGCGACTTAACCACTATACCAAGCCACCTCTCAGTCACTATATAATTATTGAAATTATATTTCTTTTAACTCCTACAAGGATTTCTAAAAATTTCTATCTTTAGGTCATTCCACGATTTATTCATTTCGACTGCTTCATTGTCCAGTGGCCGACGCCAAATATGGCTGGGGAGTCCTCTCCTTCTGCTGCTTTAAGGATTCCAGTCTATAACATTTTTCGTTACGTCGTCTTATGGCCTGTGCAGCGTATTGTCAATACGTCTCCATTTCTGTCTCTTGATTTCGACAGCTTTTGTGGTATGGTCTGTTGGCTGGCATAATGGTAACTAAAGGTGTGTGGACAAAAAGTGTTCAGGATTTTACGTAGACATCGATTTGTAAATATTTGTATGGCATTCCATACAAAAGAACGGATTTCATGTCGTATTTTGTGCGTGTTGAGAGGTCATGCGATTTACATACCGAGTTTACTTATCGATGTATCGCTCTATTGATTCGGCTTAAAACATCATCGTGGGAGCCACTTCATCTTTTAATAATGTTGCCGAGGTAGCAGAAAAATCATAAAAGGAGGCATAATTTCATTTGTGGCATGAGGGCACATGCATTATTTCTATACTCTGCTTGAATGGCCAGGATAAAAAGACTACCAATAGTCTTCTTTTCATAGCAGTATCGCAATTTTCACAGGTCATTGTCCCATTGGAAGGCATGCCGATAGACTCGGAATTCCGTCGCATCACTTTTGCAGAAACTGCTAATCGTAAGAAGAGATAGTCTCCAGCCAACGTCTTAAAACGAGGCATCTCTTCTTTGACTAAACTGATGAACATTTAAAATTACCGTAATTGCGGTATCCATTATGGAATCAAAATAGTTTACTGTGCAGACTGAATGATCGGGTAAGCTCTGAGCCAATCCTCTAACCTAAGTTGGACTTTATTCTTCAACAAAGTTCCGTCAGCGTATTAAACATAACCATTTATGGCATTTTTGTTCTCGGGTTTTATTAGTTTATTTTTTCATAAAAACGAAACTCGTACTGCACTAGAAATTACTTTTTTTGTACATTTTCATTTAAACTAACGAAACTGTCTTCTGTTAATTGTTATAGAAAACAGAAAAATAAACAGTTATTACAATTATCACACTGCCCTCGTATAGTAACAACAATTATTTGTATTACAATGTACGCATGTGTGTGTATGTGCCAGTAGTTACATTTAAGTGTGTGTGTGTGTGTATTTGTGTTATAATATATTGTTTACATTTAATTAAAAACCAATTCAAAAACTGTTTATGGCAATTGTTTTTCACAAAAATATGTTTTTAATTCACTTTTTTACAAAAAAACACAAGAGAAAAGCTAAACATTAAAACGAGTTTTGTAAAATAAAACTGCAACTAAATGTTAAATTCATGCCATGAAACCACATAAAAATATTAAACAGTAATGACACAATGACAATATTTTATTGTGTTTAAATCAAAATGTGTTTTTTTATTTTAAATAGAAGTTAATTGCAATGTTGCCACTTTCATGTTGCACGTACATTTCAACACGCAAATAATGTTTTCGTTTGTAATGAACTGGTGGCAAAAAATTAAAATTAATTTTGTAAAAAACTGTACATATTTAATTGAAGTGATAGGTGATTAGATTAAAGCATAAATAATATTAAAATAATTGTAAATTATAGTCGTCTGTGCTCAAGTTTTTATATTACATATATGCTAACCAGAGATCAGCAATGAATCACTTTTCGCTATTCATACTCACTCATTAATTTATAAGTATAAGTGAGTATACATCAGTCAAATTCAACTACTTATACTCATTCATATTCACAATAATGTTGGTTCATAAGTATAAGTAGCAATGAATATGAATCAAACGTTGCACTTATACTCATATCAGTCATCCATTCATAAGAAAACACTCATAATACTCATAAATAATTTGCATGATTCAATACTCATGTGTATTAGCTATTCAAAAGATAATCGTGGTATGAGTATTCAGATGTTTATAATCAAATCATAATCATTTTGCATCGTCTACGCGCAATGATTGCAGATGAGTATGAATCAATAGCGTTTTATATCAATATTTATGACCTATGAGTGTGGGTATGATGAGTAATTCAAACTTTAAAGCAACGTTAGGCAAAGAAATATTAAGGCATATTACAACTGTGTAGTCACTCACTCTTCCACTTTGACAGAGTCTCACTCAGGCCACTTTGCACTGTGTTTATGCACTTGTTTTTTCTTTACTTCTCTTTGTTTATTTTTTGCTTATTTTTTGTCTACGTACGTGTGAATACAAAAGAGAAGAGCAACTCTTTGCCTAAATCTGCTTTGAAATATGAATGCCTATAAGTAGCCATTGTAATGAGTGTAAATGATCATGAGTATAAGTATTTATAAATCATGATTCGAGTATACTTACATCTGTTTTCAGTATTCATTGCTGATCTCTGATGATAACACAGATTGTAGGGTTTTGTTAGTATTTATACTGATATTATGCGGTATACTTGGTAAATACATGTTATGATTTGGTCCGTACTAATCACGCACAGATTTCTGATTTGATGAAATAAATGGATGAAAAATATTCCCATCATAACAGAAACTGTGTTAGGGCGGTTTCGATTTACCTGTTTTAGGTTTTATTGCCGAACAAATGTAATTTAAAAGTAAACTACTTCACGAGGTGTGTCGATAAGTACGGACTTGAGAATTTTTTAGAGTAATCTACTTCAAATCACCCATATAAGGAAAGTTAGTTTTGGGATAAATTAAAATATACAATATAGACGCTTCGTGTATTCCCTCTTAATTTTTGGCACAAACCACAAAGTTATCTAAATTGTGAAACATATTTTAAGTTCAGATCTAAGCTATCCATAGCCTGGTGGTGATAAAGGCGCTAAACGCCATCACGATGTGCTATAAGAACAGGACTTAAAAGCAAAGTACAAAGTAAAATTATAGTAATTAACACGCCATATGTTAATCGTCCCTGGATGTCCTAAAGCTGATACGCGGTTTTATTTTGAAATTCGATTAAAAGGTGTGTTAGAGCGAACTCACTTCTGCCGATTGTCGCAGAAAATGAGGCATAAGAACAAGATAATAAACAAAGCAAACAAGTAACACAGCGAAAATTCACTAGCACTGTTACACAAAAAATTTCTCTTTTTGGTCACATTTGACCTAAAAAGGTCTTTTATGCCAAACTCTCCGCAGTCAGAATCGCTAATGCACTAGCTGCTATAGGTGGTAATCACCCAGAAAAAACCGCTATCTAGTCGAAATTTAAGGACGAATGACTTTCCGCTCGGTTTGAAAAAACTAACCGGAACAATCTCCAAATGAATACCATCAGCTTTCCGTATGGAGACCACAATATCTTCAGCCGACGAGCCTGTTAATGGCCAATAAAGAGCTTCACCCCTACGAATATATGACAAAGCAATACATTGGCAGAGAATATGCTTTGCCGCTCCTCCTCCTTCACAATGAAATTATTGAAATGATATTTAAGTTGGCTGTGGGGCATTAGAAAACCAATAAGTTTACTCATAGTTGCCCTGCCGATGTGGCATAGCTTCGGATTATAGGTGAAGGGCTCATCAGCAGCTTCGTCTTTCTCGGACCCGGTCATTGTGCTTACAATTATGAGCAGAGCCGTAGACCAGTTAACAGCACAGTTCAGTTTGGGTCACACAAGTCTAGTAGCTGAACTTTGCCTTGCCAGTTTGTCAGCGATTTTGTTTCCCATAACAGCAGTGCGTTGTGAGACCTTGTTCAACCATGCCTCGGTATAGACATTTGTAAAAATATGGAGTATAAAAGCTCCTAATACAATATGTTCCTGATCCGCGCTCTATATTAATCTGTGACAAATGGAAATTGGACCACTGCATGGAAAACACTATGCCACATACCCATTGGTTCCTAGACTTTGGTATTGGGATCGAATATTCCCATGATTAAACCACTATTCCTTTTGGGTCCACGCGTATATCATTGTAAACAGTTAAGATCGACACTATGGTCTCCACAGTCCAACTCCGCATTATCTGGTATTTTTTTTTCTTAGATATTCATAACTATGAATTGGCAACACTGACTGATTTCACAATCGATTAAACAGCCAATAAGTAATTGCTTTTTGTTTAGTTTTGTTTGACAATTCGTTATGGATAGACTTACACTAGAGAAACGCTTGCAAAGAGACTGAACCACAAATTGATATTGATATTGAATTTTTTTTCAAGACTTTGTCCTCCGTAGAAGCCCACTTTTGGTTGGCTCAGCACGTAAATAAGCAGAATTATCGGATTTTCTGTGAGTATACTTCACAAGATTTTGTCCATTACACCATTACTATTGAATGCGCTTTATATGTCATATGTCTTCAAAAACGGTGAAGGTCAGACTGTCATTGTCAATGATGAACGGTTTAGGGACACAATTAGAAATTTTTTCGTACCTCAATTAGCTGGCATTAATCCTGCTGATATGTGGCTTCAACAAGACGGATTCACATGCGAGACAACGCGTGCTGTACAATTGATTTACTCAAAGAAACTTTTGATCAAAGAGTAATTTTACATAATAATCCAATTAATTGGCCACCAAGATTGTGTGATCTAATTCAATTGGAGACAATTGAATACATGGAAATCAAAAATCCGAGAATAAGAAGTTTATGAAAATTGGTGTTGCAGATATCGCTTTGCAGGCGCCAGCTGTGGCGGCTACATGCCCGAATTCATACTTGAGCATTAATGTCATAAAATTTTCTATCCAACAAAGCTCGTTTCATTGATATTAAAAATATATTTCTTCGTTTCATTATGACTTAAACTTGTGTAACTGTATAAAAAAACATATGATATAAGAACGTTTGAAGACGGCAAAAGATATGTGGTTTACAAAAAAGCTCGGTAGCCTCTAAATAATGCCAATCATGCCTTGCTGATACAAAGTAGGGCTTTTGTTTTGCGCCATACTTAGATATGATTTTTGAAAAAACACTGACTGCTGTCTTCAAGCAAAAGAAGAAAAAATTCGAAGAATTAAAAAATAAATAAAACGTTTTTTTCTGCCCTTTTTTACATAAACGCGTTTTGGAATATTTATTGAAAATATTAACATTTTCATTAATTAGATTTTTAATTAAACAACTTTTCTTTGAATATTTCGCAGAATATAAACATGACAGTATTTATTTAATTAGGATTTATATCGTTACTATTTTCCAAGAAAAAGTTTTATAATTTGTGTCCCTTATTAAAAATCGCACGTTTTTTCTGCTGCCAACATGACGTCAGTTAGGGCCAATTATGTTTTACAAAGAATTATATAAAAACAAAAAACAACATTTTCATCATCCTCATTATCATCATTTGTATACAAAGATGACACTTTAAGCATTTAATAGGTTTGTTGGCCGACATTTCATTTATATTTTTTCTTTCAAATGCCAATAAATATTTAAATAATTTTTCTCTTCCTTTTAATGCTCCTTTAAGTTCTCTGTGTCCTTTTTTCATTTCTTGTATTCACTAAAGACTTTTGTTTTCATCCTTATAACCGCAGCGTCATTCATTCTATCAGGCAAAAGATTACAATAATGACCTTTTTTCTTTTTCTTGTATGAATTGTCTGTTGCTCTACAACAATAGAATTCTGGGAAAAAGAAGTGACGACAATTTAAAAATTTATGTTTCAAACAAACAGCGTCGGTGGCAAATACGGATGACATACTTACGTACATAAATAGCGACAACAGAAGCCTGTTAAAAAATTTTTGAACTCTTAATAGGTGCGGCAATTTAAGGGATTAAATTTTCAGTAGAAATGATTTGGTGTCAAAACATTTGACTTTTATTTGTGGGGCATTACTGGCTCGTTTTAAAAGCGCGCTATATATGCAAAATAGTTGGGTAGGCAATAATGTTTTCATAGAGATTTCTGGGAATCTGGGATTTTTGAAAGTGCTATCTATTGTGCTACTGCTGTGTTGGTCATATCTCTCAATGTATGGATTCATCGTAACCACATTCGCAGAATAACCAGAGCATTGTTCTCGATTGAGTTGTGCGAATCTGTTAAGAAGTGAATAAGTACTCGGCTTCAATGTTTCATGATATTTTGGACTTAAACAACCCGGTCAAACGCTCTCTGGTGTTGTCAAGTCGACTTAAATTTGTTGGTCGTGTACTTAATAACGGTCTCATAATGTCAATTGTGTTGACCGAAAACACTCCGAAGCTTATAAAATAAAGCTTTTATGTAACCACGAACACAATTCACTGCAACGACTGCAATGTCATTGTTGACATTGTCAACAATTATGTTGACATTGTCAACAGTTATGGCTTTGATGACATTGTCAACAGTTATGTCATTGATGACATTATCAACAATTATGTCATTGATGACATTATCAACAGTTGTAAACATTGTTGAAAACCCCGAAATATAAGAGCCACTTTGTAAAAATAACATAATCGGAACGAGATATGTTTAAAAATGGCTTAATAAGTTTCATGTGACCAAAAGTTCAGTTTGATCGAAAGAGTTTGCTACACCAGAAATTCTGTAATGATATGGATCTAACAAAGAATACAAATAAGTGTATAATGGCATCTCAACCGAGTGAATGCATCATATTTAGCAGAAATATTTTAATACTAAGCTTACACTCCACCATCAAACATGCGACCATTTCAAAGGAATCTTTGCTAATAATGTGACGCCATGTCGACTAGTTTTCGCACCGTTTTGTAAGTCAGAGCAAAGTAAAAATCCCTAATTGCACAATTTATTCTGAAAAATAATTAAAACAGTGAATATCTGGGTTTTTCAGTCAACAAGATCGTGGCGAGAGATATTTAAACGCATACTGTTTCACTCACATCAATTTTCCATAAAAGTTTTGAAGGACAGATGCAATGTTAATTTAATATGACAATATCTATAAAGGAAAGAACATGTCCCTGTAACTGCCACTGAAGTCCAGAGCACCAACTATAGATGTTCTCCGCCGTACTCGATTTTTGATTGTATTTCTAAGATCGTTATATGTTATATTTAGAGTTTATGTCTTGACTTCTGTAGAACGTCTCAAAGTAATTCGCATGCGTTCAACTCCTTTGCCTGCTTGGTGAAAATGATTTCAACTTGTGGCTTTGCCATAATCGTACCAAACAACGTAACAAATATATTGCAAAATGCGTTTGCGTATTTTAGTTTCTGCTTTTAGCTAATTCGTTATACGTAAAAATTTCATTCGATATCAGCTGTGCCCGAGAAATACGCAGGATTCGTCTTAGACAATGGTTTATGAAAACTTTTAAACTTTCGCTGATTACAGCGATAACCTTCCATGCTGTACAAATATTCGTAAGCATTCTTATGGTGTTGTTTTGCTACATCAGAGACAAAATTTTAAATTCTGCTCTATTCTTGCTGATTTTATTTTCAACATCAGCCTATGAACTATGATCGGCTGTAATCATGCTGCCGAAATAACAACATCAGTCTAGCATATCATAATACAATAGATGTCGAAGTTTTGCCCTCAATGGTCATTCCACTAGTCTTGCCAGTAGTTCTTTCGAGGTCCGTATCACTTAAATTTGACTGATTACATACTCTGGGTCACAAGCCATATGCGATAAAAGGCATATATCGTCTGCGTAAGCATGGCAGTTCTAAAAAATATTATCAATTTGTCATTAACTGCCTTTAAGCTTTTAAGATAATGATGATATTACATCTTTTACGACAAGCAGAATTGAAAGATGTGATAGTATACACCATTGTCGTGATAATTTGTCTCTATACAAGAGGTTCTAATGGAAAACTGGCGAAAATAGCAAAAAACCAGGTTGAGGTTTGGGTGAATCACTATGGCCGCATGCTTTCGGAGATTCTTGCGAATTAACCGTATGTGTGATTCACACGAGGACATATGCCCTGCTATGTAGGAGATCGCTAATTCGATTAACATCATTAAGAGAAATAAAGCTGTAGGTGTTGATGATATTACAGCAGAGCTACTAAAGTGCAACCAGCTTACGAGTGTTCACAATCTTTCAGGCTTATTGTTATTATGAATACCTCACATACACCAATAACTGGCGTGGTGTTACCGTTTTCTGTGTAGTAAATATGGTAATTTCCCAAATAATTCCCAAACGATTTTTCTATGACACCGGCTTTGAGGCAGGAACAGGTTGGATTCCGATCCAATAGACACGCAATTGATCACATAAACAACTTACCCGTCATGGTGGAACAGTCTGCGGAATGGCGCTCTTTATAGATTTCGGGAAGTCTTTGACAAATTAAATCATAAGTCGAGCGGTAAAAGTTGGAACTGGTGTTTGGCAAGGTTGTGTCCTGTCACCACTGCTATTTAAGTTGGTCTTGGACACGCACCTTTGAAAAGCTCTTAGGAACGGCAGGGGGATAACGTGAGTTCAAGGGCCGCTTAAACAATCTTGACTATGCAGACAATATTAGGCTTTTGACTCACAGTTACCAAGATCTTGCATCGAATCTACGGAGTTTAACCGCGGCGGCGAAACCAATAGATTTAAATATTAAATATTAATGTGGAAAAAACGAAAAATCTCCGTATCAGTGCTACGATCGATTTACAATTGCCATGAACAAAATAGAGGATGTCAAGGATATAGATAATGGATTACAGATAGGCCGCCAGACGCTTGGTCGTCTCAGGTCTTCTGTTGCTCGCCGTTCTTATCTCTGCTTACTAAAATTGCAATCTTTAATGCGAATATGAAATCCATCCATCTGTGAATGTAGGAACGCTGTTATATATAATATGGGAAAGATGCAAGTATTCGCGAACCGTTGTCTCTGCAAGACCCTTCGCATATTCCGGCCGAAAACAATTTCCATCCATATGCTCTTGCGAAGGGCAGGCCAACAGCCCTTTATGAATGAAATATGTAACCGTAAATGGCGCTGGCAATGGCATACCGTAGGAAAACCACCTAATGATGTCATAAGAATTGCTATAGACTGGAACCCGCAAAGAACAGAAGAAGGGGTCGTCCTGAATCGGAAGAGTTAGAGTGAAGTGAAGGCGTTCGCACAGACTAAAGAATTGTTCAAGAAATTACTGCGGACCTATGCTCCATATAGGAAAGACGGGAAATTAATATTATTATTATGCAAGACATAGTAGTTCGCAAAATTAAAGCTTTCCGTTAACAGCGCTATGAGTTTAAACGGCTAAGTGGTAGAGGTCATCATTGAAACAAATGACCTGGTTAACTTTTTACCTGTCTCTGGTCATGTTGTTAAAACTGTGCAAAACCTGGCGTGCTTTCCAATTCTTAGTTCTTCGTATATATATATTCATTTTCATAATATTCCATGAAGAAACATGGGGACTTCTCTCAGTCAATGAGCTACACCCGACTCTATTTTGGACTTACTGGAGTGGACTTACAGTTTAACGCCGGCTTCGAACGGTAATCCATTCGGGAATTTTCAATAGTAGTAATACTCATAACCAATTACTAGCTAATGTTATGAAGTGATAACGCTGTTGAAAAACTTTTTCTTTTTTCAGATGATCTGGTCTGGTATTGAACTGAGGACCATCTAGTTGGTAGGCGGGTGTCTTACCTACCATACCACAGCGGCACATACATTCCATAATGAATATTTGTTTGGTATTGAAGGCACCACTCCCACTGATCCTCTCTGTCCTAGACTTTTTTCACTAAATCAGTTCTATAGGAAAGTGATTGGGACAAGATTTTAGGGCTCTCCCTGTAACAGTTCTTAAGATATTTCACAATTAATGTTTGTTTTCCCCATAATCCTATCCCGCCCAGATTTTTTCTATTAGTTCTTTTAGAAATGGATTGGATAAAATTTTATCGCAATAAGTATAGTGTTCGCCATCTAACGTTTCTTTTTTCAATTAGTGCTTATTTCGTGAATGGTAACACTTAGCTCATGTCTGATTTGACAGATAATTAGTTTTATCCTTCCGCTGAACGAATATGGTTGTGAATACGCTTGTACAACGCTAGGAATCTGGGCCTGCGATCGACTTAGAGAAGATGCCAATTTTGCCAAAAACATCATCTTTGGCAAAATTGGCATCTTCTGTAAGTTCGTATTCTAATTTTGATCTTGGCGGGTATATAAACAAGCAAAATTGCCGCATTTGGGGCACAGAAAACCCGCACGCATACATTGAAAAGCCGATACACCTAAGACGGTTCGCTCTTTGATGCGGATTTTAGTCCAGAGGCATAATTGGGCCATTTTTCTGCGAAAATGAGCAAGGAGTGGCGGTTACAGTCAATGGCGATCGTTATCAGGCCATGTTGATCGAATTTTTGTTCACAAAAATTGAATTTAAGAGGAGGCGCTACATGTCGCACAGTTGAAGTTACACTCGATGTTTTGCGCCCTGTTTTTGAAGACCACATTATCAGCCGCAGAGCTGATGTCGTTTGGCCACCTCGGAGCTGCGATTTGACACCGTTGGACTATTATTTGTGGGGTGCCGTCAAAGCTAAGTGTTACGCCAATAAGCCAGAGACAATTGGCGCTTTAAAGGACAATATTTGTGAAGCCATTGGTGAAATACAGCTGCACACAATCGATTATGTGCTTAAAAATTGGACCGATCGTGTAGGTTACTGCATAGCCAGCCGAGGCAGCGATTTGAATGAAATTATTTGAGAAAATATTCAGTATTTTTTTTTATAGCATTTTCAAAAAAAAGAATATTTGGCGGACCCTTTATAATAGTATTTGAAAATTAATATTTGCTTTATATGGCGGGTAGCCGGAACAAAATTTGAAGACAGTCGCTATAATAGTTTTTTAGGTATACGATAATTAGAATTTGCTTTGTATGGGGTATACCTCTCCCACTGATCACATTCGCCCTACATTTTTTCAAATAATTCAAGTTCATATGCAGGTAATTGGGGTAAAGTTTTATGACTCTGCCTGATATATGTAGTTCTTTAGATGCGCGTTTACTAATACTTGATATATATGGGGGCACCTCTACCCCTGACTCTATCGAAAAAAATGTGGCCTATATCCTATACAGGACAATATAGTAAAAATTTCAAGATAATCTGTTCAGCCGTTTCGCCGTCTATAGTCCTCAAACACATATATACATACATACATACATACATACATACATACATACATACATACATACTTACATACATACAAACACACAAACACACATTGATTTTTCTGTATAAAGATTAAATTTAAATCGAAAATTATTTGATTGTAACTTAGTTCCAGTTTGTTACGATTTATCACACAATTTTATTCATTTCAGGCGTATTTATCTATGAAGATAACAACTAAATACATAATTCGTGATTCCTATTTATTTAATTTTAAGTGCCTTTGCTGTTTGGTCTTCTGCAAATAAAAATTTTCATTTAATTTAATTAATTTAAATTTCTATTTTCAATTAAAATAAAATTTAAAATGAAATTAAACACGCGCCATGTCAGATCAGGCATTTAAAATGAAAGACAACAAATAATGACAAAAACTACAACAATAAATCACTAAAACTAAAACAACAAAATCAATATAACAAAAAATTGTTGTAACATGTATCTTTGATTGACAGCTACTCATGCCAATATGTACATACATAGGTGTATGCATGGAGAAGTGGCGTCAATACCAATCCACTCACTTCTCATACAACAAAAATATTTGTAATGAAAAATTTAAATAATTTGTAAAAATATTGAAATACGTGGAGAAATCATAATACAATAGTAACACAAATTATAGTTATACAGTTTGAACAATTCACAAATTATTTCTTTTTTTAAATACACCTATTCTTGTGTACACCACTGTTTGTATACCACATCACTCTTTACCGCCATTATTATTACACAAATTTGTGAAGCTTATACTTCAGGAAATTTAAAACAAACAAACTATTTGTTTATTTATTTTATGAGCCCATCCAAACACACACACACACATACACACAAGCACACATGTATGTACTTACACTTGTTTACATTAACGGATACATATACAATAACATACAATGCATGCAATATAAACATGCACATGGACATTAAGTAGATGCAACAATAACACACATTGCTGTTTTTATTACACTCACACACATATAAACAAGTAGAATGTAAGGACATATTAAATATCGGTATATTGGGTTTTCATAGCAGTTTTGGGCATAAAACTTTATGCTTTAAACACATGGACGACGACAGGCTACCGACTATAATCTGATACAAATAAAATACACACGTTTATATGAATACGGTTACCGTAGCCAACTTACGGCTTATTTCTATTTTGTTTGGCTACAAAACAGTGGCTATAAAGAAGTGTTGAATAATGAATATATTTGTTCCTGCGTTGCATTTTTCTGTCCAAACCGAATAGATAAATACAGCTTCAGACGCCCAATTTTAATATCACAATTTTAATATTTATTAAAACTTCAAATTTTTTTGGGATCAGCTGCATATTATGATGTCATTTCTAATGTAATTAGATAGCTGACTACACAACTACAAATGCTGCTAATAACAATTGTAGTCGTGTAACCTGCTATAGTCTATGTTGTTAATGCATTAGACTTCAATTGTAAAGAAGTTTTAAAAATCATTTCAATATTTTAATTTTGGCAAAAAGCTGACTGACTACGCAGCTCAAAGTGACGATAACGGCATTTGTAATCGTGTGGGCTTCGTTGTCTACGTGTTTCAGGCACCTAAATTTTAAAAAAATTTTAAAAATCATTTCAATATTTAAATAATTGTCAAAAGTTCATATATTTTGTTGAAACAATATTATTTTTATAAGACGGGTTTCATTATGAGCCAGTTAATGATAAATTGGAAAAATATTATCTTTATGTCCTTGAGAGTCACCTTCCAGAGCATTGACTTTCGATGCAATAATCCTGCCATTTATAATTTTTATTACGTATTGTGCCTCCTTTCAGGAACTAAGGGCCACAACGAACTCTCTCCATACAGTTCAGTTTAATAAAAGAAATTTTATTTCACTTCATCTCAGCCCACAGCGTTTGATTTCAATCGATAGGCTCTTTGGCAGTGATGGACTGGAGATCTATACAATGATATGAATTGGTTGTTGGTCGATTTGAAGCCAATATTGCCTGTTTGAGAGATAATGAGATAACATGAAATAACACGGCCATTGAATTTCTCGTTGGCTGTGTGACTATCGGCACCATTCTGTTGAAACCACATATCGTCTAGGCCAATATGCTCAAGTTCTGGTCACAAGAAGTCCGTTATCATCTTGCGATAGCGAACACTATACACTGTAACTGCTTGTCCTACCTCAATTTCGAAAAAGTACGGCCCGATGATGCCGCCAGCCCATAAACAGTCACTCTTTTCAACAACCACTCGTCGATTCTCAGTTGCCCAAGTGCGCAAATTCTGTTTGTTGACAAATCCACTGAGGTGTAAGTGTGCCACGTAATTAAAGATGGTTGGACGCTTGAAATGGTCAGTCGGCTTCAGCTTCTGAGTCGATTGAACCTTGTAAGCGTGTAAATTAAAATCTTTATTTAAAATTCGCATCAGTGATGTTCATGAGATGTTCAATTGTTGGGCACGAACAACAGCAATATTTTCCGTAGGCGTTTCCACATTTCCTACAGACCGGGTTTGCTTAAATGTGCGAACAATTCTTCCAATTGTGGACACATTTGATCCATTATGTTGTCCAAAAAATCACGAAAGGCACGAAATGCAGTTTGTAAAAGGTTTCAACAGTCTTAACGCGCTGCTCAATTGTTTACTTCGCCATGGTTGAATTTGTCAAACACTAAATCATAGAAATGTGAAATTTAGTTGGGCAAAAAACTGGACATAAAGGACATAATGCACAATTAACATCGTGCATTGTGGTTGGACCAACCTTTATTTGCTCTTGCATTTTTCTATAGGTGTACTCAGCTGCAGACGACCAAACTGAGTTGAGAACTACAATAGGGGCAATACTTGTGATTAAAATTTTCATATTTATCAAAACGTTAAATTTCTTTGGGAACAGCTTGTTATTATAATGTCGTTTCCAATCTATTTAAGTAGCTGACTACACATTAGCTGAATTTGTAGTGGTGTAGTCGTGTAGCCTGCTGCCGTGTATGTGTTCCAAGCATTCATCTTAAATTTTAAAGAAATTTTAAAAATCATTTCAATATTTAAAAAATTTCAACAGGTTTATATTTTTCGTTTAAGTAATAGTGTGTTATAAGACGGTCAATAAGAGCCGGATAATGATAAAATCGGTGTGCCGCTGTGGTATGTTAGATAAGACAAAAGAAAAACGTTTCTCGACAGCGGGGTAACCTTGTAATATTAGCTAGTAACTGATTATGAGTATAAATACTATTGAAAACTTTTCTAAATGCATTTGCCCTGCAAACCCTGTAGGTCCCTTTCAATGAGTTTAAAAATAGAATCGGGTGCAGCTCATTGGCTGAGAGAAGTCCCCATGCTCCTTCATGGAATGTTACGGGAATTAATAATGATAAAATGGAATAATATCATCGTTACATGCGTGAGGATCAGCTTAATAATGCAGCGACTTTTTGCATTTCCAAAACATTGACTTTCGATGTCATGTGCTTTCTTTAAGGAACAGAGGTTCACAAGGACCTCTATCCATTCGGTTGAGTTTGATTATAGATGTTTTATTTCATTTCTGCTTCAAAAACATCGGTTGATTTTATTATCAAGCTACTGACATCTTAGGGTCTATGCAGCATTTGAAAAATCCAGCGCCTCGATATGAATTGATCGTTGATAGGTCTGTTTGATATGATGCTATGCCAAAAATTTCTCAGAGTCCTTTGTGGGTAGCGGTTAACGAATACTTGGATGGCATTTATGTTGTGTGCTGTTGTATTCTAATATTTAAAAGCGTATAGAAGAACTGACTTGACGCTAAAGTTGAATGCGCTTCGAGATAGCTGTAGAATCTCCTAAAGAGAAAAACTGAATTGGTTTATATCATCCGCATACTCCACGCTCTCTAATTTCTGGTTACGGCCCATCTAATAACTATGTTTGTCGAGTACCATTATGTGCTATAATATCGAAAACGATGTTAAAAAGAAGACGCGGTAGAACGCAGCCCTGATTCCAGTTATGGTGAATAACTCTATGTTAAGGAACTTAATAAAGAACTCGAATAAGCATAATACCCAGGGAAAATAGAAATATGATTTTAAATGGTTTTATACTTATAAAATATGCACTAAAAACCGAAAATATGACCTAAAAGTTTAATTCAATAATGTTTATGAGCAAAAAGGCATAAGTTACTAAAAATTCAAAAACGACTTTTCGATATGTTATAATGAACCCTTCCGGAGTACAGCGTTCTTGTCAGCAATATTTTAATCTTGACATGAAGGTTTTTTTTAAATTTTAAACAGTTTTTCTTCTTCCGAAAATTTTTTGAAATGTAACTTAGGTACTTTTGGATTTCATATGACGATATACATATATATTAAAAGTAAGGTATAAAATATTTTACAATTTTTTATTTTTTGTTGCAATAAACAACAAAGTATTGACTTAGTTTTCATAAGTAGAGCATTGTCTCTTATGTCAATGCAAATATTTGTTCACTGAATACGTCTTTCCAACGTTGTTTTGAATTTCAAATTTCATTTTGATGCTATAAATTGCAAATAACAGATACTTCAGAAAAGCCTTGATTTCATCAGAATTTAAACAAACCTTTTGTGTTCGCTGTAAAAATATCTAATATGCTCTAAAAAATATTTACAAATACACTTCAAATACGAAAAAATGTCAAAAACATTCTCTTAGAACTGAAATATCATCTTGATCCCAAACTTCGCGGAATAATACAAGTCTATTCAACTAAATCTATGCTGTTCCCTTCAAAGTAATCCCCATCGACTGTTACAAACTTCTACCACCGCTTGATCCAATCGTTGAAACATTTTTTACATTCGGTTTTCGGTATGTCCATCAGTGCTTTCTACGATTTTTCTATTATAGCCTCTCGGCTGCTGAAACGCGTTCCCCGTAATGGTATTTGGACAGAAGGAAGTCACAGAGAGCTAACTCAGGTGAATTCGGTGGCTGTTGGATGGTATTTGTTGTAATTTTCGTCAAAAAGTTTCGAATAATGGTCTTTTCACCCATATGTATAATAACGCCCAAATAATACTCTTTGTTTATTGTCGGGTCGTCTGGCAAAAATTCATAATGCAATACACCGTTATAATCCATGAAAAACGTCAGCATAGCCTTCTTTTTTGACTGAAAACAACGTGGTTTTTCTTGTCTCGGCTCATTTAGTAAACGTCATTCACTTGCCTGATGTCTGGATTGCGTGTCGTACCCCTAAGCGCACGTCGCGCCTCCAGTAATGATAGTTTTGATGAATGTGGGATGGGATTCAGCCTAGAAAATCATGTCTTTTGCGACCTCAACACGGTCAAAATTGTAAAAAATGGCCAACACACGTGGAGATAGGTGTGTTCTTGGCTATGTAGCTTTTGCAAGTTTGCAGATGTACCCACTTAACAGAAGAAAAAAAAACTCAAATCAGAACGATGGGCGAACTTTTTTATCAATGTCCTATGCAGTTATGAGCAAAATATGCAAAAATATACACTAACAAGTCGTTGCCAAAATTCCTAAAACGTATAATGAGGAAAACTTTCAATTGCATATTTCTGGTTTCCCTGTTAATAGCTTTCAATGGCACACTATTGCAAGCAAGAGCACTTTAAATTGTATAGGGTCCGCCATCTAACGTTTTTTTTTCAACTGGTGCTTATTTCGTGAATGGTAACACTTAGCTCATGTCTGATTGGACATATAATTAGTTTTACCTTCCGCTGAACGAATATAGTTGTGTATACGCTTCGCTAAGTGGGCCTGCGATCGACTTACAGAAGATGCCGATTTTGCCAAAAAAAATCATCTTTTCAGATGAAGCTCATTTTGATCTTGGCGGGTATGTAAACAAGCAAAATTGTCGCATTTGAGGCACAGAAAACCCGCACGCATACATTGAAAAGACGATACACCCAAAACGAGTCACTGTTTGGTGCGGATTTTGGTCCAGAGGCATAATTGGGCCGTTTTTCTTTGAAAATGAGCAAGGAGAAGCCGTTACAGTCAATGGCGATCGTTATGGGGCCATGTTGAAGAGGAGGATATTAGCAACATTTGGTTTCAACAGGACGGCACTACGTGCCACACAGCCAAATCTACACTCGATGTTTTGCGCCCTGTTTTTGAAGATGGCATTATCAGCGGCAGAGCTGATGTCGTTTGGCCACCTCGGAGCTGCGATTTGACACCGTTGGATTATTATTTGTGGGGTGCCGTCAAAGATAAGTGTTACGCCAACAAGCCAGAGACAATTGACGCTTTAAAGGACAATATTCGTGAAGCCATTGGTGAAATACAGCTGCACACAATCGAAAATGTGCTTAAAAATTGTACCAGCGATTTGAATGAAATTATTTTCCATTATTAACCGGAAGATTGTGCCTTTATGATGTTTCAGGATTTCGAAAGCCATCTGGAAGTCTATAAAGACCTAGCTGCTACTCTCCTGACTGCTCTGCAATTGACAACAAGACTTCAGAAGACGAAATATAACATGCTCCTGTCTGAAATCTTTAACTATAACATCCAAAACTCTCCTTTCGGTATTATACGCTATTAACTTAAGGATCACGATATCCCTTTTGTTCCTGCAATCGGTAAGGTCTCCCTGCTCTATGGCTTGCCGTACTAAACAAATATTTGTTTAATTGTTTGAAATGTGTATTCAAATTTAACTTTTTCTATCATATTAAACATCACTATGACGCTCTTTTACTCCATCTCCCCTATACACTTATTGCACAGTGATGTTGTTTTGTTTTAAGCAAAGTTCCTGAATATGGATGAACTCGTTGTTGTTTCAATCAGTTGTAATTCCTCTTTTGCCATTCTGTTGCAGTTGTTGTTTTCATTGGTGTCTGTTATTTTTATATTCGCTGCCATCAATTTTTTTAATTCTTGTTTTCCATTTTTCTTTTCTCTCATTCATTATGAAAACAAACCGATTTATCAAAATATTTTCATTATTTCGTATTAATTTTTGTTGCATCATTGAGTTTTTGTCGTTGTGGATTTTGTTTTTTATTATTGTTTTTGTTGTACACTTATTTTCAATATTTTTTTTGCTGCCATTTTTTTTAGTTTTCTATTTACGTTGTTTTTATTGTCTATTTAATATTTCATTTTAGTGCTCATTGTCTTGTTAGTTGGTCTGTTGCGTTTGAAATGGTATCTGGCTGGCTCATCTGCCCGCAAACTCATCTATTCATTTATCGATTGATTTGCTATAATTTTTCATTTGCTGGTATAAGTGTTGCTAGAAACAGTGTCACGATATCTGTTTTTGGCATTTTTGGATAAAGAAAAATTGATGATTTGATTTTCTCTGGAATAAATGATTTTTTTTTTTTTTTTTTTTTTTTTGTTAGTAAAAGATATTGTCAGGGCAGTTGAAGTTAAGAGCGAGTTAAATGCAGAGAAAGTTTTGAAAGAAAATAATTTATTTTAAAGGTCTACGATAAAAATATTTATTTAAAGTTATTGCCAAAGACTAAAAGCTTATCATATTCGACATTAATACTCAAAATATTATTTTCTAGAGAATTTTTAAAATGTTTCAAACTTTTAAATATAACTGTACATTTTTTCGTTTGCAAATTATTGAATTTTATTATCAAAGTTCGTGCTGTGTGAGAAATTGTGCTAAATTATCTCTAGCGACGGGACGGAGCTCATTTTTAGTTTAATGGGTAGGTCAATAACCAGAACTGTAGAATTTAGTGTGAAGGGCAGGTGGAGGTGAGATAAGAGCTGCAGTGAACCGGGCTTTATCTTGACAACTCCTGCAGTAATCATTGAACAGTAGACCCAGCCTTCTACCATGCGCACTAGCTACCCAGTGCCCAGTGATAACAGCCACCAGGATTCGCAGCCTATGTCGCGGCGACTTCAAGAAAGACTACAAACTAGCCCGATCGTATAGACGCCATGCTTGTTTCGATAAAGAGCATGTGGGTTCATTTCCTCATCGTATCTGTACTCTGCCCATCATGTTTAGTAGAACCAGAAGTTTAAAAGAAGAAAGTAACATCCAAACCGGATGGTCAATCTCCTCGTTTGCAAGGAGAGAACTCTTTCTCTCCAGTTCGTTCGCCCTATAATTCCCCCAGGGCTCAGAGTGACACCTTCATCGGACAATCTCTAGGTCTGAATATCTTGCCATTCCGTTTAAAAATGCCCGGCCTTCATATAACGTCGCAATGCTGAGTAGACACCGGAGAGCGCGCAGTACACTACCTCGTTATAGCCAAAGTTCACAAAAAGTGTACGTCAACGCATACAACTAAAGCTCGAAGTGGAAAAATTGCAATCATACAGATAGCCAAGGATTAAGCATTATAGCTTAAGCTTCATCTCTCATCCGGATCTCCCCACGATTTGGCGATATAAATGTGCGCGGAGTAGTTGGTTTGTTTTCAACAGAAGTGTCCCAACGCCTGATACGATGACGATTGCCACTTAGTTACCGCAGTGAAGGATATCTGCAGGCAGCTGTAACACACGTAGCTACGGAGCGCTATCGCAAGAAGAGGATGGAAGAAAGGCGTCTTTTCTGCCGCAAAAAAAAGGAGGCTGAAAGGCTAGAGTGCGAAAAGCTTGAGATGCTGGGCAATAGGAGATGATCGGAAAATTCTTCCAGAATATCAAGCGCCAGACAGAAGGTTCCTCTAGAGATGAAGACGGCATTATAATGACATATAATCCACTGGTTTACGAAGTGCTACTATGTTGGCAAACCCCACGGCACCCGAGGCACGAGTGGATAATACTTCCACCAACGCTACCCACCTATGCCAAAAATCATAGTAAGTACCACAATCAAAGTCGCGTTGTTTGGACACATACCATCATAACTTGGTGAAGTGTTGGAGACAATCCAAACTCCTGCCAATCTATTAGTCGCGGCACCCGATTAGGAGTGTAACACCACACAGAGTCTTAAAACAACAGCCACTACGAAGCTCCCACAAGAGGCCTATCTAATCAGGCAGGGAAGAGATCCTGACTTCCGTGATATCAAAACACTCCTTAGTCAGGCTTAAATCCTACTGTCAGTTTCAGTCCCAAACTATTCCGGACTGGTGGTAGGGATGAAGAAGGCATTCTAGTGGCAGACGTTCAGGGCATACTTTGGTTATGGAGGAATTACTTCTCGCAGTTACTGTAAAGTGGAAGCAGTAGTGTGGAGACATTCTAAAGCCATTCTCGCAATTCTTCCGTCGTTCTTTTAATGAACTACATGTTCACTAACAACAAATAACATGTATGCAAAACAAAAATTTCGTTAATGTGTGTGTGTGTTTTTAGTTATACGAACTACGGCTACGGAACCTTCAAAAGATATTGGCAGTCCGGACTAACCAATGCACATTTCGCAACAAGACTTACTATCTGGCTTGTCATGCGCCTACGTACTAGGCCCCATCCACGTTCGTACTTCTTCCATCCATTTCCTCCCCCGGGATCAAGTATTACTGCAGGGGAGTGGTGATTCAGCGAATGCTGCTTCCCATTTCCGCAGATCTTGCCCTCTCGGTCAATATCTGATGCACCAAGATTGCATTTGCGAAAACGCACACCAAGTCCCAATTCCAAGCTGAAGTCAGCATTAGTCCAACAACGTTGTCCGGCACAATCCGGAATCGAACTGCCGTTTCCATGGAACACCTTTGATCTTCATACCGCTAGCAGTTAAAAAAAACATGAGCTTCGGTTTCGGTCATTTTCGGACAATCCGGGCACACATCATCGTCGTCGTGCCAATATTTGAAAAGGTAGGCCCTAAAGCATCCATGACCGCACAACAACTAAGTCAGGTAAAAATTTACCTTCCCGTGTCTCCTTCCTACTCAATCAACCACATTCGGCATGGTAGGAGAAATGTGTACGGGTGGAATGCGGAAGTAGCTACGCTGAGATGGGAGTGTAATGATGAACGGCGGGTATGCCAGAGGACGAGAGGTCGTGTCAACTTTACAGAACTGCAAGAAAAGTACAGAACGCTAAAATCCTGCTTGAAAAGGGCCATTGTGCAGAGCAAGAGAAGATGTACTACGGAGAGATGTGTTACGATGTAGAGAACAACCCTTGGGGTACAGGATATAAGGTTATGAAGAAGAAACTGAATGCTGCTTCTGTGCGTGTGTGTGTGTGTGTGTGTGTGTGTATGCTTAACACTAATGTATCCTGTTGTAAGTGAGCATGTAGTTCATTCAAAAGCAAAAGAACCCAATTTTAGCGATATTTTTTTTATTGCATATTAACTTCTGAATTTAAGCGATTACATGCATAAGTTAACAAAGTCATATACTTATATAATATAAGCAAACATAATTTATATAACAAATAGAGTATAATAAATATATTAAGATCATTGAATGCGGTTAATTAATTGCAGAAAATCACCCCTATTTATTGCACTGTGTACCAGTTCACCAATATTTCTTAAACCAGTCCAGTTTCTTATATTCCTCAGCCATGATAATTACTTTCTACCAATACCTCGTCTTCCTTCTATTCTTCATTGTACAATGAGTTGAAGCAATTAGTATTGATCACCCCTAATAATATGACCAAAGTATGCAACTTTTCGCGTTTTCGTTATGGTAAGAATTTCGCATTCTTTTCGTAGCCTGGTCAATACTTCACTGCTTGTTACACGGTCAGCCCATGGTATTCTTAATATCGGATGATAACACCACATATCGAAAGCTTTTAGTCTATTCATGTTGGCGGCTTTTAATGCCCATGTTTCGACTCTGCAGAAAAGTATTGACCATACATACCGGAGTATTGATCATAAACCTTATTTTGATATTGATATTAATGTCACGACTTGTTAGTAATTTCTGGAATTTACAGAATGTGCTTCGAGCCATTTCTATGCGAATATTAATTTCCTTATCGCATTGCCAAGACTCTTGTAACCACCAGCCGAGATATTTTAATTGTGAAACTCGTTCGAGAGGTTTGTTTTCTATGTTTAAACTCGTTCCAATATATTGATTATTATTTCGACATCCTATCATGTATTTCGAACCCTTGTAAATTATTAAGATTATCGGTCAATAATATTGTGTCGTCCGCGTAGCGCATATTATTGGTATATTGCCCATTGACTTTGATTCCAATGTTGAAATCATTCAGTGCGTCTTGGAATATGAATTCCGAGCAAATATTAAATAGCACTGAGGATAGAATATATCCTTGACGAACACCTCTATTGATGTCAACAGTCTCTGTTACGACATCTCCGAAGCGGCCTTCTGCATTCTGATTCCAGTATAAATAAATCTCAAAATATCTATTAATTTCTCAAGTTGAACTCTGTCGAAAGCTTTCTCACAGTCGATAAAGCAAAGGAAAACATCGTTTCGTACATCCTTGCAGTTTTCAAGTAACACTTGTATGCTAAACAAGCTTCGCGTGTGCCCATAGCTGAAACCGAATTGTGTTCTGCCCATAAACATTTCACATTTTTTGTATATACGTTGGTGTATGGTTTTTAACAATATTTTCAGTGTATGGCACACATCAAGCTTAGAAGTCTAAAATCCTGACCCTTTCTTGCACTATTCTTTTTCGGCAGTATTATAAATGTAGATCTAAGCCTTTTTTCCGGATAAACTCCTGTGTTATATACATGGTTGAAAACTTTTTCCATAATATCAATACCGTTATTATCTAAAAGTTTTAGTATTTCGGATGGTAATGCGTCTTGACATTAGAGGAAAAAAATTATAAAAAAATTTGAAGCGACAACCTTAAGTATGAACAAAATTAATCATTTTTAAACAAAGTGCCATAAATGGGGTGTTCGAAGGGAACAAAATCTAGAACAATAAACAAGAAATTTTGGTGCTTAAGATCTTTACTGACTGTAGTGGTGATATCGCTTAAGATAACAAAAAGAAGTTTTTAAAGCAAAATTTAAAGAATTTTTGTTTCTTATAAAAAATTAGGTTCCGAAAGGATTTTTAATTTTGAACTTAAAAAAAACAACTGCTATTTCTTGCTGTTTCTTTTTTAACATAAAAAAAATTTTCTTTTTCCGGGTCCGCCAAATAACTTTTTTTTTTGAAAATGTTATAAAAAAAAACTTTTTTATTTGAAAGTACAATCCTACCGGTTAATAATGGAAAATAATTTCATTCAAATGGCTGCCTCGGCTGGCCATGCAGTAGCCTACACGATCGGTCCAATTTTTAAGCACATTATCGAATGTGTGTAGCTGTATTTCACCAATGGCTTCACGAATATTGTCCTTTAAAGCGTCAATTATCTCTGGCTTGTTGGCGTAACATTTATCTTTGACGGCACCCCACAAATAATAGTTCAACGGTCACAAATCGCAGCTCCGAGGTAGCCAAACGACATCATCTCTGCGGCTGATAATGCGATCTCCAAAAACAGGGCACAAATCATCGAGTGTAGCTTCGGCTGTGTGGCACGTAGCGCCGTCCTGTTGAAACCAAATGTTGCTAATATCCTCCTCTTCAATTTTTGTGAACAAAAATTCGTTCAATATGGCCCGATAACGACCGCCATTGACTGTAACGGCCACTCCTTGCTCATTTTCGAAGAAAAATGGCCCAATTATGCCTCTGGACCAAAATCCGCACCAAACAGTGACTCGTCTTGGGTATATCGACTTTTCAATGTATGCGTGCGGGTTTTCTGTGCCACAAATGCGACAATTTTGCTTGTTTACATTCCCGCTGAGATGAAAATGTGCGGGTTTTCTGTGCCACAAATGCGACAATTTTGCTTGTTTTCATTCCCGCCGAGATGAAAATGTGCTTCATCTGAAAAGTTGATTTTTTTTGGCAAAATCGGCATCTTCTGTAAGTCGATCGCAGGCCCAGATTCCCAGCGTTGTTCAAGCGTATACACACCATATTCGTTCAGCGGAAAGATAAAACTAATTATCTGTCAAATCAGACATGAGCTAAGTGTTATCATTCACAAAATAAGCACTTGTTGAAAAAAGAACGTTAGATGGCGGACCCTTTTCTTTTTGTCCGATTTCAAACGCTATAGTTTATTTCCTTTGTTTAGTTTTTCTATTTTCAATCATTGACCATAAAAATAGATATTCTTCTGAGTAATAGCGCAGTCTGGCTAAAATAGCAATAAAAAATGGCCAGTTATTTATCAAACAATTTAATAATAACAATTAAAAATAAAAATGGCGGAAATAAAAAAATTTTGACAAAAATTATAACAAAAGGAACAAAAAATATATTTTTTATGAATAATTTGCTCATAATGATTTACACAAGGCGAGTACATATTTCAAAAACATTCAAAAATGAAATTTGCTGTCATTTTTTCGCCATTTTTTTTTCAATTTAAATTACTTTTTATTGTATTATTTTTTAATGATTTTTTTACGATTTTTTTTTAATACATCAGTGATAAATGACATGAAATATTATTCTCCGTTCAAAAACATAGCTTTTGTTGTGCTTTCTGCAAAAAAAAAAGAAATTTAATAATAATTTTTTTTTCTTACTTTTTTTATATCACAAAATAATATCTATTGAAAATTAATTTATTGTTTAAAAATTTATAAGCATTTTACATATCCTTTCCTCCCTTCCTTTCAACATAATTTACATTTTATTTTAAATCGTTTTGTTCGGCTTTTTTACAGATTGATTTTCTTGCATCCGAGACACAATCAGATTGATTACAATTTTATTGGGGCAAAAAAGGTAAGATTTATGATTGAAAATGATTTGTAGTCCTGTGTTAAAATAACAACAACACTTGTAATAACAATATCAGTAAAATATAACAACAACAAAGCAATATTTTAAAAATTATTTATTTATTTAAATTCTGTTTTCCTTACATATGTTATGGAAGACTGAATACTCGTCGTATTAAAAAAAAAACTCGATATTTATAATAGGATTACCATACAATATATTTATTTATTTAATTGAATAAAAATTTATATTTTATTTTTTATATTTAAAACCATAAGGTCGACCATAAAATACATACATATATACGAATGTGTGTATGTGAATGTGTGTCGTTTGTATTTATTGTATTATTTTTAACAAAGACTTTACAAAGTGTTGTAAATTACAATTGTTGTATAAAACAATTAAATTAAATATCACTTAAATCAATTTTATCTACAGCAGAGATGAAATTTATAGCAATTTTGGGTAAGATAGTTAAAAAAAATGTAATTTTTTGACATGAAGCTCAGTTAAGGGCAAATAGCTGCAACACATACAACTGTCGTTGAAATTGATTTTCATTTTATTAATAAATCAGCTTAGCAGACAATAGATTAAAGTCATAGTAATTTTATTATACAGGGTGTCTGACGGGAAGGTATACTACTTTGCCGCCATTTTGTAAGCACTAGTCTTGACTGTTAATATTTGGCAGGCGTGAAGTAGAGACGTGGCAAATTTATTATGAAAACATATTCTGTAAACTAACGTGTTTTTATTGTTATAACATTTTATCAAAATCAATCGTCGATTTTTACACGAAAAAATTATAATGAGTGACGAGGCACATTTTCATCTGAATGGTTATGTGAATAAACAGAATAGTCGGTTCTGGGCAATGGAAATCTTTCGAAGGAAAAAAGGCAACGGAAAACCCTCAGGAGGAATCATGGAACTTTACTTTTTTGAAACTGAAAGCGGCGTAATAGTAACTGTCAATGGGGAGCGATATTGAAAACTTTTTGACGCCACTGCATGCTTTGGGCTTGACTAACATGTGGTCTTAACAAGACGATGCCACATTGCATACAATCAGTATTACAATGGAAATACTGCGAGACCTCTTTCCACAACGAATTTTTTAAAGGAATGGTGATATTGATTGGCCTCCACGGTCGCCTGATTTGACTGCTTCGGACTTCTTTTTGTGGGGATATCTGAAAAGCAAGCAGTTTATGCAAACAAGCCAGAAACCCTGGATCAACTCAAATGAAATATTCGTGATGAAATTAATGAAACACCGCGTGTAATGTGTGAGAATGTAACGAAAAATTTGCTCAAAAGGGATCGCATTTGTGAGACTAACAGAGGCGGGCATTTATCTGATATTGTATTTCAAACATAATCGCCGACATTAAATAAAATATTTATCAATATAAGATCCATTCTCTTTCATTTAATTAAAAATTATAAGCAAACAAATTAGTATAACTTTCCGGCGGACACCCTGTATATCGGGTGGGTCATTTCAAAGTTTTAATTTAAAAATACAAGAAAACAAAAAACGGCTTGAAATTTTGCCAAATTTACTTTTGCATGTGAAGTAAAATTGTTCCGGTTAGAAGTGCAATATATTTCATTCATATGGCTGCCGCGAGACCAATTTTCGAGAACTTTTTCAAATGCTCATTTGCCTTTGGTTTGTCGGCATAACATTAGTCTTTAACGGGCGCCCCACTGAAAATAGTATAACGCTGTTAAAAACGCAGCTTCTTAGCGGCCAAATCACATTACCATTTCGACTAAATAAACGATCATAAAAAGTTTGGCGCAATAAATCGATTGAGGCATGAGATGGGTGCAAGTTGCACCATGCTGTTCAAACCAAACGTCGTTCACATCAATACCATGAAGAGTGGGCAAAAAAAATGTTGTGATAGGTGTCTTCATCAGGGTTGGTAAAAACCCGGATTTAAATTAAAAAAGAAACCCAACCCTCCGGATTTAAGTGGATTTATTGATGGGGTTTCTTTTGGTTTTATTGGATTTTATAAATGCTTTTAAATTTCGTTCAAGTCGACAATAGTTTTTGTTTGTTTTTACAATCACGTTGTTTTAGTAATTATAGTGCAATTTGTGGTGCAATCTTGGTGGGATCAATTCATCATTGTCTACTATGAACTGCTAAAACTGGGTGATCGAAGCAGGCTGCAATTACTTCATTGGAATCATGCATTATGAGAAAAATTGCCGAAATATAAAGACATGATTAAGTTATTCTTTTACACGATAACATTCGACCTCATGTCGCAAAAGTTTTAAAAAAAAATTATTAGAAAGATTCAAATGCAGCATCTACCGTATTCTCCGAACATTGCCCCGTCGGCTGTAGCGACGGCTACAATATATTCACACCCCTTTATACAGGCTTTCTTTACATGACATTTCACTATAACGACCTGTTTGTATTAGGGAACACATTCGTTTTAAGCGCAATTTACCTCGATCTACGGTTAAAAAAACTTGGATCCTCTGTTCTTTAAAAAAAGTGTAATGGAAGCAAATGCAACATATATTGGTCTCGTTGAAAGGCATTTCGATTTACGGCCTACATTTTCAGAAGCTATCTATGGCGTATAAGTAGATATGAGTTTATCTTTTAACATGTCACCGAATCATTTTCTTTGAAGAAATGCAAAATCGGCTTCAAAGTTGCAGCGCCTTAAAGGACGAAAATTTTTTCTGAGACGGCATTTCGAAATTGGCTCGTCATTTTTTGTCGAAAAATTCCAAAAATACCATCCAGCAGCCAACGAATTCACCTGCTTTGGCTCCCTGTGACTATCGTGTGACAATCGAGTTAAAAAATCATTACGCGGAACGCGTTTCAGCAGTCGAGAGGTAAAAATAGAAAAATCGCAGTAAGCACTGACTGACATACCGAAAACCGAATATAAAAATGCAAATGTCAAGCTATGACGCTAAGATTTAGCGGGAATATCGACAACAGATGTACCATCTCAAAAAAAAAAAAAATTTTTTTTTGATCAAACGCTGTACTTTGGTTTCTTGCACTCTACGGCTAAGATGAGAAACTCTTATTTTTGCAATTAAAATAAAATTAAACAGAATTTTAGTAAAAAAGATAAAATGTATTTATTCCTATCCTTCAAATGTATTACTAAACATTGTAAATTTTCCATACGATTTCTCGAAATAGCTTGACAGGACTATTGCAACTCTTTGAGTGTATATGTGAGTATTTGCGTGCGTATGTATAAATATTTACGCTCCATCAGCAATGCAGCAATGTGACAGAATAGTTAGAAGGACGGTGGATTCGGGTTAGTAAATAAAAATCCGTTATATTGTAATATGTCATGTCAATACAATGGGGGTCATTTATCTGTCAACTCAAGTATCAGCGAGAGAGAAAAACAGAGAGAGTGAGAAAGGAATTTTAAATTTTTGATTAATGCGCTAAACGGACATTCCGCTAAATGGACAATCTTATACACAAACCCACACATGTATGTATGATACATGAGTAAAACAGATACAGATAAACATGTCAAAGTTACACACTGAACAATAACACTTACACAAAAACACATATAAATGTATTGTGTATTTATACGAGGGTAGTTTGAAAACACTTTCTTTTTTTAATTTCTAAATTGCCTTTATTAATAAAAGTTTCCTGTTTCTTTACTTTTTTTATTTCTCAAAGTTATACATTTTCTTAAGGCTATTTTATCTCTTACGAAAATTCTGAGTTCAAATCCTCGTTGATCTTGCTCGTTTACAATTGACTTTTGCTTACTTCACCTTGAGATCAGATAATTTTGTTTCAAGTGAATAGAAAATTGTTCTTTACAATGGTTTTTTCAATCAGAGGTCTGACAACCGTAATGGAACATACAACAACAACAGCAGAACTGAACATGTTTTCTACTTTAACTACAGAAGTCATAATCAGAGTTTTTGTGTTGTGTTCACTCCATTTACTGCGAAAACATTGTTTGATCTTGGAGCGAAATTAGAAAAAGTAGGCTTTAATAAGAACTGTATGTTTTAATAATAAACTCCTCGCTTTGTTGAATTATCAGCCACTTTTTAAATTTGGAAACATTAAATATGGTAGTCTCAAATATATAATGGTCCGGAACCCTACTATTCCGCACAGCTGACCAATATTCTCTATCTGATTACTGATCGAGAAATTGCTGATTGCTTAAAACAATGGAGCGCCTAAAAGGGAGTTAGGTATACTAAGGCGGCGATCAGTCCGCAATTTGCGCGTTGTTGAGGTTCTTAAGTACGACAGGCTGGATTTAAAGTCCTAACGAAATTTCTTATGGGTCATTGTGAAGGAAAGCGCATCTGAAGAGGATGGCGATCACTGATGTGGATGTTAGTAAGCTGTGCTGATGGAAGAAAAAATATTACGTGAATATGGGATTCTCGAGATGTTGAAGAGATATATGGTTTCAGATCTGCTGGTATTCATTAGGAAGGCAGCAGATCTGCTGAACAAACTGTAGACTGAAGGAGGGAGTTACGATAGATCCCATAGGTAGCAGTGTTCTGCAAGAGTGCCCGATCAGGATGATAATATTGATAATGATAATAAATAGTCTCAAAAGACTTTATTTGAAAAAAATATCGGATGAGTTAGCAATTCTTGGCCATATTTATGAATTTTAACCATTGCTACACCCATATAGAGCAGAACATTGTCTTGTTGGAGTAAAACTTTTCTCTTGTTAAATGAGTTCAGTTTTCTCTTAAATGTACAAAGAATTTTTTCAAAGGCTCTGCAAATGTTTTTCGGTAATCCATTAATTTTTTACAAGATAGTGGATGTGAATGATACCAAATTTCCAGAAAACTGTGACCACATATGGTCTTGTTTTTTTTTTTTTTTTTTGGTGCACGTTTAATCCAGGAAAGCCACTATTTTTGAATTAGCTCTGTTAAATTGCTATGAAATAGTGTAAAAAAGCAAGTTAGAAACTACCTCCAATTGTGTCTAAAATTAGCCAAATACTGCTATAATAGTGGACAATTTCAACACCGTTTTTTGAGCTAGATTTCGTTTATCTCAATCTTCTTGCACAAATGTGATGTACTGTCCGCCTCAGAGCTTTAATTCCTTTAACCCTAGTATGTCCAACTTGGTCTAGCTAGACCACTTTTGACTTTATTGCTCAATATCTTTTTTCTAGTTAAGTTAGAAAGAAAAGAACACCATAAATTCCAACACTGAAGTATTCTGAAGCGAAAGATATTTTTTTCAAGTCGATCGGCACACATTAAAAGGTTGAAATTCTCTTTTATAAAAATAGTGCGCTAAATGCACCCTTTTGGTCTGGCTGGACCACAAATTATTTAACTCCGGCTTAAACGATTTTACCACGCAACCACTCGTTCAAAGCGCCAAGAATTAGTAAATCAATTTCCATAGATAATTAACGCTTGCGATCCAAATCTAATGGTAGATGTCCAGATTCTTCCTTAACGCTGATGTACTAGATTAAGCCAGTATACTCATTTAAAAACCAGTCAAATATGTCATAAAATTACGATAGATATGTGACTCATGAATAAATTATGTATAAAGAGAACAAATTTATACATGTAAGAGCTCCCGTGATATACGAGAACTAAAATAAGAGGAAAAAGTTGTGATTAACTTGGCTCACAAGTATTTTCATATGAAACGTAGTACACACTGTGACAATTACTAGATTAACTCTATCAAAAAATTTGACGGAAGTTCCCCCAACTTTTGTTGGTACAGGTCTAGCTAACAAAGCATTTGTGCCATTTTAATTTAGAAAATCACGCTATGATTTGTTATGAAGCCTTTTTTGGTATTCTGAGAATAGGTACCCTACATCGCAAAAAAATAAGGCTGTATGACTGTTATTTATTTATTTAGACAGAGAAACGAACCAAACATTGTGAAAAAATCTAACGAAATTATTGACTACAACCGAAATGAAGCTGGAGTAGATACAATGGATGTAATGGTATCGTTTTTATCTGCAAGTGTGAAACAAAACGTTGGCCTTTGTCTATGTTTTTCAATATGTTGGACTTATCAATACTGTCAGCATTTATTATTTATGAATAGATGGTAAGAATAGAGTAAACGGTCCGTTGCCGCCGCTTACTTATTGAATTTGTCAAATCAGTTAGTACGGCTGCGCATGGAATTTCGTGCATATAATGCTTATGTATTGCGTTATCCACAGATTATCCACTATTGGCAAAGTTCAAATTTAAAAATTCAATAAAATTTGAATAATATTTTTCTTGTAGTGTGGCTAGACCACAATGGAGCATTTAGTGGTGAAGTACTTATTGGACATCCTAGGGATTCGACCGACAACTTCTTACTATTCTTTGGTGCACATGCAATTGAGGAATAATTATTATGCTGGTTCCATCTTGAATATTAAAATTTCAAAAATTATCAAGCTACCCTCGTATATAAATCAAAATGTACATAAATATCTGTATATGTTTTCATTGTGTTCCATGAATTTTAGTATTTATGACCATAAATACTGTCTGTTTGTTAATGAATGTGTCCCAATGATAAATGTTTTACCGAATACTGTTGCAATTGTTTCGCACATGTTCGTATGCGAGTAACGGTATTTATTTCGCTTTTGTTATCTTTTATATTTTTCATATTTTGTTCCACTAGAGGTGTCCCAAATGGCAATATTTATAAAAAAGACTGGTTGGTTATTGTTTATCTCTTGTTTTCATTGCAAGTTTTACTCTTTTTTTCTTTTTGGAATATCTTACTGTGTAAAATATCTACAATTCATCAATCACTCAACATAAATTGAAACATTTATCAAAATAAAATTTTTAAAGTTGTTGTTGTTGCTGCAGTTGTTATTGCTACTGTAGCATGTAGTGTATTTATTTATCATGTATGACTACTATATCCTGGCATTTTTATAGCCATATGATATAACAAAAAAATAAAATAAAAAGTGAAGCAATATTTTGGTTTCATTAAAATTTAATATAAAAAATGAAATATTTTCTGAAGTGTTGTATTTGTGAAAGAAAAAAATTCCCAAAATACTTAAGAAAACATAAATTAATAGAGGTTTACGGAAGTGTGGCAATGATGAAAGGACTGCTTGAATTTGTTCAGGTCTTTGTAAGTTTAGATTTATACCCTTAGAGCACAATTTTAATTTTGCTGTTTAGAACCGTTTTAATAGACACCATATTTGTCAGTGTAATTCCAACACAATTTTAATAAAAAGGGTGTTTTTTTAGCTGTTTTTTGAGCTATTAATATGGAATACTATGTCTTGACAGCAGAGAATGTCAAACTATGTTGACATTTCTTTTCAGTAATGTTCGGCAGGAATGCTTCCAAATTGTGGAAATTTACTTTGAGCAAATACATCTATGCGCGAAGTGCAGAGAGTACTTTATCTATTTTAAAGTCAACATAATCGGTCTAGTGGACAAGTAATTCGTGCACTCATTGAAAAACAAGGAAATCTACGCACTGTAGCCCAAAGTCTTTCGAACTAAGTAAGGAGCTAACATTATGGTGAATGACGACAAGAGTTATTAAGCCACAGTGAGTGAATTTTTTATTTTTTTCAGAAATTTATCAGTTAAACATCAACAACGAGCTTAACACTTATGTGACTGACAAAACAAAGTACACATGTTGTCTTACAAGGTACCCGGTTCGAATATTCTGGTCATCATGATTGCTCTCTTCAAACAAATCAATTGTGTTCGGTACAGATCCCCTGTGATTTTCTGACCCGATTTCAACAGCTCATAATACAAAATATCCTTCTGATCTTACAATATTCGGCTTTGGCGTGAATTCGGCTTTACATATGACGCTTTTGGCGCTTGCGGTTATCGTAAAGTATCCATTTTTCATCACCAGTAAAAATACGATGCAAAAACGACTTCTTTTTGTAGCGTTCAAGCATCATTTTCGACATGCAAAATCACCTTTCAACGTATCTCGTCGTCAATTCAAAGCCATTTCCTTGCTTTTGAATGAATCCCAATGTTTTTAAACGTAGTGAAATGTGTTGCTGTATGACTTCAATGATAATGCATGTTCCTCTTGTGTTTGACAACAATCTAATCTATTCAAGTAATGCTTCCAATTCCTCATTTTCAAACCTTTTCGACAGACCAGGCCTCTCCTTGTCTTCTGTGTCGAAATCACCAAACCATCATTCACAAGTTTTTTGAGTTGCTGCATGTCGATAACTTTCAGCAGCTGTTTTCTTCAATTGAAAGAAAGTTATCATACTTCCCACATATTTTTTAGGTATGAAATTCGACGTTTGCTGAGGTAGGCCAGCGGGATCCAGTGTCGGTCAGAAAATAAATTAGTAGACTTCTATTTATAACATAAATAATTTATTGATTATTTAACAAGTAAATAACAAAGCTATCACTTATAATCATAAATAGTTTTTTAAAACATTGCTTAGAATTCTACGCTTAACGCTAAACAAACATTTGTTTCCTAAAAAAAACAACTAAGTCTGTCCGTGGTCGTAATTCGGGTTAGGGAAGGCTGGGTAACTCGATTACCATGGGCACCCAATGATGATCGGGTTACTTGGCTACCAGATGTCGGCTCGGTCGCAGTAGTTGACCCCACTTCGACAGAGCTTTAACCTTATTCTCTTAATCATGTCAAGACCTACTGTCGTGGGCAAAGCTAAATATCTGGGTCATCATGGATATTCCCGTGGTGATCGATAATGAATAATAATGAATAATAATGAATAATAATGAATAATAATGAATAATGAATAATGAATAATAATGAATAATGAATAATGAATAAGAATGAATAATGAATAATAATGAATAATGAATAATAATGAATAATGAATAATGAATAATAATGAATAATGAATAATAATGAATAATAATGAATAATGAATAATAATGAATAATGAATAATAATGATGAATAATGAATAATGAATAATAATGAATAATGAATAATAAATAATGAATAATAATGGGTTGTCGTAGTCAGAACGGTCCACCACACTCCGGTGAATAGTTACCCTTGTCCCCTAGTTGATGCCAGATATAATATTACTGGAGCTAGTGGTACTATTTTCTTCAAATTGATTATTTTGTTTTGCTCGGAGTACCACAAGCAAAACTAAACCTTGCCCACTTGAATCTGGACACCAACTGTCCTTTTGCTTACTTTACTTTACTTTATTTATCCAAATATTCTGTTCTTACATAGTTTATTTTAAACTAATTAATCATTTAGATACTTATTCCATGCGTAGATGATACTTATCATAGACCTATCAACTAAAAGTTAAAATACTGCAGAATAGCCGCAATCCATCACCAAAACAAATCAACTCTTGTACTATATTCCCCAAAAAATTTAAAAACGGAAACACTCATATACTTAAAACTAACTTAAAACACTACCTACAAATAATTAACAGCAACAGGGCACAGACATCCATCTCACTCTGCAGTGTTATATACCACGCTGCTCAAACCCAGCGTATTAATCCTGTAATAAAATAGCAGGCCGTCGTCGCCATAGAGTAGCCCCTCGTCCCTCAGCGTTAGGAGATCCACAGGAAACAGGTATCCGTGCACCCTTAGGGTCTCCATATCACTCATACTCTCAAAGCGGCTGGTCGCCATCCCATTCTCTAGGACGGGCGATCGTTCAAAAATTTTCAGCGCAGTCCTCATAAAAAAAACATCGATCCTCTCGAAACCTGCATGGTCATAAATGACCCGACAAGACGGTATTCGGAACGAACCATCGGGGAACTGGCGAGCCCTTAATCCAAGGCAAGCCGACAATGTCCTTGTGCTTGGTTTGTTCGCCCTTTTATACTCTTGACAATGGTATGAATTCATACATGCTCGCACTGACAGTGATATTTGTGTTAGAGCGAACATACAACCAACACACAATCGATCGTAACACAGTAAGATCACGTGTTAACGCCGTTATCCTACTCTAACCCTAAATTAAATCTACTTTATCCTAAATTAGATAATTACAACAATAATTCTGATATGACTAATAATGCAAAGACTAATAACAAAAAATTAAAGTATGTTGACCGAAAAACGAAGCCGGGCGGACTTTTGTCGTCACACGTTATTATAGCAGTTGAAAAAATTTGTTTTTACACTTTCTCATCTATCGAATACCGAATTATAAAGACAGACGTTTACCCTCAAAAATACCATATCTGTTATTATTGACATAAGCCATATGTGATAGTTATGCCATTTGTTGTCCAAGTCGGCATTATTAATGTGTATTCCCAATACAATATGTGGCATTTTTTATAGGTATGCAGAAAAAGTACCCGGTTACTTTGTCGGACATTTAAGGGTGTAGAAAAGAATCCGACATATTATGTCTATCTGAATATAAGTTTATGTCTGTAAATTATATTTTATATTTGTATCAATGAATAATTTATTCCACAACAATTTGTCAATAGTGTCTGTTAATTATTATTTTTTTTTTAATTTTCGTATTTTGCTTTAAGTCAGCTTTTCGAAAAAAAAAATCAGCTGTTTGCTAGACGAACAGTATAATGGGATACTTAATTTAGGTAATAAAACGATGAGAAAAAATTCACTCGTTTTTTGTATAGTAATAGCGTTTTATATAATAAATGGCAAAACATTATGTTCCACTTTTAACAACAAAAGACGATACAAAATAAAAAGTAAACAAAGAAAAATAGAAAAATAGAAAAAAAGAAAAAAGAGAAAAAACTAAATACAACATAAGAATAGCAACTTAAAAGACGGTTAAGGACTTTATTCTTTTTCTAAAGAATGAAAACAACGACTATTTTTTTTTCGCATCATTTGTAAAGTGTCACGCCTGTGCATAAGATTAGTGTCTGGTATCTATTTTATAGCAACAGCGACAACAACAATAACGTCTTACATTAACCAACACATAAGTATACACACATAATAGTTTAAATGTATTAGTCTTTTTCAATTCTTTTGTATTAAAATGTTCTCTTTTCTAACACAATCTTGCCAAGTTACTTATTCCCAATCAACATAAGAGGGAAACATTAACGTATAGGGTCATTCGCCATTTTGTAATATGTTGTTAGAAAATTCGAAATAGTTTTACTAATCATATCGAGCTGTAATGCATAGATCTTCCTATAAGACAATATTATATTCTTTTAACCCTAACCGATACGCGGGTACTGTGTTTGCAGCAGATATTGCAGATTGTTCTTAATTCCTGCAGAAAAACTTGATGTATTTATGGGAATCTGACTGGTCATGGCTATAAATTGTGCCAGCGAATATTCTCTTAAAGATCTGAATTTACATTACAGTTTTCCCTTATAGAAAGCATAGTAAAGTTGCAATTGATTTCAACATATGCTATTCTAGCTTTGGTTAATTCTTACAGGCAATATGGAATAACAGATAATTTATTTATGTCACTCCTCATGGTCAGTCGGCTCCAAGTAAGGTAAGTTTTCGGTACTATTCGGCGAAACAAGCTGTTTATTCCAAACGAGCTACGGTCAAAGCCTATTGATGGTATAAGTACACCCTAATTTGGATAAAAAAACGGAAGTCTTTGCGGCAGATAGTCACAATGAATATGAAGAGTGTGTACTTTCTATAAACAATGCTTAAGGAGACCCAGTTTTTAGTAATGGTGAGGATGAGATAAATGACTTTTAAATTAAAACTAAAGACAGAGTAAATGTTGTGGGCCATATTGTGTCCAATTACAGCACCAAACACAAAACAAATAGATGGTGATTGATATATACGTGGCTGCATTGGCCCATTTTTTATATATTCTAGCCTCATCCCAAGCACCAAAAAAATTAAAAAATCGATGTTCTTGTCACTGATTCTTGACATCACTTAGCGTGGAGTTGGCAACTAAAAAATTGAACGAAAGAACGATACGCTAAAGTCCGAAATCTAATCGATGCCTGTAAATATCCAAGATACAACACGCATAGCCAAATAATTGCGCCTCCAAAAAATACTATAATTATTAGTTTTTTCATTCAAAATTTAATAAGACCCGTGAACGCCTATTACGATGGTAAGGACTACTTGACCTTAGATGGCTTTACAGCCAACCCAAATAAATCAGGACAACTATGACAAAAACCTTAAAAAAAATCTTTAGCTGAAGGAAACTAAAATCAGTATTTTGCTTTGTTTAAAAAAAATTTGATTTTAAAGAAAGTTCGGGTACAGTGGGTGGCCTGCTGAGCGCTTGTGCTAGACCTAAGCGTACGACCGTAGAAATTCAAAACAGCAGCTTTGAGATTCATTTTATTGGACCTGAGAAATTTTTCGATGTTCCTTTGTGATACGAAGGGGGAATGATTGATTGCTGGTCTACGGGAGGATTCGCTCCTGTACTCCTCCAGGCGAGGACGTTTATATCGTTTTCTACCAGTAAGTTCAGAAGCCTATTGCTGCTCGATAAGAGCGTATTAAAGTCTATTTAGAGGAAATTGTGTAATGTAAGTTCTGCACGACTTGTGCCGAGACATCTGAACTCGTACTTTGTAAGTACTAAGCTGTAAATCCAAAAGAGGCATTTCTTCGCTCACTAAATAATATTACTGGCGGTCCCAATCTGATGTGGTGAACTTATGGGGCTACACAAAATATATTTCGGATTGTGCTGCGTTTTGGACCTAACCAATATAAACATACACATTCCTGATCTATTGGCCGTATCCATGTCTAGTGTCCTGCGAATTCCATTCCATAGACCAAATTATTCAAATTAACTATAGACGGCAATATTGTATTCGGTGTTGAGGCTTGTTTTTCCTTACCAAAACATGAGCAATGATTTTTGGTTTAAAAATATGGATGACATCGATCCGGGCCAGATGTGCTGTTAGCAAAAGGACACATCGGCTTGTTGAAATCAAAATTCGTTGATAAGTTGATTTCGAGAAATTGACTTTAGATGATAGCTTGCTGTAAAAAAAAAAAAAAAAATATTAGAGCTTCTTGACATCGTTGTCCTTTAGTTAGATCATCAATAATTCGCTTTATTCCAATGAACCTGTTAACTTCATTGCATTGCAGTACCTTTTTTATCTTTATTACTGACAACTCCACAGTAAATGAAAAAAACGTATTTGAGTCCATTAGTAGCTCAGCAATGATATCTTTCTCATGATATGTTTTGTGGAAGCAATTTTACTTGTTTTCCTATATACGAGTACATACAACGCAACATTTTTCGGCATACCTTAGTTGTATTTCTAATTGTAATGATTACTTTAAGATCGTCTCAAATTTTCCATATTTGATTACTTTCATTACTTTTGGTTTCATTACCTGCACTAGAGGTGACTTGGTGTAGTACATATTGCCTGCAAACTCTATAGCAGCCCAGAGTCGCAGTGACGACGAAAACAAATTTTTTCAATATGGTTTTGAATTTTAAATAATGAAAGAAACTTTGAACCCATTCAAGTGAACCAAACAAGAAGCCCCAGGACAACACCGTAAAGGAAAACGCAACAACATTTACTTCGACAACTCTATTGTGGGACTTCGTTGTGTGTCGGACTAACGTTGCATGCTGCGAATTGCTTCAAACCTTAATAAAAAGTTCATTCAAATCTGTGGGTAAAAATACATTAGAAAAGGCTTGTTTAGAGACCCAAGTATTTTCATTGCGCTATTCGTTTTACGTTAGTCATTTTCTCATGGAAGAAAAAATGAAGCCTTCTGGTAGAAATGTCGTAGTGCAGTGCTCGCATACAACACAAACAGACCAGACTTAAGTCCCAGCGAAAACAAGTACAAATTTTCATCGCAACTACGGATTTTATATATTTTAGAGGCTTTAATCTCCCCCCAAATTCTTCATTCAAGCAGCGCCCTGACTTGCCTTCATTTGGAAAACATCAGTTAAAAAACATCACTGGAATGGTCAGGAAACGAAAAAAGCTAGGAGCCTATCTTAACCAGCGGCAGCCAAGATTTGAACCACCACTTTAACAAATATACAGAAAGTGTTGTTTCTAAGTAATGACAACATCCCTCCCAGCTGCTACACTAGGGCGATCATATGTTTAGCTGAAAGACAAATATGGTTGCAAAGAAACTGAAACAAGGCAAAAATGCCTTGTGGAAGCCATATGCTTCCAAGAGGAGGTAGGAAAAAAATGTTGTGCGATATTGAAAATTAGCTTTACCTACCATTCTTGCAGGGTTTGGTAACGACCTACCGTCTTTTGGTTTCAGTTAATGAACATTTTGCAACACCTTTACCATAAAAAAGATTATTACCTCCTCACCTTCAGTTAGAGTGCGACAAGGATGCGTAATGTCACCACTAATGTTTAATATTGTGCTGGATGTTGTGACGAGAAATGCCACCAACGCAACCAATTAAATAGCATGAGGATTGCAAAGAAAATTGGTTGACCTCGAATATGCCGACAACATTTGTCTTCTAAGGCATAAATACACTGACATGGTAGAGAAAATCAAACTGTTGGAACATTTGTAGCAAAAGCCAGTCTGAAGATTAGCAAATTATAGCCACCCATTATTAATCAACGCTTCACTAGTCGAAGACGTCAATAGCTTCAGCTATCCAGAATGCATCATTAGCACAAAAGCAGGTTCCTCTGCTGACATTGCCAAACGTATTTGAAGCGTTAAATGCATATTTGGGCTCCTGAATCCCGCATGGAACTCTGTACACATATGGGTTTAGAGAGATTCAACTTGAATATAAAATCAACTTTGCCGTATGGCTGCGAAACTTGGAAGGCATGCATACGTGTTCTCAATGCAATTCAGGTTTTCATTTACAGATCCTTGCGAATAATAATAAGCATCTTCTGATCGAGAACAATATCCAACGCCGGTCTGTGATCAGAGGCAAGTCAAATGCCTATATCATATGTTCTTACGTAGTACTGGTATTTCTCGTAGAGCTCATCCCTTTGTAGTTGATTATACAGTGAATCGCACAGCGCTTTAAGGGAGAATTTGTTCTTTGGCTACACTGTTTGTTCGTTCGTGGAACAATCTTCCTGCGAATTTCTTTCCTGCCACTTACGACATGAGCAAATTTTAATCGAACGTCCATAGACACTACTCTATCCCTCGTCCTTCCCACAATCTATTTTAGTTTAGTACCAGCAGAATGGACTGCATGAGTAGTAGTTATCCCCTGGGCGCTGATCTCAAGTGAGAAAAAAAAGCAACAGAAATCTTTAAATGTAAGTCGAACTGGATTAGTCTTACGTCGTGGAACCCCTAAGGAGAATGCCCGCCCATACTTAGAGAAGACAATTAGATGTCGAAACCACGATCGGGATTTAAATGTTAGTTCGTAACAGATATGATTGAAATTTATTTCTTATGGTCCCATGTTACACATAGGAACAGCGAAAATAAATATATTGAGGCTGGTGGGGTACCTTCCAACATAATGTAAGCTTGAACGAGTATAAATTTCTTCCTCTTTCTTCATGAAATGACTCATATATGGCACTTTTTGCATGTGTTTCCAATCCTGTACTTTTTCTGTTATATTTCTCTTGTTGCTGTGAGATTGTAAGTCGTTTAAATGACTGACACAAGTGTGGATAAGTTTTTCTTTCTGTGTGTGTGTGTCTGTATTTTCTTGTCTTTCTTTAGTGTTGTTGTGTTGCTCGTTTTTATTTCTTCCATCATATCGTTGCTTTTTTTCTGTTTTTTTTTGTTTTTGTGAGTATTTCTTAAAAGTGTATCTCAGCTCATTTTAGAGATGTTGTTAATGTTGCTACTTTTGTTCCATTATTGAAATTACTTGAAAGTGGTTGAAATAATGTTGAAGTACCCCTCTCTACACTACAATACCACCATCATACAGATTTTTATCTTCAACGTTGTTCACAGTTTTTGTTTTCTTTTTATATCTTTGCTCTCATCTATTTTAATAATGATGTTATTGGTGATACAAATGGTGTTTGTGTGGGTGATGGTAATGAATGGTGTTACTATTGCCGTTGATAATAATGAAAATGCTAATAATGTTCACTGGTTTCTTATTAATAATGATGTTATTGTCGTTGACAAAAATGAAAAGATCTGTATGGTGATTATGTAAAAATGTTGTCGAAGAAAACATTTGAGAAAAAAAAATTATTATTTTTGTCTTAGTCATGTTTAAGTCATTTTTCTCTATAAAATTGACACAAATACTCCCACCTTTTACTCTGTATCACATCGTTTCCTTCCGAAATACTTAACAGTTATATATGCTTACAGTTTCATATATTACTGCTTGTGGAATATTATAAACTTCTAGAAGAACGAAATGGTGGAGAGAATAATTTTTTATATATTTTTTCTCTAATATATCCTTATTGTTGTGGCTTTTCTTTAATTTGAATAAAATATTGTGTTCCATTGAATATGGAAATCAGTATAATGTATTGAAAAAATTATCTGAGTCAAGATGGAAGATAATGGGAAGAATTTATTTCAAAACATTAATAAGTTGGGCATTATTTTGTGCGTAAGATTCTCGAAATTCAGGCTCAGCTTATTGACCTGGTTCTTATGTCTCGTTGCTCAAATATCAGGTCATTCAATAATTTCATAGGATGACACAAGATGGCATTACTAGAGTTTTGCCCATATGATTTTATTTATTACTAAACTTCAAAGGATAGATGTATAAATTTGACAGCAATTTGACTACTGATTGGTTAGTTATAGCATTTGTATGAAGCAATTTTTGTAATTAAAAAAAAAAGATGAAAAATAGAATTTCGAGTTTTGATAACACTTAGCCTTTTGATGAAATCAAAAATACACTGGAAACCAAACAATAGCTTGATAAACATTATCCGAATTCTGCTCCATACAGGCAAATGGTAGAAAAGTATTTTGCTGGACTTAAACGTAGTCGTACCAGCACAAATGATACCGAATAGAGTGGATGCCCAAATGAGGCTGTTATTCCAGAAAACATCAAAAAATCCACCAATTGGTTAAGAACGATCACAAATTGAAGATGTACGAACTAGCTGGCGTTATAAAGATATCAGATATTAGTGTTTTTACCATTTTATGCGAACATTTGTGTATGCGAAAGCTCTGTTCAAAGTGGGTGTCGCGTGAGCTCACAAATCGTGTCACAAATCGATGAAAACGATGGAAATATTGAATGAACTGGGCTTCGAATTGCTTAACCACCCACAGTATTCTCCAGATTTAGCCCCAGCGACTTTCTCCTGTTTTCAGATCTCCAGAGATTGCTTGCTGGAATGTAATTAAAGTCCATTGCTGAAATAGTCGCTGAAACTGAGGCTTATTTTGACGAGAAACAGAAATCGTACTATAAAAGTGGTATCGAATAGTTGAAAAATCGCTGTACTTGTTGTATCGCCCTGAAGGCAACTTATATTGATTAATAAAATCAAATTTTTGTCCTACGGACTTACTGAATGATCTGTTCAAAGTATACTTTAATGCAAAAAAGAAAATTTTATCCCTCTGCAAAACATAATTTAATTTTTAGTTAAGTAATCTCTATATAGCAAAAAATACTGCCAAATATCCATAAGTTATAAAATGTCTGGCCGAGGTACGAATCTCCAGCAGAGAACATGACGAAAAAATTTAATTGTGATTTAACTGAGAAACAGGTGATGATGACAAACATCACAGGACTGTTCAGGGGAGGGCAATGCTAAGTAAGGATCTTCACCCCTACACAACCACATGGAGGCGAGCTACAGGAAAAAATTAACTAATTAATGAAACTTAAGCAAGGCATTGGATGCTTTTTTACGTCACTCCTCTTGGGATCATATGCCGAAACAAATTTTCCGAAACAAATTTTTGATTTGACCAGTCGTAGGTTACTTTATTCGAAATTATATCGAAAATTCTCCTTTTCCTCGCCGGGGATCGAACCGGGGCTGTTATTTATTTTGTATGCCAACACTTAACTACGACATCTCATGGCTACCCGTTAGATAGTTTACTTGGGTATGACTTAAAAATACGAAACTTTTGGATATTTTATGAATGTATTCTAATGAGAGCGCTCTGCATTGATCAAAGTAAAAAATAGTCAAACAGGGCAAGGTCTGAAACACAAGACGATTGAGGCAAAAATTTGCCCAGAACTGTTTTCTAAATAGCTTTTAGCTTATCTGGCAGTATGTAGCTAATCGATGTCATAATGGAATATTAAAATCTTAAACGAACCAACAGTGTTCGGCTGATCAGATTTTAGTAAGTTATTACCGATAATACCACCCGTTAGTTTGCCATTTATACAGAGTATTATGAGCCAGTTGCCATGGATAGGCGGCTTTGCTCGTAATGATGGTAAGCAAAAATGATTTATTTTTATGGTTTTCAGGCAGTTTTTGGATCATACGAAATAATTTTTTTACGGTTTCTGGCTCCAACTTGTAACCAATTTCCTTGCTTTTCCATAAGTCCTGTTGCTTGCTAACCCTTCGAAATAGCTGAGTGAGTGGCTTTTAATTATTATGTACGAGTACTTCTTGATTTTATTATGGATCAATATGTGTCCAGATTGATTTGGGCCATTGCCTAGCTAGACTGGATTCGGAGAACAAGTCTCTGCCTGTGGAACAATTGGTGATTTTCTCAGTCTGCTGGAGTGATAAGATTGAACGCCCAAGTAAGACGAATCGGAAACTGGATTACACCAGGAGTTGGATAAGAAAAAGTTTACGAGTGGGTTAGATGTAATAAAGTGACACTGTCACTTACGATCGTAGACTATCCTATGAGAAAGCGGTACCCCATATTGGAGACAGTCAAGCATATTGTCTGCAGCTGATACATATCTTGATAAATCAGCTCCTGCAGTTCTTGGAATTCTGAACTTACAAATACCCAGTCGAACCGTGTAGAGACTCAATGTTATCGAACTGCAAAGAAGCCTTTTATTTCTGAGAAGAACCGTAAAGCTCCAATACAGGCAGAAGTGGTACACAGTTTTATTTTCAGATGAATCAAAATTTAACTTAAAAAACTTTTATGGTATAAAGAGACTAAAAATAAATAATTGAATTCTAAGTATTGTCAAGGTACTGTAAAACACGAAGGTGTTAATATGATGGTCTGGGGTTGCTTTTCGGAAATGGCTTAGGGCCTTTACACAAAATCGATGGAATTTTGGACAAATTCATGTACCAATGGTTTTCTCAAAAGTGTAATGCTTCCCTATGCAGAGTGGCAATTTCAACAGGACAAGATCCATAAAAATACTTCAAGGCATGTAAAGTATTTGTTTGAGAGTGAAAGAATTCGTGTTAGGAAATGGCTAACTTTAGGAAATAATGAACAAAAAATCGGTAGAAAAAAAAATAAATTTATTTTATACTCTGAAGGCTGCTGAGCTTTGTATAGAAAAAACTGCAATACAAATATATTATTGCTTCCATGCTAAAAAGAAATGCTTCAGTGTTTAAAAACAAGGGAAAAATTTTTGTCGCGTGAATCTTTGACAGATTTTGTTTTTCGTTTTAAAAAAATATATTTAAACTTTGAATAAAATGAAAAACTGTTGTTTAATTTTTAACAATAGAGCATATATTTTGAAATACAGTGTATTGTTACGTAAATAAAATGAATCCCAAAATTTGGGTATATTTGTTAGATATGTGTCAGCCTATCAAATTGCCAGCACTGCCAATTCGACCATCTTCACGTTATATTTGAATTTACGGATATAAAAATAGAAGATGTTCGATATTTCCGGAAACTTCCAAACTGTAGGCAATTAAGTATATAAAGAGGTTGCTTTAACTACATGTCAGTTAGTTGTCGTTTGGCTGTCGTAAGATAAAGACGTGTTAAAGCGGAAAAAAGGTGTCGTATAAACGAATATTAAGTTGTTGTAAACTGTAAAAAAGTTACTGTGTAGTGGAATAAATAAAAACTATAAAACAACAAAATAAACGAACATTTTAAAAAGGTTAAAACGTCACAATATAAATATCATACTTATCATATATAATTTGACATGTTTTTAAGGCTTAATCAAAATTTCTGTTTAGACCAATATGTTTTGTCCGACACTGTAATTTTATATTTTTGACCGGTACCTATTTGTAACAAACTGAAATCAAAATATTTTTAATATCTGATAAAATGAGTATTTTTTTTATTAAAATAAAATTACATTCCAATTTTGGACGCCCATAAGGTGTGCTTCAAAATGTTAACGTCACCTTAGTATTTGCTCAATTCATCCAAACTATAAAATGTTATGTATGGTCACCCTATTAAAAAAAATTCTACGTTCAAATAAGTGAATAATAAGCCGGTTTTGCTTGTAGAGATGTACCATTATATTACGTTTATTTAAATTTATGTAAAATTCAATACGTCAAAATGATAAGGTCAGTGATGCATTTATCCAAACTTTTATTTAAATTTTATTTATTTTTATTTAATCAACTGTTTTAAATTTATACAGTTCCCATTGCCTTCTATTGTCTTAAAAATAGGGGATGGCATCGCACTTACAAAATTGTTCAGAACGTTGCAGCGGACTTCGCGCCAGCTGTTGCAAGTTGCCACTTTTAATTTATCTTTTGTCCGGTACTGTTTGCTGTCTGCACAAGCAGTCCCCACAAATTTTCCATGGGGTTTTAAGTCGGTGGAACGTGCTAGCCAATCAAGTACTTTAATATTGTGCTCCTCAAACCATTGTCTGGTCGACCTACTGATATGAATAGTCAGTTTTTGGGCCAAATAAGGCAGCAAACATTCAGACAGAATGCACTGGTACTCTAAGCTATCCATTCGAGTGGAAGGAAAGTAGAGTTCCAGGATACCATGTGAGCTAAAGCCAGCCCACTGCCGAAATGCCGTTTGGAAAAAAACAAAGGCTCCTTCCTTAAATCTCGCCAATAGCAATTGAAACCATCTGGTCCATCCAGGTAAAATTTTCTCTCATCAGAAAAATTACCTACAAACCCAAAAATGAAAAAATTCTTACCTGATGCTAATTAGTTGCCATGTTGTTTCCTTACACTTAATCTTATGCAGCTTAGTCAGACAGGGAATTTTTTTAATTTTGCTCGAATAAGGTTTGGCTGGGCTGGTAATTTAAATTCCTCATTTATTGTTACCGCTCTTTTCATGGAATTCGAGGCCTTTCGTGAAATTAGTCGATTTTCACGGGCAGTCAGGACGTTTGGACGACCCGTGCTATTAATTTTCCATAATTTGCTCTGTTTTTGAAAAAATTTCGCACAACTTACAAAGATCATCCCAGTTTTTTCGCCATTCCACGCATACTCAATCCCTGTTCATGAAGTGCCACAATTTGTCTTTGTTCATAAGATGATAAAAGTTTCCTGCGACCCATACCGCGCATATATTATTTAAATTATAAATTATTACAACAAAAATAACAATTGTGATAACTTCTGGTTTGATTAATTGCTTATTAAACACTGACCTTATCATTTTGACGCATTGAATTTTGCACTTATTTACATAAATTTAAATAATTATAAAATAACGGTACATTTCTAAGAGCAAAGCCGGCTTATTATTCACTTATTTGAAAGTATATTTTTTTGAATAAGCAAATATTATGGTGACCTTATCGTTTTGAAGCAAACATTATATGAAAAAGTTCATAAAGTTTCCCCCCCAATAAAATCCCGGGAAATCGCGAAATGAAATTAGTTGGAGTTCACGAAACGGTTATCGGGGGAAAAAACCTAATCCTTACTCATAGTGACCACATCCTTGAGCACCACCTTTGCATTATCTGACAAAACTGAATTTTATTTCTTCGCTACAAACAGAAATCGAACGTTAAAAGTAAAAGTAATTTTTGGACATTAATTTGTATACTTTTATAAGAAATGTTAGGTAATTATTTTTAATGCAATTACGTAAATTTCAGGCTCCCATTTTCATTTCACATTAAGTAAATAAAATATCTGGTGCCAATTAGTTTGCTGTTATTAATAATTGTTTCAAGCACTCTAATTAGTACACTTGTCGAAATTACTACTTATTTGATATGATTTGTAAAGAATTTAACCAGTTAATGGGAACTTTTGTTTAATTAACTCCTCTTTTTCATTTAGCATTTGGCAAATTTCAAGGAAATTGTAAATCGAAATATAAAATCATTGGCATCCTTATGCAGAAATATTTATCTTAAAATCAACATTCAAATGAGTATGCATACATGCTAGTGTATGTATTTGACTATTATTTGTTCACCACTTTATAAAACACACACACACACACATACATATTCTCTTATATGCTTTTTCATTTGTACTTCGTAACATGTTACCAAGTAAATGAAGAATAACACAAATTATTCCTACATGTTTTATACATGAATTTCATTTATTTTAATAAAGAAAACAATGGCAACAAGAACAGCCTTTACTTATGTTTCATTTGACTTAAGCGAAATGAAATCCGCTGATTGCTAGTTTTGTAAGGCAAAAATTATAAGAAGCACAGTGCTAGTAAAGGGTCAGCCAAATAATTATATAAAAAAACTACTGAATATTTTCTCAAATTTATTTTTTTATTTGAAAGTACAATCCTTCCGGTTAATAACGGAAAATAATTTCATTCAAATGGCTGCCTCGTCTGGCCATGCAGTAGCCTACACGATCGGTCAAATTTTTAAGCACATTATCGATTGTGTGCAGCTGTATTTCACCAATGGCTTCACGAATATTGTCTTTTAAAGCGTAAATTGTCTCTGGCTTGTTAGCGTATCACTTATCTTTGACGGCACCTCACAAATAATAGTCCATCGGTGTCAAGTCGCAGCTCCGAAGTGGCCAAACGACATCAGCTCTACGGCTAATAATGCGATCTTCAAAAACAGGGCGCAAGACAAAAAGTGTAGTTTTGGCTCTGTGACACGTAGCGCCGTCCTGTTGAAACCAAATGTTGCTAATATCCTCCTCTTCAATTTTTGTGGACAAAAATTCGTTCAACATGGCCCCATAACGATCGCCATTGACTGTAACGGCCACTCCTTGCTCATTTTCGAAGACAAATGGCCCAATTATGCCTCTGGACCAAAATCCGCACCAAACAGTGACTCGACGTGGGTCTATCGGCTTTTCAATGTATGTGTGCGGGTTTTCTGTGCCCCAAATGCTACAATTCTGCTTGTTTACATACCCGCCAAGATCGAAATGAGCTTCATCTGAACACATCGCACACATTCTGCAACATTACCATGATTTTCAAAGTAATGTCGTAATATTTCCCAGCGTTGTTTAAGCGTATACACAACCATATTCGTTCAGCGGAAGGATAAAACTAATTATCTGTCAAATCACACATGAGCTAAGTGTTACCATTCACGAAATAAGCATTAGTTGAAAAAAAACGTTAGATGGCGGACCCTTTAAAAGGAAAACTTTTTAAAAACCCTGTTTTCTTTCATTTAATTTTTGTTGGAAATGGTATTATAATTTTATCTTGTTCTTCTTCAAGAACATTTTCATTTGTTATTTTTTGCTTAAAAGCATTTTAGCGGAAAAAATTGAAAGAAAAAAATTCAAACTGTTTTCGGGGGTGTTGCTTATTATACGAATTTGCATTTCAGTGTTTTTTTTTCTCCCTTTTTCTTTTAAAAAGTCTTATGCTGGCAAGAAATGCAAGAAAAATAATGTTATAAATGATAATGACATGCATTTCTTATATGCTTTCATATTCATATTCGTTTACATAATAATGAACATAAGAAATATGCATAAATGTTACTTTCAAACATAATTTTTAAGATATTTTGTCATTTACACTGTTTTACTTTACTTTGAGTGCGAAGGCAGTTTTCGGGACTGGAAGTGACTGTTAAATAAAAAACAGAAATAACTGTATATTATAGTGTGAGTGCTTTCTGGTTTAATTAATTTCAATTATCGCATGCTATGTAAATGGTATTGTACCCATTAAACAGTGACAATTAAACATATCCTGCAATAGCAATTCTTCCAGATTTCGTAATTGAACAAAGTCAAAAGCTAAATTTAGTAAAATAATTAAAAGTGTAGGACTACGGAAGCCTTTGTAAACTAGCACAATCGGTTCAGGGGGTTCAGTCCTTACTCCTAAAAATTCTTGTCTTGCACTCAAATAATAATTTTTCACTCCCTATTCATTTATATTAATGACATTCTCAAAGCCCAGAAGACTTGCCTAAGATGTTAATGATAATCTATCATATTAATAAACATGTGTTTATTCATTTTTTCTAATCAACCCTCGATGTTATTGGGAAAGTGTGCCTCTCAGTAGAGCTGCAAAACAATCGATAGTACTATCGATAGTTTCGTCAAATTCTAATATTAAATATGGAAGTCACTAAATGTACAAAGTCAAAGTCACATCTGCAAAAATTTGTTCGACGCTGGTTATTAGACGTCTGTCACCTTTTATAGTTACATGGGGACACAGTTTAACAGTTTCCTAAATTTCTATTTATTAAACTCAAAGTATGAATTGTAACTGAAATATGTTCGCACATACGATTTTGTATTGGTCCCAAACAAATTAATCTTCATTTCGTCAGACCATAGCATGTTGTTCTAACTCTTACGTGGCAGCTGTTGCTTCCATTTGCTGCGAAATGATACATTTCGAGGACTCTTATCCATAAGTCTAGTTTCCATAAGTTTTTTTTTTTCTTAGTGTGCGACTTGAAACAGGAGAACAAATTCATTTTTGAGGTATTTTGATGACTTGAAGGGATTAATCTTTGAAGTACGAATTGAAAGTTTATTCTGTTCTACCCTTTTCTTTCATAGTCTCTGCAGTTTTCTTTCACTGAATCTTATTAATTACTTTAGTTTTAAAGCACTTCATGGTCTGAACAATTTTCGCTGTATGTAAGGATTACTCTTCCTTCAAAATCTTTAATACATCAAATTTTATGATATAATGGACATATATAAAGTGTCCATTTAAATTCTAATGTTGTTGACACAAGTAGCACTCAAATGAATCCGATAGTATCGATAGTTTTTTTTTGCAAACTCTCGAAACTGTCGAGTGGGCCGACTATCGATAGTTTTACAGGTCTACCTCTCAACAATAATCTTCCTATGGTTTTTGGTGGCAATAATATTTCTTCTAAAACCCCTCAAAGAAACAATCTACTGCTTAACCTACTCCTTAACTAACTGTCCTTGTAAGAAAACACTATGAATTCAAATTATTCCATATTAAAACAATATTTATTCAACCCATAAAAATACTGAAAAATCAACACTAAAGCTTTTTTTTCGTCACTCCCCTGGGGAGTTTTCCACAAAACTCTTATTGCTTTGTTTCAGTTTCTTTAATCAATTTGATATTTCAAGCTAAGTAGATGATTAATACGCTGTAGCTTCCTCCATATGATTTTTTTATGTGTAGTGGTGAAGATCCTTGCTAATTGGTAGTGATCTTTACTTTAGCATTGTAACTTTTTCCCAGTAGGTGGCGTGTTTTTCCTGCTCATTCGTCTGATATTTGTCATCATCGCCAAGGGGTATGCGAAAAGTTCAGGGGGCTTTTTTCTTCATTTTTTTTTTAGATGGAGTTGTCTGGAGGGAAATTGAAGCCTTTTTTATTATTAAACATTCGAAACCACAATTAAATTTTTTCTTCGTCATGTCCTCTGATGTGGCTCGAACCTAGGGTCGTTTATGTTATCTCATATCCAAACTTATTAGTTTTGGTGTCAGTAGTCACTTCTCTCGATCGCAGAAATCGCGCTATAAGAATGGTTATAGAAGAGATCTCATCCGACGAGTTCAGTATAAATTCAGGAGTACTTCAAGGCTCTGTTCTTTCTCCAACTATATTTCTAATATTTCTTAACGACTTTCTTTTTCTCACTTCTAATCTTTTCTACTCTTTTGCAGATGACAGCAACATTTGTTATTCATATTCTATTGATCGTAGGCCGAGCCTTTTGGAGATTGGAGTGAAAAGGCAGAATATGAACGATACGCTTACAAGCGACCTGGCGAAAATATCTGAGTGGGGTCGCGCAAACAGGGTCGACTTTAACGCGCGCAAGACCCAATGCTGTTTTCTGACACACAGACGTGGTGGTGTGTTATCATCTGTCTCTATGGGTAATGTAGATATTCAGGAATCAGATGCTCTCGATGTTCTGGACATGAGAATTAACTGTAAGCACATATTTCGAGTGTCGAAAGAAGCATTCAAGTGCCTCGACTTTTTAAGACTGTGTAAGAATTACTTCACTCCATCTGATCTCCTTAATATTTGCAAGACCTACATCCGACCCAAATTGGAATACAACTCGCATGTATGGGCCGGTGCTTCAAAGTCTATTTTGGAGCTTCTCGACCGCGTACAGGAGAGGGCAAAGTTTGTTATTAATGATGATAGGGTAGCCAACTCTATCGATTCATTAGAGCATCGTTGCAATGTAGCGTGTGTTTCATTGTTCTATCGGTACTATAACGGAATGTGTTCTGACGAAATTAAGGAACTAATTCCTACTAATCATATATTCTTACGTAGTACTCGTATTTCTCGTAGAGCGCATACTTTTGTAGTTGCTTGTCCAGTGAATCGCACAACGCATTATATGGAGAATTCGTTCTTTGGTCGCACTGTTCGTTTGTGGAACAATCTTTCTGCGAATTCAAATCGAACGATTTCAATTTCTTGTAATTTTTTTCAAATTTCTTTTTCTTATGCTTTGTTCTCAAATATTTTTCTCTTTTCTTTTTCGAAATTAAATCTAGAAATTAGACAAGCGGGCATGTTACCTCCCACACGATATAAATAAATGTTGATTTTTGTATATCCTGAGAACATCTAAAGTAGATGTTCCTGATTTCGATCTAAATGACTCGTTAATTAATGCAAATCATCGGTCATAAAGTGGGAGGAATTGTAAAAGTGGGTGTGGAATCTACCATTCATATTGTTACCAAAATAAAAAAAGACTAAAATGGAAATACACCACATAAGGTGCTATGGTCCATTAATTTGTGTGTCAAGATTGTGAATGTGTTACCCTGACGTACTGATCGAACATCTTTTGGTAACACAATCTTACATGTTTAAGATTAACGGACATAAAATTATGGATTTATCGTTTTGACATAAATAAAAGTGTTGTATAAACAAATATTAAGTGCAAGATAAATAAGTTGGTGACTGCATAGTTATAATTGTATACTGTAAAAGTGAGAAAATAAAAACTGTAAAGCAACAATAATCTGATATATATCTTATTTTATGCAATCTAAAAAAAAATTCAAACCTTTTAAAAAGGTAGGAACGTAACAACATTAACTATTAATGTGCATAAATTGAGAACGGTAATGCTAATAGTTTCTAAATTTGGTTTAAGCAACTTCTTGGCTAGGACACATTATCAGCCCACAACTGAACGAGATTAAATAAGTGGGCGTGGCAGCTTTCATTCATTTTATACCTAGAATTTGGCACGTGTGGAAAACGGTAATTGTTAAAGTTTCATTATTTATCCATATCAGTCAAAACGTGGCAGATATTGCAACAGCAGGTAAAAGCTATTTATATACGTATTCTTATCTTTAGAAATAAAACTTAGTTATCCTTACTTATTTCATAATTTTGTTTTTCAAAAATTTTTTTTTCTAAACTGTATGTATGTATGTTTGTTTGTACATATGTATAAATGATTTTACTTAATGCTCTTCACATGTACACTTTTATACAAAAGCATTCTAATACATGTGCATTTAGTAGAGAAAAAAGTTTTAAGGAAATGTTGTCACAAACAGCATATTTCTAAAGGGTGTTTGAAAAACAAAGTAGGAAAGTATGAAACAAACATGTAATGCTTATGCAATACGGGGGGCAGAATGCAAATTTTTAGGCAGAAACGTAAAAACATGGGTTAAAACTTTATACCTTCAGCGTTTCGATGTTTTTTTTTTATATTGCCTGCAAACAAAAATAGGCATTTGCTTAATGTCTTGTTACAAAAAAATATCTTCAAATTTTGTAACTGGAAAGAGTTGCTTTTATGGTAAAGTGGGAGCAGTTACGGAATGCTTGGCATTATCTGTGCTAATAAGACCACAGCGGAACTCAACTTCATTGCAATTTTTAAGTTTGTGATTGTTTTAGGTGCTATGATGTTGTCGACGTTCGTTCAAAAGATCGAAAATCATTAACAACAGTGCCACTTAACTAACTGAACAAAAAACATACATTGTAAAGGAATTAACTAGAGAAGTCGGTGACCACAGCTTGCTTCAAAGCGACCTGCTAAAAAATATGCTTCATCAACGCACGATATTGTCTATTTTCATAAAAACTAACGCAATTGTCCACCTGCAATGGCCGTCGAAAGCGGACTTATTAAAGAAGTAATAGCTTATTGCTAACGGGATAGGTGTTTTAATACAATTTAATGCTCGAAAAATAAAAGTTCGAAGAATTCTAAAATTACCTTAACAGCTAAAGAGGCAGTATTATCTCTTTTTATATTTTTAAGATGCTTCCTTAATACGCTTATTGGAATGTATCAAGAGCAAATGTAAAACCTCTTTTAATTCAGTAGTATTTCTACGAAATATTATTTTACTTGCTCACACTCTAACTCTCTGCCTCTTATTTTCACAAAATTTATTAGTTTTCGCATCTACGACTGCACTTTACAACTGCAAGCGTAACAAAATAATTCTGTAATAACGAGAACGAAGACAAACACAAATTAAAGTGAAACCCACTACTGCGATATATTACAAGCAATTTTGTTTTCATTTTTGTTTTTTTTTTTCGAAATATGCTCATTACCATATAAACTCATGCATGAGCATAAAGATATGTACATACACATTTGTGCATACATACATACACCTTGTTTCATCCGACATCTTCATATGCAAACACACTACACACCCCTATATGAGAATATATGTTTCACACCACCACCACTACTCCACTCGTACCACTAGCACTGCATGCAACATACAGCCAATAATTCATTCTGTTTCTGCAGTCTGTTACATTTTTATGCTTTTAATAGATGATAAATGTTTCGTTTTTATTCATTTTTTTCCTTTTTTTAGTTTTCATTGCAACATTGCAACATTGCTAGTGCAACATATACCTACATATGTATGTATGTAACTATAAAAGCATATACGAGTATGTGTATACATATTATACTTTAAAAATATTATGATTAAATATTACTAAATAGTAATTCATTCATATTATTGCCCTTGTAGCAGCGCGCTTATATTCCGTAATTTATATTTTCAACTTGACTATGCATTTTATGGAATCCAGTGTATGTACGTAACTGTCTATGGAACACAAGAAAGGATATATATCAGGAAGATGTGATTAATGTGAAGGACTACAGTAGTATACACTACGTACATCCAAATTGTAATTGGCTGTAAAAAACTAAACTCGAAATAAAAAATTAGTTCAGTACTATTAGCTCAGAGTACTATTCTGTTATTTGGTTTTTAATTTCTATACCCTTGCTAGCACAATCTATAAATGCTTTAACACCTTAAGTGGAAAAAAAAAGGAATGAATTGAATTTTTCTGGAGGCTTACCTACTAAAACTTCTTTATTTTCTTCATTTAATAAATATTAAAAATGCTCCACTAAATAATTTTCTATTTGTCTACCAGGACATATTTTAATCGTGTCATATCGATTGTTTTCTTAAACGTTAATAACTTTGAGTTGGCAACACTGCTTTATGTGACAACCAATTTAACAGCTGATAGTTGTTTCTCGTTTGGTTTGGCTTAACATTCACAGTACTGTTCGAAACCTAATCAACTTTTCCCCTCTAAATACTCATGGTCATATATGTTCTCTTCAAATACATTAATGAAAAATTTCCCTGCTATTTATTATTAAACATATAGTCTACATACTAGTAATAAGAGCAAAAAATATATTTAATGTCTTTGGAAGAAATTACAAAACAAAAACAAAATTAACTTATAAATTCGCTGGTCGAAACCAAAGCAACTTTTGCATTGTTGTATTTGTTGCGAAATATTAACTAAAACAACAACAAAAATTTGAAACATTTTAAATTTTTTAGTCCCGTTATGATTGCTATTGAAAAAAATAATTTTGGTTGATTTTATGCATTTAAATAGTACCAGATATTTAGAAGTGCAACCATGACGCGAACACGTTATGGATCAGCTTCTAAGCTAAAGATTATGGAACATTTTAATAACGGTAAATCCGAAATTTCTATAGCAAACCAATTGAATATTAATAAATAAATAGTTTCCCGACTTATAAAAAAGAATAAAGCCACTGTGAAAGTAGAGGAAGCCAATAGCAGTGGGCGACCTCGAAAAACTTCTGGGCGCACAGACCAGAAAATTTTCCGTCTGGTTAAAAAAAATCCATTTATTTCGTCGAAAGACATAGTGAATGAGCTTGAACTTCAGATTAGTTCTTCCACAGTAAGAAAACGTTTATTGGAACAAAACTTAGAGAGCTTCATGCCATCTAAGAAGCCTATGCTGAGTAAGAAGCATTTCAAAAAGAGGTTTTACACTCGATGTTTTGCGCCATGTTTATGAAGATCGCATTATCAACCGCAGAGTTGATGTGGTTTGGCCACCTCGAAACTGCGATTTGACACCGTTGGACTATTATTTGCTATTATTTGTGGGATGCCATCAAAGATAAGTGTTACGCCAACAAGCCAGAAACAATTGACGCTTTAAAGGACAATATTCGTGAAGCCATTGGCGAAATACAGCTGCACACAATCGATAATGTGCTTAAAAATTTGTCCGATCGTATAGACTACTGCATAACCAGCCGAAGCAGCCATTTAAATGAAACTATTTTCCATTATTAACCGGAAGACTTGTACTTTCAAATAAAAAATTTTTCAAAAAAAAATTATTTGGCGGACTCTTTATAAACAACTCAATTCAATGAATACTACCCCTTGACAATTCATATGGTCCTTGTTTTGTGCACGATATATTAAGAAGATAAGATTTGATTTTCTTTAGTATTAGACTGACATTCCGAAGTGCCATACTTATACTCGGCAGTAAAGCAAATTAGAAGACCCCATAGCGTATGAGTAATATATAATTTATACATTTTTATAACGTATACGTTCGGATGTTAGGCAATAACCAAAAAAAATTTAATAAAAATCGTTTGTAAAAATCAAATATATTTTTATCTTTCAACTTAATTACATTTTTACACAATTTACGTTAATTAAGTTAAAATTTAAAAAATAATTACTCTCATATTATTTGCGCTTTTAAAAAACTGCATCCATTCAATGATGCTCGTATATTGAACACATAATTAATTGCTTCAATTATTTATTTTTAATCATTATTTTATGGTTCTTTTTAATTTTCGTTGTTTTCCACACTCTCTTTGTCCATATTTCTTTTTTATCATAAATATCTTTTGCACCTTTTAGTAATTATCACATTAATAATGTATGTAATGCTTATTTTAATGAATCTTTACATCTCTTTTACAAGTACATATTATGTATGTGTGCTTACTCTACATACTTATTCACACATTTAAAAAAAATTAATTAATGACCGCAAAATTAAAAAGAATATGTCCAGCACAGTGCAGTGTAGTATTTTGTATTAAAAAGTAATCAATTGTTTTAAGAAAAAACTTTTCAAATTGAACAGAATCATTGTTTCGTGAAAGGTAATAAACGTAATTAAGGAAAAACATTGTTCTTTGGCGTACTTGCTCATTGTACACTACATTTGTCGTAGAATTATTAATATCATTATCATTAATACCATCAGCCAGTAAGTTGCTCAATGGCAAATACCGGTACCAATATGCGCCCTCGCCTGCAGTTAATGTTCAGTTAACTATAATCGCCCACTAACACATCCCACTTCTCTTTTTCCCATATAAACAGTGACAGTGTTCAAATAGCAATTTCTCTGGCCTCTAAATGAAGTCGAGTAAGTCTCTGATAGGAGAAGATCTAATCTTTTCCAGGTTAAATTGACGCCGTTCAAAAATTTGCTAAAGGCTCCTAGTTAGCGCTATATCTTCCCCTTGGTTTCATCCCCCTCTAAGCAGTTGTGAGATATCTCAGATAGTGGTGGCTCAATGGAAAACCTATATAATCTATACAATTCTTCTCTATAGCGTGTTTTAAGAGATTCACAATTTTTAGTTGGCAATACTGCTTTATCTGATAACTGATTTAACAGTTTATAGTTGCTTCTTGTTTAGGTTGGTTTGGCTTTTTATTATGGATAGACTTATACCAGGGCAACACCCTCCAATTGTTGAAATTTTATATCAAAATAATGGTTCTTGACGACCAGAACCATTTCAAAACTCACAACTTTGTTCTCCGATAAATGGGTACGTAAATAAGCAGAATTGTCGCATTTGTAGTGAGGAATCCACAAGATTTTGTCGGAATATAGTAACATCCACAGAAAATTACTGTTTGATGCGCTTTAAGGCCTGGAAGAGTCATTGGTTCATATATCTTCAAAAACAATGGTGATCAGAATGTTACTGTCAATTTTAAATGGTATATGGACATGATAAAACATTTTTGCGTACTTCAATTAGCTGGCATTTATCTTGCTAATATGTGGTTCCAACAGGACGAAGTTACAAGCCACACAATGCGCGCTACAATTCATTTAATCACTGCAATTTTGATGTTACTTTTCTGTCCATTAAGGCTAAACAGTGTGGATCTCCCTGAGCTTATATTGGATACGAAGCTATACTGGAAGCCTAGTATACTCAATATTGGTATAAGGGCCGCTATTGGTCTTTACACTTGCAACAAAGTATTGGGGAAGAAATATGGTCTTAAGCCAACAATCATTCACTGACTTTACACAGTTGTCGGACCTGAGGAGACTAACCAGGCTTTTGAGTAGCATTGCAATAGTCTCAAGTCCGATGTTCAAATTCTGTGATGCGTAATGGTCCCATTAATTGGCCACCAAGATCGTGTGTCTTAAAAGCAATTTATTATACTTTTTGGAGATGTGTAAAGTCACTTGCCTACATCGATAAAGCAGAGACAATTGAACACCTGGCAATCAGCATTTGAAGAGTTGTTGGCGGAACAAGGTCACATATGCTGCGAAAAGTTTGTAAAAATTGGTGTTCCAGATTGATCTTGTACGTGTCAGCCGTGGCGTCCAATTGGCGACAATGTCAACCTATTTATTCCAGTAAAAATCGCAGTTATGAAAGAAGTTGGTCAAATTTTGAAATTTCGAAATAGCTTTTTGATATTTATATGCTTAGTAGACCAATAGCTTTTACGTAACACAAACATTATTGCCCAAACAGTATATTCAAGTCATGAATGGTTTGAAATCTTATACAAAAAAAAAAAATCTAAATAAATTAATATTTAACTGAAATATATATAATATTTAACTTATATATATAAGCATATAAATATAAAACGAAACAAAAAAAATAATTATAAATTTTTCTATTCGTATTCATACATATGTATACTGACTACAAAACTATGTATTAAAAAAGCAAATAAAGCGAGAAAATGATTTCGTTAAAAATGCAATTTATGCAAAATGTTGGAAGAGTTTTTTTCCTTTTGCTACTGAAGCATGTGTATGACAACTTGAGTTATAAAAACGTTAATTTAGTGGCAATAACTTAAACGCTGAGAAATAAAAATTTATTTGCATATTAAGATGAAATAAATTTTAAATGTAATAGTAGATGTAATGTTTGGAAAAAGGAACAACAAAAATGTGTTTTTTTTTGTTTTAGCAATAAAAAAACGCCAATTAGTTGAAAACAAAATGTTATATCAGAAGCAATGTATTATTTTTTTCCTTATAGTGCAGAAATATAAAAAAATTGGCATAGTTTTTATTTGTTAACTCGATATAGTACAGGGTGTCCGCCGGGAAGGTATACTACTTTGTCATGCCGCCATTTTGGTAAACATTAGTCTTGATAGTTCATATTTGGCAGTCGTGAAGTAGAGACGTGGGAAATTTATTACGGAAAAGTATTCAGTAAACCAACATGTTTTAATCATTAAAACATTTTATCAAAATCGATCATTGATTACTGTGACGATGAGAAAGTTACGTGAAACTTTTGGAAGAAACAACGTGTCAACAAGACACACTTTTTATCGTGTAGTGAATGTTTCCGTAGAAAGAGGAACTGTAGCTGATAGGCCCAAGCAAGATCGATTGTAAGCATTACTGCTATTCAAGAAAGTGTTCAAAGCAATCCAGCAACCTCAATTCGACGCCGTGCTCAGCCGCTTGGTATTCAACAAACAACTCTGGTTACAATCTTGCACAAAGATATGCATTTATTTCCATTTAAGAATCAGTTGACACAAGATCTTCTTCCACAAGACCATATGCCAATAGGATGTTACAGCTCTCCCATGACAACCACGATTTTCATGAAAATATCATAATGAGTGACGAGGTACATTTCATTTGAATGGTTATGTGAATAAACAGAATAGTCGATTTTGGGCAATGGAAAACCCTCAAATTATTCATCAGTCACCTTTGCATCCATTAGAAGTGACAGTCTGTTGTGGTTCTTTCAAACTGAAAACGGCGTAACGGTAACTGCCAATGGGGAGCGATATCATGATATGATTGAAAACTTTTAACGCCACAACTGCATGCTTTGGGCTGACTAACATGTGGTATCAACAAGATGGTGCCACATCGCATACAGCCAGGATTACAATGGAATTACTGCAAGACCTCTTTCCACAACAAATTATTTCAAGGAATGGTTATGTTGATTGATCTACACGGTCGCCTGATTTGACTGCTCCGGACTTGAAAAGCAAGGCTTATTCAAACAAACCAGAAATGCTGGAGCAACTCGAACAAATTATTTGTGATGAAATTAATGAAATAGCGTGTGAAATGTATGAGAATGTAATGAAAAATATTCTCAAAATGGCTCGCATTTTTGGGGCTAACAGAGACGGGCATTTATCTGATATTGTATTCCATACAGAATTGCCGACATTAAATAAAATATTTATCAATATAAGATCCATTCTCTTTCATATAACCAAAAATTATAAACAACCAAAGTAGTATACCGTCCCGGCGGATACCCTGTACTAATGAAGCCGCTGCATTTTTCCAAAAATTTATTTTAAATTCTACGTTAATAGCTGAAAAATTCAAATCATAAAAAAACAATTTCACTCATTCTATAGGTTTCATAGATGCTTTAAAGTCTGCATAATGCTTTACAATCCAAAATATTTACATACAGTGGCTCCAACCCAAGCTCAAACACCTTTACATACCTTTTTTATTATTAAAAAAAATGTATTTATTTTTTATTGGTGCATATCTTCTAAGTACAAAAGGAAAAGCCAACTCAGATGTTTAATAATTGTACGTAAAATTGTAGTTGAAAACGCTTTGAAAGTCAAAATGACTTGCACAAGCCAAACTCAGACAGTAACTTGTATGGGTTAATAACTGCAACTCTGTAATTTCAAGGTGGCCAACTTCGTTGATATAATTTACATATTTAAGGAAAAACCCTTTAGTTCAGTTTTGAAAATTATACAGAATAAACAAAGATAAAATCAAGAAGATGGCTAGATAACGGGGACAAACTAGTATCGAAGTAAAAAAGCTTATCACTGAGAATGCAACAAGAGGAAAAAGTGTTCGCAAAACTTCAAATTTCTTGGCAGAAGACATTCAACTGTGCACGACATAACAAAATGTTTCATGCCCACAACAAAATATTTTCGAAGGCAGAAAAACGTTTTTTTTTGTCAGAAAAATAAAAAAGATACCTTCGTAAGTGCTCTAAAACTTGCTGCTATTGCTGAAAGTGACCTTGATAAGGAAGCAAGCCCATCAACAATAAGAAACTTGTTTTACATTGTAGGTCTTAAGGGTAGAAGAGCTAGACAAAAATCTAGCGCAATCAAACCAAAAGACTTGAATTTGCCAAAGAGTACCAAAATAAGGGGTTTTCCTTTTGGAGAAACGTTATGTTCACCGAAGAAAGCAAATTTAATGTACTTGGGTCGGATAATAAACCAATAGTATGGAGAGGACAAAATCAAAAATTACGTTTACGTTTGAATAGCTTAACTGACATGGCTGGTTCATTTTCTGCATCACGTTCAGGATCTATGCATTTTATTGATGCTATCAGGGATCAAACTGTTTATTTAAATTTTTTTAAATAAAACTTGCCAAAAACTAGGGGTCAAGCTTGCTCTGGATAATGGTTCGTACTTTTACCAAGATAACGATCCCAGACACAAGGCCCATAAAGTAAGATCTTAGCTGCTATATAATATGCTACACGTCATGAAAACACCACCCCAGAGCCCTGACATAAATCCTAATAAAAATTCGTGGGTATATCTCAATAAAAAAGTTTAGCATCAGTCGGTTTCCAGCAAATCTGAGCTAAGAAGGGTCTTATTAGAAGAATGGGAAAAATATCAGCTGGTTATTGCCAAAAATTGGTCGAATCTATTTCTAAGAGACTCCAAATGGTTACAAAAAAAAACAAGGCTCTGCACACAAAGTATTAATTTTATATTTTTTTTCTCCGTCACTATTCTAGGGAGCATATTGGCTTTCAACAAAGCATCTATTGCCATGTTTCAGTTTCTTTAATCAATTTGATATTATTCAGCTAAAAAGATGATTATTCTGCTGTAGCTTCCTCCACATGATTTTTTTTGCGTGTAGTAGTGATCTTTACTTTAACATTGTAATTTTTTTCCAGTAGGTGGCGTGTTTTTCCTGATCATTCGTCCGATGTTTGTCATCATCGCCAGAGGTATGCGAGAAGCGTCAGTGGGGGCTTTTTCCTTTTTTTTTAGATGGAGTTGTCTAGAGGGAAGTTGAAGCCTTTTTTAATTATTGAACATTCGAAACCACAATTAAATTTGTTCTTCGTCATGTCCTCTGCTGAGGCTCGAGCCTGGGTCGTTTGTGTTGTTATGCGTCCTCTCTAACCACTACACCACTTATTAATTATTAATAAGTAATATTCTCAGACATTTATGTAGCCGTTCAAGTTTCGCTTGTGTAACTTTTTTTAACTTTAATCAGTTAATTATAGTGTCCGCGTTTGGCTTGTAGCCACTGTATGTACAAAAATCATGATTTAACGATAATCATCTCTTTATTGGTATTTTTTGAGTGAAAAAAGCTTTTAGATATTCAGGCTTTAATCGACTTTAATCATAATCGAATAAGTTACACTCATAAACAAGTTGAGTTCACAAAAATGTCTATCAGCTTTGTTTTAAATTTTAACCCTGCTTTAAACGCGATCTTAGTTATATTTTTAGCCCTTTTCCTCATTTTGTCCCCTTCTGGTAAAAATCCAATCAGTTGTTCCTTCCAGAAAGGCATTTTAGGTTCTGCTTTTTAGCAAACACACATTCATTTGTATATATACGCATACGTACATACGTAAAGAGACAGCTTTTATTCAATGTGATTTCAACAATTCCCGCTTTACCATGAAGGAACTTGAGGACTTCTCTTAGTAAATAAGCTGCATCCGATTCAATTTTTAAACTCACTGAAAGGGAAATACAGCTTAACGCCGGCTCCGAACAGCAAATGCATTTAGAAAAGAGTTCAATAGTAGTAATACTCATAACCAGTTACTAACTAATGTTATGAGGTGATACCGCCGTGGAAGAAATTTTCCTTTTTTAGGATGGTCCCGCCTTCTGGTTGATAGGCGGGTGTCTTACCTACCATACCACAGCGGCGCACGATGTTAATAGATAACAAAGTTTTAATAGTTGTCGTTCTCCACATATACAAAATCCAACATGTAGTATAAATGAAAGGTGCCACATTCATCATCTCGCCCAGTAACTGACTGATAATGTGTATTGCTCACGACGTTGTTTGAATCTTATTTAGAAACTTCTTCTATTGCCGTTCTTAAGATATGCAGACATAAACGTTTAGTTTTTATGGGAGGTACCACGCCGACTTTTCCAATTCCGCCCAGATTTTGCCTGCTGATTTATATTGAATATGAAGTCAATTAGGAACTTTAGCTATAACAGTTCTGCCATGCTTTACATAGCAGATACCATGTCCACTTGTCTAATTGTGACCAATTTTTGACTTTCGATTTTCCTTGGTTATGCATATATTTGGCACAAATTTAGAGAATCTTTCTATTACCATTTTGAAGATATAGACAAATAAATATGGGCGTGGCACCACGCAGTTGGAATTTTTGAAATTTATATAGCCTTTGTTTCCTTCCAGACATAGAGAGAAACAAACACACATTCATTTTTATATATAAGATATAAAGCTCTGTGTTCTTAACACCGGACAGTATACAATGCGTTTGCCTGTGCTTCGTTGACTTTATCACAACAGATATATGCGTTTAATACTGCCTCCTTGCTAGGAGGTTGAGTACTATCTATGAGAACTAACTACTATGTATGAGAACTGTCTAACATAGGCTTTATACGCGATATCAGCCATCGAAGTCCCACAAGTTCCTAGTAGCTGTTATCATTGCCGGTCAGAACCTAAGGGTTTTCGGTTAGCAGGCTACCTAGGTACCGATAGCACTTAATATCTTACTGTAATAGATGATAATTCAAGGCTGACCAAGCGACCAACTGTGCCACAGGGGAATTATCGCAAGTATATACGTAACGCTCTTAAATTGGTGAGTTTACTTGAAGGCCTTATTACTCGTAATGAAATCTCAGTCGGAACGACTCAATATCTTGAAAAATTTCATCAGACCATCCAGATCATGAAAAAGACATGCGCCAAAATGTATTAGCTTTTGCCTCTGTAGAATGAGGCAGTTATATAGAAAGTGCACAAGTAAAATGGGAAGCAAACCTGGCTATTTAGACTGATGGAACTTAGTTTTTTAAGGAATATTAGAGCGGGACATACTACCACCATTAATTAAGTTTAGTTCGAGGGTCACATATTGATCTTGAGCGTCCCTACCGGCTAAGGCGGAACTATGATCGACTTAGAAAAATTTCTGATAGGGACCTCTCGGTTGGAGCAGATAGGCTTCATAGAGGTCGGACGATTTTCATTGATAGCTCGAAAATGGAGTTTGGCACAGGGGCGGAGTCTACATGATAGTTATAGTGTTGCTGAGAATCTTGGTACTATCAAGGCCTTGGGATCTGTTAGGATTCCAGTAGCGTCTTACTTTATGACTAGAGACAGACTTTGGACAGAACTACAGAACGTATAATACACGACAGAGCAAATTGGATTGCAGGGTATATCGGATATTGTGGCCTTGAGACTGCCAGATTTAAAATATTTTCTTAAAATGAATCGGGAAGTTTGAGTGTCATGATTGGCGTAATTACTCGTTATTCCTTGGTAAGGAAGATGTTGAGTAGATGTGACAACTTCACTAAGCATTCCTGCAGGTTGTGCAAAGATGTAGAGATAAAAACAATGAGACACTTTCTTAGTACTGCTTTGGGTGCGAACTAGATAAGGTTACCAGCAAATGGTTTGTAATGGAAATTCGCTAGTTTATGACCAGTCGCTTGTGATTGTTGTCTTACACTGGTTTATGTTTATTTTATCTCTCTTTCCTTCTCTTCTCTTTTTCCCTTTCCTCTCTCTCTCTCTCTCTCTCTCTCTCTCTCTCTCAATCTAGTTTTTCTTTTCGTATACTAAAGGTATTCACAATGGACCGGCGATTTCTGGGTGGAGGCATGACGTGTCATGTAAACTACACTACATAGCAGGTGTTGTTTCTTAATCTCCCCTATTCAAACAGAAGTCATATTTTGTTTAACAAATACGTTTCGACATATGTCTCAAAATACATTGGCCACTAATTATAAGAAGAAACAAAGTAACAAAGTCTTAAGCATTTTTGTTTGCAGGGGCAGGCAGGAATATTTTGCATATTCTACACTTCTATTCCAACTCTTTTAGCGCTCTTTTAAATGCGCTATCGCAACCAATGATTGCTTGCTCAAGAATCACATCCAATGACATGTTGTGAGTCGCGCACTAATCATTCACTTAGATGCCTTCCCAACCTGGAATATTTTTCAATTCAACATGGCGTTGATTAGAAAATTGTGAGCAATTCCATTTTTATGGTAATCTCATGACTTGGAACCCATGTCAATTCGACTTGAATAAATATTGGGTTAGGGAATAAGTTTGAAGCACTCTCATAACACTTTTTAAGGACGGTCGTCAAACAAGTTGTGGGTTGGCCGAAAAAATTTATGGCATGATTTTTCAAGTTTTGGGCCAGTAGTGTTCTCGGTCTAATGAAATCTTGTTGGTGGATTGGAGGATTTTGATTTACCGTCTTAAGATAAGTCTTTAAACCTATTGGTGGAACCATAACCTTCGAAATTGTAAGTTTAGAAAAATTATTTTTTTATTTTTATTTTATTTTTTTAATATCAGTACGTTGGGTTTTGTCATAAAAACCCACACTATTTGATGTTATCCAAGCAAATTTAAATAATTTTTGTTCAAATTAATCTCCAACAATGAAATTGCTTCTAAAGAGGGGCAATCACTTACATTTACTACAATGTTTTCCTGCAAGGAAAAAAGTGCTTAAAAGAAAAAATGGTCTAAAACATTATTTTTTTTTTTTGCAAATTCCAAGTAGTTCATCATCATTAAATAATTTATTAATTGCTTCCTAACCAAAGCACACAAACAAACAACAACAGCAATAAAAAATTGCACAAAATAATGAAATGACAACCAAAATTTAAATACTGATTGCAAAAATTGTGCCCAAGAGGCAGAGGAGAATAAAAAAGGAAAACACATTGCATGCTTATACACTCTTCATATCCTTGAGTAACTGCCATTAAGTTGATTTAAAAGAAAATGGAAAAAAATGCTCAACAAAAATAAGGATAACAAATGAGAGTGACTGCAAATGAAAAATACTCGGGCACAACAATTAAAAAATAAAAAAACCAATAAGCACAGAAATGAAAGCAAAACGTATAAAATAAACATTAAGCTATAAAAATACCGTTTAATTCTGTCCGTCTGTCTGTCTGTCTGTCTGCCTGTTAGTGTCCATCCCTCTTGTAAGTATTTAAGACAGAGAGGAGATACCAAATAAATAATACATGCCTACATCGATGGCAATTTATACTGCTGGTCTACTTTACTTGATTTCTTCTCTTTTTTTAATTTTTGCTTTTTCCTTGGCCAAAAGACAGGCAGCAGGAAATAAACGATATGAAGAATAAAAGTAAATGTCGTAAGTAAAATGCGTGCGGGCGTTTGGGTGGTAGTATGAGTAATACCAGCAGATGAATTAATGTCCAAAGAATGATTGGTAAGAATATAGACAAGAGCCCTAAAGTAAAAATAAAAAAAGGAAGAGAGAGAGAGGGCGAGAGAAATAAAGAAATATTTGTCAAAAGTCACGCAGAACACAAATTACGAAACATAAATCGAGCTTAAAAGTTTTAAAAACAAAATGATTATTTTGCACACAAACACAAAAACACACACACACACACACATGCACAAATATTAAAAGCAGGATACAGCCAACATGCCATATACACAATGGGTAACCAGTTTACGTTTACGTATAAATTACCAATTACTCTTCCGGTCAATGTTTTAAAAGTATTGCACACTGCAATACAAGCAATTGTAAAACTGCGCTTTTTTCTGTATGGTACTTACGTTGAGTGGTGATTAAAGAAATAGCACAAGAAAAACGATAAAAAGGAAAGAGGTAACGATTTGCAAGTGTATAAAAGTTTAAGATTAAATAGTTTTGTTTCTTTACAGGAGCATATTGGAACAACATGACAATATGACCCGTTTGTTTATGAGTTTGTAGATTGCAGTTGAAACAAAATATTTCTTCCTCACTTAGCATAGTTTTGTGTTACGCTGCTCGTAATAACAATTTCTTCTCTTAAATACACTCTCTGTTTACAACTTTGTCAACAACAACAATTACTCGACAGATTTTTCTACCTAAAGATCTTCCAACCCTATTGTAGTTACAACTTTGGTTTGAACACCAACCTCTTCAACCAAAGTTAACCACCCTAACCTCTCTTCGCACTGAGCTCAAACCAATAAATCGTTCGCTGTGTTTACACCAAATAAAGTGATTGTTGTTCGCATCGATGTGCTTTTTCTACGGCCGAGTGAACAACACTTCGAAAGCTCTCGATCCTCTTGATATTTCAGGTAGATTCAGTTACTCTACTTTAATTTCATTTTAGTTCTTATGAAGCCATTCGAATGTAAACATCAACTTCATTCAGCTCTTGTTGTTTGTTATTGTTTGCTATTTATTTTCTTTTCTGCCTATTTTTGTTGTTATAGTTTATTTTTATTTACTAAATTTCTAATGTTGTCTACTAAAATGCTAATGTTGTTTTTGTTGATTTGGTTATTTGTAAACTTTGTAAGCTGCATGTTTAGATATTTTTGCTGCTTTTGTTTATTCTTTTAGCAATGTAATAAACGCAGGGGTGCCCAACCTGATATTTGTAACAATATTTAAAGGCGTCCTTAGAAGACGCTTGTAAGTTTTTGTTCGATAAGTATTGATTCGATTGGCTTGCAACATCGCAGGCCTTTGTTTTGACGATGATCACCAACAGAAAATAATCTTGAGATGTTTCTGTCTCATGTCATGTAAGCACAAGACTTTGAATTACTTTCCTTATTGTGTATTTCGGAGTTAGGGAATAAAATAAACACATTGTTTTTGCAGTTATCCACAAGGTAATTGAGACGTAGTTACTTGGGTGATGGATCTTTGAATTTTTTTTGAGAAATTATGTAATTCGGGGTCGAATTACAAATGAAAGATGAAATTACGAAAAAAGTGGTCGTGCGCCCATGGCATTAATTAGGAAGGTAAATTGTGGACCTAATGACTACAAAAATGTTCATCCAAATGAATAGTTTTGAGTGAAAGGATTTTGTCATAATGAAATGAGATCTTCTTTTGCTTTTAAATCAAATTTGATCGCTTTCAAAAATTCTGCATGATGTTCATGGGTAATCATTTATTATATTTAAGAAAAATAAGGTATATTACAAAACGAATGAAAATCTGACAAGCATGACTGGATTTACGGGTATAGAAAATCAGCTGGAGGCCCTCTTAAAAGCTCAACTTGGAATGATAGCTTTGCTAAGCTATCGAGAAAGGTCGAATCAAATGTAAGAAGTCTACGCTGCGCCAGATACGAACATTGGCAGATGAACTCGAACTTGATAAGCACTTGCAGCAAAGCATAGCACATCCGCATGCCTAACTATTAAGCAATGACCTGTGCACACAGCATTAGAAATGTCCCTACCAGCAAGCTTCAATAGTTGATGGGTACTATACAATTAAGACCAGCTGATTACAGTAGTGAAGCAAGATTCCTCCTCAGTCCAGGATCTGTCAGTGTCCAATAGATACCTTTGCCTAATAGCCATTAACAAATGAATAAACAACGCGCAGAAGTGTGCTCACTTACTCAGTCACTTAATTTTCTGGTATAGCTCTGTGATCAGGAACCCATATAAGGCGTACACATAACCGCTAAGAAAACAAACCCAAGGTATGGAGATAGTCTCTAACAAGTTAGTATTTACATCCAAAAGCGATCTGATCGCCGCTTGCTAACTGTCAGAGAAGATAGAGATGTCAGTGCTCAGAGCTTTACCACTTAAAAAAATCTCTCACTATGATTTATAGCTATTACTTCTGCCTGAAATACGCTACAATGATCAGGAAGGCGTAGACACATTCAGGTTAAGATTTAGGAAAAAACTTCACTGCAACCTCTGCTTTCAGGCTTAGAACCATCAGTGTAGACATCTGCTGAGCCCTGGAAAGGACCCTACCAAAGATCTAATTATTTCAGTACTAAAATTTTTATTCAATGTAAGACTGGATGAGATATAGTCTATTTCATTAAAAACCAAGAGATTGTCAGACAGGATGAAGCTGTGTCTCGAGGCAATAATGTGCGAACGTGACAGGGCATCTAGTCTTAACGCGACGAGCTTGGCAGTTGTATGGCAAGTGATAGAAAAATTTAATTTCTTGTACACCAATCTTCACAAACTATTCACAGCATATGCGAACGTATTTCGCCAATAACTCTTCAAATGTTAATTTCCAAGTGTTCAATAGTCTCTGATTTATCAACGTGGACAATTGATTTCACATAACCCCAAAAAATATAAGCACACGATCTTGTTGGTCAATTAATTGGACTGTTACGTGAAATTATTCTTTCATCACAAGTTAATGTGAGTAAATCAATTGTAGCGCCCGATGGGCGTCCTGTTAAAACCACGTTTCAACAAGATTAATGCCAGCTAACTCAAGTACAAACAAATTTCTTATCATGGCCCAATACCATTCAGCATTGACAGTAACATTCTGCCCATCATCGTTTTTCAAGCCATATGTACCACTGAATTTCTCCACCAGCCCATAAAGCGAACTAAACACTAATTATCCGTGGATGGATCTTCACTTCAACTGCCAAAATTCTGCTTATTTACGTATACATTCGACCAAAAATAGTCTTCATTGGAGAAAAAAATTTTGAGTGGAAATTCTATGCAAAATTTAAACAATTTGCAAGCGGCGCTCTGGTGCATATAATTAAATGGCAAACCAAACTGAACTATTGGGTATACAAGTTAATAATATCGATTTTTTTGCTTGAAAAATGAAATTATTGTAATAACAAAATGAATTGATACATTATTCAAGGTATCGTCCATCGTTTGCCGCTACTTTTGCTCATTATTCTGGTACCATATAAAATCCGCTCGAAAAGAACTGCTCCGGTTTTGAAGTAGAGAAGGAATCAAGCCAATTTCTGACACCCTGTTCTGAAGAGAAGCGAAACAAACGGTAGTCAGAAGGGGCAAAATCTGGGCTATAAGGAGGGTGAGCAAAACTTCCCATCCACTGTTTTCCATATAGTTTTTTTACCAGTCTTGCAATATGTGGCCGAGCGTTGTCATGATGGAAGGTTATGGTCTCGTGTCTGGTCGAATATTCTGGTCTTTTTTCCTTGATTGCTCTTTTCAAACGAATCAATTGTGTTCTGTACAGATCATAACAGCTCATGATACAAAACGGCCTTCTGATCCTACGATATATTTATTTACAAAGAACTACCTTGGCGTCATGGATATTCGCCAAGTCATGGATATGACTTTTTGCGCTTCAGATTATCGTATTGCATCCACTTTTTATCACCAGTAACATTACGACGCAAAAATGACTTTTTTTTAGCATCATTTCAGACATGCAAAATCGCCTTTCAGAGTCTCTCGGTTTCAATTCATACGGGACTCAATTTATTTGCTTTTGAACGAATCCCAATGCTTTCAAGCTTTGGGAAATGGCTTGTTGTTGAGTTGGTGCATGTTGACCATAAGTTTCTACCAACAATCGTTAACTTTCAGCAGCCGTTTTATTCAAATGAAAGAAGGTTATCAGACTTCTCCGCAAAACATCTTCTTTAGGCACAAAATTCGACATTATTGTAGCGATTGAAAGAAATGAATGACAGATATGTACCCTCCAAAATACCATTTTTAATATTATTGACACAAACCATACATGATAGTTCTGCCATATGCTGTCAAAATCGACATTATTAACTTGTATACCCAAAAAAGCTGCTAATGACAGATATTTACCCTCCAAAATACCATTTTTGTTATTATTGACACAAACCATATGCCATATGCTGTCAAAATCGACATTATTAACTTGTATACCCAAAAAAGCTGCTAAATCATTTGCCAACTCAAAGCTATGAACTTTAAAAAAACACTCTATGGAAAGACTTCATGATCTATGCATCGCTTAAATTTTGCTATTATTTTCTCACATACTGTTTCAAGGTATTAAGTGTGTATTTGAAGCATTTGCTACTGGGTAATATATAATTTTTTTTTATTTAACGTTTTAAGTAATAGCCATTAAGAAAACAGAAGCAGCAAGAAAAATTTTCGTGATTTTCAGTGCTTATGCTCCGGCTATAAATGTTAAGTTTTATGTTTGTTGAACTGTAATTGGCAGCAGACTATCAAACAAGTTAATTACCAAAAATATAAGTCACTATACAACATCAACAACAGCAATAACAACATTTCCTTTTGCTGCTTTAGTCTTACCCCTCCACCTCCGTTTTACTTTTTCACCACCAATACAATCACGATTTTTATGTTGGTTACACTAAATGTTTTTCTATGATAATGTTACTGTTGTTGCTTTTGTTTTTATATCATTTTTAACTTGGCTATAAATTTCGTTGACCATATAATTGTTGATTTACTATATCGAGTACGATATCGACTGAAGTACGTGTGGGAGGGTTTAATATATGAAACGAATAAATTCGATTTCGCCAATAAATATTTATAAAAATGCTGGCAATTTAAACGTTAACACAGTGGTATGTTGGTTTTGCTTTTAGGTTTCGAAATCAAATTAAAATAAGTGCGTGCTGGCTGAAATAAATTTATATGGTGGCAATTAAAATTTAAGGGTTTTAATACAGGGCTTTCCACTCAAAGGTTTAATTTTGATATGTAGAAAACGACTGCTACTTTTAAGCGATATCATCGAATGTTTGATAAATGGCATAGTACAGAGTATGCCCTTAATAATGAAAATGGAACATCAGCCAAATACGGCATCAATTTTTCATGCAATTTTTTATCAGTAATTTATGCATTTGCGGCGGAGTGTACCCTAAATAAATTCACGAATTAAATGTTTGAGTTGGTCAAACGATTGTACTCAATTAAAGCATATTCTTTGTCTTATTCTCATCTGAGTTTCTCCATAGAACACTGTTGTTCTGTCCACCCTTCCATGAGCTTCAATTTCTCTAACGATTTTATGTTTTTTTGAGCCGCAAAGGATAAAGTCTAAAAGTGTTAAATCAAAAAACCTTAGTGGCCCTCTGTGCCTACCTCTTCGAGAAATCAAATAAAAGAGCGTTAATATCGTTATTTATATGGTATTTAGCTCAGTTTTGTTTAAAATAAGCGTCGCCTACATAAATATTGTTACGAAATTAAGGTTGGGCACCCCTGCGTTTATAACATCGCAAAATAAAAATAAACAAAAGCTGAAAGAACAACTGTAAGTGCTATTTACAAATAACCAGAATCGATAACAACAAACAGTAGCAGAGATAAAGTAAAAAAAATAACTCAGCAGCAACAAAAACTAACAGCAAAGAAAACAAATAACAGGCACTAACAAGCAACAACAAATACTAAGAGCTGAAAGAAACAGATGTTTACATTCGCATGGCTACAAAAGAACTAAAAAGAAATTAAAAGAAAGAAATGGAATCTACCTAAAATATCGAGAGGTTCGCGAGCTTTCGATGTATTGTATACTCAGCCATAGAAAAGCGCATCGATGCGAACAAAAATCAGTTTAAGTAAAGTAAACTCAGTGAATACAGTTTGTGTGAAGAGAGTTTATAAAGAGTAAACTCGTGAAGTGAATCGTGTAGTAAAAAACCAGTTTAACTGGAGCGCTGTAAAGAGAGTTAAGTGTTGATAACCTCTGGTTGGAAAGGTTATGATCGGACTTAAGTTATGGCTGCGATCGAGTTGGAAGATCTTTAAGTAGAAAGATCTGTCGCGTAATTGTTGTTGTTTACAAAGAGATGGAGTAATTAAGAATAGAAAATTGTTATTGCCTGTAAAAAGGTTAAAAGCAGTGGTGTACAAAACTGTGTTGATTAAAAGGATTTTTAATTAAAACCAAACACAAGATTTATTTTAATTACAATCTACGAACTCATAAATACACATTTTTAAAAGGGTAAAAACGTAACAATATCTAATAATTTCGGCCATACAAAACCAATAATCATCGTTCGATAGGGCTATCCAGCCACTGCACCAATTATTCCATTATTCGTAAATTTCGAAGAATTAAAGTCAAATGACACTGCCAAAGCATGAAATCACACACTTGGGATGAACAGGCTTTACAACATCAACAGTTGGTTTGCGAAAATTTTGCTTATTAAATTAGCCTTTGGGGGTTAAATGCGCGAATCAGTTTGATGCAGTTCGTGCAAGACGTCGGTTTTAATAGCTAATAATTGTCTTTTGTTGGTTTTTGTTTGACATTTCATTACGATAGGCCCACACTAGAGCAGCGATTGCAAATTGTTGAAGTATTTTTATCAAAATAATGGTTCTGTTCATCAAACCACACTAACCCACTTGTACCAAATGTACCGGCATGAAATAAACGTTTCCTTTTTTTTGTTTGTGAAAATCAAACATTGATTTTTGATGGCAAAGTAAAAAACATTTTATGCAAAGTATTGGCCATTGCTGGTAACATATTTTTTCCATCTTTCAGGCAATTTGTGAATTTCACGCCAATAAAACTGTTTGTCTCTTGAAGTTAGCCAATAAGTAAGTCAACCAACAAAACACAACATGCAATTCTTTAAGGCACCTTAAACGACATATATATCATTTAAATCCGAAAAGAAACTCTAAATCGGCTAATATTAAGCTAAGTTATTAGCACGAAGATCTGAAAAACCGGTTTCCTACCCATAACACGAGATTTTGAAGGTGTTTCAAAAACTCCAAAAACGGATCGCTGTTCCACCCGATAGCGCTCATCACCGTGTAATTTTACTTATAATCACTAAAAAATTTAATCTCATTATCACTACATATGACATAATAACGGGTCCGCCATCCAACGTTTTTTTTTTCAACTATTGCTTATTTCGTGAATGGTAACACTTAGCTCATGTCTGATTTGACAGATAATTAGTTTTATCCTTCCGCTGAACGAATATGGTTGTGTATACGCTTGAACAACGCTGGGAAATATTGCGACTTTACTTTGAAAGTCATGGTAATGCTGCAGAATGTGTGCGATGTGTTCAGATGAAGCTCATTTTGATCTTGGCGGGTATGTAAACAAGAAAAATTGTCGTATTTAAGGCACAGAAAACAAGCACGCATACATTGAAAAGCCGATACACCCAAGACGAGTCACTGTTTGGTGCGGATTTTGGTCCAGAGGCATAATTGGGCCATTTTTCTTCGAAAATGAGCAAGGAGTGGCCGTTGCAGTCAATGGCGATCGTTATCGGGCCATGTTGAACGAATTTTTTTTCACAAAAATTGAAGAGGAGGATATTAGCAATATTTGGTTTCAACAGGACGGCGCAACGTGCCACACAGCTGAAGCTACACTCGATGTTTTGCGCTCTGTTTTTGAAGATCGCATTATTAGCCGCAGAGCTGATGTCGTTTGGCCACCTCGGAGCTGCGATTTGACACCGTTGCACTATTATTTGTGGGGTGCCGTCAAAGATAAGTGTTATGCCAACAAGCCAGAGGTAATTGACGCTTTAAAGGACAATATTCGTGAAGCCATTGGTGAAATACAGCTGCGCACAATCGATAATGTGCTTGAAAATTGGACAAATCGTGTAAGCTACTGTATGGCCAGCCGAGGCAGCCATTTGAATGAAATTATTTTACGTTATTAACCGGAAGGATTGTACTTATAAATAAAAAAAGAAATTTGAGAAAATATTCAGTAGTTTTTTTTTATAGCATTTTCAAAGAAAAAAAAATTTTTTGGCGGACCTTTTATTAAGCTAAGTTATTAGCACGGAGGTCTAAAAATCCCGTTTTCTACCCGTAACACGAAATTTTGAAGGTGTTGCGAAAATTCCACAAACGTATCGTTGTTCCACTCGATAGCGCCTGTCGCCGTGTAATTTGACTTATAATCACTAAAAGATTTAATCTTATCAGCACTACATATGGTATAATATTTATTATTTTTTTTTTCATTTGAATCTTAATTTTTTTTATTGAAATTTTTATCTTTAATTTCTTTTTTATCGTATTTTTTCTCTTTAGTTTTTTCTCTTTTATAAAAGTTAAAAGTAATTTGAACATTTTCCATTTTGTTTGTCATTTCCTGTTTCCCTGTTTCCCTGTTTTCCTGTTTTCTCGTGTCAAAGTGCATTTTCATCTTTTCTCATCTTTTGTTCATTTTGCTTTTATGCTTTTAATTTTAATTTAAAAAAAAGTTCTTTTTGCTGTTTTCGGTAACCGAAAATCTTCAGAAACTTTTAACAAGGAAGTTTCAAATTACCCGCAACAGTCTTGGGTCTTATAGAAAATGGACTGAAAAAAAAGAAAGAAATGGAAGCAAAAAGAAATGTGAATAATTGTTTGAAATATAAAAAAGGCAAAATACTGAAATATTCTTACTCTTTTTGAAACATAATAAAAATATTTTTGGCCAAATTAATCATATTTTTATGGTAGAAAAAAACATGACTTTTAATGCTTTGTAGTTGATTTACTTTTTTAATAGACCTTTCATTTTAGTAGATCATGTCCAAGCACTGCAAACAAATATTGAATGAAAAATATGTTTAAAACGCTTTAATGCAAAAAATCAATTGTAGAGCGCGTTGTGTGTCACTTGTCTCCCTCCTGTTAGAAACGTATATCAGCAAGATTAATGCCAGCTAATTGAGTTACAAAACAATTTCTAATCATTTTAATATACCGTTCGTTCACCACTGACATTAACATTCTGACTCCGCCAGCCTATAAAGTGTACCAAACGATAGTTTTCTGTGGATATAATGGTATTTCGACAAAATCTTGTGGACTATCCCCACTACAAGTGCGAGAATTCTACTTATTTAAGTACTAACGAACTATATGTATTTCGGGAACTGGCAACAATAATGGCAACATCATGACAAGCTTTAACATTTTCTAGCATAAACTTACGCATGACATTTTGATGTGCAAGTGCTATTTGTTTTGTTTACAGGGAGTTAAGAAAATCAATTTGGCCAAAACATGAAAATTTCAAGAGAAAGTTTTCACAAATTTTGACGTCGATTATTCAACAAGTATGTGTTGATAAACTTAGAATTAATGGCGATAAGACACCCTTAAAAACTACAGTATATCGCTGGTATAGTGAATTCAATTGTGGCCGAAGTTCGGTCGCCAATGACTTCCGTGAAGGTTGCACGAAATCGGTTGTTGTGGCACAAAACATTGATGCAGTGCATGAGCTTATAATGCAAGATCGTCATGTGACACATTGTGACACATTGTGTACTTGCACTTTAGTTCAAAAAAAAGAACAAAAAATTCTTCTCGTTGGATACTCCACAATTTAGCAATCGCTCAAGAAAAGGCTTGCGTCGATTGGTGTAAGAAAATGATTGAAAAGACGTCAATAAAATTGTGACAGGCGACGAATTTTGGATATAGGTTTGCATACGAGCCGGAAACAAAACAGCAAACGACCGCGTGCGTATCCCAAGCAGGTTTGACAAGCCACTGGGTAACCACTTAAGCCCACTCGGATTTTATTGGGTATTACATACAAAAAAAAGCCGGCTAGGTTTTTCGTTTAAAGGCTTTTGTAGCTTATTTACAAAAAAAATGGTCCGTTATTTTATGCTCAAGAATAATAATGAATTAACAAATCAATCAAAATAAAAACATGTCAATTCACTGCTTGCATCCTTTTCCCATCTCTAAGCAAATTTCCAAAAAAACTTCCCCTCTCTTCAGTCGATAAAATTTTGAGGCCAATTTTATTTTTCCTAAAAAGAAGTGGTTTGGTAACCAGACAAAAAAATTGTATCTGGCGAAACAGCCAATAGTCAAAATGAGTAATATTCGAAAAACACGTGGAGTGCGGCATTTGATCGTTTCTAACAATTGTTTGGCAACTTTTATGCTATAAGTAAGCACTGTTCAAACGAAATAATTGCCGACTGCTCCGACTATCTCTTAGTCTTAGTCAAGAGCACAAATTCCATTTTAAATACAAAAATATTTTCGAATTGAAGAAAATTTGCAAGCAGTTATAATACGCAATGCGAACCAAAAACCCAATTAAACCAGGTTGGTTGGGTTTTTTTTAAAGAGGAGTTAAATCCAACGTTGTTCAGCGAAGCAAATTTTCGCCTGTTTCTGAAGCGGAATGGGTCCTGCTGCCACCGTTTCGCTTGAGCAACGTATTAAGGTCAATTCATTCTATGTGGTTGCCGGAAATGTTTAAAGTTGTTCGTAGGACCAACCGCCAAAGGTAAATGATTCTCCCAAGCATCTCCTTAAATAGGTGAATTTTTGAGCAATCAAATCACCGAATTGATGTCTCATTAACCGTACAGTCCTGGTTTGGCACCCAATGACTTCTTGTTTCAGAAAATCAAAGGTAAACTGCTTGGTTAACGATTTACGAGCACCGAAGAAGCAGTTGAAGCGTTTAAACATCATTTTTGAAAGTGTTTTAAGAGGAATGGAAAAACTACTTTGAGAAATGGTTTGAACGAATAAAAAAAGTGTATTGATCATCAAGGAGATTATTTCGGAAAAAACTAAAGCCATTTTAATTAAAAAATATTTATTACTCAGCCATAAATGGACTTAATTCTGAAGTGTGTCGAATAGAATCATTATTTTGATAAAAATTCTAATAATTTTCAAGTGTTGCTCTGATGTAAGTCTATCAATAATGAAATGTCAAACCAAACTAAATAAAATGCAACTATCAGCTGTCAAATTGGTTCTCCAGTGAAGCAGCTGTGCTAACTCAAAGTTATAAATCTCTAAAACAAACAACAGCCGATAAAGCAAAATAAATATTATGGATCTGTGTTTAGTAGAAATCTATACCTATAAACTCTGGTATATAAAGGTCCGCCATCTTAAAGTTTTATTCAACTAGTGCTTATTTCTTGAATGGTAACACTTAGCTCATATCTGATTTGAGAGATAATTAGTTTTATCCTTCCGCTGAACGAATATGGTTGTGTATACGCTTGAACTTCGATTCGCTAGGTGGGCCTGCGTCCGACTTACAGAAAATGCCGATTTTGCCAAAAAAAATCATCTTTTCAGATGAAGCTCAGTTTGATCTTGGCGGGTAAACAAGCAAAATTTTCGCATTTGGGACACAGAAAACCCGCACGCATACATTGAAAAGCCGATACACCCAAGACGAGTCACTGGTTGGTGCGGATTTCTTTCCAGAGGCATAATTGGGCCATTTTTCTTCGAAAATGAGAAGGAGTGACCGTTACAGTCAATAGCGATCGCTATCGGGCCATGGTGAACGAATTTTTGTTCACAAAAATTGAAGCCGTGACTTCTATAAGTCGACTTCTAATATATGCTTACACGACAAAAACTTCTAGAAGTCTTCTCTGGAAGCAACTTCGGCGTGAAAACTTGGTAGTGTACACACGGCTTTAGGTCAGTTAAAAACTATTTAGAAAATAATAGTTAAGGAGTATGGACTTTGGATTGTAATACGTTTCACTTTAGAACAGTTGATCCAAGACTGGTTGTTAATTTATTTTTGGCCTCAAAAAATTTACAGGACGATGCTCAATATGTAAGTTTTTATTCTACCAATATTCCACAGATATTCCACATTTTTAATTTAAATACCCAATATAAAGTAGAGGAGGATATTAGCAACATTTGGTTTCAAAAGGACGTGCCACACAGCCGAAGTTACACTTGATGTTTTGCGCCCTGTATTTAAAGATCGTATTATCAGCCGCAGAGCTGATGTCGTTTGGCCACCCCGGAGCTGCGATCTGACACCGTTGGACTATTATTTGTGGGGTGCCGTCAAAGATAAGTCTTACGCCAACAAGCTAGAGACAACTAACGCTTTAAAGGACAATATTCGTGAAGCCATTGGTGAAATACAGCTGCACACAATCAAGAATGTGCTTAAAAATTGGACCGATCGTGTAGGCTACTGCATGGGCAGCCGAGGCAGCCATTTGAATAAAATTATTTTCCATTATTAACCGGAAGGATTGTACTTTCAAACGAAAAAAGAAATTTGAGAAAATATTCAGTAGTTTGTTTTATAGCATTTTCAAAAAAAAATTTATTTGGTGGACCCTTTAGTATGGCTAATGAAACTGTGAAGCATATCCTGAATTGGTTAGCCTTGATTTACTTTAATTTCCCTTTTCAATTATATACTTTTACGCAAATTTATTGAACGCCATCATAGAGATCGTTTACATTACGTATAAGTAATAAACAATTTATATAAAAAAATAATATTACTCATACGTAAGTAATAAAAATATTCAAATAAATATGAACAATTTATCCTGGTTTTTTATTATTTTTCCCTGTTTAATTTATAGTTTCCGATTTATTTTAATAATTTATACGCTTGAAAACCATAATCCATTTTATATATTTCAATTGTATCCTATGGCTTTCAATATCAAACATTTCTTGTTTTTTAAAGCCACATAAAGTCAGAAAAAAGAAAAATTCTTCTCTGTTAAAACCACAAATTTATTGAATTTAAATTTGCCATAACGTGTGACTTTAGCAAAATTTTTTTATTCCTCATTTATCGTAGTAAGGCCTTTGAGTCCGAATATAAGCCATATGAATTTTTATAATAGTTTGCTAATGGAGCATTAAATCTGTTGATTTTATAAAAATAAATGTTGTGTCACACATGATGAGAAATAACAAATAACATGTTAAGCTGCGGAAAAAAAGACACAAAGAAAGAGAAAAAATAATTTTTAAAGAAATTAAAATTTAAGTCTTTTAGATACGCTTGACCTCTTTTATTTAACATATAAAATGGATTTTGTTTTTTCTTTAATTACTTAGTATTTTGTTAAAAAAAAAAATAAAAAATAAATGATTTTTTTTCCAACTAAAGATTCTATTTACAAACATTGGCTACATACACAAAATAATTTCTGAATTTATAAGATATTTCAAACAGCAGTGCGTCGACCTTAAATTTTCTTTTGTTTGTTTGAAAATAGCCTTTTTTGGAATCTAAGGGAAACACTAAACTTAATTTGATTACTTAGCTGCTTAGTGCCAATAGTTTTGTTATTTCTTATGCTACAGCAGCGAGCCTAAAGTAAGCCAACCTAACAGAGAACAGAGAACAAATTTTGATGAGATCAGTTAAGATAAATACTGAAGCCATTCAAAATTGTGTTTACTGATCATCACAATAATTCATGTGGGAACCGGCACATCGCCTGAACAAACTATTGAAAAATTTCCATCTTTTAAAATGGGCATTGAGAAAAATTTATATGGTCTTTAATAGCTTACACTATTACGCTATGGTCGTCTAACTTCAATAATCATTAGCAGTTCAAATTCCATGGATAAGTTTTTTTTGTCGAATTTTTTATCTAAAATGTGAAATTTTTGAAGAGGCTGCTTCATACATCTTATGATAGCTTTGAAATAACTTATTCGATTTCCTTAAACCATATCTTACAAAATTCCAACTTATACCAGCTTTATGTCATTCTAATATCATTTTTTGAATATACCCCATATCTCGGGAGTTATTGAGAAACAAATCATACACGATTTTTTTTTGGAAAAAATATGATATTTTTGATTTCTAAAAATTCACAAAGAACAGAAAGCGGCAAATACTTACCAGTTTCACTATTTATTCATGAAATTTCTCCGTCATTCCACTAGGAGGCATATTGGCTTTCCACAAAACAACCATTGTTTTTTGTAAGTTTCTTTTAATCAATTTGATCGTTTCTAGCAAAGTAGATGATTAATCCGCTGTAGCTTCCACCATGTAATTTTTGCGTAGTGGTGAAGATCCTTGCTAATTGATGATGATCTTTACTTTAGCATTGTCATTTTTTTCCAGTAGGTGGCGTGGCATGTTCTCCTGATTATTCGCCTGATGTTTTTCATCATCTCCAGAGGTATGCGGGAAGGTCAGGGAGGCTTTTTCTTTATTTTTTAGATGGAGCTGCCTGGAGCGAAGTTGAAACTATTTTTTATTAAACATTTGAAAACACAATACAATTTTTTCTTCGTCATGTCCTCTGCTGGGGCTCGAATATGGGTTATTTATGTTGGTATGCGTGGGTTCTAACCACTACACTACGACACCCCCACATTTTTCGTTGTAATTGTATGTAATGTGTGCCGGGTAAGCATATTTTTCAAAACTCATAAATATCACTCATACGTTCAGTGGAATTTTCGGCAATTATAGCAAAAAAAATGTTTTTTTTTTTTTTTCAAAACCAGAAACTTTAACTTTAATGTGAATAAAATATGTATTTACCAATCGATTTCCATGAGTTATGGTTCATTTAGCTTTATGAACAAATAGTGAAACTGATAAATATTTGCTTTTTTCTACTTTCAGAAATCAAAAATTTCAAAAAAATAAAATTAAAATTTTGTAGTTTGTTTGTTAATAACTCTAAAAATACGAGTTATATTAAAAAATTATATTAGACTGACTTAAATCTGATATAATCTGAAGGTTTTAATATATAGGCTCTGCCATCTAACGTTTTTTTTCAACTAGTGCTTATTTAGCTCATATCTGATTTGACAGATAATTAGTTTTATCCTTCCACTGAACGAATATGGTAGTGTTTACGCTTGCACAACGCTGGGAAAGTGGGCCTGCGATCGACTTAGAGAAGATGCCGATTTTGCCAAAAAAAAATCATCTTTTCAGATAAAGCTCATTTTGATCTTGGTGGGTATGTAAACAAGCAAAACTGTCGCATTTAGGGCACAGAAAACCCGCAGGCATACATTCAAAAGTCGATACACCCAAGACGAATAACTGTTTGGTGCAGATTTTGGTCCAGAGGCATGATTAGGCCATTTTTCTTCGAAAATGAGCAAGGAGTGGCCGTTACAGTCAATGGCAATCGTTATCGGGCCATGTTGAACGAATTTTTGTTCACAAAAATTGAAGAGGAGGATATTAGCAATATTTGGTTTCAACAGTACTGCAATACGTTCCACACAGCCGAAGCTATACTCGATCTTTTGCGCCCTGTTTTTGGAGATCGCATTATCAGCCGCAGAGCTGATGTCGTTTGGCCACCTCGGAGCTGCGATTTGACACCGTTGGACTATTATTTGTGGGATCCCGTCAAAGATAAGTGTTACGCCAACAAGCCAGAGACAATTGTCGCTTCAAAGGACAATATTCGTGAAGCCATTGATGAAAGACAGCTGCACACAATCGATAATGTGCTTAAAAATTGGACCGATCGTGTAGGCTACTTCATGGCCAGCCGAGGCAGCCATTTGAATGAAATTATTTTCCATTATTAACCGGAAGGATTGTACTTTCAAATAAAAGAAGAAATTTGAGAAAATATTCAGTAGTTTTTTTTATAGCATTTTTAAAAAGAAAAATTTATTTGGCGGACCCTTTATGTCTTAACGAAATCGAATAAGTCATTTCAAAGTTGTCTTAAGACCTATGAAGAAGCGATCTCTTTAAAAAATTCACTTTTTAGAAAAAAAAATTCTAATTAAACTTATCCATAGAATTTAAAATGCTAATGATTTATTGAGCTAGGGAACCATAGCGCATAAGAAAGATATAGTGGTTCTCCAAGGTCCAAATATTTTTTTTCCATTTGTTGCATAGTGTAATCGGCGCTGATGGTTTCTCTTTTTTAATTTAAACAATAAAAATTATACCACGCAGACCAAAAGAACTGATGCCATCTTGCTCATTAAGGCATTTGTCTTTGATTTTCTTAGGCTTTATTTTCTCATTCCAGATCGCTGCTTTCACTGCTCCCTGGTTTTCTTTCGTTGTGTGCAAACGCGGCTCTTATATTGCATACAGCTTTATCGTTTACAAATTATTAGTCACTATGACCTACAAATCACTTTTTTATAGCTCACATATCTTCAACTGACTGTCATTCAAGACCACTGTGTGGATTATCTTAACTATTTTCGGCGATGACACCTCAATCAATCACTACGGTACTTGCTTTGTAGCCCAAACGATGTTCTAACCAATAATTTGCATTCATAAGCTCTACTCCCTTAAAGTGGATTTTATCTCTCATTAAATCGTGGTAAGACTGGAACCTTTCATATGAAAGTATGGAATTACAGAACAGTTACCAGATGTTTTGATGGCTACAAAAAGAATCTAATTAGCATGGCAGCTTTAAACTTAAAACATATGTTTTTAAGCCGCTAATTTTGTCAATTAAACTACCAAGTAGAATAAGTAAACAACTTTAATTGGTAGGTCTTGTATGTGGAAATGTTTAGCTGCTTGTTGCACTTTACAAAGTTAGCTAGCATACCATTAAAAGTATGAGCTAGAAAGCATATATACTCGGAGTTATCGAAATCCTCAAGTCTTTCCCCCATTAAGTATGGCTTCTCTGCTCTGTATTCTCTAGTGTTACTTGGTCTATGATGCAGTTAACACACAGCCTTTACCTACACCTTCTTTTTGAGGTTATTTTGTTAAAGATTATCGCCTACTTTATTATGCATTTGTGTATAGTCCTTCCAATAATCCCAACTTAAAATCATATACCAGCCTCATAAAAAACTCAAAGAAAAAAAAAAACATAATTTGGTTTATGTTTTTACGCATTTGGATAATATAATGAAATTAAATAATTTTGTTGGAATATTATTATAGATAAATAAACATCTAATTAAAGTATTATTATTGTAATATTTATTATTATTAATTTTTTTTTGTATATTGTTGTTTACACGAAATACAAAAACAACAACGAGCCATACAAATAATTAATAATAATTATGAAGTGATGCGCATAAAAAACAAATATTTACCATAATTGCATTATTTTAATAAATTAAGCCAGATTGGATAAAAATAATCAAATTAGTTATTTAAATACTAAGAATTATTACAGGAAGTAGGATGGGGAGGAACGATAAAATTTAAAAAATATGTTATCAAGTTTTTAATACAATAATTAGTAATTTAAAAATTATGTGGGCATACAATTTTACATTTCCTCTGCATAAGAAAAAAAAAAAATCCACAAACCACCTTCAATTATACCAATGGTACACAGTATGAACATAGTCCTCAACTTAGCTGACTTATAGAAAAAAAAAAATAAATAAACAAATTTGGGCAAAAATTTCTTCATATACCAACATAAACTCCTCTTAGATGGATACAATTTTGCCAGCGATATTTAGCTTTGATACCCTGTAAGCTCTTTTTTTCTCCGTCATTCCTCTAGGGAGCTTATTAGCTTTCCACAAAGCATCCATTGCTTTGTTTCAGTTTCTTTAATGAATTTGATAAATTTCAAGTTAAGTAGATGATTATCCACTGTAGCTCCCTTCATATTAAATTGCGTAGTGGTGAAGATCCTTGCTAATTGGTGCTGATCTTTACTTGATCATTGTAATTTTTTCCCAGAGGTGGCGTATTTCCCTGATCATACATCTGATGTTTTTCATCATCGCGAGATGTAAGAGGGAGGGTCAGGGGGACTTCTTCTTTATTTCTTAAATGGAGTTGTTCTCTAGAGGGAAGTTAAAACCTCTAGAAACCAAAATTAAATTTTTCCTCATCATGTCCTCTGCTGTAGCTCGAATCTGGGTCGTTTGTTTTGTTATGCGTGCCCTCTAACCACTACACCACGTCACCCCCAAAACACTTTAGCTCTTTAAAATAGTCATCAACAGGTATCAGCCATCAACCACTGTATCAATTTTTTAAGTCTTAAAATAGAAAATAATCTAAGGGTCGTGGCCATCACAATTAAAAATGCGTACATTTGTGCATTGTCTTGATAAAACTAAACTTTGTAGTTCTCCAAGACCAGTCTTTTATCCATAATTTCATCACATAAATGCTCAATCGTATGATATCTCACCGTTTATTGTTTTCTCCTTTTGAAAATAATCCATAAAAATTATATCACGCCCATCCTAAACAAAAGACACAATAAACTTGCCTCATGATGGAACTGTTTCACCCAATCCAGTTGACTGCTTTGACTGTTACTTAGTCCCAGGAATCGATGTGAAGACTTAGTTTTATTGCGGTAATATAAACAAAACACTCACTTGGTTACGCTGCTTTTGTTCTTTTGTTAGCACTCGCAGAAGCCATCTTGCGCACAGTTATCTCTAGATATGCGATGTATATTTGTAGTACTACATTGAATAAAAGCTCCGGGAATAACCTCCATGTGATGGTCTCATCGTTCCGATTTGAGTTCTTTTTTTTTTTTTTGTTAAGTTGACACATCTGTTATTGATAGTCCCGCTAAATCTTAGCGTTGGAGCGTGACATTTGCATTTTTATATTCGTTTTTCTGAATGTCCATCAGTGCATCCTGCGGTTTTTCCATTATTTCATATCGGCTACTGAAACGCGTTTCCTGTAATGGTTTTCTAACTCGATTGAACAGAAAGACCTCTGAGAGACCCAAATCAGGTGAATTCGAATTTTTGCACACCCTGCATATGTAACAACCTTGAACGTCTCCAAAGCACGTGAAACCCAAGGTAGATCGAAAAGGATATGCACACTTGAGCAGCAATAACCTTTACTCATCATCTATAAATAAATATTGATTTTTATATCTGAAGAATTATCTAGTAGACTCATTGAAAACGACCCATAAACGCTGGTTCTGAACGGCAGATATATTAGTTAGTGAAGTTTTTCACGGCGTGAATATACATAACTAGTCGCTACTAATGGTATGAAGTAATAACGCTGATGAAAATTGTCAGATGGTGTGGCCTGCGATTGAACCGACGACTTCTTGGATGGAAGGTGGGGCCTAACCCAACATACCACAGTGACACACATACTATTAAATACGAGGTGCATGAATTTACATAGAGTGCTGTTCGAATCCTTAGCAACTTTACTTGTCGAGGCAAATTAGAACTCGTACATAACAAATGTATTTATTCAAAGTGTTTAATTCTTGTTATCTTAGGCACCTAAATTATAGCTATAATGACGAACGTTTAATTCCATTCTCTACCAAGTAATATATGGTTCGCTATCTAACGTTCTCTCTTTCAACTATTGCTTATTTCGTGAATGGTAACACTTAGCTCATGTCTGATTTGACAGGTAATTAGTTCTATCCTTCCGCTGAACGAATATGGTTGTGTATACGCTTCGCTAAGTGGGCCTGCGATCAACTTACAGAAGATGCCGATTTTGCCAAAAAAAAAATCATCTTTTCAGATAAAGCTCATTTTGATCTTGGCGGGTATGTAAACAAGCAAAATTTTCGCATTTGGGGCACAGAAAACCCGCACGCATACATTGAAAAGCCGATACACGCAAGACTAGTCACTGTTTGGTGCGGATTTTGGTGCAGAGGCATAACTGCGCCATTTTTCTTCGAAAATGAGCAAGGAGTGGCCGTTACAGTCAATGGCGATCGTTATCGGGCCATGTTGAACGAATTTTTGTTCACAAAAATTGAAGAGGAGGATATTAAAAACATTTGGTTTCAACAGGATGGCGCTACAGACCACACAGCTGAAGCTACACTCGATATTTTGCGCCCTGTTTTTGAAGATTGCATTATCAGCCACAGAGCTGTTGTCGTTTGGCCACCTCGGAGCTGCGATTTGACACCGTTGGACTATTATTTGTGAGGTGCCGTCAAAGATAAGTGTTACTCCAACAAGCCAGAGACAATTGACGCTTTAAAAGACAATATTCGTGAAGCCATTGGTGAAATACAGCTGCATACAATCTTTAATTTGCTTAAAAATTGGACCGATCGCGTAGGCTACTGCATGGCCAGCCGAGGCAGCCATTTGAATGAAATTATTTTCCATTATTAACCGGAAGGATTTTACTTTCAAATAAAAAAGAAATTTGAGAAAATATTCAGTAGTTTTTTTTTATAGCATTTTCAAAAAAAAAAAAAAAAATTATTTGGCGGACCTTTTACAACAAAAAAGAAACTTGGTCCTTGAGTAGCTGTTCGAAACTTAAGCAACTTTCAGTACTTTGTGTAATAACCTTTATTTTTTATGGCCTCAGCACACCGTTTTGGTGTAGTTTTTATGAGATGTGTTAGAAGTATTGATAGTATTGATTGCCACTTTCATTTTAAGCTCTCCATCTGCTTCTGCTTACTTTTAAAGCGATACCCATTAAAAGCCAGTTCAACTTAAAGTATAATTTATTTTCAATTATGAATATGAAAAGTTAGTAAAAGGTTAAGTTAACAAGAGTGGACTTTAATGTGGGATATTTACTTCGTATGGGCATCATACAGTTGGCATTTTTCAAATTTGTATAGATTGATACGGTAAAAATAACAAGAAAATCGGTTCAGCCGTTCATTTTTATAAATAATATTACAATTATTACGAGAGACATGTGGCTTGAACCTTATGCTCAGTGTAGTGTATTAGACTAGAGTCCATAACGGGAGTCGAATCCAGGCTGAAAAAAAGCAAAAGCGAAATAATTTTTCTTACTTAACAGTAAATCACTTTTTCGTGTGCTTTTAAATCGGAAACGGAAGTCATTTAGTTGACATTAAAATTTACATTAAAAAAAAAATTAATAAAATATTTTTTATAGAAATACTGCCAAAAGAAACTTAAAAAATGAAGCATTTCTTTGTTAAAAAAATTTAAGTAAATGACTAAAAAAGTTATGAAAAAAAAATCTCGTTCGTCTCCATTCTTTGATGCTTTTAAAGCTTAAGATTAAATCGCATTTAAGCTAAATTGAGATCTTGTTGCCCTGGCAAAAAGGAAAATCAACTTAAATACTTCGTTTTTCTTTTTACGTTTAATTAAAATCGTTCTTAAAGTAAAAGGGGAGAAAAGAAAATGATAAAATAATTATAAGATAAGTAAAAAAAAAAAATAATTTTAAAAAGTTAGAAAGAAAGATTTTCTTCTCTAAAATGTTTTAATTGGAATTTGAAATTAAAAAAAAAAAGTAAAGTAGGAGACAGGTCTTAAAAAAAATTTCTGATGTGGCGTTTTGTTATTCTAAATATTATAGCCATGTAGTGCTATATTCCTTAAATAAGGCGAAAATAGATCTATAATTGACCATGGCTGCTATACAAATTTAAGTACAAATATTGTGTTTAATTAATTCAAGATTTTATAGTGGATTTTGAAATAGGGGCAATGAAATTACAATTTTTCTTAATAAACGTTTGAGAGCAATGAAATTTTGAAAGACAAGCATGTAATGCAGTTTCCTGCTGGGGCTTCTCTCAGTCTGTCCACGTGCGAAACCAAAAGTCTGCTTGCTTTGAACAAAAACACGATTTGCTGGTGAACAGGGAACCTCAGCGGGCTTTTATTTTGGCCTGAACCGTGCTTTGGAGTCACCGTGGTACACCTTAGAAAGAGGCTCGGTTCTTGTGCTAAAGGAGAATTAACTCGGCTATGGGAGAATGTTTGTAATCTGAGAATATCGGGAAGGTTTCTCTCCCTTAAGGCTATTTCTGCTTACAGGAGCGGACGTAAAGTACTAGCGGGCCTATTTACTATCAGCAAATCTTAGCTACATTGCGGTTGAAGAACAACAAAGTTGCTGAAGTCGATCGATTGCCGGCTGAGCTGTTCAAGGCTGGTTGCAAAGAGTTGGAAGAGCGCATGCACCACATGCTTTGCAAAATATGGTAAGATGATAAGAAGATAAGATAAGAAGAGTGATTCCGCCATCTGTGCAAATTACCGTGGGACTAGTCTGATTAATATTGCTTACAAGTTCTTATCATACCATCGTCAACGAACAAATCAAGCCCTATCAGTACGGCTTCAGGCCTGAAAAAGCCACCTTCAATCACATTTTTACAAAAGGTCAAATCCTGGAGAAGACCCATGAGAACAACACATAGACAACTACTACCTATTCGTCGACTTTAAAGCAACTCTCAACAGCACAGATAGGAATTGCGTCTACATCACCATGTCTTAGTTTATTATACCAGCCATACGGCTATGCAGTATGACATTGAGTGCCACTGAAAGCTATGTCAGCATTGGGAAGGTAATTTCCTGTCTTGTAACTTCTTCAAACTTTTACGAGAGAGAATTATTCGTGCCGCCGGGTTGAATCGCCAGAGCATCATTTTCTACAAGGGAATCATGCTGCTGGCATACGCCGATGACAGCGACATTGTTGGCTTTAATACCCGCGCCATTTCTATCTTGATACCAGCATTAACATCGGAACTACGTCAGTTTGGAAATCAAACGAGCCATCACTCCTGCCAACAGATGCTACTTTGGGTTCAGTAGAAACTGATGAGCAGAACACTTCGGAAGATCTTCGGGCCTCTACGAGTAGTAAATGAGTACCGCATACTTTGGAACAGCGAGCTGTATGAGCTGTACAAAGATGTGGATATAGTGTATCGCTTTAAGTTAAATTGGCTACGGTGGATTGTCTACTTTTCTCGTATAAATGAAGAAACTGAAATGGGAAGCGGGAAAGGGAACGCACAAATCTTCGGTGGAGAGACCAAGTGCCTTGGAAATCTCAAACTGATACCAGCTAGCGCAGGATAGACCCAGCTGGCATGCTTTTTTGGACACGGCCAAAACCGTCAGATGGTTGTAGTGCCATATAAGTAAGTAAGTAAGTAATCTTAGCGAATTATCAGTGTAGGTTCTGCGCAATGTATATGGAGACATCCAAACGTACTCTATGAGTGCTCTGCTATATCGGCTCATAGGAGAAGTTTAACAAGGTGAGGCTATGGCAACTCCTAAAATAGTTTTGTTCGTAGTCTCGGTTTAAGCGTAGAGTGCTGCCTAAAAGATCTACTGTGTCGCGGTATGATGCTCGAACTCCCTTAATCAATCAATATCACTTAAGGTCATGATTTACTCTCAGACTTAGTTGTGCGATGTGTAAACAATTCTATATGTGTTCAGAAAGTGTGATGTAGTGGAGAAAAAGTGCATAAGTGTGAAACAAGTTTTTTGGCAAGTGTTCTGCTGAACGGGTGCGAAACGTGGCTGAAGACAAAGTCACTAAGTACACTCCTGTATCAGCAGGAGTCTGAGAAAGATTTTTACGCTGAGTATACACTTCGGAACATTTCTTCGAAATCAGGCATGTTTTGTTATTGTTTATATAGTTTGTAGTCGTGTTTATGGTTTCGTTTTGTGTTGCATTCGAGGCTTCAAAAATATAAAAATATTTTGATATTTTCTGCCTGCATAGCTCTCCCCAAGATTTAGGTACAAACCACAACCACTACGTTGCTCCCACTTTGGAATCTCGCTATAGCAGGCAACGACCAAGATCCCTGGTACTCCTGACACCCGTGATACCAGAATTAAGCCTACGGTCAGACTTCGTAGCATAAGTGCTACTAATAGTGTAAGTCCCAAACGACTCCAGACTGGTGGCCAAGATAAAGTTGAAAAGCCAAAGAGGGAACACTGGAAACACCAACAGTATAACAAATAACAAACAGGAACACAGGAAACATCAAACAACACGACAGCCGGAAACCAAAAACGAGCTAGGGTTGAGAACAGTCTGCAAACCAAATAAACAACCAATGCATACTGCCATCCGCTAATGATCTGGAAAACGGCAGTTCGGTGAGCCGTAGTATTAAGGGTGGAGAGGCTATCTCCCCAAACTTTCCGCCTTCTCCTTTTAAATACAGCGAGTGCAAAAGCTCCAACCTCTCAAGGGTCCGGTTGTCCAGGAAACACCTACTGGAAGTTTAAACCCCACAGTATGAGTAATACCCATATTATTTATGTATCTAATGTCTGTATTCTTTGGGTATATATACAGTATATGTCGCCAGTCCGTAAATTCAATTCTGGATAATTCAATGAAAAATGCAATAAAAGAGCCATATCCCGTCAATATGAACCCCAGACTTAAGCCGAAGTCAAAGTCTGGGTGTTCCTGTACGAACTTCACGTCCGGTATAAGCTCATATGTTACCCTCCTTTTATCACTGTTCGTCCAACTTGTCTTGGCACCCCTGGAAAAGGGCCTTATACCTATCTCTACCAGTGTCAAGACTAGAAGCAGTAAGCCAGTCATGCGTTTGAAGTGACAGTCCTTTCTTGATTCTGTAGGCAATACTGTGACGTATTACCTTCGAATCACAATGAATCATCTTTTTTCAATCGCGGAAAAAATTAAACGATGGTTTAGTTGTTGATTGTAAAACGTGTTGCGTAAAAATATTTAAGGGTGTGTACATAGCAACAAGATCTGGTGGCCAAATACAATATCAAACTTAGATTTGTGGGCCAAATATAATCATATACCGATACATCTGGAGAACAAAAACAGAAGTTGAAATTGGATTGGGCATACTCCGAGATTTGCAGACAAGTCTTCCAATGGAACTCACAAGGCACCAGAGTAGGAGGCAGGCCTAAACACACATGGAAGCGCACAATAGAGAAGGACATACAACAAATAGGATGTTCTTTCAACCATGTAAAGTGCATAGCTTAAGACCGAAGTAAGTGGTGAAATTTTTTTCAGACCCTATGCTGCACTAAGGGGCAAAAGACACATGACAAAGCCGAAGAGGTGTCTGTGGGATCGGAGTTGCTTTTTATACATGCTATGACATATGATTTTGCATCTTTTTTGTATGAAACTGTGGCATCCAGTCACACATTTTGTTGAGACAGTGATCCACCAGATTTCAATTTGACATTATCGCACGACTTTGTTGGAGTCTATCATGGCCTTTACTAGTTATCGTATATGCTGATTATTCAGGGCTACCATATGAAATTTTCGCCAGATTTGTTAAATCCAGGTAATGGATCTTTGAAAATAAGCTTGTTTCGTTAAAAATAGATTCCAAGAGCGCTTTAAGCAGCAAATATCGCCCCCAAATGTTTTAAGCGATATATCTAAAGGCTTATCTGCACTTCCTAATTCCATATAGTAAAATGCTGGTAAATGTCTTCTCGCATTACTCCTAAAAAATGGTGGGAAAATATTCGCCATCAACAGTGCATATCATGATTCTCATTGAATTGATACAAATTTTAACGGTAACGGCCGAATACGAACCGATGCCTGGTCTTCAGAGATTGAAAAAACTAACGATTTATTTAGCATTTGAACTAAAAAGTCTTTAATATAAAAATTTGTGAATTTATCAATCGCACTTGTACGAGGGGCACTATTTATATTTCCCGAATAACAAATAATAACAAATATTTTGAAATGAAAATGGTTTTATTGTTTTTCAAAATATTCCTCTTGATGATCAATAGACTTTTCAACGTGGAAAGTATTTCTCAAAGCAGTTTTTCCATTCATTTTGAGACACCTTCAAAACATGGTTTTTGAACGCTTCAACTGCTTCTTCGACACTCGTAAATCGTTGAACACGCAGTTTGCTTTTCATTTTCGGAAACAAAAAGAAGTAATTGGCTGCCAATTAAGGACTGTACGGGGGTTGAGACATCAATTCGATGATTTTATTGCTCAATAATTCACCTGTTTGACGAGATGTGTGCGAGTTTGCATTGGCATAATGGATTATGATTCGTCTTCGACGGTTAGTTCTATGAATTTCTCCGAGGACTTCTGGGAAAAAAAATGGCGGTGTAGCACTCAGAATTCACCGAGCTACGTTAATCAAGCGAAACGGTGGCCACATGATCCACTCGTCCAGAGAAACAGGCGACCATTTGCTTCGCTGTGCTTTTAGCGTGTCTTTGAACATCCACACGGTCGATTGCTGTTTTGTTTTCGGCTTATACGCATATATCCATGATTTAGCACCTGTCAGCACTTTATGCACGTCTTTTGAAGCACCACAGTCGAACTTTTCAATCATTTCCTTACACCAATCGATGCGAGCCTATTTTTGAGCGATTGATAAATTACGACAACAAATTTTTTTACAATAAAGTGTTCATGCAAAACCGTATGTATAGAAGTGGAAGTAATGTGCGAGAATGCTTCTGACGATATGTCAGATGATGATCTTGCATTACAGTTCACGCTATGCATCGAGGTCGTTGGACGACCTTCACGGAATTTTTCGGCAACCGAACTACGATCACGATTGAATTCACTATACCAGCGATATACTGTGTTTTTTTCGTTTGCTTAATCGCCATTCAAAGAACTGGATTCATCGGTACATTTTTGTTGAGATAATCCACGTCGAATGTTGTGATAAATAATCCAACGAAAACCTTTTCTTCAAAATTTCCATTGCTTTGCCAAATTGATTTTCTTAACTCACTGTAAACAAAGCGAATAGCACTTGCACATCAAAACGTTGTGAGTATGCTTATGCTAAAAAATGTCAAAGTTTATTAAGGTATTGCCAGATCTTAACTATTCTCATTAGTGTTGCCAGTTCCCAATTTATAAATAGTAACCCTCGTATCTAGAATTTTATATCGAAAACAAATTATGCTGCTGATTTTATTGAAATGTGTCAGAAATCATATATTTTTCAGCGGAAATACATTTTTAATATTATTTTTCATTTCACCCACAATGCAAAATAATAAAATTAAATCTGAAATTAAATTGAAAAAATAAATCAATTAATTAATAGATGTTTTTATCGATAAATGCTACAAACTGATTTGGATAAAAATAATTGTTTAAATTATTATATGCAAGTGTGTGTGTGTGTGTGTGTGTGTGTGTGTGTGGCTGTATATGCTATAGCATTTGTAGTGATAGTCTGTGAAAGTGCTCATAATAAATTAATGTTTTTCAATTATAACCGTAATTGCAGACAAATTAAAATTCACTTAAAGCCTAAAAGCTACTTGACAAAGACTATGGCAACTACAAAAAGAGGGAGAAAAACAAGGGAGGGGAAAAAATATGAACTAAAAGAAAAAAACTCATAGAAGACAAATTGCAGGGTATTTACGTGTGTGTAGTGTGTGTTTAAAACCGTTGTAGTACTCTACTCATCAACGTGCTGAGCTGATAAGAACCATTGAGATGTTGTTGCAACGTGTGCTCTGCAACAGTGACTTTGTTTTTCACTCTTTTTTTTGTTTTTTTTTTTGCTTTTTCATAATTAATACCGTGATTCGTGTCGTGTAACTCTGTGCGGTTGTGGGTGCAGGAATGCCTGATGTCGTTCTATACGGAGAAGGTGTATGTGACATGACATTGTTGTCATTTTTATTTTCTTGTTGTTCTTGTGGTGGCATTTCTGTTTCAGCATGATTGCTATAATGCTTTTACTCCGTGCCAAACGGCAGCAGCTATAACTTAACACACAACACATACAAGAACAAGAGGTGGCCAATATACTGTGAGCGTCAAAATAAAGTGTACAATCTTGTTCTCTAGAATTAAGCTTTATTTAGGTGTGTTAAAGTACTCCGAATTATAACAGTTTGTATATTTTAAGAGTGTATTTAAGGCTTAACAAAATCCATAAAAGTCAACAATTACAAATTTTACCACAAAATCGAAATTTACCGGTCAAAATAAAGTTTACAAGAAAGAAACTATGCCACAAAGAAAATAAATAAAATGCCTGGGAATTGATTAAATTTTTTTCAAAGCACTGCCGAGTTACAAGAATCATAATCTTAAATTTTCGTAACAGTTTTTAAATCTCAGATTTCGTATCTTCATGCACTTATAAGCTAATAACTTAGTTGAATGTTAACCGATTTTTTGAAAGAAGAGGAACAAATCTATTTTCTATTCGTGTATACTTTACTTAAATAAACTTAAGTAATCTGGGAGCATATCTCAAATAAATACGTTTTTTGTTTTATTCTTTCCAAATTATCCAAGTTTTGAGACGTTTTTTATGCTATTTTGTATTGGAACCTTATTATTTTTTGGTTTATTTAAGTATTAGGTGGGCAATTTAGAAGTTTAAATTTGAACCAACGGTTATTCCTTCTATTCTATCGCAAAATTCAGTATATTATCTGCACTGAACTGAATGAATTTACTCTTGAGCAACGTTGAGATTTATTGGCAATTTATCATCATTTAAAATCATCTTTTCGGATGAAACTCATTCTCATCTTCATCCAAGTAACTGATACCAATCAGGGTCTTGTGGAGCGGAGGCATCATTGGCTCATATTTCATATTTGGTAACCATTGCGATCAATGTAGACAACTATCGCACCATGATAACCGATTTTTTGTGCCCGCAATTCATGGTATTGATGTAAAGGATGTTATCACACATCTCACGCCACAAGCGATTTATTGCGTCAAACGTTTGATGGCCGTTTAATGAGTCGAAAGAGTGATGTCATTTGGCCGCCAAGAATCTGCGATTTGACACCGTTAGATTAAATTCTGTGTGGTGCCGTTAAAGACAAGTGTTATGTCGACTAAACAGAGACAATTGAGCATTTGAAGGCCAACATTTATGATGCCATTGCCACATACACTCGAAAAAGTTCTGGACAATTGGTCCGATCGAATGGGGTACTGTGGGGTCAGCTACGGCAGCCATATGAATGAAATAATATTTAATTTCTAACCTAAACAATTGTACTTCACAACAAAAAACAAAATTTGCAAAACTTCAAACGGTTTTTGTTTTATTTCATTCCTAAATTTAAAGTTTTAAATTGTCCACCCTATAGTGTGTTTAGTTATGATTAAAACGATTTTTAAAATCGCATGAGAATTGTCAGAGCTATAGCACTTGTTGGCTAAATCCTGTATATATCATATATGAAGCATAAAAGATAGAGTCAATTTCGTTGTATAACTTTATTTGTTGTTGTTTTTTATGGAATTCTTAGAGCGTTAAATACGCTCTTAAACAACGTAAAATGTTCAAACTCATCGAATATAAAAGACTGAAATAAAGACTTAATTCTAGATTGTACACTTTATTTTGTCGCTTACAGTAAATACGATAATGTTTGCAAATGTATTTTTTTTTTATTCTCTGAACATTATATTTTTGGCCAGTCCCTGTTTTCGCAAGCATTTCCTTCAAGTACAAGAGACATTTAATTAAGCGTCATTGAATTGTTGCTGTTACACTAAGACAACTTTAAAATTGTGTTTAACGGAAAAACAAACGAAAAATTTTTTAATTCAAAATCATGCCGGTCAAGCATGCTGTGTTGCGTTCTGCTTCATATCACAGCAGAAAAACAAATAAGCTGGAAAATATAATAGATTAAGTCCCCGTTCTTATGCCACCCTATGTTTCATAATTTAATTTGTGATGTAACTTTTAATATTTATGTAAAAATAATTAAGAAGAAAAGTAAAAAAAAAAATAATAAAATGAAGAGGATTTTTAAAAACATAATAACAAAAAATATTAAATATTTCAGTGATGTGAAGTACGAGGGCGGATTGACATTGAAGATACCTAGAGCTAGACGGCAGCACAAACACAAAAACTTTTTCTTTCTTAGAAATTACGATCTGTCAAACGTCAGCCAAATTCATCGATTAGTTTATTAGTTTATTAGTTTGTTGTAGTCGTTTAAAGTAAGCAACTTTTGTGTTTCTTGGAAAATGGAAAAAAGTGAAATTCATGTAGTGATTAAACACTCTTATTTGAAGGGCAAAACGGCGAAAGAAACAAAAGAAAAGCTTGATAAACATTACGACGAATCTGCTCCGTCAGAGTATATGGTAAAATATTGGATTGTTGAACTTAAACGGGGCCGAACAAGCACTGCAACAATACCATCAACAGGAAGGCCAAGAAAATCCTCGATATCGTTATAAATGATCGCCGGGTCAAAATCCATGAGATTGCCGAAATAGTAAACATATCATATGAACGTGTGTTCAACATTTTGCATGAAAATTTGCATATGAAAAAGCTATCGGCAAAATGTGTGCCGCGTTTGCTCAGTGTTGAACAAAAACGAGTTCAGCAGATCACTTCACAGCGGTGATTGGACATGATAAAGCATAATACTGCTGATTTTTGGCGCAGATTAATAACTGTTGATGAAACGTGGATCCACCACTACACACCTGGAACCAAAAATCAATCGAAGCAATGGGTGGACGCTGGTGGAAGTGCTCCGAAGAAGGCGAAGACAGCGAAATTGGCTGGCAAGGTTATGGCCACTGTATTTTGGAATGCACACGGAATATTACTCATCGATTATCTTGAAAAGAGATCCACTATCACAGGAGAGTATTGTCGTGAATTATTGGATCAATTGGTTGATGCAATCAAGAAAAAACGACCACATTTAAACAAGAAAAAGTATCTTTCCGCAAGACAACGCACCTGTTCACACAACATTAGATATGATGGTAAAACTACGAAAAATCCACTTCGAATTGGTTGATCATCCACCTTATAGTCCAGATTTAGCCCCTAGAGACTTTTTCCTGTTTCAAAATTTAAAAAAAATGGCTCGCAGGAAAAAGATTCATCTCAAACGAAGAAATGATTACAGAAACTAATTCATATTTTAAGAAGTTCCCAAAATCGTATTATTCAGATGGAATAAAAAGTTGGAAAATCGTCTTACTAAGTATATTGAGCTAAAAGGGGACTATGTTGAGAAATGAATGGCTTTTGAAAAAAAAAATGTTTTTTTCCTACTTAGGTAGCTTCAATATCAATCCGCCCTCGTATGTATCTACATTTGTGGAAAGGAAGTCATTTCTAACTTTTGAACTTTAGAATTTTAATATTTATGCTATAAACACATTCAAGGCTATCGACCATCGACTACATGACTACAAAAGACACTGGCTACAAAAGTAGCCAAGTAAGCAGCTACTTAATTATTTCTACGACTACAGCTACAAAATAAATGTAAACAAATGCACATATGATTATTCCTTTTCGCGTTTTTAATGTATACATTTTATGTATAGCATTTTTAGAACGCCTATGCATCATTTTATATTGACAGCACTAAACATTTTATTGTCGCCAAGAAAAATAAAAATTAGCCCAAGTTGGCTACAGGCTACAACGGTAGTCTTGTAGCCAGTATTCGTGTTGTCGCTAAAATAATTATTATCATATGTACACACGTATTCTATACTTGACAGCTTGTAGCTTTTATTCTATATTTGACAGCTTGTAGTCGATGGTGGGTAGCCATGAATGTCTTTATAGCATTACAATTGAAAACTACTGAATATTCGTGTTAATTGTTAAGTAACTCTAGTTAATAGTGGGTTCTTAGTTGAAAATATAAGTTAAAAGAGCAAAACTTAAAACCCTTTGCAGCAGTGTGGAAGGCCACTGCGAGGCAAGCTGACTGGGAGGTATCCTGACAACCTCACCGGCGGTCTCCGGCTTCATTCAAAAGCCATGTGAAAGTTGGACTAAAAGCGGAGAGGAAACTCTAAATGTTTTACTAGACGAACATTTCCCGCCTTATCTTTCATAGGCGAACGTTCTACTCATGCGCCCGTCCTATGGCCCCATCACGGAAATTGGTCTGAGTTGGGAGCTGAATAGCTTTGCTCCGTACAAGTCCCTTGCCGAATTTAAACCATTCCGAAGCGACACAGGGACTTCTGAAACAGACTGTGCGGGAAATGAAGACAGATCTGTCATTATTGAGTGAAAAATATAGAGCAACCGACAAACAGCGATGAGTTACCAACATTTGCCACAAAGCATCGATACAGACTTGAGGTAAATTCCTCTTGAAAAATGTGTATAGCAGAAGAGAAGGCACTGTCAATGGAGTACATATCTTCAACTGGCATCTTCCTCTCAGCGTGTCAATTGAAGATCTCGTTAATGAAGCAAAAAATTTAAGGCCCATAGTAACTGCCGGAGACTTCAACGCTTGGGCATTGGAATAGGGTTCATCCTACACAAAGCAGAAGTGAGAGTTTGTATTAAAGACGTTTGCAATACTAAAAGTGGTTCTATCGCATAGCAGACAAAAAGACACATTCTCTAGAAACGGAAGTAGCTCTAAAATTGGCTTAATATTTGTCAGCGATGCACTGGCGACTTCGTCCGCTTGGAACGTATCTGACGTATATAAACACAGTGACCATCAGGCTATTATCTTTGAAATTCACGAACGTTCTACAAGATCCACTATCTCGGCCGCCCCCCTAATTCCCCTATGGAAGGATTCTATCTTCGACAGATTTTTTGTTTTCGCAATGGGGAACTTTCGGTTGACCGATAGCACGACCCATAGGCACTTATAGTAATGGTTATGAAGGGGGTAGTAATCAAAAAAACTTATATTGTCTATTCCGGGGCTCCTAATATTAAAGACACTAATCAATTTCCATGGCAAAGAAGCGTTAGCTACCTGGCAGGAAATATGTTTACTCCTGGAATGCACAAATCGCTGAACTAAGACGGAAGTATAACCGTTCGGGAAGAATATGTTAAAAGACCAGTAGCCAGAACAACTTTACTGATCTGCAGGGGGAATACAGAACACAGAGGACTAACCTGAAAAAAGCACTTGCGAAAAGCAAGACTCGATGCTACAAAATGATGTGCGCCGATGTTGAGAACAAAACCTGAGGAACGGGGTATAAATTGAACAGCTTTCACCCTCCGGCCATTTTCAACCTAATGCTGGCATCCAATCTAGTGTGTGTTTTCTCACAAGGCAAGTTTTAGTCCAATAAAGAACTATGGAGAGAGAAAGATCTGCAGCACTAGACAGCAGCATTCGCTGAATTACCACGCCCATGATGTAATGCTTTAGTGTGGTTCCGGTGGCGTATGACAAGCCAGAGATTAAGTCTTGCAGCGAATCACACATATTGGCTAGCCCGAGAAGCTTTTGAAAATTCCCTAGCCTTTAGCTCTAAACTAAAACACACACACACACATTTGCGTATAATAATTTTAACAAATATAATTATCAAAATCAGTTTGTAGCAGTTATCGATAAAAAATATCTATTGATTAATTGATTTATTTCTGCTTTTTTCCGCCTGGTGGAAATTTATAACGCATGTCTGGCATGGTCCTGCATCCCGTACTCATGGACCATTAATTTTTAGTCTGAAGTAAAGCAAAACTTTTTACACTCTTCCGAAGGACTTTAGACCCATTAGCCGGTATTCTTTTCCCTTGAAGGCTTGGGAAGGGACGATAGAACTTGATCTATTATCTGTATTCCAAAACACCTATGCGAGGGGTAGGGTATTTTATAGAAAACACCTTCGAGCACAGGAAATATGCATTGGTGCCCTTTCTGGATAAGCAATGTGACGCGATTTATTTGGTTCTGGCGGGAGTGACCGACATCAGACTCCTTACCTACAGTATCATTATCTTTGTTAAGTGGTGTGCCACGGTCTGTAGAGGGGCGCATAAGGGTGGAGTGCGCGCTCTCATTTTTTTAGGGCAAAAAATTCATTGGGTTTTCGTAAAGTATGTCATATCCATTTCTATAGGGTGGACCATTTAAAAGTTTAAATTTAAAAAAGCAATAAAACAAAAAGAGTTTGAAATTTTGCCAAATTTATTTTTTTGTTGTGAAGTACAATTGTTCCGGGTGGAAATGACAAATTATTTCATTAATATGGCTGCGGCTGGCCTCACAGTACACCATTCGATGGAACCAATTTTCAAGTGTATGAAGTCGTATCTCGGCAATGGAATCATGAATGGCTTGGCTTGGCTTGTTGGCATAACACTTGTCTTTAACGGTGCTCAACAGAAAATAGTCCAACGGTATCAAATCGCAGCTTCTTGGCGACCAACTGACATCACCGTTTCGGCTAATGAAAAGGCCATCACACGTTTGACACAATAAATCGATTATGGCCTGAGATGTGTTCTAAGTTGCACCATCCTGTAGAGCGGGCGCCAAAAAATCAGTTATCATGGTGCGATAGGTGTCTCCATTATACGTAGTGTTTGCGCTGTCCTCATTTTCAAAGAAATATGGGCCAATGATGGCTCCACTCCACAAGCTACATCAATAGTCACTCGTAATAGGAGCATTGGCTGCTGTAAGACCACGTTTGGGTCTACTGAGCCCCAAATACTGCAATATTGCTTAAGATGAAAATGAGCTTCGTCCGAAAAAATGATTTTTGCAATTTTTTTTTGATTTTTTGTTTTACAATTTCCGACCAATTCACTTTGTTTTAGAAATAAATTTCCAATAAATTCCAACGTTCCTCAAGCGTAAATCGATTGATATCATTCAGTGGAGATAATGTACTGAATTTCGTGACAGAATAGAATGACATAAGTATTGCCCGATTCCAAATAACAGCTGGTTCAAATTTAAAGCGAGAGATGGCCAACCCGCTATTATCTTCGTATAAATTCCTGGCTAGAAAATTTCCAAACTGTGTCGCAGTCAGTACAAAAAATGCTTAAATAGAATTGAAATCAATATGGTTCAAATAGCCGAGTGTGCAAAGGTGTCAAAAGCCTCTTTGGTTCGAATTCGAAAGCTATTGACATGACTCACACATAACCTGTGGGGTCGGGTCGGAACCCTGCTTTTTTGTTACGACCACCGGATGGGTGAGCTGGTTATTTAAAATTTATGCAATGATTTTATTTGTAGTATTGGTGAGGGTTATTCCGCACCAAATTTCGCGTTTTGTTATAACGATGTAGTAATTCGGCAATTTTCCTTTGTCTTTACTTTATAGGGAAAAACTATGAAAGATATTTGCTTTGCCTTAACCCTTATGTTTCCGAATTCTCTCAGTTAATTTTAAAGTAAAAAAGAAAAATCAAATACTCATCTAATAACTTCCTTTATTCTCGTTTAAGGTATTTCAAAGATAAGACGCCATTCATGGAAGTTTGGTAAGTTGAAATATTTTAATATAAAAACTTAAAAAAGTTCTTAAATCATTTTATTTAAAAAAAAAACATTAACAAATAATTAAACTAAAATAGCATTTCATAGCAACTATTAAATATTATTAAAAAATACATCATATGACATAAATAGTCATAATATTTCCCCTGATACCACTCTATTTTCTAGATATGACTGCACCCATTTACTAACTCATATCACTTTTATATAAATTCCCTAAGTGTGGTATTATTTGTTAAACATTTGCTACATGCAGCCTATGTTTGTTGTATGTTTCAACACAACAACTTGTGTTAGTTACGTTGTTAACAACAATGTAATGAATCCGTCTCTGGAGTAAAATTATTAATGCGAACATTGATATTTAATCTACTTTTTTATCCTAAAACAAAAGCAAAAAACAAAAACAGAGAAAAAGCAAAAGTCTCTGGCTTTAGATAAATGACTACAAAATAGCAAATGGCAATGCTAACGATAAAAGAGCATACACTCACACACACAACATAATCCAGATTCATACAAATTCTATAGATATATTACATTTACATTTAAAAATAATAACAAGAAAAAACAAAACACAATTCCATAGAGAAAATTCAATTTTGATAACACAAGTTGAATACAATAAAACCCAACCCATTTACCTGGCTGTGTAGGTGGCAAGAATAATTTCAAAGATGGGTGTGTGTGCACATCAACAGTTGATATTTGTTGTAACTGTTGCTGTATATTATTGAAGTGAGATGGTAGTAAACAAATTTATGCTGCGGTATAAGATGCCAGAGTTAAAGCTGCCGAAGTGGGATGTCATTGATCTCTAGTTCTCGTAGAGAGCAAGTAACTGAGCGTGATTTTAGACTCAAAGCTTTCATGGAAACGCAATGCCGAGAGTCGAAAGCGAAAGTAATTAGGTACCTTCTAAATTTACTGGGGGGCCTTTGGGAATAAATGCGGTCTTAGACCCCTTATCTCATATTGGATGTACTCCATTGTCATTAGGCTTAAACTGACCTCTAGCGCTCTTGTCTGGTGGTGGCCTTTCTAAAAATTGTGCCTCTCGTGCAATCACAAATGCCATGAGTGCCGCTGCTCAGGCCGGTCTATAGACAATGCTGAGCATATCACCCCTGGATATTTTGGTCAAATGTGTCTCTGCAAAGTCGGGATTGAGACACGTTCGAATTGGACACGGTACCATCCTACAGAACGTGAGCGGACCGATTTTAACGCGTCGGACAGATTGGATGATACCTTCTTTGAATTTTGGTACAGCTTATAGGTGCAGGATACCTTCTAGTGGTGAGTGGGCTGCTGCATCTGTTCTTCGAGATAACACAATCGTGGTTTATACCGATGTACAGAGTTTTTACTCTAATGATCTGGATTAGAGGCTCCCTTGGACTACCAGATGATTGCATTGTTTTTTAGACGGAGGTCTACGCTATAGATAAGGACGTTAGGCGCATCCAGGCGCTAAATCCCGAGGCCTCAAGGCATGATAGATTCTATGCCTATATATACAGTGTTGAGAGTAGATCGTATGTGAGTAGATCGAAGTCCGGAATGACTGGTATGGGTTCCAAGCAGGGTTGGCAACCCACTGGGCAACCCAGCTAAGCCCACTCACTGTCCTGCTCTATGGGTGCTTAGACTTAAGCACTTGGGTACATGTCGCTTCCATGATCTGGACTGTCTTACTGATGTATCACTTTAGAAGTTGATTAATTTCATCAAGAGTACGGGTGGGCTCAAACAGATGTTTTTGGGTCTTTCATAGATCTGTCCTTGTTATGGGTACAGCAATGGGCCATACGACCTTCGACTGAACTTGAAAAATGCGAGCCACCCATTTAACGAACTTAACCTAACATATGCTATGTTGACATGAATTACTTTTATGAATTACACTGTTCTCACGGCACCTTTTTAAGTGGTTTTAATAGTTCTTCTTCTGTTTTTTTTTTTGTGTTTTAAAATGTAGCAGAACTAAGCAAACATTTTTAACCATTACAAGTATGCAAAAGCTCGTAGAGAAGTCCCGGTGTTCCATCATGGAACGCTATGGGAATTAATATTATTGATAAGGTGTTCGAGGGTCAAGTAAACTAGTATTAAAAATCATACTTTTAATAAAATTCTAGTACAACGTTTAGGATTGAATAGGTTTAAAGTTTTTACACAAATTATTTTTAAACAAATTGATCATAAATTGAAGAGGAAATTATATAAATTTCTGGACGTTACGAGTGCCATAAATACGTGCCAGCCAATCCGTGTTCATTACAACTTAAAACCTTTGTGTTAACCGCACGAAGCGGACTGGTTTTAGATTCCGAGAGCTATGTTGACAAGGCTACATTAGCTTCATAGATGTGATTTTTATACCGATAGATTCTTCGTAAATTTAAAGCTGCCATATTATTTACATGAATTCAAAGAAAAGCTGAATTTTTTGGACCGACACTGTTATGACAAATATAATTTGTCACTCAGCACTCTGGCTTAAGCCAGACACACACTGAAAAAGGTATGAGTAATGTGAGGAATTTCGAAGCGACGATGGAAGTGCAATGTGTTCAAAAAATGGCCGGTTTAAGCTTTCCCTTATTTTTGGACATGGTTGTGGTTAATATTTGTATAATATGTATATGCTTTACCAGAGCCATGATTAAGACAGACGTAAGTACTCAGATAAAGGTCTTGCAAAAAGACAACGGTTAGTGGCACTATCACAAGCAGAAATGAGACTAGATAAGTCGATCCGCCTATCACTTTGTATAGAGAGCAAGTTTGCGTTTAAATGTCGACACCTTACGAGTTCTACGAGCTGTTCATGGATTGTTTAAAATAAATGCTTTGAAAACTAACACACTTCGAATACTTTTTTTGACTGTTTGAATCACTTAAACGAATTACCTTGTACACATGACATCCCTGTATCTGGTTTTGATTATTTTTATTTATTGTTTTGTTATTTTCCATTAAATTGTGTTTTAGAATGAAAAAAAAAGTTCATTAAAATGAATAAACACTTTTTGCGTGGGCAAACACCCAATAAAAATTAGAGATCACATCGATTTTGTAGTAATTCATAGGGTAATTGAGAGTGAATTACATATTTACATTTCAAGAAATTTTGTATGAGGAATTATGTAGCTTGGCTTATGACTAGGGGTTGAATTTTAAATGAGAGAGCGAACTAGCAAAAATATTGTCGTGTGAACATGGCATTTAAGTTTTAAAAGGTTAAATTAAGCTTTGCCATGGAATGAGATTTTAATAAATCATTTTTTTTAAATTTTAAATTTTCTGTAATTTTTCTATTTTTTATTTCATTGATGTCAAATTTATTGAATCTGTTGCTGACACTATAAAAGAATCCCTTAGTCAACGACAAGAAAAAGAAAACAAAGAAAAAAGACCTTTTTGTAGAACAAAAAAGTTGCAAAAAAAAACTGTCAATCATGTGTTCAATTGTGTTGATGGGATAAACCTTTTTGCTTACTTTTCTTTTGTTTGTAACCATGATTTGAAGGCAAGCTTGTAGTTGTTGTTTATTGTTTATTGATATCTTAATGAAAAACTTTACTTTGATAACTTCACTCTCTTTTAAGAAACTTGACTAATTGTTTTGGTTTGCTGTCTATTATTGTTCTTGTTGTCCATTTGGAGGCCGATACGTTTTCTGTGTTGATAAAGCCTTTTTTTTGATTTGGGATCATCATTTAAAGTAAATTTCGTTTTTTTTTAAGAACATTTAACCGCAAATAATTAATTTTATTTCATTTCAAAGGAATGATTTACAAGACTTGGTTTATGAACTGAAATATACTCAATAGCTGCACATGAGTTAACTTTCAAAGGGAATTTCCAACAAATTAATATCTACTTCGTAAAAGCAATTGTGGCTTTCATTAATGTGGTTTAAGAATGAACAAATCATTCTTACAATGTCTAAATTGAAGCTGTAAATTTATACTTTGAAACATACTTATGTATGTGGTTTGAAATAAATTTAAATTTTGTTTTTGATGTAAAGAAATTTAAAAAATAACGTTAATTTATATAAGGATTTCTATTGTTAGCGAATATTCATAAATGATGCTATGGCCGATTGATAATTCCGTAATTCTTTCTACTTATTAGGAACAGAAATATTGTCTTACCATTGGACATACCCAATAGTGAATTGACCCTTTTATTATCGTAAGGTTTATGAGAGATAATCTCTACAGCTTTGGTCGGTATAACGGTTATTTAAGATTTGTCAGCTTTCATAATGGGGTGGTCAGATAATGAGGATCATAAGGCTGTCATATAGTTCATCTTTAAGCCTGATATTGTGTTCCAAGTTTCGTACGAAATGCTGTCAAATTACATATAAAATTATCTCGTACGAAATAATTGTGAAATAATGTTGTGAAAACAGTACTCTGTTCTTTTTACGAAAAATATGTGAAATGTATGCAACAAATTTTCTTGCAACATTTGTTTTCAACTACGAAATAACATGAGGCTCACTTATTTCGTACGATATTTTAAGCAGCAGTAGGGACATAAATACTATTACAACATAAATTACATGTAGTCTTTTACTATATGGCTAATGAAAGCTAACCTCTATGTAGTTAGTCTGCAACGGGAATTCCAAATTGTATCAGCATTCATCATGGAGTGGTGAATCGTTTCGTTGTTACAGTGTGTTTTAACCACAGAAAAATTTGGTTTACTGATGACAAAATTTGTACCGCACAGTGTGTAAGGTCATCTTAAGTAGCATCTCCTGGTCATCATCCCAATGGCCAAATATGGTCATCATTTAGCTGCAATTATAATTTGGGAGGGCCTTTTAAGATGTACTTTCGAGCAGAATTTTATGACAGCTTATGAGGAAGGATCAAAAGTGCTCCCAAAACAATTTAAAATCTTTTTAGTTTTTTTTATAAAACTTATATCAATAAATAAATAAAAATATTTTTCTAAAAATATTCATTATTTTATATAAATATTTACGTCCCTACTGAATATTATTTGTTTGTGGTTGCAGAAAACATATGGGGTTTGTTTACAAATACAAAACCATGTAGCATATTTTAAGGCTTAAAAGCGACAAATTTTTAAAAATTGCTCAATGACTACATGACAAAATATATGTTGCACAACATTTTTCACAAATTTGAACAGAGTGTAAAATGAAAAAAACAATTTTTTCAAAATGCTTTACCCACTTGGTCTTGAACATGCGTTCATCTACAGTTCCGTCAAAATGCGTTAGGATACCGGAGATAAATCAAACACTGCTTCTGTCTGTGCATCCAATTATAGTGCAAAAAAAAGAAGTTACCAATGCCATCGAAGCAACAACTAAGTTTAAGCCTTTCGATAAAGAGAACATCAAAAAATCATAGCTCCTGTGTTGAATATTATGCAGAAGTACATGAATCAAATTAAAAAGAAAAAAAATCGTAAGGCTTAGGCTCTTCAAACGTCGTCCTGAACATATTTTGACTTCAACTTTGTAAAATATTATAAAAAATTCAAGGGTTTTTCGTCAAAGTACAATGATTTCTTGCTCTAAAAAATTTTGTTAACGAATAAAAAAAAAATTTTTTTGTGCAGACGTTTTTAATTAACTAACGGAACCCTGGGAGCTAGCTTTGAAAGACATTGCCTGATGCATAAGGGAGTAAGTCAGTGATTTACGTGAGTATCGCCGCGCTGGCATCCCCTAAGGTGCCCGAGGCATGGGTGGATATAATGCTCCCCACTCATAATATTCACAAGTGAGTACCAAATTCAAAGGTTGGTTGTTAAGCTCCTGCCATGATATGGGTCACACGACCTGGTTAAGGAGATTCAACACCAAACCCAGCTTACGCTTTACCTGTGTTTTAGATTTAAAACCACAGCCACCACGAATCTCCCACAATCGGCGTAGTTTTTCGTGAATGTGTCACCGCCATCTGAAACTAACCTAACGTAAGAATATAAGAAAGTATAGGGTGTAAGCATGGTCATTTTAAAAAGCATATACCCTTAAACCACAGGGCTGAAAGAAGAAGAACTCATTGACTTGAATTTCTTTGAACAGGAAACCAAAAAAATCATTAAAAGTTTACCGAAAAATTCTGTTGAGATGTAGCTTAGCCTTTTCTTGTACCAAAACCACACATAAACTTTTCAGCTGAATTACACGCCTGTGCATAATGCTTAAAAGATGCCAGCCTAGGTTTTAAAGGATTTTCTAGTTTTCATTTGCTCTTAAAAATTACGTTTTAACTACCCTCTGCTGTAAATTTTGTAAGCAGTTGTAAGTTTCAAAAAAAGTACCCAAACATTAGGGTACTCGTTATGTCTATGGGCCAATTTTTTGTAAAATTTGAGTAGTAACTTCCATCAGATATATTCTACGTAGCCAATAATGTATTGTGGGGAATTATAGGCAGATGTCTAGAAGGGAAGGCATACCGCATCCAATCACAATTAAGTATGCGGGTGTACCGGTATGAAGTGAGGGTTCAAATACGAATGGCCATAGGGAACATTTATTGTGTACGAGCCCTAATTTTTATTTTTTTGTGTTGGCAATGATATATGTCAAACATATTCGTGTTAAAGATGGCGAATTTAGTAAGGCAGGCATTAATTTTTGCTTCAAAAACACGATGAAATATGGATTTATTTTCAGAGTCCTAAACGGAAAAAATCATGAGTTAAACCGGGTTAACCACCAACTTCAGCTACAAAACCAGATCGATTCGGCAGGAAGACAATGCTGTGTGTCTGGCGGGACCACAAAGGTGTGGTGTACCACGAACTCCTAAAACCTGGTGAAGCCGTTAATACATATCGCTACCTACCGTCAACAAATTATCAATTTGAACCACGCATTGATTGAAAAGCGACCAGAATGGACCACAAAACACGGCAATGTATTTTGCCACATGATATGCACCTACACACAAAGCCAAAGTGGTTTAGGACGCAATCAAAACATTAGGCTGAAAGCCGTTAGCCCACTCGCCGTATTCACCAGATTTAGCTCCTTTCGACTACTATTTTTTTTTTTATCGAAGAGACACTCATTGGCTAAACAGCACTTCGATTCCAAGGGGGAAGTCGACTAATTGGTTTGCTTCAAAAAAAGAAGAGTTTTACAAGCGTGGAATCCACAAATTGCCTAAAGGATGGGCAAATATTGTAGCCAGCAATGACCAATATTTAAAAAAAAATTGTTTTTACTTTTCCGTTAAAAATAAGTGTTTTATGTTCACAAAAAAACGGTAGACCTGGTATATGGCCAATTTTTTTTTAGTTTGAGTAGTAATTTCCCCTAGAAATGTTCTCTGAAGCATTATTTTATGTAAAATTTTAGGCAGATAACATCAGGGAAAGGCGTGCCACATGCGCCTACAAGCTGTTTGAATATGTTCAGTTCATATTAAGCATAATTTTGAGAGCTTGTGGCCAGACGCAGCACGTCTAAAATTTTCCTCAACGCATTTTTTGGCTACGGACAACATTTTGGATGCAGTTACAGTAGATCTTTGATTTTTTAAAAATAAGGCGCACCCTACCCAACACTAATTTTCTTAATGTATTAGTTCATGCTTAAACCATTTTTTCAATGCATAAAGCAATGATATTGAACATTTGCGAAATAAGGTGGTGGCAGAAGCTTTGGTTAACTCAAATGAGCAGCTGAATCTTATATTTAATGATTATTTAGGTACGGAAATCCTATTCGCTTAACAAGTGTTACTGATGAACAAGTTTTCATGCCTCACAATACGCTAGAGGCCAAATCTTTAACTTTCTGTAGGTAGTCTGTTGACTAACAAGATATCGGCCACAGTTTTTTGGTGTTAAAATTGCTCAGTACTTTTGAACGGATTCAATATTAAAGATGTGATCTAAAAAAGGGTACTGTTCTATCCAGACAATGCATGTGTACACAAGTTTGTAAACTACTAAGGCAAAGTACCGCATTTTTATGCTGCATATTCTGCAAAGTTAGCCTTTTTGCCACTAATTCCTGTTTCTAAGTTCAAAAGAATATGCGAAGTTGAAAAAGGAATTAAACAAATTCACAGAATTATTAAGTTATCCTCGTTAACCAAATAAAAACTTTAAAAATTTTTATTTTCCTATCATTCATAAGACTCCTGCAAGTTTGTTTTGTTTTTCTCTGATTCCTGCCACAACTTGTTGACCATTTTAATCTCTAACTTAGTTTTCTTTGCAGTTGTTTTTTTTTTCCATATTTTGTGAAATTATTTTTTTTTTTTCAGCTTAAAAATGTTAAGCATGAAATGTTGTGGCTTAACATTCCTTAACTGGCATTATAAGTATGTTGTTATGCGGAAATATTAAGAAAAAGAGGAGTTTTGCTGTAAAGTCATATTAAATGCAGTAATAGGATATAAGTGAACAAAAAGTAATCGGAGGAACAAAGGTAATAATAAAGAAAACTAAAAATTAATTATAAGTATCTTAGAGATGTACGAGCATAAGCAAAAAGTCTGTGTCTGATTTGTGTTTAAGGCAATGGCGAGTTTAAATGGAGTGCAGCCTTAAAAATTCAGAGGTATCGGGATGCTGTTAAATCGAAGCATATTCTTTTGCTTAAAACATAAAAAATCTGCTCCCCAATCCAAGGACGATAGAACCATCATTGCCTTACCCTACAAATAAAAGCTATTTGCGTGATTCCACTCATAATGCATACAAATACTCCAATGTGTTGATGTAATCGAAGCTTAAAAAGGTAGATTGTTGTAGATATTAAGGTAAGTGGTAGAAAGGAAATTGGATGATGTGTTATCTAGGACAACTCATGCTGGAATAAGTTGTTTAATATGCTTTTAATCTTCCTGAAGAACTTAAAGCACGATGCTGTTAAAATTATAAATCCGCTCACGGCCACGTAGCCACTACTATAAAAGACATTCGAATTATAATTCAGAGCTGCACTGTCTAAGTGAAAAATTGTCTGCTAGAGTTGTTTACCTGTAACTTCTTACGATTAAGCTTGAAATCCAGCACATATACTCCCCGAAAGCTGTACTCAATCATCATTCATAGACGTTCTTGAGGTTACCGATACGAGCGAATAGATTCGAAATATCCTTTACACTTAAAAGCTCGACCATCATATGCGTAGGCTAGCTTAAATGACTGTGCGAATACACACAATCAAATGTGTAGAACAATAATATACTTAACAAACTTTTCGTCAAGTTTCGTTCTGTTTCATTTGCTTAGGATTTGAGCGAACCCAATCGCACTTTACGTACGTAAATAGCTGTTTGTGTGTTATATGCAAAACAGTAACAAAAGAAACACGTTATGCAATGGATGTTCTTGCTTTTATGCGTATCGGCTGTATGCAGATTTTTTAAATTTTTATTTAAATTGTGTTGTTTTTCTGATAATACTTAAACTGGTACACAAAATATTAAAATTCTTATATTTTTAATGAAAAAATAAATTCATCCAGATATTAATAATGTTGACTACCCAGTCAATTCAACTCTCAGATAACAATTTTCATGTTCTCACTAACACAATTATTCAAAAAGTACAGTATGGTCATCAAAAATTTGATTAAGTATATGACAGACTTTGTAGTGCAAGATTATGGCACATTTTAGTTTTCTGAACATTTCCTTTTATATTTTCATTCTAGTTTTTTTTTTTCTTATTCTATTTAGTTTTGCTTTTCTTTTATAATAATTTGATTTTTTTTGTTTACAACTAATATTTTATTTCATTTTTAATTATTATAAAATATTTTGTTTGAAAATATACACTTTTTGTGCTTTTCTATGTGGTTTATAGTAACATTGTTTAGCTACAATGTTATACAGGAAAAAAAATGTATAGCATGCGAGATCATTTGTTTATGATACGATCTTTCGCTCATGGAATTTGGTCTTTGCTGTCTACGTTAATTATTGCTGATGTTAAAGAGAAAAACAAAAAATAAAACAACATGTAGAATATCGGACAGGAAATTGATATTTAGCTGTGTTAGTGCTTGTATTGTACAGGATTTCCCTGATTTCCATTTGAATTGTCTTTCTATATTTTTATTAATATTTATTTTGTTTTAAACTTAACAGCTCTATAATTAAAACTGTGTTTAGTTTTCATAAGTTATATGTATGTATTGGTAAGCAGTTAATATAATGAAGAAAACCTTTTGCTTACAAACTTCTAATAAGTTTGTTATGCTTGTAGAGTATTTGACGACAATTCAAGCAAATGAGGAGCCCCGTTATGTAAAGGGGGAAGATAATAAAAGGCCAATTCTTTAGGTAGTTTCTTTTGTCTTGTGCGATTCGTTGACCTACATATACATATTGGTGAAGGTTAAAATTTATTATATTTCTATAAAAGTACGAACAGTGAAAGTGTAAATTGAAAGTATAGTCATTTGTTTAAATTACATTATTTGATTGCCATTGGTACTGGAAATCAGAAGACAAAAGTCATTTTAAGGTAATTATAAAGAAAAATTTTACTTTTCACAAGGAAAAAGAAAAGAAACTTAAACCGGGTTATTTTAGTTAAATAAATTCCAATATATACTGTATTTTGTGACGAAAGATAAAGAGAAAATTCTTATACCACCAAATTCGCATCCAATTAAGGCAAGAAGAAAAAATAATAATATCACAGCTTTTAAAGGTAAACGTACTTATTGTATTTAAATCTTTAGCAATATTACATAGGTTGTTTTCTTTTTAAAGGGAATTAGACTACAATAAAAGAATAGAAAATCGTTATATTTTTTTTTCTCGGCCGTATTCCTTTAGCCACCACTGTAAACGAAAAGGAAAAAGAATCTTCGAATTATTATTTAAAATACAGATTAAACAAAAAAATCTGTATTAAATCACATATTAAGTCAAGCCTAAGGTCGAACACCAAAATATCGAAATCAAAGGAAAAAGAAAAAAAAAGCAAGAAAACAACAACCATATCATCTACATATATTGCTAGCGAAACTACAACAACAACCGTAGTTTAAGTATCCAACAAAACAAAAGAATAGCGAAAGTTAAGGAGCTGTGATCAATAATCATATTTAACATTTCAAATATATTGGTGGTGGCAAAGGCAACTAAATTAAAGGCAAAGTGTTTTTTTTTTTTTGGGAAATGAATGCTAAAGAAAATTTGAATCTCGAGCAACCAATTTTAGCCAATGTATAAGAAAATTTTAAGTGCTTGAGAAAACATCAAAGAAAAATTTACAAAATTATTGAATAGTGGTTTAAATTCCTGTTTTATATATATCAGCAAATATTTCTGGGGAAGAATATCTCCAGCATCAACCAACCAACAAATCATTGAAGCAACAACAAACTTCGTTGAAGTCCTATTGGTGAAAAATTAATTTTGTCATTTTTGTTTTTTTTTTTTTTGGAAACTATGAATCGCAGTAACTAGTATTAAAATTTAAACTTTAAAATAAATTTTTTAGTGCATCAAATTAATTAAAATCTAAATGAAAAGAAAAAAAAATTGAATTAATTAAAAGTTAATATTTGCAAAAAAATATTTAAAAATCTTAAAAACTACATATTGCACTTCATAATCACAGTTTGGTCTTAATTTGCACTCTAAAGTTTATTTTTTGGTTGCTTAGTATATAATTTTATTAAATAATTTATAAGTTTTCATATAGCATCATATGAACCATAACATTTGGGAATACCCATCAACATATCTCCTCACTGTTTTAATATGATCCTCATTAGTTGTACACATCAGCATTGAAGGGGCCTCATCAACAGCTGCTGTCAACATTTTTTTTTTGGTGAGTAATTTAAATTTTTTTTTTTGTTATGTTCACAGAAGAAATTAGTGTAGAATGAAGCAACAAGAATAATGTTTAATTTTATAATTCCTTTAAAATGTTTATAAGCATGTTGCTGAGAATCTGTTTATAAATGATAATACTCTCAAGTATCTGTTTGATTTTATTTTTTTTTTGTTTCTTTTGTTTTTCGTTCTTCTTGCTTCTTTGTACACTATTGTGGGTATAAGTTCCAATCATTTATATGAGTAACGTTTGAATATATTCTATTATCTTGTTATTGTTTGTTATTTTTTTTTTTATTTTTTTTTTTCTAATGAATTTCTGAGTTATTTTAAAATATTTGTATTTGCGTAATGTAATATATAAGTTCGTTCCGGTCAATATTTTAGATGCTTACTATAGTGCGATATAAATTATTAATTCGGAAAGTTTATTGATTTTTTTTTTAGTTTTTACTTTAAATTATGTTTATTTTGAATAATGCCCTAAATAAAAACATTGAATTTGTATTGAGTATGGAAATTTAAGCTGATAAAGTGTTCTTACTAATGGTGATGTAGGGTGATATAGGGTATGGAAGTCGTGGGATTTTAGCTCAACTTTTAACGCTGCTTAAATCATGGTTGGGAGGGTAAAGAGGCGTGTTTCTTTCCAATCCACCTAGGAAAGAATACGTTTTGTTACAGGTTTTAAATATTTCAGTTTACGATTGGCCTTTATATTAGTTTTTGATATTTTAGTTGGTCGACTTCGGGGTTCCTTTTTCATCATTTTTGTTAAAGATCAACTTTCAGTCCATAATGTATTTATTTTAGTCGACTTAGGGAGTCTATAATAATAATATTTTTTGTGTTCGAAATAGACTCTATGGCAAGAGAAAATAAGGAGAACAAGAACCCACCCAACCGACTGACCGCTAGTGGTTTTCAATGGCTCCCGATCGTTCCCTATTTTCTAACACAGAGCACTAATCGCCAATAGAGTAGGAAAATGTAGATATTTCTTAACATCTCAGTTTTACCCATTTTAGTGAAATATCTATTTGAGTCATACCATAAGAAATATTTGGCGCCCGTAAAGGTGCCTAGGAAGAGTGAACGCGATAATGAACACAACAACTTTTAGCTGAATTTTTGACAGTAGCTTAAGTAAGCAAGAGTATATTATGTTTGAGCCTTTAATTGCGGCATCAGAATATCCAACGCGCTATTCTATTTGACGGGGGCTCTTATTATAGTATAGTTATTAAACTATACTTGCGCAATCCGTGAGAAAGCGTAATGTGAACTAAGGGAAGTGACAACCGAGATCAAAAGCAACAAATTTCGATATGGACAAATGGTATCAGGCTATCACCGATAATGGAAAACACTATAGATGGTTACTGACTCCTTTTACCTTTAATTTGATGCTATTGACGCCAACAATATGTAGTTTCTATACAACGGCGCTACGTGCCGCATAGCTCCGAAAGAGTGGGATTTGTCGTTAGAGTTTTCTTACATCGCAGGTCTATATGAATAAGATACATAACAAACTGGCTCTCAACGAGAACATAACCTATGCAATCGGTCAAATTCAGCTAAATTTATGTGACAATTCGTATATGCATCATCCGTTGAAGCCACGGTGAAGATCTATACTATTGTTACGTTTTTGCAGTTAAAATAAAAATACAAAAGTTTAATTTTAATTAAATAATTCTTTATTTAACAGTTTCGCGTTCCACTGCTTGTCTCCTTTTCACAAGCAACAACAAATAAACTATTTTTAGTTAATATCTTTGTTTACAATCCATGTAAGCAACAACAATTACTACACATATCTTACTATCTAAAGATCTTCCGACCGATCGTTATCACAACTTAAGTTCGATTACGACTTTTTCAAACAGGGCTTATCCACACTATACTCTCCTTACACTAAGCTTATAACAATTAAATTCGTTACTCACTAAACGCTAAGCTTATTTCTAGTAAACTCTACTCGTTGAACTTACAACAAATAAACTAACTGCTATCCCCTTCGATGTGCTTTTTATATGGCGAAGTAAATAATATTTCGAAAGCTCTTGAACCTCTCGGTATTTCAGGTAGATTTCATTTCTTTAGTTCTTATGCAACGATCTGATCGTAAACATAGTGTTTTTTTTAGTGTTTATTGTGTTGTTTTTGTGTCTTGTTTGTTTCGTTATCTGCTGGGCTTGTTGTTGTAGTTAATTATTGTTTATAAACAAGCACGTAGTTGTTTTTGTTGGTTCCCAAACTTGAGCATCGAGAGGTCATTCAAATGAATAAAAGACTAATTTAAAAACAAATTTAGTTGATGGTTCATGAACAGTTAAGAACAATGGTTGTCAAAGAGAGAACTACATTTGTTGTAGTAGTAGTAGTAGTTGTAGTAAATTTTTGTAGTGTGCGTTGAAAAAAAAAAAATTAAAAATGTAAACAACAAAACGAATAAACAGTTTTAGTACGCAAAGCGACATATATGTGCTTTCATCAAAAGCAATCAAACAACAGAATGAAATTGTTGTTTATTTATTATTCTGTGTTGAAAATTTTTGTTCGCTTTTATGGTTTAGAATGTCATCATCACTATGACGTTTACTTCATAGCAAATATATACTCATATGCGCCTGAATGGTTATTCAAGGAGAGCGAGAGAAAGAAAAGCTTCAATTTCATTTAAAAACTCATACTTAAATAAACAACAACATTCAATTAACGAGAATGCTATTCCCTTAATAATTTAAGCTTTTCCGTTTAATTTAAATCAAAAAACACTTTAAAGTTTCTGCTCTTTAACTTCAAATAAAAGAACAGTAAATATTCAGACAATAATTCTGTAAACAAATTCTACAAATTTACGCATATAAAACGATTTTAGAAAATATTTAATATTTACCCGCATTTATACAATTTAAATCATCATTAATGGCAACGTTATCATCGTCATCATCATCAAAGTTGTTGCTTTCGTCATTAACATCTTACCAACACCATTAATATCAATGGTTGTAATAAAATAATAAAATTAAATAAAATAAAAAATTAGAACAGAAAACAAGAACTTGTTACAATTTTATTTGTTGTTGTTATAACAACAAAAATTAAAGCCAATTACAACAGCAAAGTAATAAAATAAAAACAAACAAAAAAAAAAAACGAAGAAAAATGTTGCTTCTAAATGTTTTTATACTCTACAGACATATGTTATGTTGTGTTATGTTATGTTATGGCTTGATAAAAAAAATCATCATATTTTTATTATGATATTAGCTTGTGTAACTGTAAAAAAATGCTCGGTATTTTCCCAGCTCTAGTTTACGTCTTTGAGAGTTGCGCTCAATTAAACTTGGACAGGAACACAAAGGATATGAAACAGCCATTCTGTCTGATAGTCAAATGAAATTGACTCAAAACTAGTGTGGTACTGTATTGGTAAATTGAACCGGTTGGGCAAAGCTGGGTCGCGGGTCCCTTGGTAATTTCGAAAACTAAAAGGCAGAAGGACTTGCCAGAAACCTTCTGCAGAAGTGGATATACTTAACAAAAGGAAGGACGAGGAGAGGTGAATACTCTTCTTAAGTCCAAAGGGTTAGAAACAATAGTAACTTTAACAGTAAAGGGAATAATAATAGCAGAATCTGCCTATAATTCTTTTGTGTTACTTTATACGAAAGTATTTCAGTCAAATCATAGATTGCCAGGTAAAGTATCACATAGTCTGCTTCAACCTACTACAGCTTTGTTGCTTGTTTTCTTTATTAAAAATTAGCACAATAACGATGGCAAACAATCATTTACTAATTCATACAGTGAAACCAAGCGAACATAATTAGAATATTTATTAAAGCTCTTCATTCCCTTCCACATTCTCTAAGAAATAGCCTTTTCTCTCCTATCCTCTCCCTCTCTCTTGCTAACGATTTGAATTTTCCTTGTTTATATACTCATTTGAAAGTTAAATATAGTAAAACGATAAAAAAATATTGTTTGTTTTTTCATTTTAAGTAAACGCTATAGTGTGGGTGGGAATAGTATAGTACTCGTATATTGGTACGAGTGTATGGAAGTGTGTTTTTAAACAGTGTACATGTGTATGCTTTACAAAAAGTACAATATTTAATGTTTCTAAGGCAACTGGTAACAGAGCAACTGCTGCTCTCTGCTGTTCTCTGCTGTCTTTCATATTGAGTTTGAGTTTAAAGGTGTCAAACATAAAGCAGACACACTTCGTCAGCAGCCATCGGCAGCCATTAAAGAAATATTGTTGTTTTTGACGATGTTGTTACTGTTCTTGTTTGTTGTTTATTTGTCTCCCATAAAATAAAATCTGAAAAAAGTTCGTGCACGAGTATATATACGATGAAAGAGATGTAAAGGGAAAAACAAAGTAGGGTCTATTTGTTCAGTTGGTTGGTTGGTTTTTTTTTATATTATTTTTGCTTAAGGTAAACAATGTATCACATTCAGTCGTACTGCCAAAGGCAAAAGGTAAATATTAAAGTTTCAAAACAAGAGGAAAACGAAAGCAATACATGAGTAAAGTTACAACGATTGTAAAGTGTATTACACAACAAAAAATAAAATTGCTTTCATTGAAAGCGATATTAAAATCAAAGTTGAAAGAAGAAAAAAGTAAAGTAATTTATTTCTATCCATGTTTCGGATACAATTTCCTTACAATCTTTAACCTCTGAATTCGTGTCAGTAACAAGTATAGCTTAGATGGTAAACTTAGGGTTAAAGATATTTAAAAGCATACTTGGGAAGCACAAACCTTTAAAATGTTATAAAATTGTTTAAAATAAAATAGGGCAGGGTATTCTTCACGTTAGTTAGGTGTTGCATGAAAAATAAAAGAGAAAATACACTCATACCTTTTTGTACAGCATTCCTTTTATGAAACACGTATGATTTACGGCTAAACTACCTCGTTATACAGCTAAAAAACTATAAAAACATTGTTTCTTAACAAAAAATATAAGGCAAGCAAAAGCAACTCATATCTATTTCGTTTTAGGGCATTTCGATTTACGGCTTACATTCACAGGCCGTATAAAGAGGAATGAGTGTATGTAATTATAAAAAAGGAATACTTGTCTTACGATACTTTTTTGTATTTTGGCAAATGGTTTTCCAAATTTAACTAAAGATTTGTATTTGTCGCCGTTATAGCGACAATATAGCAAAGTTTTGTTGTCGAAATAATCATTATACTCAGTCAGACAGACGCCCCCACCTAACAGATATTTTTTGTTCTACTATATTCATTGAAGGCGACTCAAATGAAAACCCCCTCACACCCTGTTAACCATAAATGTCCGCTGACAACATCCCACTCAGCTGTTCTTTGTATATGGGGAAAGCTATGCTCGAACAGCAATTTATCCGCTCTCTGAATGAGGTCGAGTAAATCTCTATGCTAATAAATCTCCCTATGTGGTCCTAGTTAGCGCAACACATTCGCAAAAAATGTGCCACGTAGTTTCTAGACAGAGCCTGCACTCAGTCTCTTCAAGTAGACGTTACCTGTTCAGATGATACCTTAGGTAGTAGTGTTTCGATAAAAAACTTACTATCCGACCAATGTTAGCCCTACGTAATATATACAGCCCTTCTCCATTGAAGAATGGTGCTACCAACTATTTGGGCTTTCTCAGCCCTCGATCTGGCTTTGGTCGAAGAAGACCACTGCGGATCATGCCCTCGGCATCAATAGCAGCTACATGGTTTGTCCATTTTCGAACTGATAATTTTGATGTTAAAGTTGCATCTTGCTTTGGACGACTAACTGCTAACAAACTTGGGAAATACCGGCATTAGACAAGTTGGATGTTGCTTTAAAACGAATTAAAAGTTCAGAATTTATAGCACCGAATTTCCATATGAGATTCACTTCTAAAATGGAACTAAGGCCGACAATTTCTGTAACTAATGATTACGGGCAATGAAAAGCCGATTACATACGACAATAATGTGGAAAAAAATATAATGGACGAAGCAAGGTGAAACTTAGCAGGTGGTGGCAAAACAAGTATTGTGACAGTAAATGTATTAAAAATGGGGTTGGCAAAAACCCTGGTTTTTTTAAAGCAACCCACCGCGTTTTATTGAGGCTTATAACTGCTTCCAAATTTCGTTCATTTCGACAATATTTTTGGTTTATTAGTAAGAATGGGGACAAGGCGGCATTATGTACTGTGAGCTGCTAAAACTCGGTGATTGGAGCAGACTACAATTACTTCGTTTAAGCCGTGCATTATGAGAAAAACGAACGGAATATAAAGACAGTCAAACAGACAACTTTAATGCATGACAACGCTCGATTTCATGTCACAAAGGTTGCCACACGTTGGCTGTTCCGACGGACACAATATATTTTGGCATGTCACCGAATGACTTCTTTTAAAGAAATATAAAATCAGCTTCAAAGTGGATCGCCTTAAAGACGCAAAGTTTTTCTAAGACGGTATTTGGATATTGGTTCAAAGTTGGGGGAAAGATGTAAGCAGTGTTTAAAAAATTTTTTTAAATTTCGATAAATTTTTTAATTCATTATTTTTTTAGAGCGAAACAAAAACAACCCAATTAATTTGTACTCCCAATACATAAGTTGTAATTATTTTCGGTGTAAATAAACTACGAAAACCTTTAAATAGAAATACCCATACGGATTTTTTTTAAAACAAAACCCATTAAAATCCGGCTGGTCTTAATTGGATTACCCAGTGGGTTGCCAACCTTGATTAAAAATCATACCTGTGGTAGACATTTGCTAGGTTTACGTTATGAACACGTTGTTGACTTATACTACTATGCGATGTTGTACAAAAGCCTTTTTACCATTGTGGCAGATATGGTGTGGATAGTTCTTAAGCTGGCCATTCATACGTGTATATAAGACTGGCTTATTAATATTTTTTTCAAGATTCAATTTCTTAAAATTTTTCTAGTTTCAATCAATAAAATTATATATAATAAAAGATTTAATATTAAATTAAATAAATGAATATTGCCTTGTATCATCTAATATTTATTAACAACCATGCTTTCCCGTTTGCTGTAGCACTTTTGACCAACATCGGCAACATTTTGAATGAATGAATGAAGCTAATAAAAGACGAACAACAAGTGTCGCAAATGTCAGGTGAGTCTTTATTACTACAGTCTGTGACTATACGAGTGTGGCTGCCTGGCTTCTGTATAGATTTCTAAAAGGCAACAATAAAAACAATTTTAACTTTTTTCTTTATTAAGCAACATAATGATGGTTAAGAATATGAAATAAAAAAATTAAACTTAAATGCTTATAAATTTTTACCTGTAGAGGAGGAAATAGTAAAGATATTATAAATGGTTGGCCATATATTAAACGATTAGTAATAATGTCATCTGGTTATGAGAGTCATTGAAACTTAATTGTTTAAATGGTTTAATATTAACAAAGTTGATAGCAAATGTACTTTATTATACCATAAGAAAGAATGTTAAATATAATTATTTAAAATTTTCTTGGTCCCTTTGTTATAATCTACTGATAAATTTATGAAAATATTTTAATAATCACACTACAAAAAAAAAAAAAAAAATTATAAAAATAAATAAAAATAAAAATAATCATAAAAATACACTCAGACTTAGTGTTGGTCTTTATTTAAAATTTTTAAAAATGTTATTTTAAGTCATACAGTGTTGTGTAAAACAAAGTCCATACACCTTTGTTCTATCAAGCCTTTTGCTAGTCCTACTTCTCACTGCACACGTTATTAAATTGAATGATTTAATAGTCACCAAGCAGAACAGTTTTCCATTTATTTACGGTCCAATTCTGGTGTGCTTTTAACAAACTTGATCTTAACAACAACAAAATTGGTTTTTATAGAAGTAAAAAAAAACTGTTCTAGTTAGCGACTACTGAAAATTCATGCTGACATGAATTGCTGCGTTATCTTGCTGAAAGGTGAAAGTTTTGTCAGCATTTTGGGCCAAATAAGGTAGCAAACGTTCTGACAGAATGCCCCGGTACTCTAAACTATCCACTCGAGTGGAAGGAAAGTAGAGTTCTAGGGTACCATGTGAGCTAAATCCAGCCCAAACCATCAAACTGCCGCCGCCGAAATTCCGTTTGGAAAAAAACACTGGCTCTTTCCTTAAATCTCGCCAATAGCAATTTAAAACATCTGGTCCATTCAGGTTAAATATTTTGTCATCAGAAAAAATTACCTTAACCTTTTTTAAAAAAATGTTTACCTGATGCCAATTAGTTGCGATGTTGTTTTTCGCAAACTCCCTACGCTTAATCTTATGCTGCTTAGTCAGACAGGGATTTTTTTTTAATTTTGCTCGAATAAGGTTTGGCTGTGTGTTAATAGCTCTTTGAATTGCGCTCTATGAAGCTTGTAATTTCAATTCCTCTTTAATTGTTACCGCACTTCTCATGGAATTCGAGGCCTTTTGTGAAATAAGCCGAGTTTCACGGCCAGTCAGGAGCTTTGGACGACCTGTGTCTTTTAATTTTCCACAATTTTCTCTGTTTTTGAGAAAATTTTGCACAACACCCAAAGATCGTTTTAGTTTTTTCGCCATTCCACGCCTACTCAATCCCTCCTCATGAAGTGCCACAATTTGTCCTTGTTCGTATAGTAACAAAGGTTTCCCGCGACCCGTACCGCGCAGTTATTATTTAAGTTATAAATATAAAAAAAAAATAAAAATTGTGATACCTTCTGATTAGATTAATGGCTTATTAATCACTGTCCTTATCATTTTGACGCATTGAATTTGGCACGTATTTACATAAATTTAAATAAACATAATATAACGGTACATCTCTGAAAACAAAACCAGCTTATTATTCACTTAATTGAACGTAGATTTTTTAAATAAGGTGACCATACATAACATTTTATAATTTGGATGAATTGAGCAAATATTAAGCTGACCTTATCATTTTGAAGCACAACTTATATATTAGACTGGCTTATATGGCACATATTTTTAAATTTTTCAATGGGGAACCTCTTAAATTGTTCTTTTTAGTAAGAAAAAGTATTCTGTCGAGACCGCTGGAATAATATAAGTTTACGGAAAAAATTAATTCAAATATATGATGGCGACATGCAACGAACAGTATAATAAATCCCAATATCATCTCAAGCAGTGTGCAAACTCCATTTAATCTGCCGTTGTTGGAAAATGTTGAATTAAACACGACCGCCTGAACTTTTCGCTGCAAATGCCATTTCTCAAAAATATCAAAAACCTTACTAGACATTATCTTGCCTGATACTGAAGGATTGCCTGGAACTCCCAAGCAAACGATATGGTTTCCAAAAAGAACAATGTCGCTACAAAAAAAAAAACAATTTGAAAGGTTCTTCTTTGAAAAATTAAAAAAAAAATTCGCCATCTAATGTACAGAAAAGTATAGAAGTATGACTTGCAAAAGGCTTGATCCACGCAATTGAAAAAAATATTTTTATGTGTAGGGAAGACAATATTATGGCTGATTTTTCAGCATATAGTGTATAAAAGTTTCGCACAATTGCTTGTGTTATGGATCGATTCATTGAACAAAAACCTTTTAGAAACTAAAGTGATTCCTTCCACTGAGTAGAATATGCCAATTTGATGGGTGTTTCAACGCGAAAATGCTCTAAAAAACACAGGTCAAGGTCAGACAAACAGCTGCGATTGAGGTTAAATCAGGAGCATAAGGTTCAAGTCCTTGATTGACCGGCATAATCATTAGACTTAAATCTCTTTGAAATATTAACATTTCAGGAAAATGATTCAGAAAATCAAAATGAACTTTTTGAAAATCCAGAGACTGAATTGAAATGCATTTCGGAATCCGTACTTAATATTCTTACAGATTTCATAACACGAAGACATGGCAAGGTTACAACATAATAAGGTTCGTGAACGAGATATTTATTTGTTGCTTTTGTTTTGCATGTCACTGCCCATAACACTCGATGAAGAAAGACAGGGATTCTTACAGTCTATGAGCTGCCCCTGATTTTATTTTTAGACTCATTTAAAGGAACCTACAGTTTAGCACCGGCCCCGAGCGGCAAATGCCTTTAGAGAAGTTTTCAATAGTAGTAATACTCAGAACCACTTACTAGCTAATGTTATGAGGTGATAGCGCTGTTGTTTTCTTTTGTTACTGTTATACTTGAAAAAAAGAAACGGTTTAAGTTAATTGTGTTGTGTGGGAAACAACAAAGCCACTCGTTTGTTGGCGAATGTTATTCCGTTACTGCGGGTACACGTGTATGTATATAGTACCATATAATCATAATGTCTTGTTTCTTGTGTTTAGATGCCTTCAATCCTTTAGCATACATCAGAGATCGCAATGAAACGCTTTTTTGCTACTCATAATCACTGATGAATTTAAAAGTATAAGTGAGTACACATCTTTCAAATTTAACTCCCCAATAGCGTCATAAATGTTGATAAGTATGGGAGTGTTTAATAAATTCAAGCTTTAGAGCAGTTTGGGCTTATCATGGGACTTTTGTCCTCGAACAACTCACACGTATTTTTACGCTCTTGCATTCAGTCGTCAATGTGACAGCGACGAATGCACATATATGATGAATGTAAGAAAATTGTTTAAAGCACAGACAAATACGAGTAATTTAAAAAAGTTTCTTACGCTCTTGCTTTTAGTTGTCACTGAAATAGTGACAAGTGCACATGTGTAGCGGATGTGTGTTGATTTTTTGTTAATTTATTTATTTTTTTAAACACCAACTTTGCACTCTCTGATAGAGTAATTTCCATATTCTCACTTACACAACTACATTTTTACATCTGCACATCACTGCCTTAGAGTATGAATATCTATGAGTAACCATTGCAATGTGTACGAACAAGTATGGGTATTAGAATTTATAGATCGTGATTCGAGTATACTCATAATTTCAGTATTCATTACAGCTCTCTCCTTCGTGAACTCGGAAGCTATGTTTAGAAATAAAAACTATGTCATATAAAAAGTATTTTTGTTATAATTTTTTAAAATATTAAATTGAAATTCCCACAATTAATTTATTAAAATTTAGTTAAAAATTCACCATATTTTCATTTTATATAGCACTCAAACAGAATTATTTATTTCTATAGAATTACTACATTCAGATAAAGAAAATTTAAAATGATTGACATAAAATTAAATTAGATTTCATAGGGTATTTCGTTTATAAAAAACTAAATTGAAGCAAATACATATAGAGAAAAAAGCAAGAGAAAAGTATTAGAAAAATATAGAAAAAATTTTTATTTAATTTTAAATTTTTTTTATTTTTTATATTCTTTTTTTATTATTTCCTTTTTATCATTCTCTACTTGTATAAGTTTCATATTCATTCACACGTTTATAGGACTTCATATGCATTTGAAAAGGAAAGGCATTTCCAGTAAAAACCCCTAAATTTGTATTAAAAATAAAAGATTTTTTCATTTAATTTGTTTTTGGCAGGATTTCAACACTCTAACAATTAAAAACAAAAGACAAACTCACTCGTGATGACGGTAAAAAGAAAAACTTTTTTTTTTGTTTTGTTGAAGTCCTTATACGTGTATACACTGCCGCTCACTTGAGTAAGTTCACACATTTTTGAATTTTGAAATTAATTTTTCTAAAAATGTCTTTTGAAAGGGAAAATTTTTAAAAACTTACTTTGGAATAGCATTGAATAGCTTTTGTAACATTTACTTTTATGTTAAAATGCACTTGACTAGGTTCTTCAAGAATCAAATCGCTGTACTTTGAAAAAACGAATAAAATCAGTTTTAATTTGTGAATTGCAATGCAATATCTATTTCTTTTTTTTCATAAAGCGCAGTAAATATTTTATTATAATTTTCTTTTTTTAAGCGATAATAAATATATTTGATAGCTTACATCCTGTAAAGGACTGTAGCGTAGAAAGAAGAAAGTCGTTGTAAACCACTAGCTAAAGATGAAATAGGGAAAACTGACTTAAGACATAGAAATATTAAAGAAAAAGTAGAAGGGAAGCACTCATAGTACTCAATTACAACAAAAACAGATATACGCTCCATCATAACAAATGCTTTCAGTTCTAGTGATTCTGCTGCAAAAATTAAGAATAATCAGGTGTTACAGCAAGTCTGTCTATGGTAAAACGCGCTAAATAAAAGGCCACACATTTAAAAGAAATAAAAATTATTTCAAAGGCCATCATCCGAAAGGAGAATATGTTTAATTTGCCCGTGAACACAAGTGTTATAATATGAAATGGTATCTTATTATTTTCGCCGTTAAAAAAAGACTTAATTTAGAGGGAAAAGATAAATTATTATCATTTACAAAAAGAAAAAGTCACCTCAGTTATCCCCTTAGGTGTTAGGGTTGTGTTATGGTGTGGGGGGCGGCAATGATATGTTCCTAGATCATAATGCATGATTTTGGGCAGACAATTGTTTGTGAAAGTCTGCGTGTATAGAATATCGCTTATAGCCGCATTCCATAGCTCACAGTTATATAGAATAAATAATTTTAAGATCAACTTAAATAGGCTTCTTAATATTGTCTTTCGAGATATTATTGAAGATTTTCAAACAGGACTGAAACAGGGCTCTTGGTTTTCAGTACGATAGCTTTAAGATAAACTCTGGTGTTCAATTCCCTCACTTGTTTGAACTTAGCTTACATATCCGTAAAATTATGAGCCAGCCAATATCATCGGTATAATCGAGGCACTCAGGTTTACCCTGCAGCCTAAATGGTAAGTTTGTTCGCTGTTGCTTCTAGCACAACTAGGTCCCGGGCGCAGTTTTACGGCTTATAGTACCCTCGAAAAGGAGATAAACTCCCCGGGATTACTCCTGACGGCTATTGCATTCCATATGGCACTCTGGTTCTACTATTCGAAAGCCTTTTCAATACCTATCCATCGGTCTCCATTCGAACTACTGCTCTACTATTATATGCAATCTGTTTACACGTTCGAAACCCAGCCTACTCCTTTCTTTGTATACGTGAAATGGCATCGGTCAACAGTTTAGTATTTCAGCAATCACTGTTCTAATCATATCCAGAAACATAATACTGCTCCAGTTCCCGGGGTTTGTCTAGTCGTTTTTACATTTGGTACCTAGGGAATGTCCCACGGTTGTACCTCGTTCTGCTAGTAATCTGCAATTATAGGAGACAACTAAGTCGCAAATTGTGTTCCGCTGTGTTATGGTAGGCTACACACCCGCCTATCAACCAAGAAGTCTTCGGTTCAATCCCAAGCCAGATCATCTGAAAATTTTCTATAGCAGTATCACCTCATAAAATTGCTAGCGACTGGCTATGAGTAGTTATGCTATGAAGAACTTATCGAACTAATACATATGCCATTTGGTGCCGGCATTCAATTGTAGGTCTCTGAGTCTAGAAATAGAATCGAGTGAAATGCACTGATTGAGAGAAGTCATCCTTGTCATATATGGGATGCCGCGGGTTATTATATAAGGCGCATATGACAGAGAGTCAGTCAACAGTGTCTCCGGAGATTTAATGCGCTTAATAAATTCTACTGCAGTACTACAATATTTACGCTACATCAGTTAAAAATTTGGAAATGTAGGGATTTTCACTGTGAGTATCGCAAGTGCACAATGTTCGTATACGCGTCACTGTAGTAGAGATCATAGAAGCGTCCAATTAATGCCATATTTTGAGTTGTTATTTTGATGTTAACAACTTGCCTTGATAATTATTTAATGGTTTAGAGTTTTTTTAGCGCGATAGTGATCTTTTGTCCATTGACTTGCCACTGCTACTTAAGACTATTTAGTAATGTTATCAAACCACCTACGCTTGTCAATAAAAAATATTCATTTTTTAAAATTTATCGTAACAAACCCTGACAATGGTAGCTCATCGACGACTGACCATAAATTTTAAAATAATTATGCAAATTTCGAAAGATGAATGAAGTTTAATTTGTCTTGCAAGTGTTTGTTTGTTAGTCAGTAGTTCTTTATTCGTTGCCGGAATGTGCAGCACACAAAGTACTGGATTGTTCGGCATGTAGTTGACTCATAATAGACAATGTCTGTAAATTGTAGTTTTCTTTGGTATGTTGTCAATTAATGACGGTGTCTTTAAACGTCGGATATGTACCCAATTTTATGTGAAATTTCTTTGTTTCAGTGTTTGACCAAATCAACCATAGTGAGGTACATAATAGGTAAGTTAAAGACTTTTATGAAAATGGGCGTTCAAATCAAAATGCCTTTTTTTGGTCAGCATAATCTAACAAATGTGTTCACAATCGAGAGAATTGTGCGCAAATTTCAGCAAACCAGGTCTGTAGGATATATGGAGACACCTGCTCGTGCCCGCCCAGTTCGTTCTGGGGAAAGCATTGCTGTTGTTCCCTATAATGTGGCAGAAGAGCCCTCAACCTAGACTCGTCGTTATGCCCAACAATTGAACATCTCACGAACATCGCTGTTACGAATTGACTTAAGAGCTAAAGCCTATCTATAAACCATTTCAAGCGTCATCGATACGGCGAATGGTTAGTAGAACAGACAGAAGGGAGTGGTGATTTTACAAAGACAATCAGCTTCAGCGTAGAGGCACAAGCAGAATTGCAGCATTTGGGCACGAGTGAATGTTGAAGGGCCGATGCATTCACAAAGAGTGATTGTTTGATGCGGCTTAAGGGGCAAACGGCGTTATAGGGCCGTACTTCTTCGAAAATGAGGTCGGCCTAGCAGTTACCGTGAATGGTGTTCGCATTCGTGAGATGCGATGTTAATGTACTTTTTGTGGTCTGAACAGGATGGTGCTACGTGCCACATAGCCAACGAAACAATGGTTCTTTTGCTCGTGTCGTGGCAATGTTAATTGGCCGCCATGATCATGTGATTTGACCATTGGGCTTTTCTCTTTGGGGATATCTGAAAGAAAAAGTGTTATATGTCAATAAGCCAAGAACAATTCAAGAGCTAAAGGATGAGATAATTTGGCACATTAACGACATTGAACATAAATTATGTCTCAGGGTCATTGAAAATATGGACCGAGGGATAGAGGTATGCCAGCGAAGCGGTGGCGAGTCATACGGGTAATTGTCATAGATCCTTCTATTTTAATAATACATAAATATTAAGATAATTCTCCGAAAACTTTTTGTTTTATTTACAATTAACATTGTGCGTTTTGTTGGCACCATCCTTTCTAAATTTCTTTTTTTTTGTGTGTCATTGTCATGTTAATTCACTAATGACATTTTTGTCATTTACCTTAATTTCATACAAATTCCACTGGATATTGATTCTGTGACGATGATTCATCATTGTAAATGTCATTGTGACGATGTGGCTCATAATTTGAAAAAAATGAAAAATTTTATTTGAAGGTAAAGAAAATTGTTAACCTAATCAAATGAACGGCGGTGTACATACATATATTCATACTCGTACATATCTGAACAAATGTTATTGTTTTTAGTTTTCATTGTAATAAATTTTTGGTGATACTTGTTCTCAATTAAAACAAAAATAGCAATTGCTAAAACGACAACCAAGAAAAACTCAAATACAATTTTTTTATAATCTTTTAGTTTGGAATCTCACATATAGAGAGATGGAGCGACCGGTTGAACTGACAGACATCACAAGCATTCAAACGAATTTATTTTAAATTTTTTCTCTCTGTTTTTCAAGGTAAATATGCTGAAAATAAAAGTATGATTTTGTCGACAATGAGAATTTGGACAATTAAAATCTGTGTTTCCTTTTGCACTTTTTTTCTTTGTTCAGACAAATTGAAACAATGTTTAGCTTAATTGGATTTAAAGTAGCTTTTGTTATAACAAAATTATGCATTTCCTTTTAAAAACTGCTAAATAGTTGCAAAGCTAAATTTGTTTTTGTTACCAAGAGAAATAGTTATAATTTGTATTAAAAAGTAAGTTTTTATTTTTTGTGGTTTTGTAAAGGGATTTTTTTATCATTTTTTGCTTTTACTTTGAGAGAAATAAGAGAATATGTTGCTAAGGTTAGTTTGACAGTTGCAAAACAGGAGTAGTTATACAAATTTAGTGTTAAGGGGATATCTAAAGAATAAATTTTGGCAAAAATTTCACGATTCTTATACAAAAGAAGGGACAAAAAGTACTTAAAACTTGACAAATTTGGAAAAAATTAAAAGAAAAATGTGTTGGTTGGATAAATGTACATCCAGACGAAAAACAACCGAAATTTAACAAAAACAATCTTAAATCAAAAAGAAACAACTAACAACTAACTAACTAGCCAAGGTGGAAAGTCGTTAATGCAACAACGTTCAAAGTAAAAAATAAATAAATTCAAAGTCAAAGTGGAAACAATTTTGATTTAAAATTGTTCGTACTTCTTTACTTCTTTACATTGGCAAATCTAAAACCTTAATTTAAAATTTTTAATTTAAAAACGTACAACGTTAAATTAAAAATGTTCTACATTATTTCAAAATAGAAACATTTTTAAATCAAAGTTGAAAATATTCAAATCAACATAGCACAACTTTACTTTAAAGATGTAGAATTTTTGAATTGACTGCTTCAACGTTGGATTATCAATAATACTGTAATAGTACAGTTCCGAACCTTTTACTTACTTTAACATTTTCAATTAAAAATACACTATTCGCAGTAAATAATTTACAATAAAATTTATGGTATGATATAAATATAGACATAAATTTCAACAAACAGCATATCTATATGTATGTTAAGTTGACATCGTTCAACGAAATTATTTCTGCTAAAAGAAGAGTTGAACTTAAAAATATTTACACAAATATATGGCTTATCAATATGATATTTGCGGACTAAAATACTGGTTTTTCTTAGGTCTACTCAAGTTAGAGATAAGAAAATTGTAATAAGGAAGGTGGCAATGGTCTATGATTTAGACTTATAAGAGACTGTAGAACTACTTTTAGGTGGCTTATGGACCATTATTTGGTCCGACTGTGTGGGGTACCGGGTAAGTGCAGAATCAGCGGCAAAAAGTAGCCAGCGAACTAGGAAAACTACCTGTGAAACCATTCTTGATCTCTTCAGAAATACAAGAGAATGGGTTTCGGTAAAATCTGAAAGCTCATTGAGTGATAGGGGTAAATGCAGGATATCTTAAGCCTGTGGCTTAAGCTAAATGAATCGAGAACTTAGTTACACTTGGAGTTGAACAAGAGAGCACTTAGGATTGTGATATTTATAATAAGGAGACACTGTCTTTTACGGAGTCTTTCCTATGGGAAAACGGTACTCCGGACTTCAGTAGGAGCATACTACCCAACGCTGCCAGAGACTACATGTTAAGTAAAAATATATTCCAATGTATTTAATTACCATGTTATATCGGCAACAGTAGTAATAAACGCTAATCTTGACGTTAATAAGTCTTCTGCGCCGGATGGAATTACAGCACTGGTCCTGAAGCGGTGCTTTTGCACGCTTGCGCGTCCATTGGCTAATCTTTTCAATGCGTCTTATCGTGCGGGTATTTTTCCATCTTGCTGGAAGGTTGCCAATGTGATGACAATCCCTAAAAAGGGTGAGGCTAGCAACCCTGAAAAATAACGTTCAATAGCAGTTTGTTCGGCACTTTCCAAAGTTATGGAGAATATGATTAATCATCACCTTGTGAAATATTTAGAGTCCAAGAATTTCCTGAGAGATCGCCAATATGGTTTCCGTAAAGGTTGCTATACTGGTGATCTGCTGGCGTTACTCTCTGAAGTGTGGAACAGGTCCATTCATGGATTTGGCGAGAGTAAGGTTGTGGCCCTGAATATTTCCAAGGCGTTTGATAGAAACTCTCATATCCAAACGTATTGCCCTTGGTGTCGGTGGTCACTTCACTCGATTTATATAGAGCTTTCTCAGGGATCGCACTATAAGAGTGGTTATTGATGGAATTTCATCCGACGAGTTCAGGATAAATTCAGGAGTATCGCAAGGCTCTGTTTTTTCCCCAACTCTATTTCTAATATTTCTTAACGACTTTCTTTTTCTCACTTCTAATCCTATCTACTCCTTTGCAGATGACAGTAACATTTGTCATTCATATTCTTTTGATCGTTGCCGAACCTTATGGAGATTGGGGCGAAAAGGCGGAATATGGACGACACACTTACAAAAGACCGGTCGAAAATCTCTGAGTGGGGTCGCGTGAATAGGGTCGACGTTAATGCGCGAAAGAGCCAGTGTTTTTTTTCTGATACACAGACGTGGTGGTGTGTTGTCATCTGTATCTATGGGTAATATAGATATTGAGGAATCAGATGCTTTTGATGTTCTGGGCATGAGAATTTACTGTAACGTTAGTTGGAACGAGCACATATTTCGAGTGTCGAAAGAAGCATTCAAGTGCCTCCGCCTTTTGAGACGGTGTAAGAATTACTTCACTCCATCTGATCTCCTTGATATTTAAAAGACCTATAACTAAACCAAATTGGAATACATCTCTCATATATGGGCAGATGCTTCAAAGTCTATTTTGGAGCTTCTCGACCGCGTACAGGAGGAGCCAACTTTAGCGATTCATTAGAGCATCGTCGCAATGTGGCGATGTGGTTTCATTGTTCTATCGGTATTATAATGGAATGTATTCTGACGAAATTAAGGAACTAATTCCTAGTAATTATATGTGTTTACGTAGTACTAGAATTTCTCGTAGAGCATATCCCTTTTTAGTTGATTGTGCAGCAAATGTCATAACGCATTATAGGGAGAATTCGTTTTTGGGTCGCACTATTCGTTTGTGGAGCAATCTTTCTCCAATCGAACGTCCACAGACATTACTTTATCTATCCTCCTTCTCACAACCTATTTTCCTAGTACCAGCATGAAACATTTACAACTTGAGGTTGTTGTCTTTGGTATTGAACTAATTCAGAAATTCAACACTTTTATGTTTAATTCAATGTTGAATATTCTCAGAAACAACAACATTTTTTGTTTTGAAGGTGAGTACGTTAAATTGATGTGATTTTACATACTTTCAAAGTCTCTCACTGTTGAACTAGCGTTGAAAAAATTCAAGTTGTAAAATTGTATGTTCAACAACGATCCAATTTGATTTTAAAATGCTTTTTCTCTCTTTATACACAGATTTTTTTAAAGGCTTATTTCTTCTTTCCAAATTAACTGAAAAACTTCTTACTGGTTAATATTAGCCTGAGTAAGTAAGTGAAGGTACAAAAATCGAGGTGTTTCGATAATTTCAAAAAACTAATTTATGTTGTACATTCTCAATAGCGCCTACCAGAAGAAATAGTATCCATTCCCAGATTTTTTTTTTTTACCGCATTATTTTAAATTTTCTAAAACCACGCAATTTCAAATAGAGCCTCATAATTCTCTTACGATACCCACTTAAGCTCATTGTCAGTTCAGGCGAATCCAATTTCTGTTACTTGTTTATTTTTCTTTTTTTGTTCATCTCATTGTAATATTGTTACTTTTACTGCTGCTTTCGCTGTTATTGTTGGCAATGCAATCAACGTTTGGCAACATCATTAACTGACAAAAACACAATCATTGTGTAAATTCTCGTTTGGCATTTCAGTCATTCAGTCATCCAGCCATTCATCCATCCATCCATTTATTCATCTGTCTCTCTTCATACCAGATTTGTCGAAGAATGACGAGGAATGCATTCATATTTGCTTGTTCGTTAGGATGACTCAAAATGGCTATGCGAGTAGTTTGTTCCGACATTTGTTTTGTTGAGAATAAATGAATGGTGAAGAACGTGCCTCGAATATTGTATCTAAAGACTTACATATTTTTTCAATGATTATATATCTATGTACATACATATGCATGTACTAGATTATATAGGAAGAAAAACATACATATACAATATATCATATACTTATATATCGGTTTTATGTTTTATTTTGCTTTTGTGAATTAAAAAAAAATTGCTTTTAAACAATGCCTAAATGAATATGTACAATGTTGAAAAATATTAAAAACCGTTATTAATATTAGATGAATCAGAGAGTTTTTGGGTTACGGGGAAGTATTCGGAATCCCTTGTCATCAGCTAAGTTCTGTCAAATTAAATGCAATAATAGGGTCTAAAAAACATTTAAAAATCAAGTATCTACTGAAATCAAGATGCTTAAAAGCCTTCGAAACCTACTGCCTTCAAAATATCGTGCGCAAAAAATAAAGTTAAGATATACCATCAGATCATGGCTGAGTCTTGGTGTTCAAAATCAACTGACGAGAAACTTTTGTTGATGATCGATAGAAAAATCATTTGAACCATATTCAGAATAGAATGGCTGTACTCACAAGCAGATGTTTGTATAAAGATCCGGGCTAATTCTTTGCAATGGGCAGGTCATCTGCAAACGAATTGAAGTTCAATTAGGCGTAACTTAACTTAACGTCATAACCGTAACCATAGTCGAGATAACCAAATCAAATTGATCCGCAAGAATATAACAGCAGACAACACATACTACCTTGATCAAAAAGTTCCTGGAATAACAACCGTGTGGCGGTCCCATCGTTCTGATTTGAGTTCTTTTTTTAAGTTGGTACATCTGTTGTTGACACTCCCGCTAAGTCTTAGCGTCATAGCTTGACATTTGCAAAAGCTACGTAGCCAGAAGTACATCTATCTCTATGTAGATGTACTCTTGACTACATAGCTTTTGTAAATGTCAAGCTATGTCGCTAAGATTTAGCGGGAATATCAATAACAGATGTACTAATTTAACAAATGAAAAAAATAATTCAAATTGGAACGATAGGACCGCCACACGGGGGTTATTCCGAAAAGTTTTTGATCAAGGCCGCCTAAAGACAGGCTAGAGAAATGGCAGAGTAGTATCCGAAAAGCCTTGTCACCAGCGTAAACCCTTGTCGATAATAAAAAGTATTCGGAAAACCTTACATTCGTTAAAAGCAATTCAGTTAAAGAGTAGACCTTGTAGCCGTTTATTTATACACTGATGATAGCGTGATTTTTTCAGTCAACCAACTCTGCCTTCGTCGAACAAAAGCTAGTGTCTACGCTATAAATAGATAGACGACAACGTTAATCTCATTAACACACACATCTTAATGTGCATTAAGTTTTATGTAAGTCCACAAAACCAAACTGTATTTAAACTGCATTTAGCTTTTTCAATAGGGCAATACTATGGATAATCAACCAAATTTTTCACTATTGTGAATGAACGTTTAATGAAGTAGTGCCTGCAAAAGTAATTTCAGCCTTTTTTTAAATAAATAGTGATTTTTCACCAACAACATAGCTGCTAATCATACTGTTTGTCTTCTATCCATTTGATCTCGATATAAATGCAAAAAAAAATAAATAAAATATAGTTGACAAACAAACAGCTGTTTACTTAATGCACAAACTGCCATCTGTCAGGGTAAAATTGCAAATTGCACACCAGACTGTCACGTTTAGTGGATGAAAAGGTGACTGATGAATAATTTGAGGGTTTTCCATTGCCCAGAACCGACTATTCTGCTTATTCACTTAACCATCGTCTCGTCACTCATTATGATTTTTTCATGAAAATCGGGGTTGTCATGGGTGAGCTGTAACATCCTATTGGCATACGTACGGCGGCGTAAATAGACTTCTGGTAGAAGCTCTTGTGTGCAAAATTGTGACCAAAGTTGTTCTTTAAAGGCCAAGCTCCTGAGCACTGCGTCCAATTGCGATTGCTGGATTTTTTTAGCACTTTCTTGAACAGCAGTAATGTTTTCAGTCGATCTTGCAGTACATTGTGGTCCATGCTTGGGCCTATCAGCTACAGTCCCTCTTTCTTCGAAATCATTAACTACACAATAAATAGTGCGTTTTGTGGGCACGTTGTTTCTCCCAAAAATTTCACGTAAATTTCTCATCGTCGCAGTAATCCATGATTGATTTCTATAAAACGTTTTAACGATTAAAACACGTTGGTTTACTGAATATTTTTCCATAATAAATTTGACACGTCTGTGGTGTAGAGATGGACTGCCAAATATGGACTGTCATATTTTTCAATAAAAAAATATACGTATAAAAATTATACTTTTTTAAATTAACCGGTTTATTCGGTATTCGAAAAATTAAGATTTTGCAAAAACCGTATTCGACAAAACCAAAAAAATCTATTAAAACTGGTCGAATTATAACCGTCCGATCTCCTATCGATTATCATGAATTTTAGTTTATTTTTTTTCCTCTATTATATACAATTTTATGAATTTTATGAAGTGAAACCGGTAAATATTTGCTGCTTTCTATTCTTTGTGAATTTTTAGAATTCAAACATATAATTTAAAATAAAAAAGAAAAATTTATACAATTTGTCTCTCAGTATTTCCAAAAATATGGTTTATAATTAAAAATGACGTAAGAATGACTTAAAGCTGATATAATTTGGAATTTTTTAACATATGGCTTAACGAAATCGAATAAGTCATTTCTAAGTTATCGTCAGACGTAGGAAGCAGCCTCTTCAAAAACCTCATATTTTAGAAAAAATATTCCAAAAAAAAAAAAAACTTATCCACAGAATTTGAAATACTGATGATTTTTGAAGTTAGGCGACCATAGCCTATCAAAAAAAATATATTAAATGTCAAAAGTATGTTGCTTGTTGTATAGTGTGATATGTTACACGAAAACAGCTGAACTGCCAAAAACAGCTGAGCAGCCAAAAACAGTGTTGCCAAAAAAAAGTTGCTAAAAAGTCACCCGATATTTAAGGATAATAGCCAATTTCTATATCCAATACAGAAAATGTTTTTGTTAACAAAGTAAAATTTGCCTTCAATTACACAAATACATAATTATGAATTGTGTAACTAAGAGTTATTTTTCTCTTTTCTCGTACTTTAAAGTTTATACCATTCCTGCTTCTATATCCTTCATATTTTTACTGTTACTGTTGTGTTATGACAGTTGTGTTGTTACGAGTATTATTCTTTATATTGTTTATGCTATTGAGTTGTTATTATTATTGTTTGTGTAACATAAATTGAAATACAACGCATACAACCACTTACTAATGTTCAAAACCTGTAACAAAAGCAAAAATATCATAACTACGAATACGAAATTTATGAAAGATCCACTTAAAACTAAAAACACACCTACTTTTCATTACTTTCTTCATTCATAATATCGCACAGTGGCAAAGATTTTAAAAACGTTTTGAGCTATGTAGTCGTAGGAACACCTTAAAGAAACTAATCTAGACTTGGCTTTAATTATAACAATCGACACAGTGCAGAAGTTGCTGTTATGCTGATGTTATTTACACGATCTGTTTCGACTACATCACTTGAATTGAATTCCTTTTATTAAGACACTTGACAAATTGGTCCTTCAGCAACGAACACAAACTTACACATACTAATTCGACAGCAGCACTTTCGCTTAACTTTACTTATAGTCAATCCAGATGAGCCTTTCAATTTTTCACGTAAGGTCAGCGCTGAATTGTTGTCATTTGTTTTACAACAGCATTATCATTGCTAGCTATTGCAGGGCCATTATTACCTATATAAGCTATTCTCAAAACTTCTGGTTGATGTTGTTGTTTGCTGGAGTTAGAGGAAGTAGTTGTTGTTGATACGACATCATTAAATAAACGATTTTTTTGATCCTGTTCAAGAGCTACCCTTACGAACACGTTCAATAAGACTCTTATAGCAAATATATATATAATACCCAAACTGATAACAATCTACCGAATTTAAACCCGTGAAAAAAGTGCACAAGGCTCCTCGGAAATGAGACAATTTGATTTCTATCACTTTGAAGGATATTTGTATCCTATGCTCTAGGAATTGGGAAAGCTACAAAAACACTACACAAGAGTTACCTACACAGCTTTAAGGATAGAAGACAAACAAAATTAAGTAAAATGGCTTTGGAGCACCGGCCCATACATGAGAGTTGTATTCCATTTTGGGTCGTATATAGGTCTTATAAATATTAAGGAGATCAGATGGAGTGAAGTAATTCTTACACAGTCTTAAAAAGCCGAGGCACTTGAATGCTTCTTTTGACACTTGAAATATGTGATCATTCCAACTAACGTCACAGTGAATTCTAATGCCCATAACATCAAGAGCATCTGATTCCTCAATGTCCACATTACCCATTGACACAGATGACAGCACACCACCACGTCTGTGTGTTAAAAAAACAACATTGAGCATTAAAACCGACCCTGTTCGCACGACCAGACTCGGAGACCTTCACCAGGTCACTTGTGAGTGTGTCGTTCATATTTAATCTTCCTGCCCCAACCTCCAAAAAGCTCGGCTTTAAAGATAGAGGACAAACAAAATTAAGTAAAATGTTTCAAATTCAAATTACTGGAATCTAAAATGAAGTAATTACCTGGAGCAAATGTAAGTAAATCTGCATTTCGAAGTACTATTACCATTTTTAACTTACAAAAGGGTGCCTTTAAGAGAGCCTTAAACTGTTGTCGTTGTCATACCGAGCCAACCGTATTCAGTTAAGGCTTTTCAGTTTTGGTTTTTGTTAATGGATGTCCACTGACTAAAGTAGTACGTCTGCTGACTTAATTACATTTACTCCTGATAAATGCTTAGTTTTAGAGATCGTCTGGAATTTGAAGTAGTTCGTTCATAAGATTGTCGTGGTGGTTTTTCTCATGTAGATTTTGCACTTGGTTGTAGGTATTATTATGTACATATGTACTTAGCTCGACATATACCGCGTCTTGTTGCAGGAAACATATTTATGAACTTTGTGTTCAGCTTCTATTTTAACATTACATTACAATTATTTTAAAATAGTTTATAAGACACAATACTCACAAAACGTCCTTTTATACAATTTAATTGTAGAAATTTGAATGAAGTGAAAACTTTTCCATAAATTTACTGTGGTGTAGGGTATTAAATGTGATCAGATTTTACCGACAATAAATACGTTTTTTATTTTTTTATTTTTTTAATATTCATGAAACATGACATGCATGCATACAACGTTTAGCAGCAATTTAAAGCAACTTTTGTTACTCGCATTGACAAAACTAAATATTTTCATATGGAAAAACAAAAAATAAAAAAATGCCAAAACTAAACTCCATAGACAAGCACTAGATATTGCTCTGAATATAAAGCGTGTTTTTTATAGAGGTATAGAACTTTAAGTTGGCATTACTTTTCAAGATGGCGACCGACTTAACAGCTGTTAAGTGATTTATTCTCAGTTTGGTTTGGCAATTCATCATGAATAGACTCACGCCCGGCGTAGATTCGTCGATTGGGCCCAAAACGAGATTACCGTTGTTCCCGATTTTCATAAGCGAATTTTGTTTAGCGATGAAGCGCACTTCTGGTTGAATGGCTACGTCAACAGACAAAACTGCCGCATTTGGAGTGAAGGTAATCCTCAAGTGTATGTGGAAACCCCGTTACATCCAGTAAAACTGACTGTTTGGTGCGCTTTATGGGCTGGTGGAATCATTGGTCCGTACTTTTTCAAAAACGATGGTGGCCGGAACGTTACAGTCAATGGTGAGCGGTATAGAGCCATGATTACTAACTCTTTCATTTCCGAATTGAATAACTATGATGTCCAAGAGAGGTTTCAACAAGACGGCGCAACATGTCACACAGCTCGTGCCACAATAGATATATTGAAAGAAACGTTTGGTGACTGCCTAATTTCGCGTTTTGGACCTGTGAATTGGGCTCCAAGATCATGCGATTTCACACCGCTAGACTACTTTCTGTGGGGCTATGTAAAGTCATTGGTCTATGCGGTAAAGCCACAAACGCTTTATCATTTGGAAGACAACATTCGCTGTGTTATTGCCGATATACGGCCACAAATGTTGGAAAAAGTCATCGAAAATTGGACGTCCAGATTGGACTACATCCGCACCAGCCCTGGCGGTCATATACCAGAAATTCATGTCAATCGAATAATCTCGTCGTTTTATTGCAACTTAAAGTTCTATACCTCTATAAAAAACACCCCTTATCATAGACACGAACGAACATGAAAATAAAAACTTCATTTAACTTTAATATTTACTATGACTTTGATGATGATGATGTTGATGATTTCCTGTATCCTTTACTTTCCGACATGGCCTTTTTTGATAAGCTATGATTACTAAATCTTATGAATATGATGGTTATCGTCATCATCAATGCCTTAATCATTTTGTATTATTAAATGTAACTTTAGATTGATACGAATATCGAAAATCTTCTTTTTTCTTTTTCTTTTTTTTTTGTACAATTTTTTTTTTTCTGAATTCTATGATTCATAGCTTGGCTGTTCGTTTGGAATAAGGACATTTAATGTATGCTGATAAATTAAAATTGATATACAGGAAATGTGAATGAGAAAAAGTTATAAAAACGTATGACTGCATGTATTAATTTCAAGGCACTTTATGCTACTGGAGAGGGCGTCATATGTTATAAATACTCAGATATCCTTATATAAATGCTTTTAACCCTCTCATGCACCAAACTTTGTTATGGCAGTTATATATTTTTTTAGCTTTGTTTCCACCTACATTGTGGTTAAGCAAGATAAAATCCGACCAAAAGTTCAACTCATATTAGAAATGTAGTTTTTGGAAAATGTTGTACACATGTAACATGGCGCATAAACGGAGTAAAAATTTAATTTTTTATTATTAGAAGAACATAATAAATTTATATTTTCAAACATTTTTTTTTTAATATAGGACCAGCACCCATGGGATGGCCCCTACTCATGCAGTGCATTGTGCTGGTACTAGGAAAATAGGTTATTGGAAGGAGGACAAAGGGAGTAGTGTTTATGGACGTTAGATTTAAATTTACTCATGTCGTAAGTGGCAGGAGATACTTTCGCTGGAAGATTATTCTACAACCGAACAGTGCGACCAAAGAATGAATTCTCCCTATAATGAGTTGTGCGGTTTACTGGACAAATAACTACAAAGGGATGCGCTCTACGAGAAATATGAGAACTACGTAAAAATATATGATTTTTAGGAATTAATTCCTTAATTTCGTTAGAACACATTTCGTTATAGTAACGATAGAACAATGAAACACACTCCACATTGCGACGGTGCTCCAATGAATCGATAGAGTTGACTACTCTACCGTCATTGATGAGCATCTTAGAGAAGCTCCAAAATAGACTTTGGAGCACCGGCCCATACATGAGAGTTGTATTCCATTTTGGGTTGTATATAAGTCTTATAAATATTAAGGAGATCAGATAGAGTGAAGTAATTCTTACACAGTCTTAAAAAACCGAGGCACTTGAATGCTTCTTTTGACACTTGAAATATGTGATCATTCCAACTAACGTCACAGTGAATTCTCATGCCCATAACATCAAGAGCATCTGATTCCTCAATGTCCACATTACCCATTGACACAGATGACAGCACACCACCACGTCTCTGTGTTAAAAAAACAACATTGAGCATTAAAACCGACCCTGTTCACACGACCCGACTCGGAGGCCTTCACCAGGTCACTTGTGAATGTGTCGTTCATATTCATCCTTCTTGCCCCAACCTCAAAAAGGCTCGATCTACGATCAAAAGATAATGAGTGACAAATGTTGCTGTCATCCGTAAAAGAGTAGATAGGATTAGAAGTGAGAAGGAGAAAGTCGTTGAGAAATATTAGAAAAAGAGTAGAAGAAAGAACCGAGCCTTACGGTACCCCTGAGTTTACCCTGAACTCGTCGGATGAGACCCCATCTATAATCACTCTTATAGAGCGATCTCTGAGAAAACTCGATATAAATCGGGAGAAGTGACTACCGACACCAAAAGCATTAAGATTCGAAATGAGAGCCTCATTCACTAATTGCGCAAGGTGATTGTTCCATTTCTCTTTTTAATGTTGTCTAGGGCCAACTAAAAAATTTTCTCTGCTTTCCGACGATTTCTTTGTGTAGCCACATAAGTTCATCACGTTAAATTGAAACTGCGAATAAAGCCAGTAATTATATTTGATGAGAGAGGTATACCCCAGGAACCTCATCCTCTGAGCCGAGATGACTAGACATTCACATTGTGCATGTTCCGATGTTCCAAAATAGGTCATGCAGAGCCGACCATCCTCAACATTTTCCAAAAAAATAAAAATAAAAAATAAATCACTAAGGCCACAGCGTATATTAAATAGATCCTTTAGTACCCTAAGTTAGCTCTAGTTGATAGCCTTCTGGATCTGCTGAGATGCGATGGATTGCTAGGGGACAATTGAGTTAGTAAGTTATTTACAAAGGGGTTTGGGTTCAATACAAACCTCACTGTAGTGCAAAAAGAAGGTCCAAGCATACCTACATGTCAGCGCCCGGTCAGTTACAAACTAACCAGACTAAAACACAAAGGAAGAAAGCCCGCAGACCTTTACATCAGTCACGTCCGATATAACATGCAGAAGCGGACTTCGAAGGAAAGCAGTCCTAATATCCGAAATATTCGGACACTGACACAGAAAATGCTCGACAGTCTTCTCCTCTTCTTCATCCTGACAACTCCTACAGTAACCATTGAACGCTAGATGCGGTCTCCTAGTGTGCGCACCAACTACACTGTGCGCAGTGATAACAGCCATCAGGCTTCGCAGCCTATGTCGCGGCTGCCTTAAGATGGAATCCGAACAAGCCAGATCCTATAGAGGCCAGATTTGTCGCGATACAGAGCACTCAGACTCATTTGCCCATCTTATCTGTAACCTGCCCAGCATGTATCGCAAAACCAGAAGTTTGTAAAAAGAAATTGGTATCCCAACCCGATAATCAATCTCCTTGTTTCTAGGAGAATGCCATCTCTCGCCAATTCGTCTGCTACACAATTCCCCGGGTTCACGATAACCATTTTCAAAATAATCTCTCGGTCTGAATGTCTCACTTCTCTTTTAAAGATGCCTGATATTCACATACCAGTCACGATGTCGAGTAGACACCGGACTGGTAGACTGCGCTGATTGTAGCCTGACTGTGCTCTCCGGATATCAACAGCAAATACCCTAAAGTACATCAACCATCTTTATGCCGCCACCTTTATCGCCCAGACCTCCGCCTGGAAGACAGTGCAGTGGTCTGGAAGTTTAAAGATACCCTCACCCAGTATGAGAAAATAAATATAATGTCCATGTATAACTCAATAGAACCGGTCCCAATTACCGATAGATACACACAGAGAATGTTCTTTACTGGAAGAGTTCAGGTGTGCAGTAATCCACTCCACCAGGAATCGTACTAAAGTATCGCAAGATGGCCGCATGACCATGACTCTTGTCAGAAATTGCCTAGCGATCCATAACCTTATCGCAGACATAATCTCCGTCTGTTTGGCAATCAGGTCCACCAGAAGCCAGTTCAACAATTCAAACAAGGCCCCATGCTTTGCAGAACCCTGTCAAAGATTCCGCTCTATGTGGACTTCTCCAGAGACTTCCAACACACAACCGCACCATACATAAGTATGGGCTTAACCAACGTGTTAAAAATCTACTTGGAATTCCTAGGATTGAGACTGCAGGACTATCCAATGGTCCTACGACACGTGTATAGTGCAACGTTCGCCCACGCTGCCCTCACTCGTGTATTCTGCAGCCAGGACAGCTTGGAGTCCAGGATTGTTTTTTCCTTCACTCCTTTAGAGCATATTGCCATATTGGCTTTCCACAAAGCATCCAATGCTTTGTTTCAGTGTCAGCAATCGATTTGCTCTTTCAAAGTAGATGATTAATCCACTGTAGCCGCCTCCGTATGATTGTGTAGTGGTGAATATCCTTGCTAATTGGTGGTGATCTTTTACTTTTACTTTTTAGTTTTTTCTTCCTGATAGCCGTCTTGCCCACGTGGCGCAACTCTCTATTAAAGGTGAGGGGTCTCATTAGCCACTTCACCTACCTCAGACCAGCGCATTGTACCCAGTATGACAAGCGTAGCCCATGCTCCCATTCGTCCATTTTTCACCTATCCCAGGACCAGCTACTACCACAGTACAGTTCTGGTCCCACGAAACTAGTGGATGAGTCCCCTTATGTTAGTTCATCAGCGAACTCGTATTCAATAACACCCGTATACCCACGGACCCATCAAAGCGTTACTCTATTCCTCAATGCCAGCTTGTTGATATTCGTAAGCATTCGAGTACCAGTTTCTAGTCTATATACTCAAAAGAAAGTGCCCTTGGTGCTGCTTGATTATCGGAGTATATACTATCAGAAGCGCCCCTGATTCCACACCACATATTAAAGCGTGCGCAGATGGAGATATAGGTTGCGTGGTGTAGTGATTAGAGTGCACGCATGCAAGAATACAAGACAGAGCGGCTCAGTTTCGAATCCCTAACAGACGAAAAATGTTTAATTGTGGTTTCGAGTGTTTTATAAGGAGACTTCAAACTTCCTCCAGACAAATCAATCGAAAAGAAGCTTCCTGACCATATAGCTTATCTCAGACGAAAGATCAGGAGAAAACGGCAAGTACTAGGGAAAATTTACAATGCTTAGTAAGGGCCACCACCACCACTACCATTTAGCAAGGATCTTCACCACTACACAATAATATAGAAGTGAGATACAGTAGACTTATCATCTAATCAGCTTTGTAAAAAGCCAATATGCTCCCAAGAGGAGTCGCGGTGAAAACAACACCCTACTGAAAGGACTTCAGTGTTGTTACGAACGAAGATTGATAGGTGAAAAAGCGAGCTGGTCACCTACAACTGAACTCGCCGCTTCAAATGTTTATTGTGTTGCAGTGATGTCGTATAATTTTTCTTAATTTTTTTTTTACTTTTTTTCTCCTTTTGATTATAACATTTGTATATTTTCATTTGTAGGTTATTAATAATTTGTTTATTACTTATATACTTACATATATACCTACTGGCTTTATATTATTACGCTCCGAACTTTATTTATTTATTTTTGCCTTCTGCTTCAATATATCCATTCAATACGTTCTTTCATTTTTCTTATTTTGCTCTTTGGTTTTTTTCGAACATGAATTTCAATACGACCATTGCTGGAGACCAGACCAGAACGCAACAAAAGTCAAGAAAAATCTTCATTAACGTCGTTGCTCGTAAATGCCGAGAAGAATAAGAGAGAAAATAAAAAAAGTTGAACTAAAAGTAGAAGAAGGAATAAAAACAATGAAGGAAAAAAGAAAATTAAAATAAGGAAAAATATGATTATTTTTATTATTATTGTATATTGTAATAACGAACGAGTACGAGTATTTCCATAGCTCATTTGTGTAATAATATTTTGTTAAGTGTCTTTATATCAGAAAACATTAATATTTTTATAAGTATGTATTATTATAGGAGCCATTAAAATAAATCTTTTTCGCAAAAATGTAACAAAAAAGTTAAAATAAAAATCAGGACAAAAGAAATAACAAGGAATGAATATCATAATAATGGCTTAAAGATAAAAAATAAAAAATAAAACATAAAATATGTGCTCGTGACACTTTTTACTACTTGTTGTGGCAATTTTCTCAGTTTTCTTTTAATAATGTTTTAATATAACCAACCAGCTTATTTCGATTATTATCGTTCGGATTAATATTTTATGCAAAATGGTATAGAGAAGAGAACAAAATATTTTTAAGTAGGGCTTATATTGTTCTTTAAACAAAAAAACAAAAAAAACAAAAAAAGAAGCGGAGTCGAATAACAAATAGGCTGATTTTTTTTTTAAATCTTTATAATAAATTATTCCGCATTTGTATTTAAATTTCCTTAAAAATATGCTTTTGGAGTACAATATTACAAGACACTACCACCCCTTGGAGTCTATTGTGCCCCTTCTGACCAATAGTTTGTTTAACAGTTCTGCTGCCTTTCTAATGAACTCTAGCGGATCTTAAACCATAATGGTGTATATGTCACCAGTGAATGTTCACCTAAAGATTTCCAACTAAACCTATCAAAAACCCCACATTCACACAATACGTGCTCGGCAGTCTCTGATGCCTGTGAGCACAGTCTACAAACATTCACATCTGTGACCGCCATTCTCTTTAGATGCGCTCTCAGTCTACAGTGGCCCGCAAGAAACTCAAATAGTAGTTTCATGTCCGGCCTACCACACCTGAGATCCTCAGAACGACGCCCTAGAGTAATTAAGTCCCCTTTGAGCAATCCAGTGTTCCAATCAGATGGCAATTTTCTTATTAGATTAAGGATAGTAGCAAATGGGGCTGCACAGTAAGGCTCATGACCGATATAGAGTGGAATATTTCTCCATCTATGCCACAGTGTCCAAGTACCCAAAACAACTGGTATTTATTTCTCAGCGAAAGCCCTTGCAACGAATCGTAATACACGTGTGCCGCTGTGTTATGGTAGATAAGACACCCGCCTACCAACCAGAAGGTCGTCGGTTCAATACCAGGCCAGACCATCTTAGAAAAGAAAAAAGTTTTTCGATAGCGCTATCACCTCATAACATTAGCTGGTAACTGGTTATGAGTATAAGGTACTATTGAAAACTTCTCTAAATTCATTTGCCTTTCGAAGCCGGGATTAAACTGTAGGTCCCTTTCAATGAGCTTAAAGATAGAATCGGGTGCAGTTCATTGACTGAGAGAAGTCTCCATGGAATGTTATGGGATTGAATAATATATATGTCACACGATTCGAGCCAAATGCTTTTAAGTTAGCTTGGCTGTCAGAGAATATATTAATGGTCTTACTTTTGAGCCTACTGTCAAGCTTCATTTTCGCACATATAGCACTGGCCTCGATCTCAGCCTGGAAGACCATCGGTGGAATCGAAAGGTTTCGGTTGGGTCCATGGACACCAGCACCAACACATACCAATTTAGATCAAAGTCACACCGAACTATGGCACCATTAGACGAACAATCACGGTCCGGTAATTCACCTGCCTGAATCCTGAATCACCTGCCAAAACACAGATTCAAAGGCATAGCATGCAGAGCTGAAGATGGTTCTCCGACAACCCTGCATAAAATGGACAGACTTCCCCACACATTTCGGGACTCTTTGGCGAAAATTTTTTTCTCCGAACATGGCGCCACCTTCATCAATTATACGAATAGAATCCCTTAATATTTTTTGTGGGCAACGTTAAAGCTCTACACACTGGAAGCCAATATTGAAGAATTTATTGGAGTGATACCGACCAATATGTTGATGAAAGTATGCCAAAACTGGATCCATTGTATGAACCATTTGAGGCGTAGCCGTGGTCAACACTTACATGCAATCAGCTTTAAACATTGAATTATAAAGACCGTTCTATCGACTCAAATAAAGATTTCACACATTTCTCTAAATTTTATGTGTTAACTTTCACAAGTTTCGGTTTGAGCGTAAACACTTAAGCAAAAAGTTCTGAAAGTTACATGCCAGTGTACACTCGGCTTTATATTTTATAAGTCAATGTACAGTCCGAATTAATACAACATTAAAAAACCTATTTTTTTTTAATTTTGATATTTTTCTACAAACCAAAATGCTTTAAGCGCCGTTTTTTATTTGTTTTTAGTAACAAAATCTCCTTACTTATAATCGCATTTAAACATTGTTTTAAAATATTTATTTTATTAAAATCTAATGATTATAATAAATTCTGCTAAAAAATGAGTACGAATATATATTTGTCTTACTGTATATAGTTGTAACTCCTCACTGAACATACTTTACAAAGAGCTGCCACTCCTCATTCAATATTCTTCACACAGAGTTGCATTTTGAATTTTGTTCAAATAATTGAACAATTAGTGTACCGCTGTGGTATGGTAGGTAAGACACCCGCCTACTAACCAGAAGGTCGTCGGTTCAATACCAGGCCAGACCATCTTAAAAAAAGAAAAAAAAGTTTTTCGAAAGCGGTATCACCAGAGTCATTTTCATAAATTTCTTTGAAATTTATGACGACTTACATATCCGGCTGAAGAAAGCATACGCGTGTCGGACCTTGTTCTTCATAATATTCTTCGCATTAGAATCGGCTCCTAATTGTATATTGTCTTTACTGTTACGAAAATAAGTTGGGAACCTCTCCGTTTATTACTTCGCTAAAATAAATAAACAAAAGCTGTAGGAACAACTATACGTGCTGTTTACAAATAACCAAATCAACATCAACAAACATTAGCAGAGATAAAGTAAAAAAAAAATAACACGGCAACAACAATAATTAAGCAGCAAAGAAAACAAGTAACAGACCATAAATTAGCAACAACAAATACTAAGAGCTGAGAGAGCTAGATGCTTACATACGCATGGCTGCAAAAGAACTAAAAAGAAATCAAAAGAAAGAAATGGAATCTGCCTGAAATATCGTGAGGTTCAAGAGCTTTCGATGTGTTGTGTACTCAGCCATATAAAAAGCACATCGATGCGAACAACAATCAATTTAAGTAAAGTTAACTCAGCGAATGTGTTATTGCTATGAAGAGAGTTTATAAGGAGTAAACTCGTGAAGCTGGTAGTGAAGTAAAAATCAGTTTAGTTGGAGCTAATTCAGTAAAGAGTGTTAAGTGTAGATAACCTATGCTTATAACCATAGGTTAAGTTATAACTACGATCGGGTTGGAAGATCTTTAAATAGAAAGATCTGTCGAGTAATTGTTATTTGCAAGATTATAAACAGACGGAGTAATTAAGAATAGAAAATTGTTATTGCCTGTAAAAAGGTTACAAGCAGTGGTGCTCAAAACTGTGTTCAATAAAGGATTTTAATTAAAAACCAAACACAAGATTTTTTTAATTTAACTACAATCTACGAACTCATAAATACACGTTTTTAAAAAGGTAAAAACGTAACAATACTAGGTGAGCTTGTGTATAGATCGTTGATTTAGGATTGTGTTCAGAAAAGCGTATGTGACACCAGGCGCATGTAATATGCGCAGTGCAAATTATAGGATTGCCCTTGTCCTGACATAAGTTTTTAGTATGATTGAGTCTAATTAATATAATTAATTAATTGCGTATTATTTTAATACTGGCAAGTTGGGCAGGTGTCATTCTTTTCCCATTTTTTCAACTTGGACTGGTTTAGTTGATTAATTTGATGCCTCGATATATGCAGTGGGCGAGCACTTCGTCAATGTTATAATTTCATATGGTCTTCGAAATGTGTGATCTATCCAGTTTCATTTGCGGTGAAGAATTTACATATGAATTGGATGTGCAAACAAATCAGTATTCGAGACGATGTTTGGTCAAAATATTTCCAATGTCCATCGAAGACAATTCATTCACAGAAGAAGCCTAACTTTATGAAAAAGTTGAATATGTTTATCTTAGTCCATTTCGTTATATCATTCAATTTTCAATTGGCTTTTGAAATCCGGAACCTTACTGCTACAGTTACAGCCACAAGTATTTGTTAGAATATTGCTAAGGTACCAGTAATCACTATGTTCTTCCAACTTGATGTTACGTATCCTGAATTTATTGTTATTACGGCTGTTGCAGCGCATTACTTTATATCTATTAAGGTAGAGCTTTAGTCCAGCCTTTGTAGCTTTACTCTCAAGAGATTTCAGTTTAGCAGACATGTGACGATAGTTGCGTGCTAAGAGGCAAACGCCAACTTTTCAAGTGTTCCCATCTTATGCCCCTGATGATTGTTGTGGCAGTGCGAACTATAATATCAGGAAATATATTGGAAGAAGTGGGGATAATATGCATTTCAGTCGATCTGCAGTTGCCACACAGAAACTATAGAATTCATGACTGAATCAGCTTTTGTTTGTGGGTGTGTACGCGAACTTCGAACTTTTAACTTTTCCCTGATTTAAAGCGGTTTCACATAACATGTACCTTTTTTAGAACGTAACTACCCCATTGCAGAAGTATACATATTTCAATTCCAATTAATTTTTCATAAATTTTTATAAACATAACAATAATATTTTTACTTTTTAAAAACGCTTATTAAATGAGTTCGTTTGTTGCAGTTAAAATAAAACTAAATTTTGCATCTGATTGTAATCTTCTCGCAAGCAACAATAATTTAACTGAACTTAGTTAAACTTTCTGTTTATAACTGTCTAAACATCAACAATTACGCGACATATCTTTCTACCTAGAGAACTTCCAACCCGATCTTTGTTACGACCTTTTCTATTAGAGTTTGTCCACACTAAATTCTCTTACAATCTAAGTCCGATCACGACACACATCACGATCACTTTACTTCAATTATACTCTCTTCAAGCTAAGCTGTAGGTATCGAAGCTCTCGAACCTCTCGGTATTTGAGGTAGATTCCATTTCTTTACCTTTCTTTCATTTTAGTTCTTGTAAAGCAATTCAATGATAAAAAACATTTCTTTTGAGTGCTTAATGTGTTGTTGTTTATTATTTGCTACGCTGTCTGCTTGCTTTGTTGTTGTAGGTTATTTTTATTTGTAAACAAGCACGTAGTTGTTTGTGTGGCTTCTGTTTATTTTTTTTTTTTTTAGCAATGTAACAAACAACAGTCAAGCTTGAAAAACTTGATTTTCGTAACAAAATTTTTTTTAACTGAATAAATATTCTTTAAATTAAATAATTGATTGTTTGCAACTAAAATCAATTAAAATTTGTTGGGTCAAATGAACCTATTCGCCTCTGTAGGTATGTCAATTTTGCCGTCTTTCTAGTGTCAAGCAATTAGGTGAGTATGAGGTACTGATCACAGTCATTTTATTGTTAAATGTTTTTTACAATTTAGTATGAAGCCACTGTTAAAGTTTCACGTTGATTTTGGCTACCAACTACATAAAAATCCTGCTATTATGCAGTAGTGTCAAGTTGTCTCCTTTAGTTGCCCGGGTAATATCCATTATTTTCGAATAAAATATGCTGCTCTAGAGACTTCAAAGAGTTTTTAAGAAAGCGCTATATTAAGACTTTATTTAATAAGTTTTTCTTTTTAATAATAAACAGTTTCCCAGAAAAACTGCTATAACAATGGCAGATAGAATTCTAGTTCAGGTTTTTAACAAAACTTATCTTAAGTGAGGGGTGTGCGAATGAAAAATAAGAAAAACTAATATTGGCTCTCTACTCTAAATTTATTTTTTTTTTCATTTTTTCTTTTTTTTTCTTTTCTTCGTATTTTTCCTTGTAATATGAAAATAAAATATTTGTTTTACACTGTACTCTGGTAATGGTTTTATTTGTCTTTCTTTGATGTTCGCTTTAAAAAGTTTCTATTTCGATTACAAGTTGTTTTAATTCTGTTTGTTTGCTTTTTAATAAAGGGATACAACGAATATTAAATATTTAGAAAAACATGAACCTAAAATATTAACTATAAATACATACAACAACTACAATAAAAATAAGAACAACAAAAAGAATACAAAATAGTTAAAAAAAAACAACAGAACTAATATCAGCTTAAGTTAAAAGTTAAAGAAAAGAACTACGCAAAGAGCGAAAAATAAACACAAAATAGAAAAGAAAAATAAAACATGTAATCGAAATGTTGACATTAACCCATTGTGGAAAGTGGTACAGGTACGATGGTGTTTAGCCCTAGGAGAGAATAATCGAAACCTATAGGAAAACTCGCTAGCATATTCCAGGCGGAAACTTATACAATTGAGAGATGTACTGGAGAGGAAATAGAGTGGGCAAGACATAGTCATACTATCTGATAGTTAGGCCGTCATTCGAGCACTTAGCTCCTATGAGATTGACTCAAAACTAGTTTAGGAATGTCTTGGTAAACTGAACCAGCTGGATAAGGACAATAGGGTCAGCTTATGCTGGGTCCTGGGTCATGTCATAACTCCGGGGAATGAAAGGGCCGATGAACCGACTAGAAAGCATAAAATATAAAAGCTCAGTACGTGAGCAAAAGTTTCTTTGGTTCGCTCGTTTTATGACTCGTGATCGTGAATTTTACTTTTTAATTCTTGAGCACGGGTCACATTTTTTGCTCGACTCGTGAGCACAAATTTAGGTTTTTTAACTTTTGTGCTTTCGAGTTTTGTTCTTTAATTCGTGAGCACGAATTTTATACTGCGAACGAATTAAAAATTAGCTAAAAAGCAACAAAAAGTGCATTCGTATGTGTGTATATTTTGTGTGCATCGACCAATGAGTATCACACACATGCATGTTTTATAGTAAACAGCGATTAGACGAGCCAGCGCCTGCATAGGAATGTCAGAGACTACCTGAGGATACTGACCGGGCTTTTGACTAGTCTTAGAAGGACATCTGAGTAAAATGGAATTATTCTCAAGCCCAATGTGCAGATTCTGTGAGGAGAAATTGAATCACCAGAGCACATATTTGGTAGGAAATTATCTCGGTTGGTATCAACCGACATCCTGAATTTCGTAAGTGGAGATAAGGGTGGGCCATTTTAAAGTTTAAATTTCAAAAAGCAATAAAAAAAACGGCTTGAAATTTTGCCAAATTTATTTTTTGCTTGTAAAGTACAATTGTTCCGCGCTAGAAACGAATTATTATATCATTCATATGGCGGCCGCGGCTGGCCTCTCAGTACCCCGTTCGATTGGACCAATTTTCGAGAACTTTTTCGAGTGTATGGGGTCGTATCTCGGCAATGGCACCACAAATGTTGGGCTTCAAATGCTCAATTGTTTCTGGTTTGTCGGCATAACTCTTGTCTTTAACGGCGCCTCACAGAAAACACTCCAACGGTGTCAAAACGCAGCTTCTGGGCGGCCAACTGACATCACCATTTCGGCTAATTAGACAGCCATCAAACGTTTGACGCAATAAATTGATTTTAGCATGAGATGTGTGGCAAGTTGCACCATCCTGTTGAAACCAAACATCGTTCACATCAATATCATGAACAGCGGGCACAAAAAATAGGTTATCATGGTGCGATAGGAGTCTGCATTTACCGTAATGGTTGCATTGCCCTTATTTTCAAAGATATATGAAAATGTGATGCCTCTGCTCATTATGGGTGCATTGAATTTTGTAAGACCAGGTTTAGGTTTTCTGAGCACCCAACTACGGCATTTTTACTTATTTTGTAATTTCGCAACAGTTGTCTTTCTTTTGGAAATAAATTTCCACTAAATCCCAACGTTTCCCATGTGTAAATCAAATCATTATAATATACTGAGTTTTGCGATAGAATATACTGAGTTTTGCGATAGAATAGAATGACATAGGTATTGCCAGATTCGAAATAACCGCTGATTCAAACCGATAGGTGGCCCACTCGATATCATAGAGAAGCCCTTGTATGAATGGCTACTCAATAGATTTAGAGGTCTCAGTATTTTTATTCCTCACTGATAATAATAATAACCCATTGTGGCTGATGATTACAATGGCAAATTGATGTGTTTGTGACGTAGTTTAGTAACTTTGAACACAACACACCACGTTTGGACTTTTCTCGAGTAATACAACTGCCTACGGATTGGAAAATCCCGTATAGAATTTGACAAAGAAATTTTAAATTTTTGATATCTTCCTTAACGGAATAATATCTAAGCAAAAATGGTAAACATAATTGAAAAGTAAAAGCATTAATAGAAAAAAAGATATGAAAACGAGGGGAAAGAGAATAAAACGTCGACACGCAAAAGTTTTTGTTTTCGTTTTTGTTTATTTCTCGTAAAATTGGCGTAAAACAAAAGGCATTAGGAAATTGGAAATTAATAACAACGAGTCCCAAATGAGACTTTGAATTACTCCCCAATTGCCATATTAAATGCTATACAAATAAACAACCCACTCATACAGAGGCATACAAATATCTTACGTTTCACTTCCGGCCTTCATAACAGGTCCTTACACTTAAATAGCAACAGCAAATCCTTAAGACAAGACGAAGAAAAGAAAAACAGAAAAACATTCTGTTTTTGTTTTTGTTAAAGAAAAGCCTTCTTAACAGCGAGTGGAAGAAGAACGTAATATACAAATATACTCCTATACCATACACATATACACTGACTCTTAAGGCCTTATGACTAAATAGGAGGTAAGCACAGAGAGAAGGAGAAGACAATTACATAAAAATGATGAATTTTCTATTACAAGATTTCCATTTATTTCCCCCAAAGAGTACAGTACCAGTATGAGAAAGTAAAATGTGAAAATAATAATAAATACGTACAAGGTGTTTGTCGGGAAGGTATACTACACTATTTGTTTATAATTTTTGATTATATGAAAGAGAATGGATCTTATTTTGATAAATGTTTTATGTAATATCGGCAATTATGTATGGAATACAATATTAGGTAAATGCCCGCCTCTGTTAGCCTCACAAATGCGAGCCCTTTTGAGCACATTTTTTATTACATTCTCATACATTTCACGCGGTATTTAATTAATTTTATCACGAATATATTGTTAGAGTTGCTCCAGCGTTTCTGGATTATGTGCATACACCTTGTTTTTCAGATATGCCCACAAAAAGAAGTCCGGAGCAGTCAAACCAGTCGAGCGTGGAGGTCAGTCAACATCACCATTCCTTTAAATAATTTGTTGTGGAAAGAGGTCTTGCAGTAATTCCATTGTACTCCTGGCTGTATGCGAAGTAGCACGGTCTTGTTCAAGCCAAGGCGTTAAAAATTTTCAATTGACAGTTACCGTTACGCCTTTTTCAGTTTCAAAGAAGTAAGATTCCTCTGACCAAACTGCACACCAGACTGTCACTTTTAATAGATGCAAAGGTGATTGATGAATAATTTGAGGGATTTCCATTGCCCAGAACTATTCTGCTTATTCACATAACTATTCAAATGAAAATGTGCCTCATCACTCATTATGATTTTTTCATGAAAATCGGGGTTTCCATGGGCGAGCTGTATGTATGTATTGGCATATATACGGCGGCGTAAATGGTCTTCTGGGAAAAGCTCTTGTGTCAACTTAATCTTAAATGGAAACAAATACAAATGAAAAAAAATTTGTGAAAAATTGTGACCAAAGTTGTTCTTTAAAGACCAAGCTCCTGAGCACGGCGTCGAATTGAGGTTGATGGATTGTTTTGAACGCTTTCTTGAACAGCAGTAATGTTTTCAGCCGATCTTGTGGTTCATGCTTGGGCCTATCAGCTACAGTCCATCTTTCTTCGAAATCATTAACTACACAATAAATAGTGCGTTTTGTGGGCACGTTGCACGTAACTTTCTCATCGTCGCAGTAATCCACGATTGATTTTGATGAAATATTTTAACGATTAAAGCACTTTGGTTTGCTGAATATTTTTTCATAACAAATTTACCACGTCTCTACTTGACAACTGCCAAATATGAACTGTCAAGACTAATGTTTACCAAAGTGGCGGCAAAACAAAGCAGTATACTTTCCCGGCGGACACCCTATAGAACATAGAAAGAATATGCTATTTAATATTGTTTATATATTTATGTATGTATGTATGTATATACGTATTATATAAATATATATAAAAGAGTATATTCTATATATGAAATAATGTGTTTAACTTAAACATCTAGATTTTTATTTTTTTATGATTATTTTGTTTTGTCTTCTTTACTTTGCAACAACGTGATCCAGCATTTTTATAAGTTTTTAATAGATAAGATGCGAGGGTAGGTTTTCGGTTTATTGAATAAATGCTAAAAAGAACGCAATTCTAAAACAATTTTCAATAAAGCTCCATTTTATAAAAGTTATTTAATAAAAACTAATGCCGTAATCTGACCTAAGGTACTTAGTTTTAATATTTTGTTTGTCTTAAATTACTTAAATTAGTAAAATTTATGAAAAATTGTCTAAATTATCCATTTTTTAAATTTGAAAATTTTTTAAATTGTAGGACAAAGTTGGTTTTATTTATTTTTATTTGATAGCTCATATTTTATAGTTTCAAAAACCAAAATTAAAAATATTTATTTTTATATATATTTTATTTTAATATTCCTGCAAAGTTTGGTAAAATTAAACTTTTTATTGAAATAAATGTGTTTTCAAAGTAGAAGAAAAAAAAATAAATAAAAACAATATGTAAAAATTCATATTCCGCAATAATCTCCAAGAGGATCTGCCTACGATCCAAAAAATATGAATGACAAATTTTGCTGTCATCTACGAAAGAGCAGAGAAAAGAAAGTCATTTATAAATATTAATCTTGATCTCGTCGGAAGGGATCTCATCTATAACGACTCTAATAGTACAATCACTGATAAAGTTCGATATAAATCGAGAGAAGTGACTACGGACAGTAAAAGTAATAAATTTGGATATAAGCACAACATGTCGAACACTATCAAACGTTTTACTCTTACCAAATTCATGAATGGACTTATTCCACCTTTCAGAAAGTAACGTTAGCAGATCACCAGTAGAGCGGCTCAGACAAATATTGGATTCTAAATACTTTAGAAAGTGAATAATCATACTCCTTTTCCAGATGGAAAAATATCGGTGAATTAAGATGCACTGAAAATGTTAGCCAATGCGCGGCAAAAGCCAAAAACATGTTAACTTTATGATATACAAGAACCATTTTAACTGCGCATGATCGACCCGGTTTGTGAATGCTTGGTCATTCTTTATAATGACTGGAACCGAATTAACACCGTTCCTAAGATTATTAATTTTTTTCAATGTTATCTACAATATTGGAAAGTAATTAAAAAACCAAACCTTTTAAAATTTTCTTAATAAATAGAGTTTTTACAGTTATTTTTCTGAAGCACCTAAAATCATTTTTGACATAGTTTTTTATTATAAATTAATTGAGTTTAGCGCCCTCTTGCGAGATTATGGAAAAGTAGCCGTAAAAGAAATGTTTAATATTTTATTTAGCGGATTATTACCTTTCAAAAAATATATAATTTTATTTTTGTAATAATATACGAAAATAAAAATACAATACTGTATTGTGGGATTTTTGTATATTTCGTGTCAACCTGTTAATTTGGCAGCACTGCCACATCGACCATCATTACGTTACATTTAAATTAGCGGATAGAAATAGAAGATGGTCGATATTTTCTGAACCTTGTAAAATGCAGGCAATTAGTTATAGAAGAGGTTGTCTTACCTACACATCAGTTAGTTATCGTTTGGCTGTCGTAGGATAAAAACGTGTTAAAGCGGAATAAAAGTGTTGTATAAACGAATATTAAGTGTTGTATTAAGACAAACAATATAAAAGTTATTGTGTAGTAAAAAAAAAAACTGTAAAACAACAAAAATAAGGCGGTGTTTCTTTTATTTTAACGCAATTTAAAGGAACTCAAACGTTTTTAAAGGGTTGAAATGTAACAATATTTTATCAAAATTCATGATGAGCAATTTTTTGATTTTTTGTTTATGAGACAACGCACGGTGCAGCCTACTGCGGCAGCTATATAATAAAGCCAGGAAAGTTTATCCCTAAATACAACACCTAAGTTTTTGCAAGAACTCTCAAACCGAATAATGTTATTGTTTATTCTTATTTGTCATCGTAATTAATATTTTGTTGTTTTTATTGATAATTATGCCCTTTCATTTAGCAGGGTCCGTTTGTTTATTTTTGATAATTCAGTCTTGATGTTACATTTAAATTTCATTCGACTTATCAATTTGCATATCATCAGCAGGCTTTTCAAAACCACAAAGCTTTATTTAACTCGATAAATCCTTTATAACGGTTGATTTCTTCAACTGTTTGGGTTTCAAAAATTGAAGAAAAAAAAAATACAGAAAATTTTCAATAGTGGACATCATATTTCTCTCGGGCAATAGATGAATGCCTGCCACATACTCTTTAAAAATTATGGAAATGTTGACCATGGCTATGCCGTAGGTTTTCCAGCATTTTTAGTTTTTTTTACGAAACACGTTTTTCATACAGCACGACTTCTGATAATAAAATTAATGGTTTGCAAGTGTTGTTAGTCTATTCATAGTGAAATGGCAAACCTTACAGAATATTTTCGCCATTGAATCTGTTTTTATACTGTAAAATCAAATATCCATGATGCATGTCTTGCTGTGCTTCCGATAGTAATATAAATGACACCATGTTGTTGGAAAGATTGCATTTAAGATTTTCAAACACATCCGTAAGAACTGTAATGTCGCTTGTACTTCAGATAAAAAATTGTGTTGCCTAAGGTACACATTAATCCCTTTACTGATTGTATTTTTCATTATTATTTCTTAGTGACATTTTACATCTGTAGGTTGATAGTAACACTCCAAAAGCTAAGGGGCTTAATCTATCCATTCCAGTTGTCGACAATTGAGACTGAACAAATATCCTCAAATAAAGGGTCCGCCAAATAATTTTTTTTTAAATACTATAAAAAAAAACTACTGAATATTTTCTCAAATTTCTTTTTTTATTTGGATCCTTCCGGTTAATAATGGAAAATAATTGCATTCAAATGGCTGCCTCGGCTGGCCATTCAGTACCCTACACGATCGGTCCAATTTTTAAGCACATTATCGATTGTGTGCAGCTGTATTTCACCAATGGCTTCACGAATATTGTCCATAACACTTATTTTTAACGGCACCCCACAAATAATAGTCCAACGATGTCAAATCGCAGCTCTGAGGTGGCCAAACGACATCAGCTCTGCGGCTGATAATGCGATCTTCAAAAACAGAAGGCAAAACATCGAGTGTAGCTTCGGCTGTGTGGCACGTAGCGCAGTCCTGTTAAACTAAATATCCGCCTCTTCAATTTTTGTGAACAAAAATTCATTCAACATGGCCCGATAACGATCGCCATTGACTATAACGGCCACTCCTTGCTCATTTTCGAATTATGCCTCTGGACAAAAATCCGCACCAAACAGTGACTCGTCTTGGGTGTACCGGCTTACCAATGTATGCGTGCGGGTTTTCTGTGCCCTTAATGCGACAATTTGCTTGTTTACATACCCGCCACGATCAAAATGAGCTTCATCGGAACACATCGCACACATTCTGCAATATTACCATGATTTTCAAAGTAATGTTGCAATATTTCCCAGCGATGTTCAAGCGTATACATAACCATATTCGTTCAGAGGATGGATAAAACTAATTATTTGTCAAATCAGACATGAGCTAAGTGCTAACATTCACGAAATAAGCATTAGTTGAAAAAAAACGTTAGATGGCGGACCCGATATATTATATTTCGGTTGTGGAATACTTATCTTTAAAAACCACACAAATGTTTACCTGTCCAAATTCTAATCTATCGCTGAGATAAATTTCTTCTTCTAATAATTAGAAAATATTTTCCTGTGTACCTGCTTAACCTAAAAATATAATCGAGGTCCTTTAAATAAAGTCTCTTAGAACAGGTACACCTTCTACCAAGATTTTAATATGCACCAATTTTAGTTAACCCATGAGCGAAATAATTCGATTATGAGGATAAAATTTTTTTACTCTCCTACAAGATCTTCCACATGCTAGCCCGCATGGTTGAGCTCGAAATAAATTAAAAATATTAGCGTCGAAGTGGATTTCATCAGTTTGACGATGCCCACAAATATTTAATCAAACCAAGCTGGGAATATTCTATACAAGTGTAAAGTAAATTGTGTTGTACGGATACGGAATCTGGCTGGTATTGTTCACCATTACGCCAACGCTACAGGTATTCGTCAACAAGTGATTCAGAATCATAAGCATATTATTCTGGCCTGACTTACTAGAAGCCTATGCTTAAAATAATAAAACATAGACAATGGAGTGAATTCACCAAACCATCAGAAAGAAGCCGGACAACATCAACGAGCATGGCACTAGAATAGAATCCGGAGCGCTTGCAATGCCACGAGCGACTTAAAAACATCTGGATATGCCGATACTGCAAGGTCTAGAATATTGCAACCTTACTCGGAAAGTCGAGAAAACAATATTGGCTAACCGAGTATTATGAAGATGCCTTGAGGAAGCCAAAAACTTCCATGGGGACAAATACAGGTTGGACCAAAAGTTACCGTAAGGTTCAAAAATTTTACAACTTTTTCGTTTATTTCTTTTTTATTACACAGATTATCGGCAAGTCTACATTTTGGAGGGCAAATAATTTGTCAGATTTTCAAGATTTGTCAACAGCCGACGATTTTCTTTAGGGTTATTTGTGGTTGCGAGTATATGTAAACAAAATCGAGACAATGCTTGAACTCAAGACCAACATTTAATTGACGTTTTTGTATCGGATGGGCCATTTAAAAGTTTAAATTTACAAATGCAATAAAACAAAAATGGTTTGAAATTTCGCCAATTTTTTTTTTTTTTTTTTGTATTGAAGTAAAGTTTTTCCTGTAAGAAATGAAATATTTCTTCAATCATATGGCTGCCGCGGCTGGAGTTGTACCTCGGCAATGGCATTACGAATGTTGGCCTTCAAATGCTTTGCCGGTGCCCCACAGAAAATAGTCCGACGGTGTCAAATCGCAGCTTTTGGCGACCAATTGACATAACCATATCGGCTAATTAGACGACCATCAAACGTTTGATGCAATAAATCGATTGTGCCATGAGATGTGTGGAAAGTTGCACCATCCTGTTGAAAACAAACATCGTTCACATCAATACCATAAAGAGCGGGCACAAAAAAATCGGTTATCATGGTGCGATAGTTGTCTTTATTGACCGTGATAGTTGCGGCGTCATCAATAATGCCTCCGCTCTACAAGCCGTTACTCGTAATGTGTGCATTGGCTTCTAAGCACCAAATACGGCAATTTTGCTTATTAACATAATTACCAAGATGAAAATGAGCTTCATCCGAAAAGATGATTTTTGCAATCTTATTGCAATTTCCGACCAATTGTCTTTGTTTTGGAAATAAATTTCTAATAAATCTCAACGTTGCTCAAGAGTAAATCGACTCATTTCGTTCTGTGCAGATAATATACTGAATTTTGTGACAATAATAACCGCTGATTCAAATTTGAACCGATAGATGGCCTAAGCGATATAAGACAACAAAGTCCTTGAACTCAAGGCCAACATTGTTGCTGAAATTCGAGCGCTACAGCTACAAATTTTGAAATATATTATGGAAAATACTCTAAAGCGAGGCCAACATTGCCAAGCTGAATACAGGGATCATTTGTACACTTTGAACAATTTTCGTTTGGTCAATTTCATAATCTAAAAAAATACATATAAACAAAGAGTTAATAAATTTGTAAGCCCCATGGTAGCTTTTTGGCCCACCCTGTAGAAAGAAAAGTATATATAAGGTTTATAAGCAATTTCAATTGAAACTATTCTCGTAAATATCTTTTTAATTTGAAGTACTTACTTACATGCATACCATCTAAGTATGAAAAAAAAACAAAATATTTTCTTTTCATTTTATTTTCTATTACAAAAAATTCAAATCCCTATACTAACGCATACATATACCCAAAACTACTACATACACATGTGCACAAATACACTGTCTGAAAAACAAAACTAGAATACTGATAGGCATTCTATCTATACTTTTATCTTTCTTTCAGCACACACATTTTGTGTTGTTGTAATGAAATAAAAACAATAATAACAATAAGAAAAAACAAACAAAATATTTGGATGAAATTCTAAAATACAAAACCAAACCTTACTACAGGCCTATTATCTTTCTAAAAAAAGAATTTATTTGTTTGTTTGTTCAATTGCCAATTTTATTATTAAAATGTCTTGCCAGACACACACTCTATAATATGCACGCACGTGCACACCCACGCATTTACATTTTTATTAGAGAAAGCAAAGGGGCTAGAAAGTACATAGTAAAAGTAGAAGGCTTTAGGAAAAAGAAATTTTTGGTGTTGGTTTTTCGTGCTTAAAATATTTATTTAGACAACAGAGCCTATAAAACTTAATAAAAATCGAGATGTTCCATTAATTTTAATGATGTTCCCATCCTCTAGATTCTTTCAAATATTTATGTTTGTAAGGCGGCGTGTTTGTTTGTAATATTGGCATAAGTACTTATTGAAATAATTACAATGAATTAAAAACACTTTTAAGATTTTATTTAATAATTTTCTTTCTTTTTTCGTTTCTCTCTTAATTATTTTATTCGGTAACATTAAGTGGAGGATTAAATAAAAGAGGGAAAATTAAAAAGTAGCCTACTTTAATTGCATGGTATTTAAATTGATTGGTAATTGAATAAGACACTTTTAATAAATAGTTTTGGTTAGAGTAGCTGACTAGATGTTTGAAAACTGTATTTATTAGAAAGGCAGCAGATCTGCTAAACAACCGGAAGAGGTACAATAGATTTTATGGGTCGCGATATCATGCAATAGTGCCTGGTAAGAATGTTGATAATGATAATAATTATGTCCGCCAAAAAGGTACAATTTGTTATCAAAAGTGTTTAATCTATGCTTCCGGAAGTTTAAAAAAGCTTACAAATCGTTTTAAAGACAAGTTTTCGTTGTTTTTAGCCTTGTGAATCCACCGAGAATGTCAACAGATTGTTTTGAAACAGAAAATGCCTAAATGGCGTTGCAACAGTTTTTAAAAGGATTTCTTTGTAAGCTTTGGCTGATATTTTATTTTTAAAAGCACGAGTCAGTTACTTTATTATAAAAGACATCGTTCCAAACAATAACTGCGGCCTGTGTGATAAACTTAGATGCTTTCTTAGATGATGAGTATGTTAAAACTTGTCTATAGAAAAATAATTTTATCATCGGCGAACAAGAATTTTCTGTGCAAGCTCTCAGCTTAATTTACATCAATTTTTCTTAAGTTGCAGTCAATAAATATCCTAAACTACGTTCGAAGACCGCAAGTAACAGGAGTTGTTTGTTATGTGGGTATTTACCATGGACCAAATGGTTTCTTAGTCTAACATTTGCATATTTTTCGGACACGATTTACTTTTTACTTTTCACGCATACATACATGATGCTTGCAAACAAATGTTTGCCAATGTACCAGCGGTTCTATGGTCTAAACTTATGTAATTGCAAAAAAAAGCACCCGTTAATTTTTGAGATAGGATTTTAAACTATAATTTGCTTTTAATCACAAAAACAACAAAATAAATAAAAGACATCAACTTTCCCTTCACAAGGGTTTTCAATACTTTTAGCCAACTAATTAACAATGTACGAGTTGTCTATGTTGACTTGTTGTTTGAATTTCTTAATTATTATCAATTTGCATATTTTGTACACTTTATGATTATTAATTCGATATTTTACTTTCATCTAAGAGCATAAGCAAAATTAAAAGAAAATTATTAAAAAGCATACAAAAAAAGCAATATTTGAAAAAAGTATGCAAATTATTTTGCTTAACAAGTAATTAAAAGTTTTAAGTTTTTGAAATTATTTGCTTAATATACATAAATATGGAGTTTTTTTTTTAATTTTCACCTCTGCTTAATACTTATAAGCAGGTTCTGGCTGCTTAATGAAGCCACTTTTTATATCAAAAACAACTTTTTTAAACTCTGTCTCCCTATAAGAACATAAGGCCTTTGAAATATTTTAAAATTTCTTTTGCAAGGTAGAAAAAAAAACTTTTAATTGAAAACAAATTTCTTTATAATGAAATAAATTCAGTTCTTTAAAATACTCTGTATCCTATCTACACACCTTTTTGTTGCCATTCAATTTTCACCACATGGGATTTCGAAAAACGAAGCCTGCATATGAAAATGTAATTGAAAGGTTTTTTTCTACTTTTTTTAATCGAAATTAACTTTTAAAGAAATGTAAGGAAAATATCATGAAAATATTTATTTTTTTATTTTTTTTCTTAACGAGACTTTTTTAAACTGAAGAGTAACAAGTTGAATAAGATGTGTTTTAACAATGGATATACAGGCAATATTAAATGACTGCAACATATAAAAACGTAATAAAATTTGTCAAGTTAATATAACCATTTAATGTGAATATAAAAGTGATTGCTATTTAACAGAAATTGAAAAACTATAGACATTTAAGTTAACAACACCATAGCCGCCAGGATCTACTTCCACTGTCTAAAAGAAATTCTTGATTTATTGCTCATATTAACCATCATTACAACACACTATGGAAAACAAAGAGAGATTAGCAGTTTTGTTTCGAATAAACCCAAATATAGTCTCACGTTCACAGACACACCCAGGCCCAAGTTCGGTCTCTTGTGTGCTCGCTATACAAATCCCACAAAAAGAGAGAACTTCTTATTTTAAATCCCAATGAACTCCATACGATTGACATATACCTTAAGTGACATAAAAAATTTTTGAGCATTTCATTATGCGCCCCCCCCAGAATAATAATAATTTCCACAATATTGCAGAGTGGAAGAAGGAAAATTCTCTGAGTCTATGAGCTGCACCAGATTCTGTTTTTAAACTCATTGAAAGGGACCTTCAAAATGAAGAAAATTTTTTTTATTTTTAAGATGACCTGACTTGGGGTTGAATCGAGGGCCTCTTGGTTGGTAGGCGGGTGTCTTTACTACCATACCATAGTGCCACACTAGCCACCACCATACCCTACCTGTTGAGCCCTAGGTTAGGGCTTATCGTACCTGCAGGGTTAGGAAGAGTCAGGTGGACATAGAATGCCTCTATGTTGGTGAAACCGTGTTGTCTTCATGGAGGGACTGCAAGGACACTTTGTTGGGGGTGTTCTCTCCAAGGGCGGAGTCAGCCGGTCATCCTCCTCCGGTCGGAAATAGAGGACTGTACTTGTCACGTGAGAAGTAGGAAGTCTCCATGGTTGGACGGATTGATCGGAAAGATGTGTAAAAACATCTGGAAGGCCGTTTTTGAATATCTGGAGGCAGATTATGTGCTCGCGTTGTGGTGCTTCTTAAGTCTTCCGATAAAGTGAGGAGTAATCCTTGCTCTTATCGGGGCATTAGTCTCTTGCCAGTATTTGCAAAAGTACTGGTAAGAACCATGGTGTATAGACTTAAGGAATGCTACAGTTAGGGTACTTCATTTCACCAGCTTAGTTTTAGGGACAACAAATGCGTTGAAAACGCTTGGATATATGTCAAGAGTTCCGTCGAAAAATCTACTTCGAAGTAGTTGCTTGGCATTTTTATAGATTTTAAAGGCGCCTTCTATTATCTCGTGTGGGTTAATGTCTTACGAAAGTTGTCGAGGATAGAAAAGCGTGTGTTGTTGGATCCCATGAAATGGTGAGAATGGAGGTTTTTGGGGTTCTTCGCAAGGGGTTCTGGTCCATATATTTAGAACCTCATGATGAATACTCTGTTAGGGCAGCTCAGGCTAACATTCAAACTGTGTGCGTATGCGGTTGACTTGCTCATTCTGATAGAAGGACAGTCTCGTGCTGAGTGATGATGGTGCTCAAGGGCATATTATCAACCGGGCGACATTCGCTATGTAACTCAGGTATAGATAGGGAAGAGCATAAGAGCTTCCACATTCATCTTACCCATGCTAGGAATAAGTCGACAGCTATTGTTGGAAAGGTTACGCGCATTTTGAGAAGTGCACCTTTGGCGCATAGGTTTGGTATAAAACGTTCATGTCTGTTGCTGGACAGCGCAAAATTAGTTCTGTTACCACAGTATTCAGGATTCACAGGAACCTTGGTCTTTGCCGACTATGGCTGGGCATCCCTGTGGGAGCTACGTGGTGGTTGTAGTTTATACTCATATCGCGGGGGAGAGCTATGCTGGTTCAGTGTGGTGTTACACTTTTAACCGGGTGCAGTGTCCCACAGAGTGGTAGAAGCTTAGCTTGTCAACACACATCGGAATAGATAAACTCTTGGCTACGTAGCTTTGGTAAATGTCAAGCTATGAGACTTAGCGGGAATATCAGCAACAGTTATACCAACTTAACAAAAAAAAATTCAAATTGGAATCATAGGACCGCCACACGGGGTTTATTCTGGGTATTGTTTGATCAAGGTAGTACTTCTCTCACTCTGTTTTTTATAATTGAGTGCCACATACAATAAAAAAATAAAATCTCATTACAATGTTTGTTTGAGTTCATTTTGTTTTATTTTCAAAAGTATTTGTCACATTTGTACACATTTTAAATTGACTGAAAATCTCTTAATCATAAAAGACAGTTAGTGTAGTATTCTCATACTTCATAGAAAAGAAAGGGGATAAGGAAAAAAAGAACAAAAAATGGAATATAAAAACAAAAACTAACACTTTATATTTAAACAACAGAAAGACAGTGAAAGAATAACTACAACAATAATAACAAAATTGACAGATGAAAAGAATAGTTGAAAGGGAGAACGAATACAACAAACAACTGAGAGAGATAGAGGTGACACATGACTATATAAACGTAATATGATAATGACATATAACAAGCAACCACAACAACGAAGCGATATGAAAAGAAGAAGCAGCAGCAACAATAATAAAAAATAACAAATAAAACCAACAACAAATCCGCATTAACCAAACTACCGACCAACCAACATACCAAGTGAATGAACACAAAAAGAATAAAAACTCGGGGAAAAAATGTTTAAAAAGAATTGAAATTGGATTTGTTGGTTTTGTTGTTGACCACAATGGGAATGGTTAAAAGTGTTGAACAATTTAAACGATTTCAAATACTTATAACATATACACACATATATACATACATATGTACGTATGTACACACGTTAGTGTACAGAGGTATGCGTGAGTGTATGATTATGTCCTTGTATGTATAACCTCATGACTTGAAAAAACGGACAAAGAAAAAAAAAAGGAAATAAAAGAGAAAGTGGGGGATGACCGCTTGGTTGCGATTGTAAAAATATCTCTTTCTCTCACAACATAAATTACAACAAGAAACAGGAACAGCTACAAACAAAAGATTAACTTTAAAGAAATACGATGCCGAAGTAATAAAAACACATACATATACCTACACACAGACATGCATGTATGCACATTGTTACACTTTATAAAAGTGTTGAAAAACAAAACACTTGAACACACAGCTACACATATGAGACACATTAACACTTGAAATATAAAACTTAATAGCAGGATCGTTATGGAAGACCAACAATATGAACTGTACGTGCCTTTGGATTATGACAGATGGTAAGTAATGAAGTTACATTATCACGTGACAGAACAGTTTGGAAATTATCTTGTTGGAGATTTGTAATGATCGATGGTATGCAATTTACAGAAGTTCAGAAAGATTTTTCTTAAATGCTTTACACAAGAAATAAGACTTTAATAGCAATGGTTACTAAAAAAAAAATTTTCCAAACTTCAAAGTATTTGAAGCCATACACAACCATATTCTTTACAACGCTTGGTACTTAAGCAATTGATAATTACTAGGAGTTGGGCGGAGCATGTCGAGCGCCACCTTTTAACAAACATAAATCTATTTAGTGGCATTGATTAAAACATCCTAAGGAACTATGCTGTGGCGACTGATATTCTTAATGATGCACTGTTTATAATTGATTTTTGCTGCCATACATAGCCCAGAAATACAAAAATATACTGGCAACTTTCAGAGTAAGATTCCAGGAGTACCGCTATAAAGTGAGCGTTATGATACGAATTTGTCCCTAAGGAACACTTATTGTAAACGAACCTTAATTTTTGTTTATTTGTGTTGCCAATAACATCTGTCAAACACATCAGTGAACAAACAACATCGTATTTTTTCATCGTGCTAAAGATTACAAATTTTGTACAAGAAAATGATGATTTGCGGTATAAAATAATTTTTTTTTTATTAATTTTCAGAATCCCAAGCAGAAAAAATCATGGCTTAATCCGGGACAAACATCGACTTCGGCTGCAAAACCAGATCGATACGTCAGGGAGAAAATGCTGTATGTCTGGCGGGATCAGAAAAGTGTAGTGTACCACGAGCTCATAAAACCTGGTAAAACCATTAATACAGATCGCTACCGACAACAAGTGATCAATTTGAACCACGCACTGATCGAAAAACAACTAGAATGAGCCACAAGACACGACAAGGTAATTTTTCAACATGACAATGCACAGGCACACAAAGTAAAACCGGTTCAGCATAAGTTTGGAAGCTGTTACCCCACCCGCCGACTAATACTTGTTTCCACCGATGAGACACGCATTGGCTGAGCAGCACTTTTGGTGACTAATTGGTTGCTTCAAAAGACATACATTTTTTTTGGCGTGGAATCAACAAAATGCCTAAAAGAGGGAAAAATTGTGTGGCTGGCACTGGCCAATACTTTGAATAAAATTTTTCTTACATTCGCTTTACACATAAGTGTCTTAAATTTCACAAAAAAAACGCTCATTTCATACCGGTTCACCTGGTGTACCATCTAATTCGCAAATTATATATCATGAGCAGTGACAGACAATATCATCGCTTGTCTTCAGTTCATACCCATATCCAAGCATCCTACAGGAAAAATTCCGGCCACATAGGAAGGTTCTATGAAAATCCTAAGTAGTCTCGTACTTGATCTCTCTTTTAGTTCTTTCTAGAAAAAATTTCGTCTTAATATTATCTCCAGTACGCTACCCTTGTCTGTTGTCCTACAATTAGACAATACAACCCCTCCAGATCATGGCCCGGTACGTTACCTAACTATCTAAATCGCAAATTATACAGTCAAGGGCAGTGGCAGAATATATCATCGACTGTTTTAAGATCATTCCTATCTTAACGTATCTTACAGGATTCCGGCGTTACTCTGTCCCATGGGAAGATTCCTGATCATAAGAAACAGGGTATCGTTACGATCCCTATGACAATCCTAAGTATAAGAAATTTATAAATGAATGGGCGTTGTGCAAAGTGGAATGTAGGCAGTCTATATTACCACTTAGAAGAATGCCATTTAGTAGAATATTCAGCCTTCTCCAGCCTTCTCTGTCAATGGAAAAGACCACGATTCTCTAACTCTTCAAGATGAAGGAAAAATTTGTAATCCGGGATATCAAATATTGCGACTAATGTTATGGTATGAAGGTGGACGCAGTTTAAAATCAAGCAAAGATATGACATGTTTATAACTGAAGTCTTCACTCGGATCACACACTTGATCAGTTGTGAGACCTTATCAAATATTTCTAGAATTTTTTAAAATTTCGTCCTAATATTATCACCAGAATGTTACCCTTGTCCATTGCCCCACCCCATATCATAACCTGATGCGTAACCAAATCTATCATGGTATTAGCTACTTAACCATTTAGATCGCAAGTTATGCAGTCACTGACAGTGACAGACAATATGATCGACGGTCTTCATTTCATCCCTAAATCATCCTACATAATTCCAGCGTTTCGCTGTCCCGTTCTTGATCATCAGAGACAGTGTTTCATTACGATAACTGTGACAATCCTAAGTGGTATGCTATTTTACCCTAGAAGTTGGGGGCGTTGACGAAATTAATAGATGAATAGTCGTTGTGTAAAGTGGTATACAGGTGATCTGATATAACCACCTGTAGGATATCCAGGATGCTCTCTCCCAATGGAAAGGACCACGACTCTCTTGAATTTCGACAGGGTGTCAATAGAGCATCTGACTGGTATAATAGCCACGGTGTGTTTGTGAACATGTCGCAACATATGGATTATCCATGTTTTGGCAACAGTATGAGCTGTCAGTATGAGGAAGAGGAGATATCGGTACAACACCTTCTTTTTGACTTTCCCGCTGTGCGGGACTAGACTAATGCATCTTGTCAATGAGTACCGCCTGCATTTTTTATTTTTTATTTTATATTTTTCATACATTTTTGGGTAATACACTTATTACATTGGGATAGAAGGCTTTCTAGTGCATTCGCTAACTGCAGACGACCATTTAACCTATTCTTACCCAACCCTAGGAGTGATTGAGTCCCTGATGCGTTTGGTTTTGATCATAGGGTGCTGGATATATCTCGCATTCGCTCCAATTCTTTCAGCAGCCTTAGGATATGCCGAAGATCTATGGCCTATCAGTGTCTTGATTAATTGTTTCACAGGCATAGACATGTTTGCACAACCTCGTGTAGGTAGTTTGTCGGAAACTTCGTTGTCCTTGTTACTGCAGTGAGCAGCTACTCAGACAGTATAACCGCACACTGCTCCATCAGCTATCTAAGGGTAAAGTAACAAACCAGGCTGAATTGTAGTGTATACACAAGCAGATTATTTAGTGTTACCTTACTGTCAATATAAAATGTAACCTCCTACCTCACTGCAATATTCCCAGCTATAATCCGAGTTGCTTTGAGAATTACCAGGATTTTAGCGTGAAAATAACTGTAGTTGTCAGTCAATCTATAGGAAAGCCGTAGCCCCTATAGAATATAGGAATATAGACTCCCATCGTTGCTCGCCTCCATTTTGAGCCCATCTGTGAAGACTGCCTCTTACCCATTCCAGTTATTATCAATCCGGGTATGCTTTTCAAATCAAAACTAGTGACCTTATAATCCATCAACTTTTGCTACCGTGACAAACTACATTGAATTTTGTCACCCTAATGACTCTAGGACGTATTTAGTAAGTCTAATTAAACTCCTTACCAAAAACAAAAAATAATTGAAAAATCTGCAATTGGTAGTACGTGAAGAATGATGCCCAGAGCCGCTTAAGGAATACTCCTCATGCTTGTAAAGCCAAGGTTTACAAAATTGTAATTGCTGACTATATGCCAAATATTTTAATTTCAAAGAGAAAGGTTACCCAGTTATGTATCCACTTCTTTAGCAAAACTTAAGATATTTTCATATTACAAAAGTGCTCACAATCATGAATTCTCCCCAGACAAACTTCAAATCCACTTCACTTTTATAAAATGCATTCATAGTTTGTTTAAACAACATCCTGTCCAGTGAGTGACAAGTTTATATGACCAAAGATGAAATGAAATTTTATCGCACTGGAAAAAAAGACAAGAAGGAGAATCACAACGAAAGGAAGAAACGAAAATAACATCAAAAAAGACAGTGTCATTTGAAGTATTTCAACTGCTAACAATTCTTATGCCACAGACTCCATGTTTTACACAAAGATGTTAAAAAAAAGCAAACGAACAAGAATGAAATCCATAAAATCTTGTGTTTTATTTTTAAGCACTAAAGAAGCGCTGCTGCTCTTTTTATATTTTTGATTGCGGTGACATGGATAAGAAGGAATGATGTTTTATTTTAATAGTTTTGTGATTTTCTGACACTTTGTGGTCTCCTGGCTATAATTTATATTAAAACAGTTTTTGTCCTTGCAGTCACAAAATGGTATGAAATGCCGGTATTTGCTTCTTACTCAACACAAAGAAGGTAAGTCGAGTCAAGTCGTAAAAAGTATTTCAAAGGATTTAATTAAGTGTCATGAAACTATTGTTAAAATGATTAAATTAATTTTACTTTAAGGTGTTGACAAGTAAGAGAAAAGAAAAAGTGTTTAAATGAAAAAAAGAATCAAAAGATGATATTCAATTTTTAGCTCTGATTGTCCAAACGCAATTCTTGTTTTTTATCAATTTTAAATATTTCAAGGGTTGCGACTGGGCATCGTGGCTCGAAATAAGAATTCAACTCATCATTATTTAAAAATAAAATAAAAATATTCATCACGTTTATATTGCTTATTGTAATATAAAAAAAAAATTGATTTATTTGTTTTTGTTATATATAAACCTACTACAACAAGTGAATTATACGAGTCAAATAAGAGAACAATTCGAGGTATGAATAATATTGAATTAATAAACACTTAACAGAAAATACTTATACGCCAGGTGTTACCGTAACATGATTAATTTATGTATGTGTGTATATCAGTGTTGTCAACTTAGTAACTTTATTATTATACTTTAACTACCTAAAATCGCACTTATATGTTTTTAACACACATATATACAATATATTCAATTTTAATTGTAATTAATAAGAGCGGACTAACTAACTAAGTCGGAGTATGTAAGATACCATAGTCTCGAACCCAAGACCCGCACATTAACAGACAAACACCCTGCCTACTAGCCTGCCACATAGTGCATTATGGTTAGACCATCCTTTATATATTTATATGTCATTTATTTATTTATAATACAATACAATATATTGTTACGAAAATATGATTGGGCACCTCTGCGCTTATTACATCGCTAAAATAAATAACAAAAAGCTGTAAGAACAACTGTATTATAAATAAACAGCATCGACAACAGAAAATATTAGCAGAGATAAAGTAAATAAAAATAACACAGCAACAGCAAAAACTAACAGCAAAGAAAACAAGTAATGGACAATAAACAAGCACCAACAAATACTAAGAGCTGAGAGAGGTAGATGTTTACATACGCATGGCTACAAAAGAACTAAAGAGAAATTAACGGAAAGAAATGGAATCTACCAGAAATGTCAAGAGGTTCGAGAGCTTTCGATGTGTTGTTTACTCAGCCAGTTTTATTTCTAGTAAACTCAGCGAGTACAGTTTAAGTAAAGTTAACTCAGCGAACGATTCTTGTTGGTTTGAAGTCAGCATAAAAAGAGTTTATAGTGGTTAATCTCTGGTCGAAGAGAATTTAAATTGTGATCGAACCTAAGTTATAACTACGATTGGGTTGGAAGATCTTTAGGTAGAAAGATCTGTCGAGTATATTCCGCCTTTTCACCCCAATCTCCAAATGCTTAACTGTTATTGTTGCCGTGTTATTTTTATTTACTTTGTGTCTGTTAATGGTTGTTGTTGTAGATTTGGTTATTTGTAAACAGCACGTATAGTTGTTCTTGCAGCTTTTGTTTATTTATTTTAACGATGTAATAAACGCTGTGGTGCCCAACCTTATTTTCGTAACAGTATTTATACTTCAGATTATATGAAAGAAAATATAATACGAAAAAAATATAACTCAAAAGTTATTAGGGAATAACATAATAATTAGCAGGTAAAAAGAATACACACAACGTGCAACTACAACTATCAATTAGAAATTTGAAAACAAAAAAGCGAAATAATAGTTCACTTTGTTGATTTATTGAAATTTACAAACATGACAACAGTTAAAGTAAACAACCTGATAATAAAAGAAGATATTTTTCGAATTTTTGTTCTCGAAAATTGCAAATCGACAAGAGACACATATATCGCTTAAAATATGGTAGTAAATCTCTAAACGGAAGATAAATCATATCAAAAGATTGCTAAGACAATATAATTCAGTACAGACGATTACTGGAAATTATAACAACAGCAATAGAACCGAAAATAAACCACGATCTGGCAGACCTAAGAAGCTTTCGATTCGTGATATTACCAGTATTGTGAAATTAGTTCATCAAGATGCAACAATAAATGCCACAAAATTGGCGGAACACGTCAATAAATGTTCCAATTAAATTGTTGCTCTACGAGCAATAAGAAATGTTTTACATGGCAATGGATTTAAGAGCAGAGTAGTATGCAAGAAGCCACTAATTTCAGCGAAGAATGGTAAACTTCGCCTTGAGTTTGCTAAAGAAAATATAGACGAGGATATAGATTTTTGGAATCGTGTCATATTTACCGACGAAAGTAAGTATAATATTTTCAGAAGTGATAGCCATTCAAAAGTTTGGAGAAAACGAAACACTGCACTTGAACCAAAGAATAAAATACTACAGTCAAACATGATGGAGCTAACGTTATGGTTTGGGGCACCATGGCGTCATCTGGAATAGGTCGTTTGATTTTTGTCGAAGGCAGTATTAATCGCTATTACTATAGAAACATATTGGCACAAAATCTGAAGCATCTGTTGATAGCTTGGGGCTGGCAAATCAATGGTTTTTCCAGCCAGATAACGGCCCTCATCATAGTGCATATTTTTTTCTAGACTGTCTTCTTTACTATACTTCAAAACAGCTAAATTCACCACTCCAGTCAGCAGACTTAAATCCAATATAGCACACAAGGCACATTTTTACAAAAGTATGACATTAGTAACCGTGAAACATTAAAATTTGCCCTTATTCGTGCATCGGCCCATATAACACCCTCTATTACAGAGAACATGGTGACATTAATTCCACGTCGTCTTCAAGCACTTTTTTAAACACAAGCGAGATTAACAAAATATTAAAAGTCAATCTTTACTTTTTATATATACAATTTTTAAATAATAATTATTTTTATTGTAAGCTGTGTGTAGACTTTTTTCCTATGAACTTTTAATAATTTTGTTATTGTTGTTTTTATTATGTAAAAAAATGCCTTAAATATTAATATGAAGATTTTTTGATTTTTTCACAAAATTTTTAAATCACAGGTTGTATGTAGACTTTTTTCCTTGACTGTATTTATTATATTTTTATGTTCAGAGGACTTTTATATGAAAAAAATTATGTCCGTTTACACCTTGGAGTCACTGTGTATATATAATATTCATAAAAACAGAATTTTGTGTGTAATTATTATTCATATTTGCAATTTTGATGACCGTTGTCTGCAATTCATAATGCTGTTGTTGGCAACACTGTATGTAACGTATGAGCCATATTTAATTGTCTTTCATTCAATTAACACTCATACGCCAGGTGCAATTACTTTCTTTTAGCAGAAATGAATTTATTTCAGTACTGGAGACTGCACAGTATTTTTTTTTTATTATTTAATTTTAGAGCAATAATATTATTTCAATACAGGAAATTGAAAAATTGCATGCGATAATAAAACTAAAAATTAAATAATATTTTAACGTTTCATAAATATGTTTGTGCATATAATTTTTGTACATATGAACAATAAAATATTGAAAACTAATAGAGAATATTAAAGTAATAGTCCGGAAACTTATAAACTCAATTCATAAAAAATGAAATCCATACTTATTTTTACATATATCCGGCAAAAAATTAGAAATATGTTTGAAAATTTTACACAAAATTTTTAATTATGTGTTTAATGAAAGTCTACTTTATTATATATCGCTTCCAAGTTGTATAAAATTATTTTATAAACTGGTGCTTATTCGAAGAACAAATTTTTATCTCGCAAAAGTATTGTGCGTTCTAACTCCTATGCGCTATGCCAATAACCTAATAATGGTATATATTCACATTGCCCTTGCCTATAATGAAATAATATTAGAAGTTTCTGAAACATAGTCAAACATTGAACTGACAGTAGGGGCTTTTTTCAGGTATTATTTCTCAAACATATATGCCATGAAATTAAGTTCCTTTATTTTCACAAATATAAGGTCTGCCATCTAACGTTTTTTTTTCAACTAGTGCTTATTTCGTGAATGGTAACATTTAGCTCATGTCTGATTTGACAGATAATTAGTTTTATATTGGTTTTATTTTAATATGTGAGATGTGTTCAGATGAAGTTCATTTTCATCTTGGCGGGTATGTAAACAAGCAAAATTGTAGCATTTGGAGCACAGAAAACCTGCACGCATACATTGAGAAGCCGATACACCCAAGACGAGTCACTCTTTGGTGCGGATTTTGGTCCAGAGGCATAATTGGGCCATCTTTCTTCGAAATTGAGCAAGGAGTTGCCATTACAGTCAATGGCGATCGTTATCGGACCATGTTGAACGAATTTTTATTCACAAAAGTTCAAGAGGAGGATATTAGCAACATTTGGTTTCAACAGGACGGCGCTGCGTGCCACACAGCCGCAGCTACACTCGAGGTTTTGCGCCCTGTCAGCCGCAGAGCTGATGTCGTTTGGCCACCTCGGAGCTGCGATTTGACACCGTTGGACTATTATTTGTGGAGTGCCGTCAAGGATAAGTGTTACGCCAACAAGCCAGAGACAATTGACGCTTTAAAGGATAATATTCGTGAAGCCATTGGTGAAATACAGCTGCACATAATCGATTATGTGCTTAAAAATTGAACCGATCGTGTAGGCTATTTCATGGCCAGCCCAGGCAGCCATTTGAATGAAATTATTTTCCATTATTAACCGGAAGGATTGTACTTTCAAATAAAAAAATAAATTTTTAGAAAATATTCAGTAGTTTTTTTTTCAAAAAAAGAAAAAAAATTATTTGGCGGACCCTTTACATAACTTATAGTTAAAGCAGGATGCTGCTACATGCCATACATCTCACAAATTTATTGTGCGTTCTGAGTCCTATGTTCTATGCCAATAACCCAGTAATGGCATATATCCACATTGCCCCTGCCCATACTGAAACATAGTCAAACTTTGAACTGAGAGTAGGTGCTTATTTCAAGTATTACTTCTTAAACATAAACGCCATGAAATTAAGTTCCTTTATATCCACAAATACTTCACATCCACAAATACTTCATATCCATTTTTATCGCCTGTCTGCAATTTAACAACTACGAAGTTCTTTAGCTGACCTGTGTGGTTAAGTCGTCCCTGCCAAAATGAGTGAATGATTGAAATTATAATCAGAATAAGCTTTAGTGTGCATCAGCTGCTCTTTTTCAAATAAAATAAGTAAAAAAAAAAAATTTCGCAAAAAAGATGCCGAAAAATTCGACAAAAATCTTTACTAATTTTTTAAATGACGTACCTGTCGAATAAGCTTTTCAATCCTTTTTTTTGGAACACAATTTACATCAAGATACCAAAAAAAATTTTAATTTTTTCCACTTGATGACGTATTTAGAAGGTTTTTCGTAGGATTGGCATATGGTGTTCAACAACATAATTGCATTATTCAACCTTGGAAGACATGACCCGTGCTGAAATTCGGGTTAAATAATTTCATTTCCAGTTAATGAAGAAATCTTATTTTGTATAACCTTCCTTTACTCTAATTGCTGTTGCATTCCTGCGTACTTATTTACTGTTTATATGTCAACCACGCTGCAGAACAATGAATGGAGCCAGCGATTAGTCTTTCGTTTTGCTGTGTAACTTATTCATTACATTTAATATCGATTTATTGTGATGAAAAGTTCTAAGGCGTTGCCAATTTTATATTTTTCAGAACATACTTCACCTGTGCAACTTTGCCATTTAAAGGGAACTTGCTTGAAAGAACTGAACGTTTGCGAAGTTCTTCTTTCTTTGATTTGGGCAAAAAGGTTTTGTTCTACCAAAGTGTGCCAACAATGAAGCTTTTCATTTTAATAGGAGAATTGCAAGGACTTATAAAGTAAAATAATTGTCACAGGTAATATTTCGCTCTTACCGATCTTTCATAACGTCCAGAAACACTCTTCGACTTCAGTTCTTTTCTGGTACTGCACCAGGAGCTAACTTGCCAGTATATGTCTTTAAATTTCAGTAAAAATTTGTTAGACTGTCACAAAGTACCCAACGCTTTATGAAATATTGGAAGGTTTTGTTTAAACGTGCATCTACCTCAGAATCCCAATAGTTGTTCGTTAATGGTTATATGTTCCCGATGGATATAAATTAGTTGTTGTCTATACACACATTTATCCCATAGCTCCTTTATCGAGCTCTGCGTTCCGTTCTACTAGCTTAATAGTCAATTCTAATAACACGAGAAAACTTTTTGAATAGTTTCAATACTATCGTTACACGAAATATTGGTCTTCAAGTTTTTTTATTCCACAGGTTCTCAAGCGACTCAGCATGTGATTGATATACGCCCGCTAATATATAAAAGTGGCAAAAAATATGATCGTAGTGATATATAATTAATATCTTTCTAATCACTTCCATAAATTCGGATACCTTCCACCTTCGTGTATAACATATCGAATATGCATTCCTTATACTACCAATGCTACTGGAAGCATAATGACTTATTTCAACCCTTGTTCGTATAATGTTCTCTGCACAAGGTCGTCCAATAACACTTTTTTTATAAGACCAGCACCCAGGGGATGGCTCCTACTCATGCAGTGCATTGTGCTGGTACTAGGAAAATAAGTTATTGGAAGGAGGACAGAGGGAGTAGTGTTTATGGATATTAGATGGAAGATTATTCCACAACCGAACAGTGCGACCAAAGAACGAACTCTCTCTATAATGCGTTGTGCGATTTATTGGACAATCAACTACAAAGGGATGCGCTCTACGAGAAATACGAGTACTACGTAAAAATATATGATTTTTATTAATTAATTCCTTAATTTCGTTGGAACACATTCTGTTATAGTACCGACAGAACAATGAAACTCACGCCACATTGCGACGGTGCTCTAATGAATCGATAGAATCTTACCATCATTAATCAGCATCTTCGCCCTCTCCTGTACGTAGCCGAGAAGCTCTAAAATAGACTTTGAAGCACCGGTCTATACATGAGAGTTGTATTCCAGTTTCTTGTAAATATTAAGGAGATCAGATGGAGTGAAGTGAAAACTAAGGCACTTGAATGCTTCTTTCGATACTTTTAATATGTGATCATTCCAACGAACGTCACAATGAATTCTCATGCCCAGAACATCAAGAGCATCTGATTCCTCAATATCCACATTACCCATTGACACAGATGACAGCACACCACCAAGTCTGTGTGTTAAAAAACAACATTGAGTCTTACGTGCATCAAAATCGACACTTGGCAACTCATGGTACCACGTAATTTTTTGTTTCTCGATAAAATGTTACCGCTTGCTTCATTGGATACTTCTAATTTTTCTTTATCGCTGGAAAATGGGCACTTTCCCCTTTGAACTCGTCGGGAATACCATCTTCTTTAAAATCTAAAACAAAATCACCCGCCGCAATACTCTCTTTCCAATTTCAAAATTTCATTCAATAATCAAGTTGGTTTTTCGATCTAAGTAGATGATTAATTCACTGTAGCCCCCTCCATATCGACTGTGAAGTGGTGGTGAATATCCTTACTAATTGGTGGTGATCTTTACTTTAGCATTGTAACTTTTTCCCGGTAGGTGGCGTTTTTCAACAACGCCAGAGGAAAGCTGGATGGTCTTCTCTATTTCTTAGATGGAGTTGTCTGTAGGGTAGTTGAAGCCTCTATACGAAACGAAACTATAATAAAATTATTTTGACATGCCCTCTGATGAGGCTCGAACCTGGCTCGTTTGTTTTGTTATGCCCCATATTTACATGGGACTGCGCTAGAGCTTCCTCGAGTCGTAATGCGCTTTGACACTGATCAACATAACATAACATTTAATCCATTTGATAACTTACGCAGACTGCTATTAAAATCACAAGCTTGAAGATGCTAAACTGTAGAAAACTGCTATTTAGGCAACTCAGTCTTAGCCTTTGAATTAGCCTTTGCTGTTTTGTACATAACTTTACATTTCTGATATTTAAATTTATTTATCTTAGATTTTTTATTTTTGTAGAAAAAGGTCCTGCGTTTATCATAAAAATTTATAAAAATTTGCTTTAAACAAATATGAGAACCAGATGATCCTCTATTAAGATTTCCCTTGTTTACTGTCTTAAAGACTAAATTTTACATTTTATTGTCTAAAAAATCGTTTATCCTTTTAAATTTATTACAACAAATGTTAAGTATGCCAAACGATGAGATGCGATATGAAAGGAAGAAAAGAAAAGGAGAATTTGTAGTATTGGTAACGATTCATTGGATTAAAGAAAAGGGAAAGACACTTAAAAACACTCTTTTAGTCTTTACAATACTACTCTTGCTGTATGCTTGAGTGTGTAATCTTTTTTACCAAAGAATGTATGTTTGTACGTATGCATGAACTCTTATCTTAACTGCTTACAATCATATAAACTTTTCATTTTTTAACGCTTCTTTTTTTCTGTTCTTAAATCCATATTTTCAAAGGATTTTACAAAAAAAAAAAAGTAAAAAATTGTAAAAGGAATCTTAACATGGTTATTTCCTCTTTTTCTATAATTTTCTAACTCACACACATACTTACCCACATTAAGGATATGGAGAAAAAAGAAATGGAGATGAAAAAAAAAATAACGTTTGAATTAATATAATAAATTTACAAAAAATGAAGCGGAAATAACGAAACTTTAAGATGTTTAAACGCTTGTTAGTGTTGGTATAATATTGTGTGTAGATTCGTATGTGTAAGTGTACATGTATATGTAGACCTTATGGTGGAATTTGTTTCATTCACAAATAGTGGGAAGTCAACTAAATGCACTATTTTTTATGAGAATTTTGTTTAAAGCATGACAATGCAGAGCAAAGGATAAAAAAGCATAAGTGTTATCGGGTAAGGCAACAATAAAAAACTTGAAAAAAAACACGTAAAATAAGCAACAGAAATACTAACGATGACTTTTGTCGTAATGGCAAAGGGATAAATAAGTGCAAACTACACTTAAAACGACATGTCTTTCGTTTTATGAACGCTTATGAAAGAAATCTTAAAAGGGTATTTAGAAATTTTGTATTATATTGTATTTTATTGGTTATAAAGAGTTCGCCAAATATTTTTTTTTTTTTTTTGAAAACGCTATAAAACAAACTACTGAATATTTTCTCAAGTTTCTTTTTTTTATTTGAAAGTACAATCCTTCCGGTTAATAATGGAAAATAATTTCATTCAAATGGCTGCCTCGGCTGGCCATGCAGTAGCCTTCACGATCGGTCCAATTTTTAAGCACATTATCGTTTGTGTGCAGCTGCATTTCACCAATGGCTTCACGAATAATCGCCTTTAAAGCATCAATTGCCTCTGGCTTGTTGGCGTAACGGCACTTCACAAATAATAGTCCAACGGTATCAAATCGCAGCTCCGAGGTGGCCAAACGATATCAGCTCTGCGGCTGATAATGCGATCTTCAAAACTAGGGCGCAAAACATCGAGTGTAGCTTCGGCTGTGTTGCACGTAGCGCCGTCCTGTTGAAACCAAATGTTGCTAATATCCTCCTCTTCAATTTTTGTGAACAAATATTCGTTCAACATGGCCCGATAACGATCGCCATTGACTGTAACGGCCACTTCTTGCTCATTTTCGAAGAAAAATGGCCCAATTATGCCTCTGGACCAAAATCTGCACCAAACAGTGACTCGTCTTGGGTGTATCAGCTTTTCAATGTATGCGTGCGGGTTTTCTGTGCCCCAAATGCGACAATTTTGCTTGTACCCGCCAAGATCAAAATAAGCTTCATCTGAAAAGATGATTTTTGATTCTGCAACATTACCATGATTTTCAAAGTAATGTCGCAATATTTCCCATGCTTCTGGTAGCACATGGATTTCGTGCCAAAAGAACTGCTCCGGTTTTGTGGTAAAGAATGAATCAAGCCAACTTCTGGTACCCTGTTCTGAATTGAAGCGTATTTCAGTAATGGCGTTCTGCATCGATCGAAACAAATGGTAGTTAAAATTGCCACGATCTGGGCTATAAGGCCAGTTTTGACCGGTCTTGAAATATTCTGGTCATTTTTCAAATGAATCAATTGTGTTCGGCACAGGCCCCCCATTATTTTCTGAACGGACTTTAACAGCTCATAATACTAAACACGCTTCTAATCCCACAAATACAGAGCATTACCTTGGGGTTATGGATATTTGGCTGGTTGGCCGGGGCTTATTGCGATTGGAGTTATCATAAAGTGTCCATTGTTTGTCACCAGTAACAAGACAATGCAAAATCGCCTTTCAACGTCATTCGGCTTCAATTCATATAAGACCCAATATCCTTGCCTTTGAATGAATCCCAATGCTTTTAAACGTAGGCTTAAATGGCTTGTTGTCTGACTCTCAATGACAGTGCAAGTTCTTCGAGTAATGCTTGCAACTTTTCGGCTGACCAGGCCTTTCCTTGTCTTCCGGGTGGAAATCACCACTTTTGAATCGCACAAATCATTGTTCACAAGTTTTTTGAGTTGGCGCATGCTGACTGTAAGCTTCTATCAAAAATCGTTAACTTTTAGCAGCCGCTTTCTTTAAATGAAAGAAGGTTATCAGATTTTCGCGCAAAATATTTTCGACATTATTATAGCTGTTGAAAAATGTGTAATTACACTTTGACGTCTATCGTATACTCAATTGTAACGACAGATCTTTACCCTCTAAAATACCACATTTGTTATTAGTGACACAAAACATATGTGATAATTATGTCATATGTTGTCCAAATCGACATTTTTAACTCGTATAGCCAATATTTAATTCAAGTACATTCGATTCGATTACTGTCTGAAAAACTTCGGTTACAAATTGTCGGTAAATGGCTGAAATATGTAGTCTCGAGTAATATTAGTTGCATCATGGAACAGTATAACTTGTTGGAAAGATGACACTTTAAGTCTCACTCTATTAGAAATGATTATTAAAATAGCAGGCATATATAATTCCCGCAACATCCCAACTGGAACAAGAGAACCACTTTTTACCAATATGCTGAACGGCAACGGAACGACGAATGCATAAGTTAGAGAAATTACTTTCATAGAGTAATACTCATAATCAGTCGCTAGCTGCTGCCATAAGATAATGCCGCTATTGAAAATTTTCAGATGGTTTGGCCTGGGATTGAACAGAAGACCTCTTGGCGGGTGTCTTAGCTACATACCACACCACAGCGGTACATGTTAAAAGGACATTATTCTGTAATAAGTTATCTAGATTTAGAAGCCATATTTTGCTTATCTATCATATCGGGTTGGCCCTTTACAAGTTTAAATTTAAAAATGCAATAAAAAAACGATTTAAAATTTTGCCAAATATATTTTTCTTCTTTTATGAATTACAATTTCCCCAGTTAGAAATAAAATATTATTTCATTCATATGGCTGCCTCGGCTTGCCTTACAGTACCCATTTCGATCGGACCAATTTTCGAGTTTATGGGTGGTATCTAGGCAATGGCATCACGAATGTTGGCCTTCAAATGTTCAATTGTCTCTGGTTTGTCGGCATTATACTTGCGACCCGCAGAAGATAGTTCAACGGTGTCAAATCACAGCTACTTGGCGGCCAACTGACATCACCATTTCAGCTAATTAAACGGCCATTGTGGCATGCGATGTGTAGCAAGTTGCACCATCTTGTTGAAACCAAACACCATTCACATCAATATCATAAAGAGCGGGCACAAAAATTCGGTTATCATGGTGCGATAAGTGTCTCCAGTGACCATAATGGTTACGCCGTCCTCATTTTCGAAGAAATATGGACCAATAATGCCTCCGCTTCACAAGCCACACAAAACAGTTACTCGTATTGGGCGCTTTGGCTTCTGTAAGACCTCGTTTGGATTTTCTGATCTCCAAACTCGGCAATTTTGCTTATTAACGTACGCATCAAGATGAAAATTGGTTTCATTCGAAGAGATTATTTTTGCATTTTTTTTTTTTGCAATTTTCGACCAATTGTGTTTTGGAAATAAATTTCCAATTAACTTCAACGTTGCTCAAACGTAAAGCCATCCATGTCGTTTAGAGGAGATAATATACTGAAATTTGTGACAGAATAGAATGACATATGTATTGCCAAATTTCAAATAGTCATTGATTCAAATTTAAATCGATAGATGTCTCACTACATATATATTTAACTTAATAATTTCAAAATCAAATGCACATTTATTAGTGTCGTGTGCTTGACGTTTGAAAGGAAAAGGTTTTTGATTTCGTAGTGTTTGGTTGATAAATTGTGTTCATTGGTTGGCAATTTATTGCTATTGACATCATACTATATTTTTATCCGCGTATGTATTCTTTACTACAATATCGAATCAACTGAGATAATTCTTGTCAATCACAATTAGAGATGATCAAATTAAGACTCATCAAATGAAAAAATCACAATTTTTTGACTTCCATCAAACAATGCCGATAACATGTATGTGTAGCCGAAAAAGTACAACAACACGCACACATATAAAGCATTGATGAGTTTATTTGATTGTCTAAAGCAGGCATGCAAAAGTCAAAATATAGTTGTGTTCGTGAGAACATGAAAATTACTCTCTCAGAGAATTAAAGTTGATATTTAAAAAAAAAAATTATAAAAAAAATCAACATGCATCCACCACTCATGTGCATTTGTCGCTGTTTCAGTGACAACTAAAAGCAAGATCGTAAGAATTTTTACATAATTTTTCATTGCCTAAAAAATATGCGTACACTTTCTGCACATGTGCTTTCGTGGGTGTCTAATTGACGACTAAAATAAGAGCGTAAAAGGGGTGATACATTGGCAAACATTTGTTTCCAAACATCGCAAATAGCCAATCAATACATGGATAACTCACTTTTCCTTGATGTTTGCCAATATATCACCCCTTTTATATAGAAAATGATCAACTAGATTCATTGAAAGCCAACAAACCCAAAAACACCGTTTCCGAACGGTAGATTTATTAGTTGGTGCAGTTTTTCACAGCGCTAATACACACAACTATTCGCGAGTAATGTTGTGAAGCGATAGCGCTGTTGAAAATTGTCAGACGGTGTGGCCTGAGATTGAACCAATAACTTCTTGGCTGGAAGGTGAGTTCTTACCCAACATACCACAGTGACACACACACGCTATTAAATACGTGGTGTATAAATTCACATACAGTACTTCTCGAAATCTAAGCAAATTTTCTGGTCGAGGCAATTAATGACTCCTATATTACTAATAGATTTATTGAAAGAAAAACATTTAATTTTTGTTATTATAAGCACCTAAAACGAAATTAGCTCCTTTAATAGCTTTATTTTTTATGGCCACTGCACAATTAGAATTATTGTTAGTATTGATTGTCACTTTAATTTTAAGCTCTCTGTTAGCTTCTGCTTATTTTTAAAACGACGCTGTCGAGCTCTGCGCTTAAGAATTAAGAACAATTTTATTTTAACAAAAGAACCGGTTAACCCGTTATTTAAATTACTAATAACCGAAAACCAGTTTTTTGAAAAGTGCTACTTCTTGAATTATTCGAAAACCGGTTTTTGAAAAAAGTCGAATAATCGATCTCCCTAAAACTATTACAATACTTAGCAAACTATTTAACTATTCTGGCGAAAAATAAATACTATCTTTTATTCAAAAATTCGGTGAATTACGGCACTGCTTTTATATTCTATAAAATAACACCATAATTTATTAAACCGGTTATTAAAGTATATTAACGCTCGTACGTATATACAAACGAGAGCGAAGCCGGTTATCTTTTGCAACATCTACATCATAATGGTATTTTTATACATAAGAGAAAATATTAAAAAGAATTAAAAATAAAAATAAAAAGCTAAACGAAACACCAAAAAAAAAAAAACGAATTTAAAATATAAAAACGTTAAAACATTTATAAAACACAAGATGACGCATAAAGCGTAGTTTAAGCGACCAACCAAAATCATAAAATCTGTTAGTAAAAGAGTCAAGTTAAACACACAAAAAAAGAACGAAAAAAAAGAATTTCTGCTGTAAAAATACAACATGCAAGTCCACGATGACGACTATGACGCTCATAAGGATAACAACAACCAAAAATAAGAAAAAGAAATCATGAAAAATAGAGTGAAAAAACCACCACAAACAATGGCAATGGTATAAAGAAAAGAAATGAAGTCTGCAAAGGGCCAAAAAAAGAAAGCCAAAATGAAATGAAAAAATTTAACACTGAAATGAAAAAAATCTTAAAAAGATTCCAAAACCACTTTGGCCGCCACTAAACACTACACTTTTTCTTCCAAATAAAGTCAAGTTGGATTATAGCGAAAACATAAATGAATGAAATGAAAATAAACGCTAATGTTTAAAGAACATAACACTACTGCATGCAGAAATAAAAGCATGTGAGTATAAAAGGAGGCATAAAAAAATAAATTAATACGGCAAGCGGATGAAAATCTTTAAAAATTTACAAATATTTACAGTAAAAAAAAATTTTGTCTTAAAATCGGTTACTTTCGGTGATGTTCTTTAGACGATATAAGTCAGAAAATGACTTGGAAATATTGCGCAACCCTTCCAGTCCGCACAAGAAAGAGGCCATCAGGAAACTCAAATTCTACGAGTTGATATTGAGACCATAGCCGAATTGGATTTCTACAGCAAAACTTCACATTGAAGGCGTAATTAGAAAGTTACTGAAAAATGGCGACTTCATCCGGAGAGAAATTAATATATAAAACTCTATATACAGGACAACTGCAGTCATAATACAGGGAAGAAACTAAAACAGAATAGAGACCAATGCCATATGAACAAACAGGTTTTTCACCCATTACGAGATGCGTCGATCAGGCCAACTCCTTACACATGACTATAGAACAATCCCTAGAATAGCGTATAACCCCTCTTATACTTCTCTTAGATATCAGAAAAGCCTGCGTTGCCATCAAGCCAAGTGATATATGAAAAGCATTGAGATGTCAAGAAGTACACCAGTAAATAATCCATAATCATATGAGCCATAATGCAGAACTCTCAGCTGTTAACATCGGTAGCATCAGTCAATCAACGGTCCTACCAAACCACACAAAAAGGTTTCAGACAATTATCTTAATACTTTTTATTAAATTTTTTTATCAAAAAAATGGTTCTGTTCGTCAAACTATCAAATTCAATTCTGTTCTCCGATAAAATCAATTTTTGGTTAAAGAGGTACGTAAAGAAATAGAATTGAAGTCGGGATAACCCACAAGATTACTGCTTGGTGCACTTTCTAGGCTGGCGGAGTCATTGTTACTGCCAATAATAAAAGGTGTAGAGATACGATTAAATTTTTTTTAGACGAAGCCTGATTTTACGCAGGAATTAAATAAAGGGTCCGCCAAATAATTTTTTTTTTAATGCTATAATAAAACTACTACATATTTTCTCAAATTTCTTTTTTTATTTGAAAGTATAATCCTTCTGGAAAAATAATGGAAAATAATTTCATTCAAATGGCTGCCTCAGCTGGCCATGCAGTAGCCTACACGATAAGTCCAATCTTTAAGCACATTATCGATTTTGTGCAGCTGTATTTACAGCGTCAATTGTCTCTGGCTTGTTGGACTAACACTTATCTTTGACGGCGCCCCACAAATAATAGTCCAACGGTGTCAAATCGCAGCTCCGAGGTTGCCAAACGACATCAGCTCTGCGGCTGATAATGCGATCTTCAAAAATAGGGCGCAACACATCGAGTGTAGCCTCGGCTGTGTGGCTCTTAGCGCCGTCCTGTTGAAACCAAATGTTGCTAATATCCTCTTCTTAAATTTTTGTGAACGAAAATTCATTCAACATGGCCCAATAACGATCGCCATTGACTGTAACGGCACTCCATGCTCATTTTCGAAGAAAAATGACCCAAACATGCCTCTAGACCAAAATCCGAACTAAACAGTGACTCGTCTTGTGTGTATCGGCCTTTCAATGTATGCGTGCGGGTTTTCTGTACCCCAAATGCGATAATTTTGCTTGTTTACATACCCGTCAAGATCAAAATGAGCTCCATCTGCAAAGATGATTTTTTTTAGCAAAATCGGCAAAGTAATGCCGCAATATTTCCCAGCGTTGTTCAAGCTTATACACAACCATATTCGATCAGCGGAAGTATAAAACTAATTATCTGGTAAATCAGACATGAACTAAGTGTTACCATTCACGAAATAAGCAATAGTTGAAAAAAAACAGCGTTAGATGGCGGACCCTTTATGTTAATTTTAGTCCTTTTCAAGTAGTAGTCGACTACCATACAGCACGGAAGGTATCAAAAGACTGATTGGCTTTGGCGAAATGTTCTATAAGGTGAGCAATTTAAAATTTAAATTTGAACCAGCGGTTATTTCGAATCTGACAACACTTATATCATTCTATTGTTACGAAAATAATGTTGGGCACCACAGCGTTTACTACATCGCTAAAATAAATAAACAAAAGCTGCAACAACAAACCAAACGTTGCTAATGTCCTCCTCTTCAATTTTTGTGAACAAAAATTCGTTCAACATGGCCCGATAGCGATCGCCATTGACTGTAACGGCCACTCCTTGCTCATTTTCGAAGAAAAATTGCCCAAATATGCCTCTGGACCAAAAACCGCACCAAACAGTGATTCGTCTTGGATGTATCGGCTTTTCAATGTATGCGTGCGAGTTTTCTGTGCCACATATGCGACAATTTTGCTTGTTTACATACCTGCCAAGATCAAAATGAGCTTCATCTGAAAAGATGATTTTTTTTTTGGCAAAATCGACATCTTCTGTAAGTCGATCGCAGGTCCACTTAGCGAAGCGTATACACAACCATATTCGTTCAGCGGAAGGATAAAACTAATTATCTGTCAAATCAGACATGAGCTAAGTGTTACCATTGACGAAATAAGTACTAGTTGAAAAAAAAAACGTTAGATGGCGGACCCTATATAACTACATGTAGTGATCCGTTATTTTGTATTGCAATGTTTACGTTATCGTTCGCAATCATTTTCATTTGAGTAGAAGGTATTACTGCTTGGCAAATCAGCTGTTTGTCATTCGAAACGACAACGTTCGTTGGACAGTTATCGCTACTAAAATTAAATTAAAATTGGTTGGGTAGAATAACTCCTATCCATCTTTGTTCGCAAAATTTTCCAGTGTTAATTCTCTTTTTTTTGGCAATAGGGTACTTTCGTGACTTTGGTTAACTGACTTGTATAAACACATTTTCTTTTCATTTCCTTAATCACATAAGACTTTATTATTTTTCATAAACTTGTTTGCCTGCTTTGTTTTGCTTTCATCTTCCATGACCAGTTAAAATTTAGTTTATCCTTTTCTGTCTTTTTTTTCTTTCTTTTTTTTGCTTTTGTTATCCTGCTACTTGTACTTTTCTTTCAATTTTATTGCTTTTGAAATCTATTCTTTTACTTTTTTGCTGTTAACTTTACTTGAGCTAGTTTTTCTCTTCTCCTCCTGCTAACGTTTACGAGAAATTTATGACTTTTGAGTTTGACCACATAGTCTGGGTATCTACTAAAGAGCTGGTCACAGAGATTCACATCCATATTAAAAAGAAGAAGAAATTAAAGGAAATATAACTTTGATTTTTATACCCATACTTAAGGTTTACTTATGTTTTAAGCCAAATGAAAATGAATAGGAAACTGAAGGTGAACATAAAAATCATAATCATGGCAATCATTAGTAATAGTGGCCAAAGAAAAAACAAAGGCACAAAACCATATATTAAATTTAAAGTAAAACAACTACCTTTCCAACATACCGTACATTTTATAGCGTTATAATAACGCTCCTTTAATAGATACATTTTTAGAGCTATAAAAATTATCTCCTATATTCTTACAATACTTTGTGACTAGGACCGGACCATTGTTTAGCATAAATTGTTGAGTTGAAAGAAACAAAAAATAAAAATAAATAAAAAATAAAAATTTCATTAAATTTATGAACTGTAACATGGGATAAATTTTTCTTCTATTTATTGTTTCGTTCCTGTTCTACGAACAAAAGTTATCAACTTTGTTTTAAAATTAAGTGCAGGTACTCAAGTTTTATTTAAATATTAAAATAAATTTAAAAGATATTCTCCTATTTTTATGAAACATATTTGTTTTTATGCTTTAGACTAAAAAAAGCTTTTCTACTACTGTGTATTTAGAAGTGTCTGCTAGAAATACAAGCATTATATACCTCATAAAATTTGTTATAGGCATTGACTCACTATTGAGATGAAAAGTGCTCTTATTCAGTATATCCTTAGAGGAAATTTTAAAGAGACATAAAAAATCGTCATAAGTGATGTCTAATAATAAATGCCTTTGGCAGGACTCTAGAGGATGCATATACAGAAATATTTCTTTAAGTCGAATAAAACACTAAAAAAGCAACAAAGCTGTCTAAGCTTGAAAAACTGTTTAAAATATTGTATAAAAAGGTAGTCTTTTTATTAAAATCTATTAATAAGGAAAAAAGTCCGCAAAATTCAAAAGATTGATGGTGACTATTATAACTGGGGTACTGAAGGGCATTACTAACTCTCTTAAATTGCCTGACTCTGCTTAATCAAGTAAAAAAAATGATAATAACGTCTCAGAGATTTTTTCTCCTTCACTCCTCCATTGCTTTGTGTCAGTTTCATTAATTGAGTTGATTTCTCAAGCTAAGTGGATGATTAGTTAACCCTAGCTACCCTCCATATGATTATGTAGTGGTCAAGATCCTTGCTAGGTGTTGGTGGTGATCTTTACTTAGTATTGTAATATATTTCAAGTATACATCTAATGTTTGTCATCATTGCCAGAGGTAAGCTCGAATGTTAGGGGCTTCTTCTTTATTTTTTAGGTTAAGTTGTCTGAAGGGAAACCAAAATTATATTTTCTTCCTCATGTCCTCTACTGGGGCTCGAACTTAAGTTATTTGTGTTGTTATACGTATGCTCTAACCACTGCAGATTAACGTCAGTTAACTCAGGGAGGCTGTGTAAGTACACATATACATGCCGGATTTTTAAACTTAGTCAGCTGTAATTATGACATTAACTATACCTACTTTCATGCGGGTTTTACTACCGTTAAACTCAAGAGATCACATATAAGTATGGTCCAGCCAACTCTACGGCATTACTGTATTGTCAGTGTTGCAAATTAAGCGCCTTTCGTGCTATGTTTAGCGAGTTTCAGCTACCGAAAAATCGAATCTTTTCTCTTCAGCGCTGTTTTAAGAAAACCCGCTAGTTTAGATCTTTTCTATTTGAATTTTTGTTTTTAAGAAATTGAAAGTCAGTAACTTGATTTGTTTTTTTTCCTCCGTCACCCCTCTAGGGAGCATATTGGCTTTCTACAAAGCGTCTATTGTTTTGTTTCAGTTTCTTTAATCAATTTGATATTTTAAGCTAAATCGATGCTTAATCCGCTGTAGCTTTCTCCATATGGTTTTGTTTTTCTTTATTTATTTATTTTTTTTTTTGTGTAGTGGTGAAGATCTTAGCTAATTGATGGTGATTTTTACTTTAGCATCGTAATTTTTTCCCAGTAGGTGGCGTGATTTTCCTAATCATTCGTCTGATGTTTGTCATCATCGCCAGAGGTATGCGGGAAGGATCAGGGGGTTTTTTTTCTTTTTTCTAATTTTAGATAGAGTTGCCTGGAGGGAAATTGAAGCGTTTTTATTATTAAACATTCGAAACCACAATTAAATTTTTTCTTCGTCATGTCCTCTGCTGGGGCTCGAACTTGGGTCGATTGTGTTGTTATACGTGCGCTCTAATACCACGCCACCCCACACTAACTTGAATAAAGTCATTAATTTATACAAACTATGGGCTTAAAATACTTAATGCTTTGAAAATTACGTTACTCCAAATAACATTTGTACAAAAGTTACTAAATATAGTGTATTTGGAACGTATATAAAATCTAAGCCTCCATTTGTCAATACTTATGCTTTTTTAAATAAAATAAAAAAAATTAAGTATTTTATAGAACAAAGCTAGAAGTTATAATTATTTGGTTACAACACTACTAAGTTGTAAGATATTGTTGTTGGATTCTTTAAAGATCCCAAGTGGTCATAGGGCCATAAGAAATTCTTTCCATCTATGCCTATCTAATGCAAATGATCTAATTTGACTGCAAGTCATTCTATGGGAAGAAGCTTCTCTTTCAATCTTTCCTCTCTAGAAATGGGCTGGTTTCTCAATTCTCCTGCTTCCATGCGAGCTCTATTCAATGGCCTGTTTCGCAGTTTGGTTTCCTCAGAGTGTGCCAAATCCATTTCTATTTCTTTCTCAAAATTTCCTTCATTACAGAAACTTGATGTGATCTTGTTTCAGACCAGAAATTTTCAAAATAAGTCGCATACAATGGCTTATTAATGCTTGAATGGAATTGACATTAATCACAGCCGCATTCCATAACTCGAAATCATACAAAATTATACTCCACATACGAGTTAAAGATGTTAATTTTCGCTTTTGGGAAAACACCTTATAGCGTTCAGTCGGCCAAGAGATTGGCTGCCTAGGTTCAATCTGTTCTGAATATCAGCATTGGAATCGTCGGAAGTGATAGCAAAAAGATGAGACATCTCCCATTTTTCTGTTTCTCATTCTAAAAATCTTTGAGTTTTTAGTGTTGATTCGCATAATTTTGCTTTTGGAATAGAATCTCACTTTCCCTGCATGTTTCAGTGTGTTTAGCCAGGAAACAGATGTCGTCTGCGTAATCCAGGCCCTCCAACTTTGTATTAAGGCTACAGGTTATACACGTTGCAACACACAATCGATGGCAACGTTAAACAGCAGTGAAGAAAGAACATAACCATGTCTATCACTAGCTCTGATAGGTATTACCTTTATGTTCTAAATCGTTTTTAACTTTCTTTTTATGTAATCGTTCAAATTATTAAGAAAAAATTATTCTTAAGATGGAAATGTGAATAATAGAAATTGTTCTTTTAAAATGCAGTATATTTTTCTATTGTTAAATATTATTAACGCTTTTTTACAGCGCGTTTTGATTACAAACACTTACATAAATAATAATAAAATACTTTTTAGCGCCTTTTGAGTAGCAGTTCTGCGCGTTTTGATTATAAAAAGTTGGCATCACTGTGTATAGTATGCACTGATGATTCGAAGAGACATTATAATGCCGAAATTATAATGTTCGGCAGACCGAAATCGTGAACATAAATATTTTTCTTCTTTCCAACATCACAGTTATTGGTGGATCATAACTTTTGCAATATTCATCGTTTTCGTTCTAAAGCAATTTCCTTCTATTTCGTATCTTCTGTAAATCAGCTTCTACATCATCTAGACGTCATTTTCTGTGTCGCCATCTTCTTCATCCTATAATAGTGTATAAGGCATTTCTAGATGTTCTTACTTTAGACATTCCAAGTATATGCTCCAGCCATTCAAGTTTTTCCGCTTTTAAATTTTATTATATTTGCACTGTCTTTAAGTACCTCTAATTCATAATTGTATGTAATTCTATAGGCACCATCATATAGCCCCACTCGACCAAATATTTATCTCAGTATATTACGTTAGAAGAACATCAGTTGATTTATGTCATTAGTTTTTTGGGTCCATGGTTCACAACCGTTAAGTTAAGTTAAGTTAAGTTTTAGTTTTCTTGACAGCAGCTTAGATTGGAATATTTTCAGGTTGGCGAAGCATCTCCCTAGTGTAAGTTCTGGGCTATATGGTGGATGCATCAAAACTGTCAAGTAAAGCTCTCTCAATTTCTGCTGGGTCATCAAAAATGTGTATGGTCTTGAATTATCATAATGGAACAAACACCACGCCCTCTCTGTTGATCAATTCTGGCCATTTTAATTCAATTGCTTACCTCAATCTCATTTATTTTTGAAAGTAAATATCGGAATCAATCTTTTGACCAGGATGTAGCAGTTCTTAATAAACAATTCCCTTTCAATCCTACCAAACACACAGCATTACCTTTATGGCTTCCCCTTGCTTTGTTCATTTATTTCGCACACTATTGTCGTACCTAATCTACTTTTTATCGCCCGTAAACATTCTTTTCAGTAACGGTTCGGTTTCGTTCTGTTTTAGCAGAGAGTCGCAAATGGATATTCGGTCCATTAAATTTTTCACTGTTAATTCATGGGACAGTCAAACATCGAAATTTTTTTTTTTTGTTTGAGACCAGCACTTAGCGGTTAATTCCTACTCAAGCAGTGCATTGTGCTGGTAGTAGGAAAATAGGTTGTGGGTAGGAGGATAGATTGAGTAGTGTATATGGATGTTCGATTTGAATTTGCTATGTCGTAAGTGACAGGGAAGACATTCGTAGGAAAATTATTCCATAAACGAACAGTCCAACCAAAGAACGAATTCTACCTATAATGCGTTGTGCGATTCACTGGACAATCAACTACAAAGGGATGCGCTCTACGAGAAATACAAGTACTACGTAAGAATATATGATTTTAAGGAATTAATTCCTTAATTTCGTCAGAACACATTCCGTTACAGTACCGATAGAACAGTGAATCGATAGAGTTGGCTACCCCACCGTCATTGATGAGCATCTTCGCCCTCTCCCGTACGCGTCGAGAAGCTCCAAAATAGACTTTGAACCACCGGCCCATACATAAGAGTTGTATTCCAATTTGGGTCGGAATTTCTTCAAGTGGCTGGTAGTTGTTTATTGATGAATGCCTTGTTATCTAGCAATTTTCACGCTGCTTATGTGCCGGTCTTTCTTACTCTTTTCATAATTTCATTGACTTTTTTAGTGATTGATCAACCAGAGCGAAATCCATCTTTAAGATCAAAATTATTGGATCGAAAGCGAACGAACCATTTCGCTGCTGTCTTTCCAGTTACAACATCAACTCCGTTAGCTTGTTTTTAATTATTCCGGCGGTGATCAATACTAAAGGCTTGTTTTAATTTACTTTATTTTTTGTTTGGTTTGAATTTCTGACAATGTAATTACAATCGCTTTATATTTAATTATTACACTTACGAGTAAAATTGTCTATTTAATTTGAATAAAAATAGAAAATGTGTCACTACCCATACACACCATAAATATGTGTTTTTAAATATTTACAAAATAAAAATCTTATTAATTTTTTTAAACAAATACAAAAACACACAAATTTCAAACAGAAACAAGAAAAACAAAAAAAAAAAACAATACCTTTGGGAAATTAATATCCTTTTGAAAATGCACGAGTCAAAGTCACGAGGCAGGAACCCGTGAGTTCAGCATTTAAGAGTTGCTAAGTGCAACTTAACAACAACATCACAACAGTAGCAACTATAACGACAACAACGACAACAGCAACAAAAACACAGTTACACCAAAAATAAAATGTTTGTGGAAATTCAAAAAAAGTAATAAAAAATAAAAGAGAAAAATAAAAATGATTTTCATTTGTTTTTAGTTAAAGAAGTGCGTTTATATCATATTTTCAACTGGCTAACTAAGCTAAGAGTGAAAGGAGCAAGAGGGAAGGGATATAGGAAAACTGGGGAAAAAACGAAGAGAATTAAATGAAATTTTGTAAAGGCAGCAGCAATTCATTCATTCATTTCGTTCATTCAGTACATCAACAAGATAAACGTTGATCTGCAATTACACATTTTGTTTCAACATTTGTTGCACATTCATTTATGCACATATTGTACATACATACAAACACACACACACACACACGCATACATCCATATACACATGTCGCGTTACAATCATATACAGTTCTTCTCATACATACAGAGTTTGCGTTGTTGTGACGACAGCAACATATAAAAAATCATATGAATAAATACTCTAATACACAAACACATGCACATAATAATATATTCATAAATGCATATACACATACATACACATGCGTATAAAATTTATTATATATATGTGTACATAAATTTGTATATATCCAGTTGTATCCCCGTAGCATTTTGTCGCTTTTATTACAACTTGTTTTATATAACAAACGAATGTTTATGGAAAAGGATAATTTTAAAGGAGTAATTTCCTAGCTGCTCAAATTGGGACTATCCTGTTAATAAATTTAATATTATTGATACACCTGTAGACGATTATTTAAAATAAAAAATGAAATACATTTTGAGAGTGAAAGATTTTATGGCTTTTTTTTAAAACTGCTTAAGTTACTTCAGCATTTATACACTTCAGTGAATCACTCATTCCTATCGTTTAAGGGAATAAATTTAAATCAAATGTACATAAGCACTATCATTAATACTCTGAGCGGGCACTCTTGTAGGGCACTGAGACCTTCCTAATAAACATCAGCATATCTGTAACTCTAATGGTGGATATGTCTCCCAATGAGACCCTATGTCCCCCAAAACATTTCCAATTTAACCTATCAAGAACCTCACATACACATCCACACTGTGTGTTTCGCCGTCTCTGATGACTGTGAAGTACAAAGACAGAATACATATCCTCATCAGATCCGCTCTTAGTCAACAATGGCCCATAATACAATCCGTTGGGAGTTTCAAGACCGACCTGCAATACTTGATAATTTTTGAGTCACACCCACATTCCGGTATGATCGCAACCTAAGTCCCTTTTGTGAATTCCATCAATATCATCTTGAGCAGGCACCCCTACAGAACATTGCGATCTATGAAATCTATGGTGCTCCTCCCAGTCTATAGCTTGTTCATCATATCTTCTGCCTTCCTAATGAACACCAGCATATGTGAAACCCTAATGGTGGCTATGTCTCCCAATGAGTCACTCTTTCTACTTAAACATTTCACATCTCAAACTATTAAGAACCCCATATTCTCACAATTTGCGTTTCGCCTTTGCTGATGCCTGTGAATGCAGTCCACAAACATCCTTTGCAGATGTGCTGTCGGCCTACAATGGCTCAAAAAACATCCGTCAGTAGTTTCAAGTCCAGCGTGCCATACTTGAGAACATCAGGTCCATATTCAAATTGCAGTCGTATCTCTAATTTCTCTTTGAGCATTCCAGTGCTCCAAACATCTGGCAATTTCCCATTCATTGAGTAGATTACAAATATTGGAAAGTGGTGCCAAGCAGTAGACTTCCGAACCTTTAAAGGGTTTCACGGAACCTTTTCTAGTCAAACATGTTTCACTGCCACTTATTCCACAGTGTCGAGATACCTAAAACGACTGGACCATATTCTTAGGGGCTAACCTTTACAGCGTATTGTAGCAATATTTGACTGGTCTAGGCAGCTTGGCTGTCAGAGCCTATATCAATAGTCTGATCCCACTGTCCAAGTTAATCTTTGCCCATATGGCAATGACCATAAATCTTCCCAGTGCTATAGATAAATCTCGGTTGGGTACATGAACAACAGCACCGACACAGTCATTGATTTTGGAGCCATCGGTTTACCAGTTGAGATCAAACTCACCCCGAACTGAGCCCCCACTAGATCCACAATCCTGGTCCGAGAATTCAATCCTGAATTTTTTGCAAAAGCACATATCCAAAGGCAATACATCCAGAATCAAAGATGGTTGTCTGACCACCTTGCGTAAAATGGACTAATTCCGCAATGCATTTGCTGCTGAACATGGACGTGTTCTCATTACCACTGTTATACCGAGGCAGGTAAGTCTCTGTAATCCGTCTCATTTATTCATGGTGGTAGTTTCCACAACCTTTCTTCACCAAGCTATCGCCCAGTAATATCGGTATATATGCATAACGTCATTCTTGGCGAAAGGCTCCATATCCTCTCATAGGAGTAACGACTTGCCCAAAGGGCTCTTATCACTTTATCGGTTGGAGACACTTTACTAAAGTGAAGAGATCATGTTCAAATAACATGATTCGAATTTGGTACTCACTGGTGATTTTCATCGTAAATGGTGGCGTTGATGAACGCATTGTATGCACTCGTGCCTCGAAAGGCGATATATATTCATAACGTCAGCATTGATGGACGCATTGTATTTACTCGTGCCTCGAGAGGCGTTGGGATATAACAGCGGCGCGATACTAACGTAAAACTGTAATTTACTTGCTCTGGATGGTACTGGCCAGCAGTGCACAGTCATTTGGGACTTACACTGGTAGTAAGATTTATGTTACGAAGCTTGACCGTAGGACCAATTCTGATGCCACGGTAGCCGTGCTCACTGACCTTCCTTACTATGATGAGGCCCTCTTGTGTGAGCACCGTGGTATCTGTGATTTATACCAAAATTGCGGGTAGAGCGTTAGCTCGGTGTAGTGTTACACTCTTAACCGTGTGCAGTGACCCGTAGGTCGGTAGTAGTTTAGATAATCTCCTTCACTTTACCAAGGTGTTGAGGTCATATCCAAATAACATATTTTAAAAATTAATATGATTTTCATTATAGGTAAAGGAGTTGGTTGAACCCATGCCTTGCGCACCGTGGGGCATGCCAGCATAGCGAGACTCATGTTAATCTGTAACTTACATGCTCTAAACGGTGCCGATGTGCGAGATCCAAATAAGCCTCCTATCTCGCATGTCATCATGACATTCAACCTCCCTAGAGAATTTGATGGTGTTACCCATAAAAGAAATACGGTAACAGGGAAACTTGTATCGCCTTGTAAAAGATACAACAAACGATTTTGAGTGATTTACAGAAGGCCCCTCCTGGGTGTATTAGTTTTACATCTCGCCCAGGGCCGCCCTTATGACATCACACAAGACACAAACACTACATAAGCGATTGCTTGAATATCTTACCTATTCAACCCTTCAATTAACTAAAGAAATTACGCTCTATTTTCTAACTGAAACAGTATCTTTTTATTCCTCTATTTAGTATGCATTCAGTTTTATTCATAAAGAATGAAATTTTTTTCTTTTAAAGCTTAAGAGTTTTAAAGCGAAAATATTTTATCATCATAAGCCTCGAGTAAGTCCGTAAAGATAAAATATAATACAACTAAACTTTTGTTTTTGCATTAAAAAGAAAAACTATATGAATAATTAATTCTTTGAAAGCTCTGCCATCATCAGTAAAGTATACCAATAATGGCACATGAAACATTTATTCATACAATTGTTTTACTGCTTCCTTCCATTTAGTAGTAGTTTATGCTGTTTTGAGTTTTTCAAATTGTGCAACTTGAAGTGTATGTATATGTAATTATGTGTATGTATGTGTGTATATACGTCAGTCAGGCAAGTATGTATACGCTGTTGTTGTTGCCAGTACTGCAACAGATTTCGAATGATACTTTTGCAGTTTCATATTTAACAGTAGAAAGCAAAATTGGCAAATATGAAAAATATTATTTAAAAAACTTCAATCCATTTCCTTAAACGAACGCCTGATAAATCAGTACGTTTTTGTTGTTAATTTAAAACAAAAATTGTTTATAACCATTTCTCCTCGACTGTTTTATCGATTCGCATACAAATTATATATTTCCACTCTATAGACAACACAGAGTATTACGTTGCGTTTATTTCTTTTTTTTCGCCTTTAATGTAGATTTTCATTTCGCAGTACTTTTATTACTTTTTATGATTTTAATTTAATTTTTTTTTTGTTTTTTTTTTGTTTTTTATAAGAGAATATTCTCATTATGTTATTTTATTTCACATTATTTTTTCTCATTTCTCTCATATCTGCTCATAAATTTATTACTTTCTAACTTCGTTTCCAACAACGTTTTTCTTTCTTTGTGTAGCGAGTTTTGATTTTTTCTAAAAAATAATTCATTCGCATTAAAATTAAATAAAAGGCATTTTATTTCAGTAATAAGTAATTTTGAGTCAAGTAACTATAAGCTAATTTAGTCATTATTGCTATTAATGATTTAGTGTGCGATATGTGCATACATAAGTAGATATATAAGTATATGGTACATATGCATTTCAAAATAATTTTTTATATATTTTTTTTTCGTTTTTATTTTCCATATTTCTGTATTCAAAAAAAGACCTTAAGTAGTTTATTAAATTGTTATAAGTATGGAAGCGAGATATATGCAATTTCATGTTTTTTCTTATGCAACCAATCAAGTCAGATGTAGGATATTAGTCCGTTTCATGAATTTTTAGGAATTTTGGCATTAATTTTTTTATTGCATATTTTTGCATATTTTGCTCATAATAGCATTTTTTTACATATTTCAGTTTCAAGAGCATGTTTTCGGCATTTTTTTCGTATTTAAACAGCCCTCTTAATCCATGGCATTCAACGATGAGTTGCCTTCCATTAGCTTAAAAGCATTTGGAAATCGAGCATATCCTTATGACTAAATGCCCCGTTACTAACGAAGTAACAAAAGCTAACGGGTCCGCCATCTAACGTTTTTTTTTTCAACTAGTGCTTATTTCGTCAATGGTAACACTTAGCTCACATCTGATATGACACATAATTAGTTTTATCCTTCCGCTCAACGAATATGGTTGTGTATACGATTGAATAACGCTGGGAAATATTGCGACATTACTTTGATCGATCGACTTACAGATGATGCCGATTTTGCCAAAAAGATCATCTTTTCAGATGAAGCTCATTTTGATCTTGGCGGGTATGTAAACAAGCAAAATTGTCGCATTTGGGGCACAGAAAACCCGCAGGCATACATTGAAAAGCCGATACACCCAAGACGAGTCACTGTTTGGTGCGGATTTTGGTCCGGAGGCATAATTGGCTCATTTTTCTTGGAAAATGAGCAAGGAGTGGCCGTTACAGTCAATGGCGATCGTAATCGGGCCATGTTGAACGAATTTTTGTTCACAAAAATTGAAAAGGTGGATATTAGCAACATTTGGTTTCAACAGGATGGCGCTACGTGCCACAGAGCCGAAGCTACAAGCGATGTTTTGCGCCCTGTTTTTGAAGATCGCATTACAGCCGCAGAGCTGATGTCGTTCGGCAACCTCGGAGCTGCGATTTGACACCGTTGGACTATTATTTGTAGGGTGCCGTCAAAGATAAGTGTTACGCCAACAAGCCAGAGACAATTGACGCTTTAAAGGACAATCATGAAGCCATTGGTGAAATACAGCTGCACACAATCGACAATGTGTTTAAAAATTGTACCGATCGTGTAGGCTACTGCCTGGCCACCCGAGGTAGCCATTTGAATGAAGTTATTTTCCATTATTAACCGGAGAGATTGTACTTTCAAATAAAAAAAGAAATTTGAGAAAATATTCAGTAGTTTTTTTTACAGCATTTTCAAAAAAAAATTTATTTGGCGGACCCTTTACAATCTTTCATAAACCGATGTCTAAGAAATATATTGACGATCTGGTGGCCACGAAAAATCTACAATGACGAACTTTTGGAATTAGCAAAACAGGAAAATATAAATTCTCAAATAAGGCGGCGAAAGTACGCCTGGCTAGGGCATACATTCCGAAAGCTTTACGACGAGATATGCCATATTACACTAGAATGGAATCCCTAATGTACGCGTAGGCTCTGAAGATCAAGGAAACAGGCAAAAACTTCAATACAATATAGATTCTGTGTAAACAGTCTATGTTCGTGATGGAATACAATAAAAGATAGAAATAAGAACGATAATGACCGTTGAGATAAAATCGAAGACAGTGTTGGACTGTAACAGAGAATTGGTTGAGTATACAGTTGGCGTCGCGTTACGCATTTTATGGGTTCCAAGCCACTATGGACTAATGAAAATACTAAAAACCCCACTATCAGGGAGAGAAAACTATTTAAATCGAATTTGAACAACGCAAAACCGCTAAAGCTAGCAAAGGAAAAATTTGAGGATCCTATGGGAAAATCGCTATCGACCAAGTTCAGAAACTGCCATTCTAACCGTTCTTTAAAAGCCTTTTGCACGTTCAAAGTACTTTGCAAAGACCTGAGTTTGTAAGGTAGAAGAGAAAAACTAGCGGAGGTGAGTATACACTTTGATGTACTCGCAAAGTTGCTTTGTTCTTCGTTCGTATTTATATGTAGTTGTGTTTGGTTACATGTTTTATTTGACATTTTCTTTTAATTTTTATTTCGCACAGTGAAGTTTGCTGAATTTTGTTTTGTTGTTGTTTGTTGTATTTGTCAAAGCAAAATTTGAACGTGCAAAAGCGAAACAAAGTTTAAAAGGAAATGTAAATGAATTTGACAAAGTACTATGCAAAGTTCTTTCATCGTGCAAAAGGTGTCTTAGATATAATAAAAACAAATTTTACTTTGTATTTGAGGTGCCACATCCACTTATACAATTTCGCCCATATTTCGACTGGTGATACGTATTGACTGCGAAGTTATTTAGACCAAATTCAGAACCTTCCACTATTACCGTTTCAAAGATATACAAAATTCAATATTTATTTTGTATGGGAGGTTCCACTCACACTTATCCAATTCCAACCACTTTTTGAGTGATGATTTTTACTGACCACCAAGTTTCCGTATTGAACCAAATTTAGAAAATTTTACTATTACCCTTCGAAAGATATACAAAAGACAGTATTTCCTATGTATGAGAGGTGCCTAACCCACTTGTTAATTTTCGCCAATATTTCAACTGATGATGTTGATTGACTAAGAAATTAGTTAAACCAACTTCAGAACCTTCCAATATTATCATTCCAAAGGTATACAAAATTCAGTATACACTTTCCCATTCAACCATTGCCGCCAACTTTTTGATTGATGACTTGTTTTGACCACAAAGTTATTTGCGCCAAATTTAAAAACTCTTACTGTTACCGCTTTAAAGATATAGATCAGTGACTCTCATCCATATTGTTCAGATTACGAAGTTTTTGAATTCGTTCTCAACTTGCTCAACGAAGGCAGAAGTGCACCATCCATATACACAATACGCAACAGACTTAGAGCCAATGGCAAAAATAGACGCTTAGTTCGCAAAATTCCTTACGTTAGCAAAGTCAGTTTGACGAAAAGAGTGAAGTTTTATGAAGAACATGTTTTAAAGCCACGATAATTTTAGAACAATATATTATGGACCAACGAATCCATGCTTCGACTGAAGTACTCACATAGCATGGTCTATGTATGGCGTAAGGCAGGTGATGCATTGTCTTATAAGTTTACATTGCCAACCGTAAAAGCGGTAGAGAAAAGTTTAATGGTTTGGGGGTGCATCTCCGCTCATAGAACTGGTGAAATATGTGTATTGGAAGGAAAAGTTAATGCTGCGGTCCATCTGAAAATTTGAGAAGAATTGGAAATTGCTTGATAGGTGAAGGTTTCATATTTCAGCAGGAGAATGTATGTACATATCTATACTGAAAATTCGGATTGCTGAGGCGGCACCTCAAAACCTAAGTCAACTAAAGGATTGCATAATTTCAAACTGGAAAAGTTTTCATCCTGGCGAATGCCTAAAGTTAATAAATACAATGGAATACCGACATGCTAAATTGTCCTTGCGAGGAGGTGGACACTGTGGTTACTAAGCAATCTGCAATAAAATTTTTTTTTTTTTAAATATTAATAGAAAAAAAAGCTGTTAACGTTTCAATTTGTTAGTTTGGTTTGGAAACTTATTTTTTCCACATACTGTATATAAACGTGAGATTGCTTACTTTTAAGAGGACGAAAGAGATGTAAACAAATAAACACAAATTAATACACAAAAAGTCTTTTTATTTAAATAGTGATGTGCTAATTACATAATTAAAATAAACACATTTTGTCGCCAATAATAAACATTTTTAATTCATTTGACATTTTAAGATAAAACCAACAAGACTTAAGCTGTTTTATTAAATACGGCTACTTTGCTATTCAATTTAACAAATCAAAGGATTTATCGAGTTAAGTAATAGCGTGTGTTAAATTGAAATATAAAATTTCTTTAACGTTAAGGTTTACTGGGTTAAATAAAAATAAATTTTCTTTATTCATAGAAACTATAAAAATTACTCATTAACGTAATATTTCCAACGTATATTTTTATCACATCATGTGGTCATTTTACTAATTCCCAATACATTATTGTAAAATCATTATAATTTCTGTGATAATAGATTTTTACAAAATGATATCTAGATATGCTACGTTTAATCATATCATATAATAGTTAAATGAGTTTTTGGCTTATACTTTTATATATACGAGTAGTATAATACCTGTTACTTCAACAATATACTATATAATTGCCAAAATCCTTATAATTCCAACTTGTATACAATATTATATTCACATATACATAAGTACACTTGTATCTGTATTAATTATGTCTATTGATTTCTAGAATCCGCACACATTTACAAACTCAAATTCGTAAAACGATTTTCCTAAAGGATAATGATTTCATAACACTATTGTTGTAAATTGTAATCCGACATAAGTACACTCGATCCTAAACAACATATTTAACGATTAAGTTTATATTATAAAAGGTAAGAAACGTTATCTGCATACATACATATGTATATGAATTCTTATAAAAAAGTATTTTTTTTCTATAATTTACAAAGGGATAATTTTCAATTCTAATGAAATATATTAAAAAATATGTGTAAGTAATAATATTGCATATTGTTACAAAAATCAGGTTGGGCACCCCTGCGTCTATTACATCGCTAAAAATAAACAAACAAAAACTGCAGGAACAACTATAGGCGGTGTTTACAAATACCCAAATCGACAACAACAAACATTAGCAGAGATAAAGTAAATAAAAATAACACAGCAACAACAAAAACTAACAGCAAAGAAAACAAGCAACAACAAATGCTAAGAGATGAAAAATGTAAATATTTACAGTCGCCTTAATTTACAAAATATGAAACTGCTTGCTCTCTTATAAGGGGTGTTTTTTATAGAGGTATAGAACTTGAATCTGCAATAAAACAACGATGGTTTATTTGATTGACATAAGTTTTATTTATCCGAAAGATAATCTTGTGGCATTACATTTTAAATATGATTTCTGGCATATAACCGCCACGGCTGGCGCGGAAGTAGTCCAATCTGGACGTCCAATTTTCAATGTCTTTCCAACATTTGTGGCCGTATATCGGCAATAACACGGCGAATGTTGTCTTCCAAATGGTGAAGCGTTTGTGGCTTTACCGCATAGACCAATGACTTTACATAACCCCACAGAAAGTAGTCTAGAGGTGTTAAATCACAAGATATTGGAGGCCAATTCACAGGTTGAAAACGTCAAATTAGGCGGTCATCAAACGTGTCTTTCAATAAATCTATTGTGGCATGAACTGTGCGACATGTTGCGCCGTCTTATTGAAACCACATCTCCTGGACATCATGGTTATCCAATGCATGAATAAAAAGTTAGTAATCATGGCTCTATACCGATCACCATTGACTGTAACGTTCTGGCCACCATCGTTTTTGAAAAAGCACGGACCAGTGATTCCACCAGCCCATAAAGCGCACCAAACAGTCAGTTTTTCTGCATGTAATGGGGTTTCCACATACACTTGAGGATTACCTTCACTCCAAATGCGGCAGTTTTGTTTGTTGACGTAGCCATTCAACCAGAAGTGCGCTTCATCGCTAAACAAAATTTGCTTATGAAAAATGAAAAAAAAAAAAAAATTTATTTATTAAAAATGAAGCGTTGTTCAGGCGTGTATCTATTCATGAAGAATTGCCAAATCAAACTGAGAATAAGTCAGTTGACAGCTCACCACCATCTTGAAAAGTAATGCCAACTTAAATTTCTATACCTCTATAAAAAACACGTTTTATTAGCCTCTGACTATAAACATGTTTTACGGTATTGCAAAGGTGTTGTAGGGTGTAATTTTAGTTTTGCAGAAAAAAACTCCCTTGAAATTCTTAAATTGATCCAAGAGGAATATAAAATATCATTATTTACTGCAAATTTTATAGTTTATGAAATAATTAGTTGTAAAATCTAATTTACAAAATTTCACCTTAAATTATAAACACATAGTATGTACATACATATTAATATATATTAATAATGAGTAAAACCATTAGATAATAAATCTTGATAATCCTGTTTGTATATAAATTTTCTCAATAATTTTTGGCATAAGCTTTTGAATTTTCTATTAAACCACATGCATTTGGAATTCATTATTTAGCTTTTTTAGATATTTTCTTATAAACTGCAGTTGCTTAGTTACAAAATCCTGTAGTTTAGCTGTAATTATGATGAAAACAAATATATTTCATTTGTAAAATGCCTGCTTATACTATGTACAGAGTTATGTTGTATTTTATTATATAAAAATAATAATTTAATTAATAAAGGTTTTTTCGTAAATCAGCGATTATCTATATATAACTACAGTGGAGAGAATATATTAATGATTTTAACTACAAATTTACTTAATATTCATATAAAATAATGAAATTAAAATTTAATATGTACAGGGTCCGCCAAATATTTTTTTTTGAAAATGCTATTAAAAAAAACTACTGAATATTTTCTCAAATTTCTTTTTTTATTTGAAAGTACAATCCTTTCGGTTAATAATGGAAAAAAAATTTCATTCAATTTGCTGCCTCGGCTGGCCATGCAGTAGCCTACACGATCGGTTCAATTTTCAAACACATTATCGAATGTGTGTGCAGCTGTATTTCGCCAATGTCTTCACGAATATTGTCCTTTAAAACGTCAATTGTCTCTGGCTTGTTGGCGTAACACTCACTTTGATGGCACCCCACAAATAATAGTCCAATGTTGTCAAATCGCAGCTCCGAGGTGGCCAAACGACATCAGTTCTGCGGCTGATAATGCGATCTTCAAAAACAGGGCGCAAAACACCGAGTGTAGCTTCGGCTGTGTGGCACGTAGCGCCGTCCTGTTGAAACCAAATGTTGCTAATATCATCCTCTTCAATTTTTGTGAACAAATATTTGTTCAACATGGCTCGATAACGATCGCCATTGACTGTAACGGCCACTCCTTGCTCATTTTCGAAGAAAAATGGCTCAATTATGCCTCTGGACCAAAATCCGAACCAAACAGTGACTCGTGTATGCGTGCGGGTTTTCTGTACCCCAAATGCGACAATTTTGCTTGCTTACATACCCGCCAAGATCAAAATGAGCTTCATCTGAAAAGATAATTTTTTTTGGCAAAATTGGCATCTTCTGTAAGTCGATCGCAGGCCCAGATTTCCAGTGTTTTTCAAGCGTATACACAACCATATTCGTTCATCGGAAGGATAAAACTAATTATCTGTCAAATCAGACACGAGCTAAGTGTTACCATTCACGAAATAAGCACTAGTTGAAAAAAAAACGTTAGATGGCGGACTCTTTACATGGTGGTCCAACCATAATGCACGATGTCAAGTTATTTTTTGAGAAATTCAACCATAGAGAGGTACATACTTGGACACCGCGTTAAGATTGTTGAAGTCTTAAGGAAATGTGGAAACACCTGTGTATGCTCGCTCAGTTGGTTTTGCGGAAAACATTGCTGTTGTTCGCTATAGTGTAACGCTGGGGTATGACTCAGTCTATCTAAGATCGGAACAAAGGTCATACGACTATTTTCCTTCGTATTTCAACTTTATTATAATCCCTTATTTTCTACACTACAGTTAAAACTACCACTGGTTTGGTTCGGGGAGTTGGATTTGGCCAAGAAATCAGATCGTCTGGCAGTTAATCTGGCAGTATTAGTGAAACGGTTGTTGGTAATTAATTCAGCAGAGTTAAAGATACAGTTGTCTGTGGTAGGTCTGGAAGGACAAAAGGAACTGTTGTCGGTGATTAATTTGGCAGGATCACAGGAACGAGTATCTGCAATTAATCTGGCAGGATTACAGGAACTTTTGCCGGTGGTTAATTTGGCAGAGTCACAGGAACGGGTATCTGCAATTAATCAACCCAATTGTTGGATAAATTCGGGAAATATTACAGTTGGCGGTATTTTATTGAGACGGCAAGAGAGTCGCCCTTGTTACCCGTCTCCGTTAGTACATTACAATGGTAACAGAATAAATGCGGAAGACCTTGTCACCAACTACTTATAATCCAATTGTTGGGCAAATTTGGGAGACCTTACAATTGGGGGTTAGTAATAAATTTATTAAGACGCCCAGACAGTCGCCTTGGTTACCCGTCTTGGAAAAGAAGAGTCAGTTTTAGTCAAAACCAACTCTTCCCAAAATCACTCTTAAACTGTGATCACTTACGTTAAAAATATTATGAACACAAAGAGAATTTGCTGTCAACAAATGTTCACGAACGAAATGTAATATTCTCATTGGGTTCTATTTGTACGGTAATTATTGTTATTAGCTGACTGTGTATTTGCTCTTATCATATTCTAGTGCTCTGTCTTGTTATTATTTTACCTTGTCTGTGTATTGTTGTTGTACTTTGTAACATCACTTTACAATAGTGTGGCAAACGTTGTCATGCAAGAAATTGATTTCCTACCAAAAATTTTCTAAAATTCTACCATAACCGTTTGCAGCCTACCAAAGATTCAAGTAAGAAATGAAAAAACTAATTTTTTTAATTAAAATCTAGTTTAGTTAAGAGTCTTTACACATGGAAGTACCTCCTTGAAAGTTGCTATAAATTCCTATTCCATACTTTATCCTAAAGCTGTCTTGAGTGTGACGAAAAACAAAAGGTTTAGCAAAAGAACGAGGAATTCCGACATGAAAACTAAATGCCAACGATAAAACATGGTTGTAGGCAATGAAGATCGTCGGCTTTTAAGTTTCATTTAAATTTATACAGAAACTACTATGTATCGTTTCACATATTTGAACCGAATTGAGGACAATTCGAGGCAATCTGTGAAAAGGTGGATCATTCGGAAGCTGGTACATGTATAATGCAGGTAAAACAGCCTCTGAGCAAAAGAACATAGAGATTTTACACTCTAGCAATTTTTGTTAACACTAATAAAAATTGCTCATCATTGAAATCAAAGTTGGATTATTATCCATATTATGTAGGGGGTTTTTGAGAGCAAAAATCTATCAAACCAACCAAACTACCAAATTGTTTTTAATGAATGAAAACTACCAATTTTGGTTCAATCGGACCAAAACGGCAACGCTGAGTGTGGCAGAAGAGCCGTCAACTTCGGCTCGTCGTCGTTCTTAAGAATTGTACACCTCAGAAACATCACTGATGCGAATTTTGAATAAACATTTAAAACTACATGCTTATAAAGTTCAATTGACGCAAGAGGTGAAGACTACCGACCATTTGCAGCGCCGTCAATGTGTGGAATGGTTAATTGAACAGACAGAAGTGAATGGTAACTTTACAAAGAAAATCATCTTAAGCTACGGGATGCACTTTCTCCTCAGTGCATTCGTTAACAAGCAGAATTGCCGCAATTGGGCAAATGAAAATCAACGAGTGATTGTTGCAAGGCCGATGAATCTACAAAGAGTGACTTTTTGATGCAGTACATGAGCTGGCGGCGTCACCGGTCCGTACTTCTTTGAAAATGAGGTCGGCCAAGCAGTTATCGTGGATGGTGTTGGCTATTGCGGGCTTTTTGTGGCCAGAAATTGAGGGTATAGACCTGGACGATATGTCTTTTCAACAGGATTGTGCCACTTACCACACAGAAAACGAAACCATGCCTATGCTCGCGAAATTCCATGGCCGTGTTATCTAATGTCGTGGCGGTGTTAATTGGCCGCCACGATCATGTTAATAGACACCGTTGGACTTCTTTCTTTGCAAAGAAAAATTCAAGAGCTAAAGTATGAGATAATTCGGCTCCTTAACGACATTGAGCCTCAATAATGTCACAGAGTCATTGAAAGTACGATCCAACGGATAGAGGTATTCCATCGAAGAAGTGGCAAGCAATTGGCCGATATATTTTTTTTTCATACAAAATTGTCTAGATCCTTCTATTATAATAAAAAAGATTATGATATTTCTCTGAAAACTTTTTGATTTGTTTACAATTAATATGGTGCGTTTTTGTTGGACTACCCTTTATTTTAAAAGATTTTTTGACTGAAGTGATGTAAGAATTAAATTATTTTGTAGGCGAAAATGTTATTCATAATTTTCTACGATTATTGTGAAGAAAGAATATTCTAAAGCGATGCTAGTACAACGTTGACTAATCGATTTATTACTCAGCATAGTCTCCCTCAAGCTTTACACATTTAGCGCAGGTTTCTCTATTTTTCGTTTAATGCTAGCATTGGGTATTTTTTTACATAATAAAACGAAAACACATATTTTTAATACCAATTAAACGGGCTTTGATTTCGCCAAGTGTTCACCACGACAGGCATTCTTGGAATGTCGATTTCCAGGTATTTAATTGTACCTGGTTTATCAACGTAGACAAGTGACTTTACATAACCGCAAAGTAAATAATCCAAAGGGTTGTGTGGCATATGGCCCCGTCCTTTTGGAAACACAAAATTTCTAACCATGTCCATATACCGTACACCATTGATCATCATCACGGTTTTTGAAGACATACACACATATGCACCAATAACTCCGACAGCTCATAAAACGAAACAAGTCGCAATTTTCTGTAAATATAATGGGTGTTTAGACAAAAGCTTGTAGATAATCATCACTCCAAATGCGACAGCTCTGATTATTTAAAAAATTTCAACAATTTTCAAGCGTTGCTAAGATGTGCGTCAAACCATATTGAAATGTCAAACCTACCCAAACAAAAATCAGCTATCAGCTGTTAATTCGGTTGTAGAATAAAACAGTGCTGCCAACTCAAAGTTATTTACTTCTAAAAAACAACCAATACTATGCTTCTCAAAATATGCGTTAATTTTAAATAATGACTTTTTTGACTAAAATCTCTTACCACACAGCAGCCATTTCTATAAATTGAAAAACGGCAAATTGTTGCATAAAATATTCTGAATTAGGTAGCATTCAGCAACTTTTTTCTCTAGCTTCTCTCAATATTAAGTCCGTCCAGATATTAACTGGTTATCATTTTACCTTTTTTCAAGGTAATCTGAATGTATTACAAACCTATATTGAGCGCCTTGGTGAGCTAGAGCGTAGTTAATTAGAGCGGCGATCGTAAGTTCGATTCTCACCAGAGAAACTGATCTGTTGCCGTACACCGAGAATATGATTAAAAATACTTTGCCCTTAATAACTACAATATATGGTATTTTGCAATTGTATCGTAATTCAAATAAATAAATAATACAGACTTATATTAGCATTTTTAAGCACTTTTGCACACTTTTGTCACAAACCGATGCAAACAATTGTTTGCATAGCTCGTGAGCTTCACCTACATACATAAATTGGTGACACGGTTGTTGGTTGGTTAGTTGATTGGATTATAGCCACTACGAATGTCAGCTTGTGTCCTCGGACACAGTTTTGAAGATTGCCATAAAAACTCGAAACCGTATGATGTCTGGAATTGCCATACATTCGGAAATCAAGCTGCACACTGAGCGCAAGGGTAAGACTTACATTCTCTGATAGCCAGGCTGCCTGAAGTGCACTTGGCTCCAATCGTATGACATCTAGACTGGTCAAATATTGCTATGGTATGTAATTGCAGTTGTTTTGAATACACGGACACTGTGCGATAGATGGTAATGAAACAGCGGTTGCATTGTCTAAAATAATTTCAATGACACCGTGTTTTGATCTGGAGCCTTAATGTGCAGCACCACTTACTACCATCCTAAATTTGATCAAGGATTTGGAAATTACCAGATGTTTGGAACAGTTGAGTAATCTCATTGGCATATCTACCATTATGGTGGATATGCAGGTGTCCGTAGGAAAGCAGCAGTTCTGCTGAACAAACTGTTGACCAGAAGGTTCACAATAATAGGTCACAGTGTTCTGCAACAGTGTCTTGTCAGCATGATGATAATTATAACGATGATGTCAGAAATACCTCAGACTCAATCCGTCAGGTTAAGATTTCTGGTAATCGGATAGTACCCAGTAAACTCAGCCCACATCCCTTCTATCATGACCAATAAGCGATAGAGTACTTCTCAGGCCAAGTCAGATTCGTGATGCTGCTAGACTGTTCTTACATCTGCTGTCCACCCGATCTAGGCAGAACTCAAGAATAACCCTTTGCAGCGATTCTATGGGCGGTGCCACCGGCCTTCGTCCATTCGATGCCAATCATTCGCCAATATTCGGTTGTACTTATTGACGCGTGTTAGTAACTGTGGCACCTATCTCGTGAACAGCTTTTTTATATGCGAATATATACCTAAAACGTAATTTGGCCACTCGGTTGAGATGTTTACTGTCATAGCTATTTCAAGCACTTTCATTTTGACGAATTTTCTAAAGCTGCGTTTACAAAATTGTCGCAATGCATCAATTATTGGTACAGCATTCGAGTGACGGCCTAATAAGTAATAATGCGGAATGCGCAATAAAAATATCAAAAATTCGCCAATATTGATAGTCTTCTTATGCGACAATCGAAGTTCATAATTCGTATCAATATTTAAATTCTGTAATTTGTTTTCGCAGAATAAATAAATAAATAATTTTGATATTTCATGAGAATAAAGCACAATATAAATTGTATCAATTGCGACAATCGTGTGATCCTGGCTTTATTCACTGAGAACAGTTGAAGCTATATAGGGTGATTTTTTAGGAGCTTTCAGATTTGATTTTAAAAAAAACAAAATTTAAAGAAATGTATTTATTTAAGTCGATAGAATATATATTGACTGCGGCTCCGCCTCAAATAGTTCATAGGCTGGGTCCAATTTTGGCATACTGTTTCCAACATATCGGCCGGTATCTCACGAATGAATTCTTCAATATTGGCTTCCAGTGCATCAACAGTTGCTGGCCTATCCCTATATATGTAACTTAGCCCACAAAAAATAGCCTAAACGCATTAAATCGCACGATCTAGGTGGCTAATTGACCGGCCATAAACGTGAAATCAAATGTTCACTGAAATCGCCTCTCAATTGGGCCATTGTCTCGCGTGTCGTGTGACATGCGACACCAGCCTTTTGAAACCACATGTCGGCCCAGCCCAGCTCTTCCATTTCAGGAAAAAAAAATTTGTAATCATTGCACGATAGCGCTCACTATTCACAGTTACGTTCCTGCCTTCGTTGTCTTTGAAAAAGTATGGTCCAATGATGCTACCGGCCCATAATCCAAACCAAACAGTACATTTTTCGGGATGCATCGCTAATTCTTGCAATGCTTTTGGCTGCTCTTTACACCAAATATGGCAATTTTGCTTGTTCACGTATCCATTTAACCAGAAATGAGTTTCATCGCTGAACTCTATTTTCCGATATAAAAGTTCTTAATCGAGCATGAATTTTTATAATAATCTGCAAGCGTTGTTCGTTTGTAAGTCGATTCGTGGTTAAATTATGGACCAAACTGAACATGTTTGACAGTAACATGTTACACGAAAACAGTTAAGTTGCTAAAAACAGTGTTGTCAAAAAGAAAGTTGCTAAAAAATCACCCGATATATGCTAATATAATAATAACTAAACTCAGTAAACCATTTTTTTATTTTTATAATTTTTTTATTTCAGTGAGACTGATTTTAAGTCAAAAAAAGATTCAATCAACACATAAGATGGTGGTAAATTTAAATCAATAGACACAACGTGCTCAAAATTCAAGAGCAGCCCATTAGCAGTTTACAATTACCGGAGCTGTATTCCGTTTAAGGTTGCTGCGCTAAAAAACAAGAAGTCATTGCCGGTTATATAATGGAAATGGACTTTTGTCGCATATGAATTGTTCGATCTAAGCGAATGAGTTTTCTACTACCTAACTCACTGGCTGGATTGTGTTTATATCCCTTTCTTTAAGCACGGTGTTATATTACTATTCCAATACCGGATTTTTAATGTTGTCATGCATAAATTCACATCACTGTCGCATTTCAAATACATTTTTGGCATTTGGCATTTTAAATATACTTTGTGCTTGTTGCTGTTGTTATTGTTGTTATTATATAACACTTTTTGTTATAACCGCCCTTTTCCGCTATCACTTTTTGCCCATTACCTGTTGCCACATGTGTGGGACGATTATGACGACGTTTGTAATGAAGTTGAAGCAGGTTGTTGAAACTGATGTGAGTATATGATGGATTCATTATCATACATATTAAACGGATGCCACTCTATATGCCACACACATGCATACATATATGGTTTCACATATTTCCAATTGTATAGGTTTGTGTAGTTGGGTATGTGTGTAAAATTAGATTTTAATAAAATTATAATTTAGAAGGAACCTGGATCATTTACTCTACTCATTTCATATATTTTCATGTCAATCAAATGTTCGCACTCTTACTGACATACACGAATGTGTCAAATATTTACAGAATATTTTACATGCCATGCCATGTGTAAGTTTTCATTCTTTTATTTTACATACTCGTATACGAGTATATCATTAGATTTGTATGTTTTGTGTGGATTAATATGTTGCATGCTGCATGTAAATATTTTATAAAACAATTTAAACAGAATAATTTTGTCATATTTTTGAAAATCATTTTTTTGTTTTAGTTTTCTAAATATGTATTTACTGAATTCTTATGAAAATTGTAAGCAAATGTTTCGTTAATAATTGGATTTTTTTTCGGTACTGCTGGTTAAGAACAAATGAATTCAAATTAAATGCTGTGGGAATCACAAAAAATGTGAAAATTATACGCACATGGGAAAATATTTGTAAAAGTAAAGTAACATTTGTAGCCGACTGTATATTAATTTATTTCTATTTTATATCTGAATTATACTTTTTCTTACATACCATATGTACATATATTCTTGTATTTATTGATTTATTAATTAAACTATTAAATTAAATTAAAATATTTATTAAAACCCTTCCCTTATATTACTTATTAATTACTTTTCATAATTGTAAGCTTTTATATATGTTAACCATAAATGGAACTCTGTTTGATAGAACTATATCAGCTGTATTGATATCACATGTAAATTAAAATTATCACATATTCCCTTTTATGCTATATTCTAATTGCAACCAAGCTTAATTACTTACTTAATCTAAAGGCGATTTGATTTTAATAAAATTCATTCCTTTGCCAGCGCTTCAGCTGTAAGCACCGACATCGGAAGAAATCATATTTGGAATATTAATAAATTAATAAAACCAACGTAGCCCTTGTTGACTTTTCTAGGACCTTGTGGATGTTGTTTGGTTGAGGATTTAAGCTGACCTAGTGACTCTTAAGTCCCAACCTATAAATTTAAATAATTACAACACCTAAGTTAGCACCTCGCTATACATTTAGTATTTAATTGTAATAAGAAATATATGTTCTTCTCTGGCTTTATACATATATTGCAAACGGCTTAAATTATTTTGATTTTATATTTTCATTGTTCAATACAACCATGTAAGTAGACACATAGGTAGCATATTAAGTTTGGGAACAAATTTGTAACACATATACTGAAATAATTTATTAATTTCTTGTGTTTTTTTTATAAAAATACCTTTTTGTTGGTAGGAAAGTGTTTATTTTTCAATATCGACCTCTACGTTCGACACACATCCCTTACCACTAAAATAGTTTTGTAAATGTAGAAACAGAAAATACTCGAGATAGACTTAATTCGCAGTATGCTTGATGGCTGTGCATAGTGATTATTAGAACCACTAGATTGTGTTGGTATTGCTAACTATCAAATTGTTATGATCTTGCTAAGGTTGGGATCTAGTTAGCTAACAAAGTTCTTATTTTTGTGCCACTTTCACCCTAATAATCCCATCAATATTATTATTCTTTGTTCGGTGTATTTTTAGGTAACCATGCGAGCATGCGCAGGTGTTTTAACATTTCACACAGACACGGTTTGCTGAAATTGGCGCACGATTCTCCCGATTGTAGACACATTTGGTCGATTATGCTGACCAAAAAAAATCACGAAGTGCACGAAATTAATTTTGATTTGAACGCCTATTTTCGTAAAAGGCTTCAACAATCTTAATGCTCTGCTCAAATGTGTACCTCTTCATGGTTGAATTTGTGAAATACTGAAAAAAAGAAATGTCAAATTAAGTTGGGCAAAAAACTTGACGTTAAGGCGTGACTCACAATTAATATCGTACATTAGTGTTGGACCACTTTTTATATACATATCAGTGAAACAGCGGGAGTGATTTGACAGGCGGGTATTGCATATATATATGTAAAGGGTCCGCCATCTAACGTTTTCTATTTCTTTCTTTTTCAACTAATGCTTATTTCATGCCTAATTTGACAGATAATTAGTTTTATCCTTCCGCTTAACGAATATGGTTGTGTATACGCTTGAACTTCGCTTCGCTAAGTGGGCCTGCGATCGACTTACAGAAAGTGCCGATTTTGCCAAAAAAAAAAAAATCATCTTTTCAGATGAAACTCATTTTGATCTTGGCGGGTATGTAAACAAGCAAAACTGTCGCATTTAAGGCACAGAAAACCCGCACACATACATTCAAAAGTCGATACACCCAAGGCGAGTCACTGTTTGGTGCGGATTTTGGTCCAGAGGCATAATTGGGCCATTTTTCTTCGAAAATGAGCAAGGAGTGGCCGTTACAGTTAATGGCGATCGTTATCGGGCCATGTTAAACGAATTTTTGTTCACAAAAGTTGAAGAGGAGGATATTAGCAACATTTGGTTTCAACAGGACGGCGCTACATGCCACACAGCCGAAGCTACACTCGATGTTTTGCGCCCTGTTTTTGAAGATCGCATTATCAGCCGCAGAGCTGATGTCGTTTGGCCACCTCGGAGCTGCGATTTGACACCGTTGAACTGTTATTTGTGGGGTGCCGTCAAAGATAAGTGTTACGCCGACAAGCCAGAGACAATTGACGCTTTAAAGGACAATAGTCGTGAAGCCATTGGTGAGATACAGCTGCACACAATCGATAATGTGCTTAATAACTGGACCGATCGTATAGGCTACTGCATGGCCAGCCGAGGCAGCCATTTGATTGAAATTATTTTCCATTATTAACCGAAAGGATTGTTTTTTCAAATAAAAAAAGAAATTTGAAAAAAATATTCAGTAGTTTTTTTTATAGCATTTTCAAAAAAAAGTTTATATGGCGGACCCTTTAGATGAAAAAGAAATACGATGTATACAAAATCTTTATTGGCATCAAACTGCTGAAGTAAAAAATTGGTATCACGTTTACAGAGCAAATAAACATTAACAGAGGAGTCAGAGCCCCCTTTTATTCAATATATACTGTGAACGCATTTTCCAAGAAGCTCTAGGCAATAACAACGAGGGTACGAAATTAAATGGATTTAATATTAACACAATAAGATATGCGGATGATACTGCTCTTGGCAGATAGTTTGGATGACCTTCAATCGTTGGCAAATGCAGTTATGGTCTCAAAATAAACGTCAGTAAAACTATGTATATGATAATAAGTAGAAAAAACACATACAATAATACGATTTTAAAAAGTCAGAACACACCAATAGAGCGAGTACGAAAATTTAAATACCTTGGTTGCTGTATAAGCGAAAACTGGGATACCTCCATGGAAATCAAATGTAGAATATAAGCTGCGAGAGCAGCAGAAAGAAAGTTCTCACAAAGCGAGGTTTTAATATCAGTTTAAAACTGAGGTTTGTGAAATGTTATGTTTGGCCTGTTGTGTTGTATGCTATGGAGATATGGACGTTGAAGATAGCCGATATGAGTAGATTGGAAGCATTTGAAATGCGGATATAGAGAAAATTATTAAAAATATCTTGAATAGAAAGGATAACAAATACACAATTGCTTAAAAGAATTGGCAAAGAACGAGACCTATTTAAAAATATAAAACATAGAAAAACGGCGTATTTAGGTCATATAATGATAAATGAAAAGTACCATCTACTTCAACTTATACTAGAAGTAGGCCAAAAAAGCATCATGGCTGCCAAATATACGGCATTGGGCGGGCATAGGAAGTGTTGTACATTTCTTTAACAGCAGCCAGGAGTAGAAATGTGGTCTCTGAGATTATTAGAAATATTACATAAGATATATAGCTTTAAGTAGGTGATATGCATTACGATGGATACTATGTATTGTAAATAGTTTAAGTCTCACAATGAATTAATAAATTGTATGGTCGCTTACATCCGATATCGAATTGGCAGATCAAGAAGAAGAAGAAAAAATTTTAATTTGTTCCGAATAAAATTCAATTTGTGTTGTACAAAAATTTAATTGGTATTGAAAAATCGTTAATTTGAGAGTAAAAAACTATACATACACCCATTACTTACATAGCAATTAAGTATAAAAATTTCTGCCCTTTTGGTAAATGATACGTACATATATGCTCTGTTTTTATTAGGGCAAAGAGTATTAAACAGTCGTTTTTAAATGCCTTTTTTATTAACAAAGAATATCTAACAAACAAAATTTTCGATTTATAATTTTCTTGTTTGTTCAAAATAAAAGAAAAACGTTAAAGATAAAAAACGTTTTCATTTATTACCTAAAAAAATAAATATACTGAAATATTCTATTACAGGTTTATGACTCATTCATAAAATGCTATTGTCAGAAATTCGTTTTATCACACCTAGCGTTTCTATGGTGTAAAAGGTGTGATACATTGGCAAACATTTCCTTACAAACATCGCAAATAGCCAATCGCATACATGGATAACTTACATTTACTTGCCATTTATACTGGACCGAGAAGTCTTAAAAGAAAGTTTCAGAATAAGTCAACTCATGTCAGGCAGCCAAGATCATGTAATTGGACCTTCTTAATTTTTTGCTAAGCCAAGTCCTAAGTCTGCGTAAGTTATCTAATCAACATTAAAAAAGCTTTTGCCTCAATAACGCGACATATATTGAAACTTGTCTTCTTAAATAAAACGACATTAAAAGCGAAGACAGAGCGCCTATTGTAATCAAGTGCACTTCGATACATAATGTTACTAGAATAACACTACCGGCGTTGCTAGGAGCCTTTGTGTTGTTTACCTATACTTATAAGAAAAATGTAAATGGAATGCATTAAAATTAATGATTTGTATTGACTACCAAGTCACTTAGACCAAGCTCAGAAACTGCCATACAAAGCTCAATATTTTCTTTTATTAGAGGTACCAAATAATTTTGTGGTCAATATAAATGATCACACAAAAGCGGGAAAGTAAGTTGTCCAGGTATGCGATTGACTGCTTGCGATGTTTGCAAACAAATGTTTTCCAATGTATCACCCGCTTTAGATTTGTAAGCAAGATGAAGTATTAAAAACCAATGAAGAATTAAACCAAATAAGATAGAGATTTTATGGAACTTTGAGAAAATTTTTATTAAACGCAAATCTTTGAATATATAGATCACAAAATAAAGATATGTTTTTTATTAAATAAAATATTATTTGCTACTGAAATACATTGCCGTTAACTTAATTAAATTTAAAGGTGGACTTACGTGACATGATTTTGCATGTGTTTTTTAAGTTTAAGATTCATATGTTTTTCTTTGTGTCTGTTAAAATTAGACAATTTGCATCAGGCTTATAATCTTTACTCACAAACGTATAAGTACAATTACATACGTAAATAAATACCAGCGTCATTCGTTTGCAATACGGCAGAAAGCCGCCGCGAATTTGTTTGATTGTGTCATTAATGTTTTTTTTTTTTGTCTAAATTACAATTAAAGTAAAAATGGTTAAACTTGTATTAAAAAAATAATATAGTACTTGTCTTATTGTTATTATAAAGACAAAATGAAATAAAAAAAAATAATTTATTACTTTTATAAAATGTTTCTTTCTGCCGGCTAATGATACCGCACATAATCGGCTGCCGACGAATGTTTGCACACAGCATGGATATTTAATATCATATGTGTGCACATACGAAATTAGGGCGTGCTCTAATTGAAATTTTGTCAAAAGACTTTACTTGTGTTTTCCACACAAGCAATTTTTTACAAGTCACACATGACCCTTTTTACTCATGTAAAATATGACATGTACAGTGCCAAAAACATGTCATGTAAGGGTGGCTCAAGACGTTTTTTTTTTTAGAAAATTATGAAAGGCATTAGTTTCATTAAATTTCTAAAAAGCAAAATTTTTCCCTTGTGTATTAATAAAAAGACCCAAATCACTAGTACCTGTTTCGCATATTGCCGTTTAAAAGCGAGACAGATATTAGTACTTGTTTAAAATCACCACTTTTAAGTGACACAAGGGAAAAAATAATGTTTCGTATAATGTCTCGTTCATAAGTGGCAATGTGAGGAACGGGTTCTAGTACCCGCACCCGTTTATAGTGTGTTAAGACCACAATTAATTAAAGGTAATAAAAACAAGCATTTTAAGTAATTTTTTTTTTTTTTTTTTTTTTTTTTTTAAAGCCAAAGTTTTGAGCCGCAACTTCTTTGAGTCATTGAAATACGTTCAGCGTGATGAATTCGAAGAACCAACAATAATATATAGGTGATAAAATCAAACGCATTTCGCGCACTTCGTGATTTTTTTTTTTTTTGATCAGAATAATCGACCAATATGTCCACAATCAGGAGAACTGTGCGCAAATTTCTGCAGTAAATGTGGAAACACCTGTGCATGCTCACTCAGCAAAAAAGCCGCCAACCTCGACTCGTCGTCGTGTTCAACAATTGAACATCTCACGAATATCACTGACGCGAATTTCGAATAAGGATTTAACTGATTCAGGAGCTGAAGCCTACTGACTATTTCTAGCGTCGTCAATACTCCAAATAATTAACTGAACAAACAGAAGTGAATGGTAACTTTACAAAGAATATCATGTTCAGCGACGAGGCACACTTTCACCTCATTGGATGCGTTAACAAGCAGAATTGCCATATGTAAATCCACGAGTGTGTGATGAAAATCCCATGCATTCACAAGGACTAACTGTTTTGTGTTTGATCTATGGGCTGGCGGCGTCATCGAGCCGTACTTCTTCCAAAATGAGATCAGCCAAGCAGTTACCGTAAATGGTGTTCGCTTGCGCAAGATGATAACTGACTTCTTATAGCCAAAAATTGAGGATATGAACCTGGACGATATGTGGTTCAAAGAGGATGGCTCCACTTGCCACACAGCCAACGAAACAATGGCTCTTTTGCGCAAGAAATACAATGGCCGTGTTATCTCATGTCGTGGCCGCCACGATCATATGATTAGACACCGTTGGATTTCTTTCTTTGGGAATATATAAAAGAAAAAGTGTACATCAGTAAGCCAAGAACGAGTTAAGCGCTAAAGAATGAGATAATTCGGTATATTAACGACATTGAACATCAATTATGTCATTGAAAATATGGACCGACGGATAGAGGTATTCACCTAATAATAATTGTCAGAGATCCTTCTATTACAATAAGAAATATTAGGATAATTCTCTGTAAACGTCTAGTTTTATTTACAATTAACAGCGTGTGTTTTGGTTGAATCACCAGGTATATAGATATTTTATTTATATCTATCGCAACAAATCAGACCATTAACATCTAGCAATTTCCAATATACTCGTAACGGAATACTAATTATACTCTAGTTTAAGTCGCATACCACATGCCATATCCAGGTTGAGAAAATTTGAGTTAAGGAAGTAACAAAGACTTATAATGTGTATTTCCTTTTTTATTCGATATACATAAATATACAATTTTGTAGGCTGGAGTTATAAAGATTCCCAGTTAGGTTGAAATGGCGCTGCCTACACAAGCCATCCAAATACCACGCAGAGGTCTATTGTAAAAAAATATGTATTAATTATAAAGGAATGTCAGCCCAACCTATCAATTAAGGCTTTTTAGCAATAGAAATCAAAAATGTTTTTCAATTTTTAAATTACAGTGAGTTTTGCCTAAGTATTGTAGTTTTTATAAATTTTATTTTAAAATTTTTGACAATTATTTCTTTAAGTTATTATTTCTTTTTTTTCCTTTCTCAACCCAATTACCAGCACAACAAGCTGCTCTAGTTTGTAAATTTGAAAATTCAAAGTGTGTACACGAAAATCCAATGAGAATTTGTGCCAGATACTTGTGTTAATGATTTTAAATTTAAAAGAAAAAAAAATGAAATGATATGATATGGAGATAATAACAAACACGTCTATTGATAACGATACGATTAAGAGGCACATACACATACATATAAATATAAGGATATACTCCTAGCTTCGAAGCGTATCAAATGTAAGATGTATTTGCAAGGAATACACGTCCGCCAATTGTAAGTTGAAGAAAGTCCCCTAGTTGCTTATGTTTTTCTACTGAAATTATTTGCTTCGCTATCTACAGACAGCCTTCCAAAGACACAAGGAATTTTTTTCTTAGATTACTATCCATTTCTACGTTTATAATAGAACTACACTTTTCTAATCTTAAAACATATTTTTATATAAATTTGTTAAACCAAAAAGGAGAGCATTAATTAAGTAATAACTAGAAATCGACATTTTGTCTGCAAAACTAATTGCATTGTATTCAAGTAATTCAAAGCAAATGGAATCATTCCCTTGTAAACCAGAGCACCACTGACAACAACCAGATATATATGCGTGTGATGTATTTATGTCACATATCAACTCTCGTTTCAAGACATTTTACTTTCACACTTCAAATATCAAAAGAATATCAGTCGTCAGTATTAAGGAATTTGAAAAATAATTTTAAAAAAAGGAAATCAAAAACACGATTCTTGTTGCCATTTCATCATGAGTCTTTTAATTTTTTTATTTTTCTTCTTTTTTTCTTTTGAACAATATTACAATTCCGTGCGTATCTTCTCAAGTATTTTATTCAATTTGTTGTCTATTGTATTGGTTGATTAGGGGTGACCCTTAGAGAACAAAATAAAACAAAAAAACTGCGTTTATATTTTCTTTTTTTCTGAAATCGAAAAACAAAAATCTACCAGAGCGTTTTTTGAATCGAATCGTCATAAAAGATAAGGCGTAGTGCCTATACTTTACAACGAAACAAAGAAAAGAGTTGGTGTTTCTAGAATACCGCCATAGAATACAATGATCTGCGTTTGGTGGACATGGAAGAGGACATGGTACACTGCGAAAGAATTACCACGGCCAAAAAGGAGCCTACTAGCCCGCTTTTAAGAGGAAACGATGGAAAGCCACCATCAGCAAGGGACACTGCTCAGCCCTATGTCACCGTTTGAAAGAGGCATCAACAACGCCAAAACAAACTCATTTACGACAACGTTGCCAAATTGCATCAGTCGTCAAAGCCGCTGTTAAAAAGCTTGAATGGTAGACCTTTATACATCAACGTTTTCTCTGTGCCTGACATCTATGTATTTCAATCCTTCGACAATGAAGATGACCTTAAAAACTGTCTCGACCATTTCTTCGGTATCAGACAGAGCTATTTTGGACGAAACAAAATCGAAAATTGGTGGAAAGGAGGGAGGTCGTAAACAGCAACGTCGAACACATAACAGATTAATTTATTGTTACAACTATTGATTATAACTTTTGTTTAAACAAAACTCTAAGCTCCCAAAATGTTCCAAATATTGATTAGGAAGTTTTGCTTTAACCGTCTTACAGTTAAGAAATGGTTGCCAGATCCAACATTGCAAAATTCTTGATATTTATAGAAAAAAATTTTAGTTTTTGAAACAAGCCTTGTTAGACACAAAAATTGTATGTCTACAAATAGTCGGTATATGACTCTAAAATCTAATATTTCTATTACTTTAAAATGCTTCAGCATTACTATAGTTTATTTGATAGGTCTGATGGTGGGATTGAAAGTGAATTGTTCGACAACCTGTTCAAATGGTCGATTCTGTTAACAATTCACTAGATTAAAGCGAGCAATTCGATTAAAACGGCCAGAATTGATCCACAGAAAAAGTGCTGTGTTCCGTAAAGACAACGACAGATCACACATTTTTGATAGCCTAACAGAAACTGAGAAAACTTGGCTGGAAAGTTTTGATGTATCCACTATATAGCCCAGATCTTGCACATTCTCTCCAGAACTCTCATAATAGTGTAAATTTAAATTCTTTAGAGTCCGGAAAAATGCAATTGGAACAGTTTTTCACTCCGAAGACAAAAAACTCTACGCTGATGGCAAACAGTTCTACAAAAAATGATGAAATTTTATCGATCAAAATAGAAAATGTGTTGTCTAATAAAGCTCAAATATCGTTTCAAATATAAAGAAAAAGTGTTCCATTTCTGGTAAAATTTGTAAGCAAACTTTTTCTAACGTCTATTATAAAAACTTAAAAGACAAACTAAGCTAGGAAACAAATATAATCTAAACACTTTACCTTATTAGCTCACTAAAATGTTTAGAAACTTTTCATAAAACTTTGTGTAAGGAAAACTTTAACAAATTTGCTTAAAAAACCAACCAATTTTTTTCTTCCTTATTCTTGACAACCTCTAAAAATTCGTGTAAATCAAGCGATATCAAGGCCATCTGGCAACCATAGGTTCAGATCTTATATGGACAAAGTAGCACTGAGATGCACAAGTATAATCTGCTCCCTATATGTATGCACTCGAAAGAAAAGAAAAATATTTTATAGAGGATAAGTTATAAACAACAATTTCATTCAGTTATGTAATAGCTTGTGATGAAGGCACATGTATGTTGCTTTGCGTATTAAAATTGTTGGCATCCCACTGGGTAACCCAATTAAACCCACCCGGTTTTTGTGTTTTATTTAAATTTTTTCTTCGCTTATTTACAACAAAAATATATATAATTTACCTATTGGGAGTACAAATTAATTTGGCCTATTATTTTTAGCTCAAAAATGATAATTTAATCAAAACAAAAATTTGTCAAATTATTGTTTACATCCTTTCCAACCTCTGAGCCAATTTCCGAATCCTAAGGCGATCACCTTTGAAGCCAATTTTACATAACTTGAAAAGAAGTGATTGAAATGGTAAAAAAACATTGTATCCGTGAAACAGCCAATAGCCAGAAGAATCAATGTGCGTAGAATACGGTGGGTGCGGCATTTGACCGTTGTAAAATTGCATTATAATTAACAACATAATTTTACTAACAAATAAAAAATATTGTCGAATTGAATGAAATTAGGAAGCAGTTTTAAAACCAAATAAAACTCAAAAAAAACCTAAAAAATGGATGGGCAGGGTTTTTGCTAACCCTGATTGTTGTTTACCTTGTTAATGTTTTTCTTCCGCACTCAGTGCACAAATTTACTACTACTACTACAAATGTAGTTCTCTCTTATATTGCCATTGGTATATACATTGCCACCCTCCCATTCCCACTTGTTTCAATCGAGGCACAACGCTTTTACACTTCGCTTCAGTATGTTATATGAAATCGGCTTGATTCGTTTTTTGCAAGAATTCATACCTTTACTCGGTAATGGCAGAACTTTTTTTTTTCTTATATGTTATTGAAAAGATATACACTTCTACAACACGTGGGTTGAAAAGTCCCGCACGCACCTCTTTTTCAATTAGTGCTAATCTTCAAAAGACAGCTGTTCAAATTTCATAATATTCTATAAAATAGATTGTGTGTTATTGTGCTACTTTGTTATTTCTAGAGAATGGATAAAAAACAATTTCGTGTTTTAATTTTACACTGTTTCCTATTGGGGAAAAATAACGTACGAACAAAGCAATGGCTGGAAAAGTGTTATGGGGACTCCGCTTCATCAAAGACAACGTTCGTTTGCTGACTTCAAACATAGTCGTAGAGACACCGATGATGCAGAACGTAGTGGATGTGGTGACATCAGAAAATATTTGGAAAAAACCCACAAAATCGGTTTGAATGATCGAAAAGTGAAGTTGTCTGGCATCGTAAAGATATCAAAAGAACGTTTTGGCTTTATATTGCATGAGCATTTGCATGACCATTTGCTCACTGTTGACCTAAAACAAGAATGTGTTGATGATCACATACAATGGTAAAACTACAGGAATTGACCTTCGAATAGATTTGGCATCCGGCGACTACTGGCTGTTCGCAGACCGCAAAAATCTGCTCGCCGGTAAGAAATGTAGCATGAATGAATGGGTTATCGCTGAAATGGAGACCTATTTTTAGGCAAAGATTTAACGTTCTACAAAAGTAGGATTGAAATGTTAGAGCGGGAATGGAATGATTGCATTGCTCTTGATGGAGATTAGGTTGATTAATTATGCTAATTTTGAACAAAAAAAAATTGTTTTCTTTGTTGACCCCACGACTTTTCATCCCATGTATTATATCGACCTCCAATGTATGAAAAATAAGTCAATTTTTCAATACATTGTTACACTTTTGTGATATACGCGAAAAACTAGCAATCTGGTATGGCAACTATGGGCCCCTAGAGTACATGTTTTTAATGAAAGCGAAAATTTTTTTGAAGAAACCACAAATGCTTTGCATTAAATAACAATTTTCTTTTCAAATTTTCTTATGTTGTTTTGGATTTAATCGTGTAAATGTAACGGTATATTTTTCGTTATCATATGGTAGTTGTGGGTTATTTCGGGTTAACAGAAAGAAAAGTTCTTAACTAACTGTGGCTAATATTTTGAAGAAACGTATATTGTCAAAAATTACCCAATTTTTAGTTATGCAACCAACATAATTTTAAATTAAAATTTTTTAGGGGTCACCCTGAAAACAAGTACATATGTTGGCATTCAAATTTACATGTGTATGTAATGTAGATTGTCTAGGAATATTTGTAAATAAGAATGTTTGATTGTACTAAATATAATATAAACATGATGTGTGCATAACAACATGTACACAGGCATGCATACATATACTATACACACATACATATGTGTATATAAATAGATAACTCAATGATATGTCAAGTTTTAAATAATATGTAACTATGTATCCATGAAGAATGTTTGTCTGTAGAAAATATACTCTGTCGTATCGGGATTTTCTTTTAGAAGTTCATAACTTTGAGTTGGCAATACTGCTTTAATTGAAAACCGATTCAGCAGCTGATAGTTGCTTCTTATTTAGTTTGGTTCAATATTATGGAGAGACCGCAAATTGTTGACTTTTTTTTATCGAAATAATAGTTCTGTTCATCAAACTTAACGTGCACTTCGCCCATTTTATAGTGTCTTCGGCAATGGATCGATTTTGACCCTTGTTTACCCTTACTGATAATGTTTTGTGCGATTTATTGGCTGGCGGAGTCATTGGTTCATTTGTCTTCATAAATAATGAGGGTTTGAATAGTACTGTCAACAGTGAACGGTACAGGGACATGATTGAAAATTTTTTCTTACCTCAATTAGCTGACACTAATCTTGCTGACATGTGGTTCCAGCAAGAAGCACCCACATTACATAGCGCACACTACTAGTCAAAGAAACTTCTGATAAAACAGTAATTTCCCGTAATGCACTATAGACCCAGTCACTAGTTTTTGAGGCAAAAACTCCATATTTGAAGCTTTCAATTTTTCAAAAGTAATGATGGAAATTTGTAACTACCACTATAGAATACAAAACTGTAGAATCTTTGAATCAGGTGGCAACTCATAATTTAGCGGTAAGCTGTTAAACTTAACATTTTTTTGCTTGTCCACAACTTCAAGCAAAAAAGATGGCCCATAAAAAAATCGACAACCGTAACTTCAAATACTGTCAATTGCTCTCTAGGTTTTTATGTTTGTTTTGCTTTTTGTTTTTAGTTTTTCGCTCTAACTAAAACATGTTTTTTGTTTACACAATGCATAAAATTCAGTAAAAGTACGGCAACACCACATAAAGAATGTGAGAGCACAATTGAGAGAGTAAGACAAAACACTGTCAAATTAAAATAGATTCTATCTCACGACTGATTTTACCGACCATTTTTTATATATGTCATTTTGTATAGAAAAAATCGTCAAGCCCCAATTCTGTTTCATCTCTTAAGTAGTAAAGAAAAACAAATTTGTAATCAATGAAACGTATTAAGCTTATTAAAGTTTTATTAAGTGGAAAATAAACAAAATGGTATGTAAATTGAGATTATTTGGAAAACATCATAGAAAGGCTTTTATAGTATTTACTCGTAAGTTGTTTATTAAAGAGTGTCGTCGTTTTAATATAGTCTTAGAGATCGTTTATGTGTTCCTTAAGCTGGATTCTCCATCTAAAACCGTAAATATTACTTAAGGTTACTGTTAGTGGGACTTGAATTAATAAACATATTAATTCAGACATTGATACCTTTCCTTACTGGATTCACAAGCATTTTGTTCCGAAACAGTTTTATTTATTTAAAAGTTTGTTCTGAAACGATTCACCCACTTCGAAGAATTGTTCCGGAAAAACAAGGGTACCATATGAAATATTTTTGTAAACAAGGCGTATTAGATTTACTATTTGGCAGCACAGTAGCAGATGATTGCAATTTGCTAGTTTTCTTTGTGTCGCACTACGAGTATATTAGTTATTTTGGAATAAACAAATTGAAAATGAATTGCTTTTAGCTGTTTTATACCTTGTACGCAAACTCCTCCAAAGGCCCAGGCTTGACATTCGCCTCCTGCAATTAATGAAACACAACTTGTTGAATGGTTTTGATAATCATATCCTACTATACGGTTAGAAGTGCCATGGGTAGGAGATGGGGTCTTCGCCCGGCGATGGTGAAGTGGATCTATGACTCCATAGTCATACCTGTTCTCACCTATGGTTGTATCGTATGGTAGACAGCCCTGGAAAATGACATTATCCTGGGCCTGACCTCCCTTGAGGTTGTGGTGAAGGGAAAGGCTGCTAGGAGTTTCTTGAGGATTTTTGAAGGGGGCCTGGCCAAAGCTCTGGCTTTTTGGACACTCTGCCATTTTGGGGGACTTAAGTGCTGGTTCAACGGAGTATAAGGTCAGGGAATGCGACTTCGGCATATGCCCTGCGGCAGTTTTCCGGATAGAGAGTCTTGGCGTAGGGTTGATGGACTTTTCGACGGCCAGGCCATCTTTACAGATAGATCTAAGACCGAGAAGGGCACTGGCGCGGGAGTCTACATGGTGGACAGTGGTATTAAATTGTCCTTTAGACTCCCAGATTAGTGCAGTGTTTTTCAGGTCAATATCTTCGCTATTCTCAGTGCAGCTGAGCGTTTTCGCGACTTGGCTGCTGTGAAGGATGGTGTGGTCTTCTACTTGGACAGTCAGGCGTCTATTAGGGCGCTGACTGTTCGCCATATCAGGTCAAGGCTGGTTGGATTGTGCAGGAGTACCTTTGAGTTTCCTTTGGGAGCTTAATTGATAGCTGGGCCCGCCGTAGAGTGGAGGAGTCGTATAGGAGCAGAGGAGACTGTAGGGTCTCCTGGCTGCTGTGGTCGCATCCTGACCGCTCTAGGACGGAATGGATTCTCAGTCTGAGTAGGGAATCTCTTAGGATTCTGATAGGATTCGTGACTGGGAGCTGCGCTCGGCACTGCGCTCTGAGAGCGAGAACTTAGATTTGGGAAGCAGTCTCCCCTACTTGCTGCCGAGTTTATGGCGATGCAGGAACACTGTGGAACACATCCTCTGTCATCCCCTGCTCTTTATGGGCGCAGGCTCAGGTTGTTTATCCGGGGCATTTTCGATGGCCTTGGTGACATTGAGTTGGCCAGGATTTGCTACCAGGAGAACTTTTTATCAGGTCTCAGTTGGCTCCTTAGGTGATGCCTGCTCCTCTTTTGAGCATCCGTCTCTTTTTCCTTTATGCCTCTTCTGACCTTCCTCTTATTCTTCTTCTCCTATTTCCTTCTCTGTCCTTCCTCTCTATTTGTTTTCTAAGTCTTCTCTTCACCGTTCTTCTTATCAGTTGAAAGGTTCTTTCCACAATAGAACATTGTTGTCTCTGGGTGGGGTACTTTCGGTACCGCCTTTTCTACCTACCTACCTACCTACCTACCTTGATAATCATCTACAATTGACATCGTCAAATCGAGAAATTACGTGACCAGGAAATTTCTCATACAATAACTGAGTTGTTTGGCTGTCGTCCTCCTGAAACCAAAGGTTACTGATATCAACATTAGCCAATTGTGGCCACAAAAAATTGATTATCATGATTTTGTAGCGCAGAGAGTTAACGGTGACGGCGTTTCCTTGCTCATTTTCGAAAAAATACGGTACGATGATGCCGCCTAAGCACAAACCGCACAATATGGTATGTTTGTGGATTTTGTAAGCCCCATATGAGACAATTTTGTTTGTTGTTTACATAACCGTCAATTGAAAATGGGCTTCATCAGTAAAGATGGTTTTGTTGAAAAATGCGTTGTTTTCGTTCAGTTTCTCAAACAGCCAATTTTCACAATTAAAATTCTTTGTTCAAGTGTGTAGCATTCCATAGTTAAAATTTCCCAATTTTTTACTAAATGAGTGTCAAAGTTTGACAGCTCAAATCTATTTCATCATTTGACAGTCAATTTACTTCTTAATTTCAATTTTGCCCACCCTTTATAAACTTTGATGGGAAAGTGCTAAACGTGCTAATAGAAACAAATTCTACTCAATCGTAACGAATATGTGGTGCATACTCATTGAAGTTTCAACCAAAATCAAATTCCCTCAACTATGGGAATATGCATGGATTTGATGTCTAGAATTTGTTCAAAGTCTTTCATGTAGACATTGGACTGCTGCAACAGAGAAAATGAGAAATTCAAGAACATGTCTGCAAGAAAATGGGTCTACATGTTCATAAGCTTAAACTAAAGGTAGCGGATCAAAGAACGATGATAATACGGCTCGAAAAGCATTTCCAATCCGGAATTGTTTACATCTATAACAAACGTTGACGTCGCCTTTTTCAAGCATTTGCTTGTCATACTTATTGCAATTTCTAGTGAATTCGAAGTAAGTGTTTCTGTTTGCAACTGCCGATATATATTTTACAAATTATTATTGATACCCAATGTCAGCGACATTGCATAAAATTCCTAGAGCCACCATAAGATTCCACTAGAAGTGGGCGTAGCACTGTTCGATCCACCTGAAATTTTTACTGTCTAGCTACTTACTGTGATTTATTGCCGCAAAAACCTGTCACTAGGCCTATAGTGTAATGGTCCAATTAACTGGCCACCAAGACCGCGTGATTTAACTTCATTGCCTTATATTCTTTGAGGTTGTGTCTACGTCAGTTAACCAGAAGCAATTGAACAGCTTAAAATCAATATTTGAAAAGCTATTGGATAAATACGCCACATACACTGAGAAAAGTTTGTGAAAATTCGTGCTCCAGGGTGCACCTTGCACACGCCAGCTGTGACGGTAACATGGCCGAAGTCATATTTAAACATTAATGTCATAAAACCTTATATTCAACAAATCACGTTTCATTGTTATTCAAAATATATTTCATTGTTATGATTTAAGCTTGTGTAACTGTAAAAAAAACACCCGACATAAGTGTTATTTACAATATGTATGTGAGTGCGTATGAGTTTTGATATAAAATTTTTAAGTTTTTGTTTTTCCATTTTCCAAAGTTATTTGTTTATTTCATTTATTGAAAATGATATTAAGCCGGGTAACTAAATAAGTATCGTTGTAATGTGCAAAAATATATTGAAAAAAAAAAATAAATCGGGCGGTTTTAAAAGTAAATAATTATTAAAGTTTATAACTGGCTTACTGCCTGACACACTCACTCACTAGATGCTTAAGAAAGAGCTAAAAACCGTAGCAAAGGTGTGAATTTGATTCGAAGTCTGTTAGTGAATGAAATTTAATTGATTTTTGTGGGTTTTCACGCCAACAATATTAAAAACCAAACCGTGAGATGTAAATTGTTACCTTAACCATTAAGAAAATTAAAAAATTGCAAAAAGAAATTAAAAGTGTAAGTAAAGTAACACCAAATAAAATAAATGTAATTACGCAATTCACCTGCCGATGGCTGTTGGTATGGTGTGTGGTATGCAGAAATTAACTAGAAAACCTCCTTTAAAGGGATTTTATTATTACGATAATAAATAAAAGGTATTAGAAATTAGAGGCTGCTGTATTCAAATGTTTTAAATTACAGTTAAATTTATAATATAATCAAAGTATTATACAAAAAGCTTTTCACAGGCATAATTACGCAAGTTAATTTAAGGAGCTTTATAATTAAAATAAAAAATAAAATTAAGAGGAATATTGCAGTTAGGTTTGTATTTTAAAAAAGAAAGAAATGTAGGATAAAACATAAAAGATTTCTTAGAAAAATATTTATTAAAAATAGATATACAGAGAAAGGCAAAAAAGTTAAACAAAAGATTATTCCATGGAAACAATATTACAAAAATATATATACCCTAGACACCTTAGGCAGCTGGGAAGTAAATGAGATTCCGTTTGTTGTCTGTATGGCATTATTATAAAAATTCTGTTTAAATATTAGGTTATACTACTACTACAACCCGGCGCACAGTGCGTGGTTCCCATAGAGCGCATGGGCAAAATAGGAGGAGTGGCTGAAGTTTAAATGAAATTTTGTGCCGGCATTTATTAGGGTCAAATATAGATATATGCCAAATCTTAACATAATAGGACACCGGACAGGCGGTGGGCGTGCTCACATATACTCAAAACAAAACAAAGACTGTCTTAAGATATTTTTTATTTTTTTATTTTTAAAGCTTTTTAATAAGGTAATGTTAGCATAGAGTTGTGTTAAATAATGATATGAATAAAAAAAATTCCAAACAACAACAAGTTTTCGACACATGCAATTTTGTGGAGATACAAAAAATACAAATGTGTTGCAATATGGCGAAAACTCGATGTTGTACTGCAAATTTTGAATTTGAATAATAATTTTAATTATGTCTGGGTTAATATCGGGTTCGCCATCTAACTTCTTTTTTCAACTAGTGCTTATTTCGCGAATGATAACACTTAACTCATGTCTGATTTGACAGATAATTAGTTTATCCTTCCGCTGAACGAATATAGTTGTGTATACGCTTGAACACGCTGGGAAATACTGCGACATTACTTTCAAAATGATGGCAATGTTGCAGAATCTGTGCGATGTGTTCAGATGGAGCTCATTGTGATCTTGGCGGGTATGTAAACAAGCAAAATTGTCGCATTTGGCGTACAGAAAACCCGCACGCCTACATTGTCAAGCCGATACACCCAAGACGAGTCACTGTTTGGTGCGGATTTTGGTACAGAGGCATCATTGGGCCATTTTTCTTCGAAAATGATCAAGGAGTGGCCGTTACAGTCAATGGCGATCGTTATGGGGCTATGTTGAACGAATTCTTGTTCACAAAAATTGAAGAGGAGGATATCGAGCCATAACCGCCAAAAAGACGTAAGCGCCATGATTATCGATTTTCGTTTTTTGATAAAAATCGATAGCATTCGACATTTCTACCAGCATACAAAATTTTTTAGCTCTAAAATGTACCTTTTACAGCAAAAACAAAAGAGTCTTATGTACTACTCTAGAACAAAAAATATTGAAAAAAAACCTCCTCCTGAAAAAATTGCTTTTTGTCGCTTACGTCTTTTTGGCGGTTATGGCTTGATATTAGCGACATTTGGTTTCAACAGGACGGCGCTACATGCCACACAGCCGAAACTACACTCGATATTTTGCGCCCTGTTTTTGAAGATCGCATTATCGGCCGCAGAGCTAATGTCGTTTGGCCATTTCGGAGCTGCGATTTGACACCGGTGCACTATTATTTGTGAGGTGCCGTCAAAGATAAGTGTAACGCCAACACGCCAGAAACAATTGACGCTTTAAAGGACAATATTCGTGAAGCCATTGATGGAATACAGCTGCACACAATCGATAATGTGCTTAAAAATTTAACCGATCGTGTAGGCTACTGCATGGACAGCCGAGGCAGCCATTTGAATAAAGTTACTTTCCATTATTAACCGGAAGGATTGTAATTTCAAATAAAAAAAGAAATTTGAGAAAATATTCAGTAGTTTTTTTTTATAGCATTTAAAAAAAAAATTATTTGACTGACCCTTTATTTTTGAAAATTATACGGAACAGAACTTACGGAAAATGTGAGGTATCAATGGGCGAGTCTCAATTTGGGTTTAGAGAAGCAATGGGAATACGCGAAGCATTGGTTTGTATACATGTATTAGGCCAAAACTGTCGGATGTTCATGTGCTTCGTTGACTATGAAAAGGCGTTTGTGACAGCTCAGCAGGATAAATCGATAAGTCGTTAATAAATGCAGTTACTATCTATAGCATCAAATATGGTCTTAAAATGAACGTTAATAAAACTAATTATATGATAAAATCGACAAAAATCAATCAGTATTATATTTACTGGGAGATACCTTGCTCACTTATCTGATATCGTCCAATTTTTGAATGATGATTTGTATTAACTACCAGATTTCGCCCCAAATCGTCGATTTTCGTCGATATGTGACACAATTTGTGAGCTCAAGCGGCAACCTCTTTGAACAGAGCTATCTCATACCCAAATTTTCGTGTAAAATGGTAAAAACACTATCAACTGGTTTCTTTTTAATGTCAGCTAGCTCGTGCACCTTCAATTTGCAATTATTCATAACTAATTCGTGGATTTTTTTATGTTTTCTGGAAAAACAGCCTCGTTCGGGCGTCAACTGCGCTTTGCAACATTTGTGCTGATACGACCATATTTTAATTCAGCAAACAATTTGTCTGTATCTGTCACTGTATTTTCTTTTGTTTTTCATTAACAAGCAATGCTTTTACAAAATTCGAAATTCACTTTTTTTTTTTTTTTTTTTCAGTAACAAAAGTTGCTTTACACAAAATACTATAACTCACGAATCAATAGTCAGATTGCTGTCAAATTTGTACATAGTAAAGCTATCTATGTGTCATCATAAGGAATTTTTGATTCTAACGTTACAATACCTTAAGTCCTACGGACTTATTGTGTGAACTGATATTTCAGCAACCTTTTAAGCTTTTTTGAATAGCCAAGTTTTTTTTTAATTAATTTGGTCTTCCGATAGCTACAAGTCTAAGTATACACCTTTTCAAAACTACATGCATTTTTAAAAATCGTGCAAAGCACTCCTCACTATGTTCTCTATAAATTTTTTAGAATGTTTTAGCAAAGTCACTGCTAATGTGTGCATCCGTTTATTAACTTTATGGCACAGCATTCTTTTCTGTGAAAGCTGTGAACAATATTTACAGGTAAACGGTAAACTATCTCACAGCCAATGAGACAGAAGTCCAAAGAGTTAATAACGGTAAACATCGACCAGCTCCTATACCAGCTGAAGGATATTATTTACCTTCAATTTTAATAAATTGATTTTGTTTTCTCTTCTTTTGTTCAACTAAACAAAAGTTGGCAATAAAAAAACCAACGTGAGTATCAGCAATATGATCCATTTTATTGTTGACATAATTTATACCAACAAACTTTCTGGCTCCCACAGACTAACTCATTTAATAACTATATACATAAACACTAATATTAAAACATACACACACACACACACACAGCAACAATATAAAATATTTAATTATTTTATATTTACAAATTGAACGAAATTCACGCGTCAAGTAGCCTTAGCAACAGGTGGTGTACTCGTACACGTTGTAAGCAAATAAAATGGAGAAACAAAATTAATATTTGCACGTTGCTTTTTAATTAAAATATTTATTGAACAACAACAACAAAAACAAAAAGCTGTTAAGTTATAATTAAAAATAGATGTGTTCAGAGAACGCCTATAAACACACAAATACTTGCTATTAATAGAAGATTTTTCTATAAAATTTAATTTATTTCTAGATCCTTGTAATTGCTATGGAACATAACTGCAGCTGGTGATAGACACTTTAGGCATACGAGATGGATAAAGAGAAAATATTATAACGTAAATGAGGTTGACCATAATAGTAATACTGAAGCGGGTTACAGAAGTGGAAAGAATAAAAACAAAAGTAAGATATCCGCTGATAAAGCAGGTGATAAGGCCAAATAGACCGTTATAAAAATCAGACAATTACGTCTGGAGGTTAACGAGGACTGGTCAACGGCTCAGAGGAAAGATCCTGTACTGGCGAGGATAATAACGGCTAAAGAGAAAAACAAACGGCCTACTAGTAAAGAGATATCAGCAGATAGCCCTCTAATAAATGCTTATTGGGCTCAATGGAATAGTTTAAAGCTGATAGACGGGTGCTTATACCGAAGCTGGGAAAGTGCAGACGAAAATACAACCTCCAATCTAATAGTGGTTTCTTCCTCAAAAATGAATGAAATCTTGAATCAGTCTCATAAGGAATATAGCGCAGGACATCTTGGCATGGCGAAGGCAGTTGAAAAATTGAAACAGCGTAACAATTGGGTTGGATACAAGCAAGCTGCCGCAGAGTGGATAGCGAAGTGCAGTGAATGTATTTCAGCTAAAAATGCAGTCAGAACAAGTGCGAATCCTCTGCAGTAAGGTATGATCGAGCAGCATGTGAGGGACAACTGGTACTGCACTACAATCCACAGCGGAAAAAAAGAGTGTCCCCAGAGCCGTCAACTAACTGGGATGGATCTTATAAGGTAGTCAAAAGATTGAACGATATAGTTTACCGAATACAGAAACACTACAGCCCAAGAACTAAAATGAAAGTAGTGCACATAAAACGATTAGCCATTTACGGAAGAGGAAATAATGAGCCTATTCGGGATGAACAGGCTTAAATGGGCGGCAGTGTTGCGAAGATAAGTTTGGGTATCACAGCGTTTATTACATCGCTAAAATAAATAAACAAAAGCTGCAAGAACAACTCTATACGTGCTGTTTACAAATAACCAAATCTACAATAACAACCATTAGAAGAGACAAAGTAAATAATCATAACACGGCAACAACAATAATTAAGCAGCAAAGAAAACAAGTAACAGACTAAACAAGCAACAACAAATACTAAGAGCTGAAATGGGTAGATGTTACGCATGGCTACAAAAGAACTAAAGAGAAATTAAAGGAAAGAAATGGAATCTACCTGAAATATCGAGAGATTCAAGAGCTTTCGATGTGTTGTTTACTCAGCCATATAAAGAGCACATCGATGCGAACAGCAATCGGTTTATGTGTCGTAAACTCAGCGAGTGCAGTTTAAGTAAATCGAGCGAGTGCAGTTTGTGGAAGAGAGTTTATAAGGAGTAAACTCGTGAAGTGAATCGTAAAGTAAATAACCAGTTTAGTTGGAGCTAACTCAGTAAAGAGTGTTAAGTGTGGATAACCTCTGGTTTAAATGGTTGTGATCGAACCTAAGTTATAACTACGATCGGGTTGGAAGATCTTTAAGTAGAAAGATCTGTCGAGTAATTGTTGTTGTTTACAAGATTGTAAACAGATGGAGAAATTCAGAATAGAAAATTGTTATTGCCCGTAAAAAGGTTACAAGCAATGGTGCACAAAACTCTGTTCAATAAAGAATTTTGATTAAAAACCAAACACAGAATTTATTTTATTTTAACTACAATCTACGAACTCATAAAAAAACACGTTTTTAAAAAGGTAAAAACTTAACAATATTGATCGACAAGGGCTTTAGAATGGATAAAAGTGGTAGATGAAATAGAAAAAAAATTCAATTTCATAGTTGTTTGAAATTTACTGTATTTACAGCAGGGTTGGCAACCCGTAAGAGTAATTGTTTTCGTAATTTATTTACAACAAAAATAAGTATAATTATAGTTAAATAAGTATAAATAAGTATTGGAAATACAATTTTATTCGGTCGGTTTTTTAGTTTTTTAACCCGAAAAAGACAAATACAAATATTAAAATAAAAATTCCATTTTAAATAAAGGGTGATTTTTTAGAAACTTTCTTTTTTGTCATAACTGTCTTTGTCTTTGTCTCTGTCTTTGTCAGCTGTTTTCGTGTTACATGTTACTGTCAAATATGTTTTTGCAAACATTGTTTTTACATTATCTTTAATCCTAGGGGGTGACTGGCAAAACTTTTTTTCTAACATTTTTTTTCAACTATTGCTTATTCGTGAATTGTAACACTTAGCTCATTCCTGATTTGACAAATAATTAGTTTTATCCTTCCGCTGAACGAATATAGTTGTGTATACCCTTGAACAATGCTGGGAAATATTGCGACATTACTTTGCCGATTTTGCCACAGAAAATCATCTTTGCAGATGAAGCTCATTTTGATCTTGGCGGATATGTAAACAAGCAAAATTGTCGCATTTGTGGCGCAGAAAACCCGCACACAAACATTGAAAAGCCGATACAGCCAAGACAAGTCACTGTTTGGTGCGGATTTTGGTCAATTTTTCTTCGAAAATGAGCAAGGAGTGGCCGTTACAGTCAATAGCGATCGTTATCGGGCCATGTTGAATGAATTTTTGTTCACAAAAATTGAAGAGGAGGATATTAGCAACATTTGGTTTCAACAGGATGGCGCTACGTGCCACACAGCCGAAGCTACATTCGATGTTTTGCGCCCTGTTTTTGAAGATCGCGTTATCAGACGCAGAGCTGATGTCGTTTGGCCACCTCGGAGCTGCGATTTGACACCGTTGGACTATTATTTGTGGGGTGCCGTCAAAGATAAGTGTTACGCCAACAAGCCAGAGATCATTGCAGCTTTAAAGTACAATATTCGTGAAGCCATTGGTGAAATACAGCTGCACACAATCGATAATGTGCTTAAAAATTGGACCGATCGTGTAGGCTACTGCATGGCTAGCCGATGCAGCCATTTGAATTAAATTTTTTTTCCATTATTAACCGCAAGGATTGTACTTTCAAATAAAAAAAGAAATTTGAGAAAATATTCTGTAGTTTTTTTTATAGCATTTTCAAAAAAAAAATATTATTTGGCGGAACCTTTATATGTTTTACTTTTCAATATATAACTTTTATGAAAATATTAATTTTACTGCTGACTTAATTGGTATGTATTATTCCGAAAACATTTAACATATCTGCACACTACCAAGCAATTGTTTGCTTTTCTTTAAACTTAAATTATATCTTAGTTAGATTTACAAACCACTACGTACAAGGTTTGATTAAAATTGGCTAACGTTTTCAGGGACCGCGTAATAATGGATTAATTAAACCGATTTTTTTACCATCCATTTTAAGAAAATCTTACGAGAGATAATTTTAATTCATTGTCTTATCATATATCGAAAGTTCAGCAACTTGTTAAGCGACAGTCACTATGGTTTCTGCCGTTTGTTTATTTTTTGATTTAATTTCGAGTGTATAACAGGTATAAGAGAAAAGATCATGAAATAGTAATATCGGTTCTGTTAACACCAACATTTTACTGGTAAAAGTTATACTGTATGTTGAGCATTTAATTTCATATTTTGGATTTTCTTTTTCTTTTAGGCTTTTTAACAATTAAAGGCCATAAAACTGTTACCATAACACAAAAACGAGAGACACATTAACACACTTTAAGGTCACTTTGTTTGTTTTTTTAATAAACGTTTTACTTTTATTTTTTTATTTTTTTAATTTCTCATTTTAATAAGTTTTTGTTTTGTAGTTGTTCTTGTATTTTGGTTGAAAAAAGGTCAGAAGTTATTAAAACAAAACAACTTGAGAACATTTTAAATACCAGAATAATTTCGCTTTTATGTTTAAAATTGTTGGTAAGTTTTAAAAGAGTATGTTGTTGTTTATGTTGTGCTATCGTTTGTGGTTATTTTTGTGGTTTAGGTGGTCAGTTAGCAGTGGTAGAGTTTGCCAGGTAAATGGATGTTTTTTTTTCGTTATGGAAATTGTTTAAAAGGAGAGTAATTCAGGTAATTAAGAAAATATGAAGAGAATTTTAAAAATTAAGTTTAGGATGGCCTATATGATATGTTAAGTTACTTGTGTGATAGATAGGTCTCAGCATTAAATTTAAATTTATTAGGTATAGTTACTAGGAGTAAAATGTATTTTATAGGAGCCTAATCACATATTAAATTGCTTTTATTATTTAAAAACAAAGGGAATTTTATTTAAACTAATGTCTGTTAAAGAACGATCTCATACAAACTTCGTTATATGAAAGGTTTATTCATAAAAAAATAAATTTTTTTTTTATATTTTAACAAAAATTTGTATAAACAATTTAAAATCAAATATGTTTTAAACCATAGTATGTAAAAACTCGGCTGGTGAGCAGAATTTGCTTTGGTTCGCTCGTTCTATGACTCGTGCTAGTGAATTTTATTTTTTAATTTGTGAGCACGAATCATATTTTTTGCTTAAATTATTTTTTCCTTGATTCGTGAGTAAAATTAAAATTTTTTAAATTTTTGCTTATGAGTTTTGTTTTTCAACTCGTGAGCACGAATTTTATACTGCGAACAAATTGAAAATGAGTAAAAAAGAATTAATGACAAGCAATTCACTTCAAAGCATTTTGTTTTTTGTAAGATTAGATGCGTAAAACCATGCATTCGCATGTGTAGAAGCGTGTATGTAGCAACATTAACTAAAATGAATTGCTTGTTTTCCACTCGTTTTAATATTTTTCGACTTGGTTTGAGTTCCAAATTTTATTTTTTGTTTTTGATTCTTCTCACGAGTCGTATTTTAAATTCTCTTAAAATTCGGTTCTCAAAAAGAATCGAGCGAATTAAATTTGAGCACTCTTCATACTACGTTTTACATTCATATTAAATTTAGGTTTTTATGAATATGGCGTTTAATGTCGGAACTTCGTCTTCGTATGATATGAAACAATTTTAATAGATATCTTGTGTCAACAAGTCGATCTTTATAAAATTATAAACAATAATTATAAGTTACATATGTATTTACCCCCATATTCATAAAAAATAAAAATATATTTGAAATCTATTTTAAGAAAATGTATAAAAAATTTGAAATAAAATACATTTTAACCCTTATGTGAGCATTTATTTGATTTATAAATACCCATTAATTTGCCGTTACTTATGACTATCAATCTGATATTTAAATTTGTTCATCACATGCCAAATTCGATAAAGCTATAGCATTACTTGATATTTGGTTTATTTTAAAGGCTAACATACATCAAAGTTACAAACCCGGACTGTGTACACTATAGATGAGCAATTATATGGATATCGTGGCCATACTCACTTCATAAAATACGTATGTACATGTTTTTTTTTTCGTTACTCTTCTTGGGAGCATATGGCTTCCACAAAGCATCTCCATCTAACACGGTTTACAGCTGTTGACTTTGCCTCTTCCCATGTTACGTCATTCTGTCTCAGTTCTTGGATAATTGTGCGTCTCCAGGTGTTTTTTGGTCGACCACGATTTCTTGAGCTTTGAGGATTCCACTCGAGTGACATTCCAGTGATACTTTCTGGACTTTTTCGGATGGTGTGACCGATCACCCCCTCTTTTCCTTATCTATTTCAGTATGGGTTCCGAGCCATTAGTCATGTTCCACAGTTCTGTGTTACTTATGGTGTTAAGCCAGAATATTCTGCATATTATTCTGAGGCACGTTAATGAATTCCTAGAGTTTCTGTGTGATGTTATTCGATACAAGCCAGGTTTCACTGCCATACAGCAGTACCGATTTAACACTTGAGTTGAATATTCTGAGCTTACTTCGTCCAGATATATGTGAGCTTCACCATATTGACTGCAGTTGTCCAAACACCGCTCTCGCTTTATTGAGCCTGTTATCTACGTCTGTTCCTGCGCCACCGTTTGTTGTAATTGTACATACTAGATAGCTGAAGCTGTCTACATACTCGACTGGTTGACCCTGTAGCATAATGTTTTCCGTGCTCGTATTGCTTATTTTCATGGCCTTGGTTTTGTTGATGTTTATCTCAAGCCCAACATTATCTGCCAATCTTTCTAGCTCCTCCGGTTTCGACTGCATATTGAAAATCTAATGCGAGAGTAGACAAATGTCATCCGCATAGCCCAAGTCTTCGAGTTGGCAACAGAGACTTCATGTGATCCCTCTTCTTTTCGAACAGACTTTGCCCATTATGTCATCCAGCACGATGGTGAATAACTGAGGTGACAATGAGCATCCTTGATTAACTCCAACATTGCTGTAGAATGGTTGGCGGATTTTTCCGCTTTGAAGTACTGAAAGTTCTGCATTCTTATACATCGCTCTAATTATGCGAAATATCTTCTGGGGTACTCCTTTGGTTCTTAGTGCTTTCCATATAGCCGTTCGCTTTCTTGGAATCGACTTAAAGGAGATACAGGGGGGTACGCCATTTTATGGACTGTTAAATGATTATTCGTAAAGTGTTAGCCTGATTTATGCAGCTTCTATTCGGTCTGAAGCCAGCTTGTTCGTCTCGCAGTATGTTGTCTATTCTGCTCTGAAGCCTTCCCTGTGTTATGACTGCAAGTATCTTATATATGGTGTTAAGTAAACGAGTACGAGTAATTCCTCTCCAATTTTTGCAGTCTTTTTGCAGTTGGTAACTTTACAATGATGCCCTTCTTCCACGTAGGGGGCACCCTCTCCTCCTCCCATACTGATATGATGTGACGTAGTAGAAGTTCAGTTGTGGTGACTTATGTACATATGTCATCAAAACCCGAAGACTATGTCAATAAGTATTCTGAGCTTGCTATTCTTTCAACTCTTGTACCTTGCATGGCAAGTACTGTACCATATAGCAGTTGAAAACCAATAGAAAGCGATCGTCAGACAAGTATAAGAGAAAGAATGGTTATAGATCTTGTTAGTTTCCATAGAAATTCAAGAAGTAATGTTACAACCGATAATTATTTATATCTCTTGATATGTAAAAAAAAAAAATCGTAGATTAGAAACCAAAAGCAAACTCAATTATTTTCTACAAATTTCCAATTCAGTAAAGAGACGACTTTATCTTCGTATGTGTCAAAACGAAAAAAGCCTAAAAATTGTATTTACCATGCATTTTACACCGTCTGCAGAAAACACTTTGTTGGCTAAGCTAGAAATATTAGCAGCTATGGTGTTTAAAGCGCTAAGCTGAATGGCAAAACATAAACGTACAGTGTGTCACTAAAATTAGTATGCAGCTATTCAATCTATATATTTCATTTAAATAAAAGCCAATAAAACAAAAACATTTTATTTCAATTTTGTTGAGTTAAAAGCAGTTAACAATATTAATAAAAAAAATCAATATTCTTGCATTTGTTTAATTTGTGCAAGGAAAACAATAATTTTCCCTAAATTAACATCACAAAAGTGAGTATGCAGTGAGTGAAACTTTTTGGTTTTTATCAAAAAAATTATAAAATATTTTATCAATTTGTTATTTGGTAAGGTAAACTCTATTTGTTATACCTTCTTTAAGTGATAAATGAATCGATTTCCTCAAGTCTTGCATCACAGAGCTGGGAATTTTTAATTATTCCACTTCCACTTTAATATTTATTTAAATCTGTTCATCCTATTTCCCCTAGTTTTCGCATTTAGCTGCATAGATGGTACCAAAAATGCTTTATTTGCATAAGAACAGGTGACTAAGAAGAAGTTTTCAGTTGCATATTCAGGTTCAAGTAGTTAACCATAGTTTCCTCAATTGTTACAAGTCTATCAAGTCTAGATATTGCTATGCATTCCTAAACTATTACTGAATCACTTCAAAGTTTTACGGTACCAAACATATTTTTTGATGCGACCTCGAAATTTGCCCATCAGAGCGATGAATGTTTATTTAAGTCTCGTCAGAAAATAAAACAGTGTTTCAGAAAGTTTCTGACTGGTTTATGTGCTCTTTAGCGAATTAAACTTTCTTTTAATGGCTAACAATTATATTTTTCTTATACCGGGGTTACAAGACTTATTTTTATTGATGGAGTTATCGATTATAATTAGAACCGGAATATCTTAAAAACTTGACGTTAAGAGGTGACTTACAAATAAAATCGTGCATTATGGTTGGACCACCCTTTACAATAGCAATTTGCCACAGCCAAGTTAAACATTTTAGCAGCAAGACTTGTTTTACTAACTTTAAACTAAAAAAAACTTAAAAAAAATAAAATTAAAAGAGAAAGAAAATAACGACGAAATAAAACGAAACCAGCGAAAAAAGCTTAAATACTTTCAAAAGTGACACACATAAGAACAAGTTTAATTACATTAAATGTTACATATGTTCCTTAAGTCAACGCAATTCTAAAAGTGGGCAAATTAAACGAAAGATTTGTTGGACAAGAAACTTAAGGCCAAACCGTAATAGTTTAACAACAAACGATAAACTATTCGAACAAAATCTTACAGCTGCCGCAGTTGCACGCAAAACTTTGCCAACAGCGGAAGTAGAAATTTAATCAAAAATCATGTTCTCTCTCGCGTTGGAGAGACAAAAGAAATAAAAATAAAATAGCAGCGTCTAATTAAAATGGATAGAAATTAAATTACTTTTTTTTTGTCAAAGGACTAGACGCTTGAAAAATAATCAAAAATTTTAGGGAAAGAAAATATTGCGACCAAATGAAGCATTTCGAATGGTTACTATTGAATCTTGCCCTTATGTGGCACGTTATGAAAATTATAAAAGCTCATGGTGAGTTGTTGTCAAAAGAAAATATATTTCAATTACAAAAGTATCCAGCTGTGTCTAGGGATGCTGAAATTATTAAAAATATTCCAAAAATATGTTACGACGACAATAATGACGCATACGATAAAAGTGCATATAGCAACAATAATAGCAGCAGCAATGATGACGACGACAATAACAACAACAACAACAACAACAACGACAGTGATACCAGTGAAATATTAAGTATTTTTGAAAATATTTTACAACATTTCCATAAAATAGTACTTCAGCGTAATGATGAGACACCAGCAATTGAGCACCAACGTCAAATAGAGGAATCCGCAGAAGAAGAAAATCAATATGATATGCAAGAATTCAATATATTGCAACAATTGAAACTCGATGAACAGAAAGAAAAGTGGCAAGAACAACACAAAAAGCAACAACAGCAGCAGCAGAATGCTTTGAAAATTCAACAATTGACTGATATGCAACAAATCCTGCAACACCTTGAAACTCAATCTCTGGGAAAGGCGGGCAAAAAGAAAAAGAAGAAGAAGAAGAAAAAGAAAAGACAACAACGACAGTGATACCAGTGAAATATTAAGTATTTTTGAAAATATTTTACAACATTTCCATAAAATAGTACTTCAGCGTAATGATGAGACACCAGCAATTGAGCACCAACGTCAAATAGAGGAATCCGCAGAAGAAGAAAATCAATATGATATGCAAGAATTCAATATATTGCAACAATTGAAACTCGATGAACAGAAAGAAAAGTGGCAAGAACAACACAAAAAGCAACAACAGCAGCAGCAGAATGCTTTGAAAATTCAACAATTGACTGATATGCAACAAATCCTGCAACACCTTGAAACTCAATCTCTGGGAAAGGCGGGCAAAAAGAAAAAGAAGAAGAAGAAGAAAAAGAAAAGAAAAAAGAAAAAGAAGCCCAAAGACAAAAAGAAAAAACGCAAGAAAAAGAAACCCATAGCACCTCTATTAACACAACCCGCTCATATACTGTATGCCAGTCCCACACAGAAACCCCATTATCACTACGATGATCACTATCCCCATAAGATAACCAGTAGTACCACTAAGAAACCATATTTTCATCATGAACTGGTGCCGCTTAAGAAAATCAAATATATTTTACGCAAAAATACGATATTCAAGAAAAAGAAAAAAGAATATCTCAATCACTTGAAACATGTCCTTTATCCTTTTGTCAAATTCATAACATTCTTTACCATCATCAATCCTTTTACACTGGCCGTCTTCCTGTTCTCACTCATATCGCCGGTAGTATTTGGTTTCCTTGGCTTCATTGCCTTAAGTTTCCTCATCAAACCAGCACTGCATTTGCTGTTTGGCGTCAAGCATACAGTGAGCAGCATAAAGAGACAAAAATGGCTGGCCCAGCGTAGGAGACAACGTTTGCGTGATAGTCGTAGACCCATAACCATACACAAGCACTACTATCAGCAGAAACCAATAGCACCACCACCACCACCGAAACAACATCATGGCTATCATCGTCCGCTACCACCACATCATCATCACTATCCAAAAGTTGCTCATACCTATGCGCAACAACAGCCTGCTCGTCGTCCCCGTGGTAACCAACATCATCCTGGACAAGTGAAATGGTTTAATCCATTATTGCCCCATGAAAAGGAGAAATTAAAAAAGGACACACATTTCCTAAATGATTTCGAAGACTACAAAGAGACATACAACGACTAAAGAGGGGAGTATTGTTGGAACACGTGTATCTAAGAGCATTAAAATATTTAGAATATTGTTACTTTTGTTTCCTTCTTGTCCCTGTTTTATTTTATTTTTTCGAAAGGATACTGGAAATATCATAGTAAAGTTTATTTTGTGTAACTGTGTCCAACATTTATTTGTATACATTTTTTTTTTGCCAAATTGAAAAGTAAATTGTTTTCATTTCATTTTGTAAATGTAGACTTTCGTACTTTAAATAAATCAAATAAAAGGAAAATTTTTCTAAAATTTTTTTAAAATAATTAATATAATATCTCTGTATATTTCTTTGTGAGTCCTTAAGAAGCATGGCATTTTCCGTTTTAATAAAATGAAGGCTAAGAGAGCAAAGAATTCGTATCAGAGATCAGCAATGAATACTGAAAACTTGAGTTTACTCTAACCATGATTCATAAATTCTTATACTCATACCCAATGCATAGGCTACACATTTATACTCTAAAGCAGAGCTCGTCAAACACATACATCGTCGTTTTTCAGTGTGTGAGTTTTCTCTTACACAATGCACTTAGAAGAACTTATAGTAAAAAAGAAGTATACACAGAAATATAATTTTAAAGTATCCTTGCAAATTATCCTTGCCGCACACCACCAGAAGGCCAATACGTAGAGCTATTTGCCGCTCACAACCACCTTGCGCAATCAGTGAATGAACCTACTCACATATCGTGCGTAGATGGGCACCAAAATAATACCCTTGACCTTTTCCTCACTACACATCCTGAAAAATATATAGTTAAGGTCCTTGCACCTCTTGGAAATTCGATACACTGTACCATTTCTGCCTCTTTCCCTTCTTTCTCTGGACAACAATTACATTTACTTTTTCTATGTAATCACTGTGAATGATGTTTTAAAGCTTCTTTAGTGTAACTTAACACGTGAAAGTTGCTTCTTTTTATTCTGTGGCCTCTTGTGTGCAGTGATTATTCATTCCATGCTTTTTTTTCAGAGTTACAAAGCCACTAAAAACCCACTCAGATTTTTTCTAAACATTGTCAAACGTCTCTTTTAAGTCTTTGCAAGTTTGTGCTTTGAGCTACGCTGCATAGAAAATATTGCCATTATCCAACTGCCCTCGTTTATCGCTGTTCTTGCATTCAACTTTTTTGAATCACCCCATATACCTAATAATTATCTCTGATTCTTCCTATCTTGGACATTATCAGTGGATTCCTATTTTAGTTGAAAATGTTTTCAAAAATATAATTATTTGTCAAAATTTTCTGAAATTTTATTTTGTCATTAGTTTTTGAAAAAATTATTATCAAAATTTTATCTACAAAACAAAAGCATAAAATACCCACAAAAATATAAAATATTTTAAGAATTTTGTTATTTTTTTTGTACCCCGAAAAACATTGGAATCCATATATGAAAACATGGAAGTTTTACGCAAAATTTTATTAAGAATTCATCATATCTTTGAGGTATATTACGCATACATCTGCTTTGGTTCCATATTTACTATCGTCATAGTTGGTTTCCTGCATTTTGAATTCAAGCATAATAACAGGGATCTGATTTATTGGAAAAATTTTGTTGAATTCTGTTATCACGAGCTGGAACAGTTCGCTTTGATGGTTATTATGTTTATGATTTTTGTGAAAATCATATTTGTGGGTGCCATTATTATGTTGAACACACGCTCGGTGCATTGGTATGATGAATTGACACAGCTGGAGGTAAAGAAACGTTATGCAGATTTTCTTTTGCTGCGTTTAATAGCCGATATTGATGCGATTGAAATGAAATATTTACGCAATAATAAGACCAGCGATATTATCACTTTGAAAACTTTCATTTTGGCTCATGAGCATATGAGGAATACTATAGAGAATTTTCGTAAAGATGCCCGTAAACTGTTGACACCCAATGAAGTGGAAATAACTTTACCGATCGAAGAAGTCTATGGAGTGATGGAGAATGAGATGCGCTATATAAAACGTTCAAGATTTTATAATATGGATATATCGGCAGATGATGATGTGATAAAAAAATTAATGAATCCTTGAAAAATGTGTAATTTAAGAGTTATTTTTTTCTTTTTGAAATTTATTTAAGGTGTTTATTTTATTTTCTTTTATTTAATATGCAATAGTTTGTTTCTTTTTGTGATTTATCTTTTTTTTTGGCAAAATTAGCAAAGAAGGTCATTATTTTTGAAGAAATTTGTTTTAATTACAATTCCGATTTGATCTCTGTTTCAAATGTGCGATAATTATTAATTCTTTTAACGATTCGCAGGCCATCATAGCGCCATGATGAGTTTCTTCTGACTGTGTTTGAATAGTTTTTCGCTCAAAATGTTTTATCATTTCCCATGATTAACACCACTATAGAGGTGATTGCTTTAATAGAAAGCCACTTTATTCTCCACTTGTCTTCTTCATGTGAATTAAATTCTATGACTGCATTCGTTATGGCATCATGCGGTTTTTTCTGGATGTGTTCAATCAATTTTAGTTTCATTTCTAGAATTCCCTTTTTAATGGATGCTCGTTGTGTTTTTTGTTGTTAGTAATGCTTGGATGTCGCATCTTGTCAGAATACTTTTAGAGCGCACTATAGATACTTCCGAGCTGAAGTTGTAGGGATGAGATACATGGAGATTGTCACAGGGCTTCAGTAGAACAAAATATTGGCTGCTCAAATTCAATCTAGTTCGTTTGTCAGCTTTAGATCCGCCGGACTGTGTAAGGATGCTGACGAAACTTGTCCTAAATGCCTATTCCTAATTTGAAGGCTTGCATCGCCACTAGTCTTGATTTTTTCTAAGTCTATTTGCAACTCTGTTCTATATTTTTAAATCGGCCATTTATAAGACTCTCAGACACGTATATTATTATACAGTCATATCATGAATAACAATTCCCTGGCAACTTTTTCTCTATTCCCAGTTCTCATATTCTGAATTAAATTTTCCCAGGAATTTTTTCTCTTTTCCCCTATTCCGGGAAACTTTTCCCCGGAAAAAAGTAGGTATTACGAAAGTCAAATAAAGGAAGAATGTGATAAAAATCACTTTGGGAAAAAATTCCGCAGAATATTATAAGGGAGTTCTGCTTAAAAATGTAGGAATTTCCATTTTTTTAGCTTTACCCCCCAAAAGTCCCTTAGGAATCTTTGAATAAATCTTCTGTTGCCAATGTTTTCACATGAAATGCAAAAAGGTGCCTTAGAATCAAAAAATCTTAATTGAGATTTTTGTCTGATAATGATACTGCACATAAAACACACGTCTATAGACATTTTTAGCCTTCTTTTGCAAAAATAACGGTTTGCTTTGAATCAAAAGGTCATGACATCAAGTAATTTTTATTTAGCAGTCAAAAAAGTTTAGCAACATGTGTGGCCATATCAAGCAACTAGCTTTGAAGTTCTGGGAAGCAGTACCATTCTTTTTTTTTAATTTGCTCTCAAGTACAACAAAAATCTGTGTGTAAAGTTTTAGAAACCCGTTTTTTCATACCTTCTAGCACTCATAAGCTAATTACTTAGCTAAATATTGTTTTAAGATTTTTAGGAGATATTAGATAGATATGAAGAACAGACCTTTTAAATGGTATATACTTTACTTAAGTTAACTTGTATAATCTCTGTGTATTGATATATTTAATTATTTATTTAATTTATTAAAAAATTTTAAAGTTTCGAGACGTTTTTAAACGCTATTTGATATAGGCACCGCATTCATAAGAGAAGTACGTTTTATTACAAATACCAAATATAATGAAACTTGGATTTTTCAGATTCGCTAGAAATTGAGTAAGTGATTGAATTATTGAGATCTGTGGTAAAAAGTATCATTGCAATAAAAAAAACTAATGAATATTTACTCAAATTTCTTTTTTTATTTGAAAGTACAACCCTTCCGGTTAATAATGGCAAATAATGTCAATCAAATGGCTGCCTCGGCTGGCCATGCAGTAGCCTACACGATCGGTCCAATTTTGAAGCAGATTATCGATTGTGTGCAGCTGTATTTCACCAATGGCTTCACGAATATTGTTCTTTAAAGCGTCAATTGTCTCTGGCTAGTTGGCGTAACACTTACGGCATAGCCCAGCGGTGTCAAATCGCAGCTCCGATGTGGCCAAACAACAACAGCTCTGCGGCTGATAATGCGATCTTCAAAAACAGGGCGCAAAACATCGAGTGTAGCTTCGGCTGTGTGGCACGTAGCGCCGTCCTGTTGAAACCAAATAATATCCTTTTCTTCAATTTTTGTAAACAAAAATGCGTTCAACATGGCCCGATAATGATCGCCATTGACTGTAACGGCCACTCCTTGCTCATTTTCTAAGAAAAATGGCCAAATTATGCCTCTGGACCAAAATCCGCACCAAACAGTAATTCGTCTTGGGTGTATCGGTTTTCAATGTATGCGTGCGGGTTTTCTGTGCCCAAAATGCGACAATTTTGCTTTTTTTACATGCGGTTTTTTGACGGTGTTTCTCTTCTTCCAAAATCCGTATGCAATTTTCGCACACATTCTGTAACATTACCATGATTTTCAAAGTAATGTCGCAATATTTCCCAGCGTTATTCAAGCGTATACAAAACCATATTCGTTCAGCGGAAGGATAAAACTAATTATCTGTCAAATCGGACATGAGCTAAGTTTTACCATTATCGAAGCACTAGTTGAAAAAAAAAACGTTAGATGGCGGACCCGAAAGTAAGTAGGAAAATACGAGGGCCTTTATTATATAATTACTAAGATATACCGTAGTAACTACTTGTTTTGTAGGAATGAAGTATGAACTCGAAATTCTTCTTTTACTGCTTTATTAGCCTCTAAAAAGTAACATTCGAATATCTTTTAATTAAAAAAAGCTTTTAATGAATGACGACTGTAGATAAATAAAATGTAATTAAAGAAAATAAAGAATGTCATTTTAAAACAAAACTCATGAAATTCGCAAGTTTCCTCCCAGTTTCAACCACTCATAGGTCCAATTTTGAAATGAAATATATGTTATTGCTCTTTCATTAGCTGGAAATAACTGTGTTCAACAAAAATTTAACAAAATCGATTCGCAGGACAGACTTTCTAGCAAACTGAATACAAACAAAATATTTCTCAATTCCATTTAATAAATTTCTATATTAAATATATGAGAAAAAAATTATAACTTGAATTCCTAGTTTATGCTCTAAAATTAGCTTATAAATTTTAACTCGAAAATTCGAAATTCCCTCTCCCGCAAATTATTCCACCAGCTTGTTTGGAGCAGGAGTATTTTATTACCGGGAAAAGCAAATTAGCAGGGAATTTATTTTCCCAGCAATATTCATGTTAAGGCCGATTATATTTTGTATGAAGAAGGTAAAAATAATATTATTTTTGGATGAGCAATTAGCAGCGCATAAGTTTCGTGCCCTGCAAAGGTAACAACAAAATTTTAGTGGCAACAGAACTGTTTTATAATGCTTAGAAGTATCTGATGAGACTGTAGCAGTTTGGCAGACTCCTTTAAAGGTGGTTTTGTTTGTTATAAGCTCTTGAACTGCCCGAACGTTAGCATATCATGTTATTCAATTATGTTTTTTCAGTTGTCAACTTCGCGCCAAGTAATGTCAAGTATCTTCGACAAGAGCTTGGATTTTTTTTCTTTGCGCTAGGGATAAGGCTAAATAAAGTATACACAAAATGAGTCTGAAGCAGCCGCTTGAATGCCAATGGCCGCTATTTGTTATGCGTTTGGTGGTATATTTGGACACCATCTGGTCCATATTATATACTCCGTTCTTCGCTTTATTCTAGAAGTCACTTATCTCCTAATTTTCATTATTAAGAACTAGCTCTCATCGAGTATACACTATTCATCTCCTTGGTTACTACGCACAACAAATTCGGTTTTTTTTTTTTTTGAAACCATGTCGGGGTGTACTTGCAGTCAAGGAAAAAAGTCTACACACATCCTTTGATTTAGGGGTTTTAGAGAGTTTGTGAAGCAAATGAAAAAAATATTTATATTAATATTTAATAAATTAATAAATAAGTATATTTATAAAATAAAAAAAAATTCATTCACATAATAAAAACAACAATAACAAAAATATTAAAAATTCATAGGAAGAAAGTCTACATACAGTTTACAACAAAATAATTATTATTTAAAAATTTTATATATAAAATATACAAATTTTATTTTTAATATTTGGTTGATCCACTTTTGGCATCAATAACCGCTTAAAGACGACGTGGCATTAATGTCACCAAATTCACTGTAATAGAGGATGTTATTTCGGCCCAGGCAAGAATAAGGCAGCTTTTAATGTTACACGGTTACTAATTCCATATTTTAGTATTGATTTAAGTCTGGTGACTGGGGTGGTGAAGTATGCTAAGGGCCGTTATCTTACTGGAAAGTCCATTGGTATCCCATGCCCAATCTATTAACGGATGCCTCAGAATTTGTTCCAAAAGGATTTTATAATGAATAGAGCCAAACGTACCACTTTGTTTGTCGCCAGGGCTGCCCAAACCATAACGTTGCCTCCATTATGTTTGACTGTGGGTATAATACTCTTTTAATCAAAAGCAATGTTTGGTTTTCTCCAAAGTTTGGAAAGGCCAACTTTTCCGAAAATGTTATTATTATTTTCGTCTATATGTGCTTTAGCAAAATCGAGACAAAGTTTACGTTTATTTACTGAAATTAGTGGCCTTTTGCGTGTTAATCTGCTTTGAAATCTATTGTCACGTAAAACTTTTATTATTGTGCGTGAAGCAACAATTTAATTAAAAAATTGTTCAATATGTTCCGCCAATTTCGGGGCGTTTATTGTCTCATCCTGATGGCCTAATTTCACACTACTGGTAACATCACGTCACAAAAGCTTTTTAGGTTTCCCAGACCGTGGTTTATTTGCCGTTTTCGGTTGTTGTTATGATTTCAAATGTTCGTCTGTACAGTATCACGACTGAATTTTGTTGTCTTAGCTATTTCTTCATAAGATGCTCATCAATAATGGTAGGGTAGCCAACTCTATCGATTCATTTGAGCACCGTCGCAATGTGGCATGTGTTTCATTGTTCTATTCTGCCACTTACGACATGAGTAAATTTAAATCTAACATCCATAAACACTACTCTCTCTGTCCTCCTTCCCATAACCTATTTTCCTAGTACCAGCACAATGCACTGCATGAGTAGGGGCCATCCCCTGGGTGCTGGTCTTACATATATAAAAGATAAATAAAAATCGTAGGGTGTATGTAGACATTTGTCCATGACTGTATATGATTCGTTGCGCTTGGCCGTAGTTCTTTTGGCATATATGACTTGTTTTGCCAAAGAATACATACCGACCGACACCTTAACTAATACGAAGCCGACTTACCAGAGGGAGTAACGTTCACAAATTATATGTTATCATATCACATATGGAATAAAAAATGCAAAAACCAACGTGAGCTAAAACAACAAGTAAAACTGTTTCCACCTTTAAAAGGAAATATCTGGTATTCTATTGTCAATTTTTTGGATGGTTCGGCTTTTTCAGTTTGTCTAAGTGCTGATCTTTTATAATCATTATCAGAATGTATTATACTGAAATCAATATAAGCGATCTCCTATAATGGAGGTCTGTAATTCCCCAAAAGATCTGAAGGAAAATAATCGCTGACACACCGAAATCAAGCAAAATTTGTAAGGTTTCACCTTTAAAACTGAAATTTACTCTGAAAACTTACATGGGTACCGCTGTCAGGAGTCTACGTGTGTAAATACTGTCAGTATGGTTAGGGTTAAGCGAATTCTTATATTTACAACTTTTCTAAAATCAATATTTCATTTTTTTATTTTCCTCTACAAATTCCTTTTTTTTATTATTCAACCATTTTTATATGATTATTGCTTTTTATAACATCTGACCTCTATTTATGACTTAAGAAACTAAATTTTTTAGTTTTATCTCCCACTGCTTCTTCGGGGTCAATTTGTGATCAAATGCAACAAAGAGGAAATGCAAACCCAAACGGAAGTGAACAGAATAAATCTTTTCTTATGTTCTTATGCTTTAAAAATTTGTCAAAAACTTATGTCTGTTCTAGCCAAAGGATTACAAAAAGGGTCAATGTAACAACTACAATGATGATAAACTCTGTTATAAACAAAATATGTAAACAAACAAATGAAATAAGAATATTATAGACAAATAGCAACAATAAAAAGTTAAATAAAATAGAACATTAAATGTCATAAAAACGAACATGAAATTGGTAAAAGGATTTCAAACAGTGGGCTCTAATTATATATGACAAACTATTTAAAAATTTATGGTTTTAAAAATAAAAAAAATTGTCTCAAAATATCAACCTTATTTACAATGTGTCGTTCTTTCCTTTTTATATAGTAGCTGCCTTTAAAACTTGTTCATTGTATGTATATCAACCTGTAACATTTTGCCAATATTATACAAATACATTCTGAGTAAACATCTCTTTGTATTGTTTTTTTTCCTAAACAAACACCTGTGTTATAAAATCATATTTCCTAACAATGTTAGGAAGTCTTAAGTAAGCATCACCACCGCACAGAGACATTTCCTAAAACAATGTAGTGGAAAATTTTACAAAATTCGAAATAGAAACTACCATGAAATATATTCTTTAATTAAATAGATGAGTAGGTAGTTCGAAATGTCTGTTGCCAAAAGGAAGGATAAAGGAAGGCCGTTGTGGTACCACAGTGAATCATCATCCCCTCGAAACTTAAAGCTTATAATTATTCCGTTATGTTTCCCAATGTCTATTCTCGAGAGTTTCGTAAGCTCAGTGGCACGATAGAAGCCCAGGTGCCTTTTCTTTATACCAAATAACGCCCTGCATGTACACAGTAAATAAAGAATTATTATTATTATTCTGCAGGAATCATTGGCTAGCAAACACATTCCAATCCCCTCTGGTTGGAGTGCATAGTACACATTGGAATTTAATTGGCGTTAACGGAGTCTATTGCCACATTGTGAATCCTTAGCTTGCAATTTAGCAATTGGAAAATAGGCTTGTTGATACGATGGCTATGCCATGCCAGACCAGTTCATCAGCTCTGCACTTTCTCCGAAAATCGCTGTAACCCGGTACCCATATAATATCAATATTATACTGCTCAGCCACAGTATTGAGAGATATGTGGCAAACTACAACTGTTCATGTGAGCTTTTACAGCCGCCTGGCTATCCGAAAGTGTGCTAATATCTCGAGAATGTCGCCCTTTTCAATGATCAACACGAGCTACGGTGGTTCAATAGCATTATCTAGTATATTTACCAACTCCACCCATAACTCTATTCAATTTGAAGCCATCCGGGAAGATCTTCTTAGAGTCATTAATTAGGTGCGGCACATCATTCATTCGTTCCTTCCTGTCCGGAATTGTTGTCCTGAACTTCAATGAGCAGCCATAGTGCACTGTGTAGTCAAACATGATCAAAATTGTCAGAAATTTTAAGTCATCCACATTCGATTCGTGCTGCTGTTCAACCATCGGACAGAGATGTAGGATCATCTCCATCGCCGAAGTAGGTGTAGTGAGTAACACACAGCAAGGGGACGTTTGCATCCGTTGTACCAGGCTTAGCTTAGCCGTCTTGCAAAGAGATTCCTACCATACAAGGCATCCATTTTCCGTCCTCTACAAGTGAAGATGCATATGGACGCCTTCATTACTTTATTGAGTTTATTAGGCTTCCAGGCCAGCTGCCTATTCAGTATAATTCCTAGGAAGTGAGTCGAGGTCTATAGCAGTTCGTTCAAAACGAGAAGGGAGGAGTACTGCGAAGTTATTTGGACGTATCTTAAAGGCTTCCACTACAATTGTTCTGAAGGTGTACAAAAATCAATATTTGTTAAGTATTGATGTGTCACACCTACTGATTTTATTCCGCCAATTTTTTAATTAATGATTTATATTGACAACGAAGTTATTAGCACCAAATCTAGAAAAACTTTTTGTTACCATTTTAGAGATATACACAAATAAATATTTAGTTTGCATGGGCGTGGCAGAGCCAAGTTGGAGTTTTTGAAATATATAGATATATAGCCTACAATTCGCTCCAAACATATAGAGAAATTCTCCAAAAACTTCAGAAAAATTTCGTTTTAGCTATTTAGCTGCCTTAAGACTTCATAGAAACATAAATATCATGTTTTTTTAGGGTTTATAACTTTGAGTTGGCAGCACTACTTTAGCAAACAGATTTAACAGCTGATAGTTACTTTAGTGTGGTCTGACATTTCATTACGAATAGACGAATTGGCTGAAGCCCAAAATGATAATGAATTTCCATTCAAAATTTTGATTTCTAGCTGTAGCTGTAAACAGAAATCCGTTATGATAAGTTAAATTAATATAATTACACTGGTCTACAAAAAATAAAAAATTTTATCGCCTGTAAATAAAACTTTATGAAATATAACGATTTTGCGCATCAAAATCATTATATTCCATATATTTTTATAAGGCATTTTTTGCTGTAGACCAGTGTTATTATACATAATTTTGGAGTATATGTAGATGACGAATATTACCCAGCCTACAGCCCTTTGACGTCCGCTTCCCACAAACATCTGCAGAGATAAAATCGGCACTCGAATTACTTACTAGTGGTGAATCAAACGGTCATGATAATTAACTTATACCAGCTGATCTCTTAAAATATTGCAAACAGCAACACAAACATTATGCGGCATTACCTCTAATTGTGATGTAGAGTATAAATGTATATTAAATCGACTTAATATATGCCCTTAGTGAGCACATCAAACTATTGACAATATAAAATACTTCAGGTACATAATATGTAAAAACATATGTAACTTATAAAGGACTTATAAATATCTAAATATATATACTTATACATAAATGTATATATAAATATGTGTTGCTTCATATATTACGAAGACTTTTTTGACTACTTTCTTTGCCATATACCAGTCTTTTATATTTTTTCTGAAGGAACGTATCAATAAATATATTCTTTTACTTAAGAAATAAAGTATATATTCAATATAACAAATACTCCCATATACAAGTCATTTATGTTTAACACATATACGAGGGCACATTGATAATGCCCTAGGTTCTTGGACAAAAAAGAAAAATATATTGTTACGTTTTTACCTTTTTAAAAACGTGTATGTATGAGTTCGTGGATTGTAGTTAAAATAAAATAAATCTTGTGTTTGGTCTTAATTAAAAATCCCTTATTCAACACAATTTTGTGCACCACTGCTTGTAACCTTTTACAAGCAATAACAATGTTCTATTCTTAATAACTCCGTCTGTTTACAACTTTGTAAACAACAACGATTACTCGACAGATCTTTCTTCCTAAAGATCTTCCAACCCTATCGTAGTTATAACTTAGGTTCGATCACAACCTTTTCAACCAGAGATTATCCACACTTAGCTCTCTTTACTGAGTTCGCTCCACCTAAACTGGTTTTTACTTCACTACTAGCTTCACGAGTTTACTCCTTATAAGCTCTCTTCACATCAATAACACATTCGCTGAGTTAACTTTACTTAACATTAATCGTTGTTCGCATCCATATGTTTTTTATATGGCTAAGTAAACAACAATACATCGAAAGCTCTCGACCCTCTCGATATTTCAGATATTTCAGATAGTTTCTTGAAATTTCTTTTTAGTGCTTTTGTAGCCATGCGTATGTAAACATCTACTTCTTTCAGCTCTTAGTATTTGTTGTTGCTTGTTATTGTTTGTTATTTGTTTTCTTTGCTGTTAGTTTTTGTTGTTCCTGTGTTATTTTTATTTACTTAACTTTAGTTTAATCACGCATAGTTGTTCTTGCAGCTTTTGTTTATTTATTTTAGCGATGTTATAAATGCAGAGGTGCCCAATCTTATTTTCGTAACAATATATTTTCTTCTGTAAGCTATGAATATTTAGTTTAGTTGCAAGCAACTAAATCAAAAAAACATGATGCATACAAATTCGTAGCCATATGCATAGATTTTTAGCATTTTACCCATTGAGGGCCTATTAATAAATGGTGGTACAACAAAAACGCATGATGTTAATCTAGATATATAAAAATGAATGTATGTCTGTCTGTCTGTTCGTACTCAATAGGTTCAAAAACCATGCACCCAATCGTTGTGAAAATTTGGGGAATTATTAGGGAAGGTTTTTCAAAAAAAGAAAAACAAATATCCCAAAAAATAACATTTGATTGGTAATAATTTGCCAAAAGTGTAACCTTGAATAAATTAAAAAATTAAAACCAATACTTGCGTTGAAAAGGTGTACTTTCACTAATGGTTTTGGCTCAACAAGGCAATGTCACGCCCATATAATTTTTTTTATTTATATGTCCATATCATCAAAACGGTAATAGTAAGATTTGGTAATAGTAAGAAGTCGTTCTTGGCTTAATGACGCACACTTTTTCTTTTAAATATACCCAAAGAAAGAAATCGAACAGTGTCAAACCACATGATCGTGGCGGCCAATTAACATCGCCACTACATTAGATAACTCAGCCATTGAATTTCTCTCGCAAAAGAGCTATTTTTTCATTGGCTGTGTGACACGTGACACCATTCTATTGAAACCACATATCGTCCAAGCTCATATCTTCAACTTCTGCACAATTACACACAATTCTCCTGATTGTGCATGAAATGCATTTTGATTTGAACGCCCATTTTCGTAAAAGGCTTCAACAATCTTAACGCGTTGCTCAATTGTGTACCTCTCTATAGTTTAATTTGTCAAACACTGAAACTAAGGAATGTAAAATTAAGTTGGGCAAAAAACTTGACGTTAAGGTATGACTTACAGTTAACATCATGCATTGTGATTGGACCACCCTTTAGATGCAAATTAAAAAATTTATTGGAATTATTTGTGTATTGCTTTTCATATATGTACATATATATAAAGTTAAGGCATTTTTTAACTGCCCTCGTACATATACGTTTACATCTGTTTCCTTTTTGAATGTGTATTTGTGTAGCAGAAATATCTAAAATCTGATTTAAAAATGGAAATATGCATAAAACGATATAAATCAGCTAGAGGCGTTGAATCAAACATAAACACATGGAAATATTTTATTTTCAATTTTTTCTTTATTCATTTTTTTTTTTGTTGTTGTTACTTTTTGGTAATAATTTCTTACCTTTTGTATGATCCTTTATATTTTTGGCGTTATGATTTTTAATACCAAATGAAAATGTATTTTTCTAAACATATTAAATCAAAGAAGATTTGTGGCAGAGTATGTGGTAAGGTAAGTATGCTACACAAAAATATAAAAAATTCAAATTTCTATCAAATATGCAGACAAACGTAATCAAAATTATGTAAATGATAAAACGTTTCAAAGCTATAGTCTCTGATAATTTGCTGTAATTCAAATAACTTATTGAACCCTAACCATACTGATAATATTTACACTCGTAGACTCCTGACAGAGGTACCCGGATACGCATTTGTGTTTGAAGCTAAAGGTAAAATATCTTTATATATTTTTGTTTTCTGTAAAAGAACTTGGTGCGTTTATTGGATCTTCATTGCTCATGGATATAAACGGTGCCAGCTATTATCCCCCTTCAGCTCTTTGTGAAAATTACAAGCCTATACTGTACTATTCTGCAAGACAAGCATGTCATTCAGCAGCGAAATAACTGTGCTGTGCTTCTTATGGTGGTGTGAACTTTACGTCACTGCTTTTTTTTATATAAGACCAGCACCCAGGGGATGGCCCCTACTCATGCAGTGCATTGTGCTGGTACTAGGAAAATAGATTATTGGAAGGAGGACAGAGGGAGTAGTGTTTATGGACGTTAGATTTAAATTTACTCATGTCGTAAGTGGCAGGAAATACTTTCGCTGGAAGATTATTCCACAACCGAACAGTGCGATCAAAGAACGAATTATCCCTATAATGCTTTGTGCGATTTACTGGACAATCAACTACAAAGGGATGCGCTCTACGAGAAATACGAGTACTACGTAAAAATATATGATTTTTGGGAATTAATTCCTTAATTTCATTAGAACACATTCCGTTATAGTACCGATAGAACAATGAAACACACGCCACATTAAGGGAGAGAGAGAACTCATAGGTCTCGCTGTTGAGACCAAGCTGCTGAAAATAATCAGCTATTCGCTCTTGCAGTCCTGCCTTGCGATCCGGTGTTGGCAGCTGCATTTTATACAACTTGTGTCTGAGCCGGTTCTCATTAAGGTCTTTCAACTTTATCTTTATTTATTTTATTTTAAAATCTGCAATCCCACTTCTGACACCAATTGTTACGTTTTTACCCCTTAAAAACGCTTATTAAATGGATTCGTATATTTCCGTTAAAATCAAAAGAAATATGTGTTTTTCACAAATTGAAGGTACACGAGCCAGCTGATATTGTGAAGATATAAGATGGTAGTGTTTTTACCATTTTACATGAACACACAAAGTGGGTGCCTGGTGAGCTAACAAATTGTGCTACAAATCAATGAAAACGATGGCAAAATTGAATGAATTGGGATTCTAATTGCTTCCCCACCCACAGAATTCTCCAGATTTAGCTCGAAGGGGATTTTCTTGAAAGAAAGAATTTTAAGTCCAATGATGAACTGAGGCCTATTTTGACGCGAAATAGATATCGTGCTACAAAAGTGGTATCGAAAAGTTGGAAAATCGCTATACTTGTTGTGAATAATAAAATCGAGTTTTGTCAAAATTTGTTTCTTCTTGCTTATCCTCCAGACTTAGTGAATGGCCTGTTACTATCAGCATATTTTAGTAAACGTTGAAGATAATCGGTGTAGATTCTGCCCGATATCGTATAAAAAATTCTTCGAGCAGTAGTGAGTTTTGTACTTGGTCAACATAACATATCATAGTGCTTTCGAGATCCCAAAATATGTAGTGATAAATCTAGAGATGACATGTCGTATAAGCGAATGTCTCCTGCTGCTCATTAACTTAACAGTTTCTATTCGCTCACTGGCCCAATGTGGACGATACCATTCATACTGATATAGGTCTCGATATATGTTGTTAACTGACGGATGCGCGACTAGGGAAACATCTATGACTGTTACTCTTGCACATAGGGACATATGTACATGTTACATGTTCCCTTGGGGGTGCTATCAAAATTTATAGATGAGTGGGCACTGAGAATTGTGAAACGCATGTGGTCTAATATTACCACTTGCAGAATATCCAGGTTGCTCTGGCATTCTCTGTCAGTGGAGAGAACTAGGACTTTCTTAACTTTTAGGACTGATTCGATTGTGTTTCTTACTGGTATAGTTACTGAGCACTATATGATTGGAGATATAGTCATGTGAAAAATATTTATATCAAAGGAGTTAAAATTCCAGCTCTTTTTCTGTATTACAGCATTTATCAAAAAGATCCTATAAATTCTGTGCTTAAATTTCGACGATGTAAAGAACCGTTATTTGTACCGCTTCTCAGTTGTAGTACGTTTTTCTCTTAAGCTTTTAAAAGAACCCGCAATGTGTCCCTATTATGTTTTACATGAATATATGTCTGAGCGTATAGATTACATTTCTTATGACAACTGTAGAAACTGTCAGGATAAGGAGTAACCGGCACAACACTTACTCTGTGACTCTCCTGGTATGCGGTGTAAAGCTTAAACTAAAGGTTCTTGGCGTACGTTTTTTCAATGATCTGGATTGTCTTAGGGATATATCACTGAAAAGTCTGGTCAATTTTGTTAGGGGTATCGGCTGGCTATTGCGAAAATCAAGTGACTTGTACTTTTAGGTTTTGGGGAGGGTTTGATTCGATCTTACTCGTCTCTGACTTTTGAGTTCTTGATAACTTTTCGTTTTTTTTTCTGGTGGATATTGCAATGAGTCACAGGCCACCGATTGTTTTTGCTAGCTACGGGCTATACATACGATCTAACCCAACCTAACCTAGCATTTTCTATAGAAATAACTATTTTTATTTTAAGCTGTTTTTTGTTGCCGCTGTCAGTAAAGGCAATTGTTTGGGTATAACAACGAAATGTAAATTATAAATTCAAAAGAAATTAGGGTACCACCAAAGCCATACGACTTTGCTTAATTTTTTATTCATATGTAAGTATTAAATTTCCATAACAAAAACAAATTTGTGTGAAGAAAATTTAAAAGTTTTTGTTTTTAACAAAGTAAATTTAAATTGTTGTAAATAAAAAAAATCTTTTATACGATATATTGTTTAAGGATATAAGTACGAAACATACACAATCAAAACTAGAAGGCAGAGAGTGGAGTTTTCTTTGAATACAAAATTGGAAAAAAGTTAAAATTTTATAAAAGAATTGAAATCAAATTCACAATAACAAAATAAATACTCGGTACTTAAAGAATAGATAGATTGCAAGACAAACAAGCAGACAGACAGACAGACAGAATTTTTATACAATTTTGTTTAAAATTTTTATTTATTTTTTCACTTGTCTTTTTTTTCCTTTAAGTAAAATAACCGTAAGATTTATAACCATAAGAATGGGTGTTTTGCTAAGGACGAAAAAAAAAATCGAAAAAAATAAATAAATACAATAAATGAAATGGAAAACAGGATTTGCCTTAAAGGGGAGTCAACATTTTTTTGTTGATTTCCTGTTTACCGAACAAAAAAAAAAAAAAAAAAAGGAAAAAAGGGAACTTAAATTGGTAGCAGAAAGTGATAGAAACAAGAAGGAGATTAAACAGGCCACAGAAGGTTTAATAAGTTTTTAAGTGCAAAAAAATAAAATCTAAAAAAAAATTAAGAAGAATAAATTTGAAAAACAATATTTAAATGAATATTCGATTTATTTATTGGGAATATTATCTTGGCAATTAAAATGCAACAAAAAATAAACAAACTAATAATAATCAATATTATACATATCACTTTATAACCATTTTGGTGCAAAGGTATGTTGGGCCAATAGATGTGCAGTATACATCTCAGATATCTGTTAACGTTACGTTAATTGTTGCATTTTAACCTTTTTAAAACGTTTGAGTTAATTTAAATTTCATTAAAATAAAATTAACACCACTTTGTTGTTGTTTTACAGTTTTTATTTACTACACTATAACTTTTATGCAGTTTGTCTTAGTACAGCAGTTTAATATTCGTTTATACAACACTTCCGCTTAAACACGACTTTATTTTATTACAGCAAAATGTAACTGCTTGACGTAGGTAAAGCAGCCTCCTTATATACCTAATTGCCTACAGTTTGGAAAAATCCGGAAATGTCTCATATCCTTTATTTTATATCCATTAATTCAAATGATCGACTTGGCAGTGCTGCAAAATATCAAAATAAGTACTGCATTGACAGGGTGACACATAACTATCAAATATACCAAAATTTAGGCATTTTTAGTTTCGTTACAATATATTAGCATTTGTAGTGCTCCATGTACATTGACACTAAGCTTATGCTGCTATCAAATAAGTACAGTTTGGTATTGTGACTAATAATTTTGTTTCTCCTCACTTTGTGAAGAGCTTGGAAGGCAACTCCTGCCTTATTTATACAGGCCTTTGTGTCATAATAAGGTAGCAGAAGAAATCCACAGTGTCGATCTACATGCTATTTACTGTAGATAGTAATGTTCATGTTGATCAAATATGCATTAATTTTGTACTTTTCAAGTTGATTCTGAGACCAATGTTCGCAGCGTTTGGAGGCCATCGAAGCGATATACCATTAGATCAATGTCATCTTCATAGTGGATGTGGCTGAGAGATATAGATTCCACTGTATTTCAAATGGAGCTTAGCTGTTTGTTTTCAGCATTGCTACAGCTAACAAAAGTAGAAAAGTGTTGGAGTGATCACACAGCTCTGCTTTACCACAGAAGTGGTAGCAAAAACAAACTTTCTCTACCATTAAACAGAACACAACTTGTTGCTGTCCTGTAAAGTTCTCGGATGTGGAATATGATCTCGTCATGGCTGCCTTTATCTGCTAAAATTCCCATATTGCGTTACGGTAAACGTCAAGCAACAATACGCAGGGTGTTTTTGCGAACAGCGCAAGATCTTCCAGAGCGACAATTGGCTTACTCACAACGTAATATCGACCACATTTATGGTAGTACTCTGTGGAGTAATAGCTGGGTTATAGAATTTAGTGGGGTGATTCCCCGCCAGTTCTAACATTCTTTTAGATCGTATTTTTTGGAAATTGTAATAACTCCTGCCTCTTTCCAGATGTCAGGGATTTTCATTGTCAGCCGCACTATCCGTATAACTGGCAACAGTGCTCTAGTGTAGATAGACCATATTTTAATAGTTCAGCTGGTATAAGTTAATTATCGGGACCGCTGGATTTTCCGCTGGCAAGAGACTCGAGTGCCAAATTCATCTCAGCACATGTTGGCGGATTAGTTCATATACCTCATCTCTGTTTTCGTCTTAGGTGAGCGTATGAAACTGCTGATAGGTAGTATTCGTCTGCTGTGTACACTCCTAAATTATATATACTTCTTATATTAATTATATTTATCATAACGGGTGTTTGTTTTACAGTTACACAAGTTTAAATTATAAAAAAAGAAATATATTTTTAATATCAATGAAATGGGCTTCGTTGGATAGAAAATTTTATAACATTAATGTTTAAATGTGATTTCGGCCGTGTGGCCGCAATGGCTGGCGCCTTCATGGCAAAATTCACAAAATTTTCGCAGCAGAATTTTGATTTCCAGGTATTTTATTGCTTCTGGTTAATCGACGTAGAACAAGTAACTTTATACTTATTCATGACCCCAAAGACAAAAATCCAATATGGTTAGTGCACTATCTTGGCAGCCAATTAATTGAACAATTACGGTAAATTACTCATCAAAACTTTCTTTGAGTACATCAATTGTAGCTCGCGCTGTGTGAAATGTGGCTCCGTCCTGTTAGAACCACATATCATCAATATGAATGTCAGCTAAATGAGAGCAACATTCTGACCATCATCTTTTTTGAACACATCGTTAAGCGCACCAACCAGTAATTTTCTGTGGATATAATGGTGTTTCAACAAAAGCTTGTGTATTATCGTCACTCCAAATGCGAATGGGCTTTATCGGATAACAAAATTCTGAATTTTTAAACTGGACGAAAGGAACCATTATTTTGATAAAAATTCTCAACAATTTGCAAGCGTTGCTCTGGTGTAAGTCTATACATAATGAAATGTTAAACCAAACTGAACAAAAAGCCACTAACAGCTGTTAAATCAGCTGTCAAATAAAGCAGTATTGCCACTTCAAAGTTTTACACCCCTATTGGTATAACTATGCTGGTTGAGCGCGAAGATTTATTAGCGGTATCGGTAGAGTGGCACAAGACGATCAAAAATCGCACATAAAAACATTCACAAGGTAGCGTGTCAGTGCTAAGGAGAAACAACTCAAGCATATCGCCAACAGTTCCAAATGTCGTAGTTTTCTTTACTGGTACGAACGCTCTTAATGCGAAGTACGAAGTTTTGGAATATAGTAAATAAATGTTCTACTATAGCCACCGATATTAGTATATATATTGGGAAAAAATAGGAGAGAGAAAATAGTGGGATCTTATAAACAGAAAAAAGGATATAAAACTATGCCTAATTATGGCTTGAAACCGTAGCTATATGGTTCAATTATTAAACCAAAATTTAAAAAAATGAGGAAGAGGCTGCAGAGGCTAATGTCTTATAAGTTGCAATGCGTTTTAGAAAAATATGGTCAGTTGGAAATCTAAGTGAAACACTACTTTAGAACGGGGTTGTGTTTAAGTTAAATAGAGCATATTATTATAGCCATTAAAATATTTACCAAGGCCTTTTGCTTAACAGACTGCTGGCAATTTAAAAATTAATTTAATGCTATGTTTGCACGAACATTCATAATACAACCCCCGATTACAACATTAATTACATAAATTTCCATATAATATCTTGAGGGCGAATCACTCAAATTGTTAGTAATTTTATTTCTATTACATTTTGTATTACTTCAAAATCAGTGTCATCTCTAACTTTTATAAAATTTAGATCAAAAGAGTTTGGCATATATATTAGCTCTTAATCAAAATATTTTAATTATAGATTTAACAAACAAAACAATGCATTGATTTCATATGCTAGCTGTTTACAAGTGCCGTGCGAACAGAAGAATTCAAATAAGTAATACAAACAGAGAACGAAGTAATCAGAAGTTTCGTGCTTAATGAATAATATGATGATTCAGTTTTATTAATTGCAATTACTAGAAAGTGGTATACAGAGTTTGATTGTGTTCATACAACAAATGAAGCTTAACCTCTATATCGTCAAAAGCAGAGTTTTACTTAACATAACAGAAATCCACCAAATTATGGATTTCATTTGGTGACCATCGAACTGAGACGACTTATGAAGGTTTGTGGGCAAACAACAGAACATGAATTTCCTGCAATTCATAAATTTGTTGTTGTTTTACTTTAAAGTAAGCACACCTCTGCTCTTAAATTTATGTCTCGCATTTATTGAAATTAAAAAAAATAAACAATTCTGGGAAAACTTAGCAGAAACAAAGAGAAAAGTGTATTATATTTAAATAGAAGTAAATGTTTTCAATAAATTTTAATTAAAATTTATTTCTATTTCTTCAAGCACTTTATTCCATTTTTTTTTTAAATTTCAATTAAATTGTTTCTCACACGTGCTTCGTTTGTTTTCTTCGCTTACAAAGAATTAAAGAATTTTGTTTTTTTCCCCTATTATTTAATTACAAACAAAATAATAAAGATTGTAGGGAAGGACGAGACGAAAGGACAAAAAAAGTTTATTAAAATATTTGAAGTTCATAAAACAATGTGTTTTTAGTGTTTTAATGATGTCATAAAGCAAATGTTGTTGTGTGATGGTTCTATATGAAATAGAACAACGTTCTTAAAAATGATTCTGAATTTTAAATCTCAAAGCAATTATTGCACAAGTGCCGCACAATTAAGATTAAAATAAAAAAATAATAAAGAAATAAACTGAAGTTGTACATGCAACAAACAGTAGAAAATTACTAAATTGTGGCATAAACACAGGAGTGTATATGAACGCATTAAAGCTTTAAACAGCTTTAATTTTATATATGCACTAGCTAGAACATGGTGTGCTTCGCTACTCCCATCTTAATTATTATCTCTAATACTATCTTAGTTACATTTGTCCCCTTCCGGCAGTGTTGCCAGATATAGGGAAAAATCCCTACATTTAGGTTTTTTTGATACTAAAATGGAAGCGTGGGGCGAATCAGACTGATTTTTCTATTTCTATTCTAAAGGGTCCGCCATATAACGTTTTTTTCTTCAACTAGTGCTTATTTCGTGAATGGTAACACTTAGCTCATGTCTGATTTGACAGATAATTAGTTTTATCCTTCCGCTGAACGAATATGGTTGTGTATACGCATGAACAACTCTGGGAAATATTGCGACATTACTTTGAAAATCATGGTAATGTTGCAGAATCAAAAATCATCTTCTCAGATGAAGCTCGTTTTGATCTTGGCGGGTATGTAAACAAGCAAAATTGTCGCATTTGGGGCACAAAAAACAAACACGCATACATTGAAAAGCCGATACACCCAAGACGAGTCACTGTTTGGTGCGGATTTTCGTCCAGAGGCATAATTGGGCCATTTTTCTTCGAAAATGAGCAAAGAGCAGCCGTTACAGATAATGGCGGTCGTTATCGGGCCATGTTGAATGAATTTTTGTTCACAAAAATTGAAGAGGAGGATATTAGCAACAATTGGTTTCAACAGGACGGCGCTAAGTTCCACACAGCCGAAGCTACACTCGATGTTTTGCGTCCTGTTTTTGAAGATTGCATTATCAGCCGCGGAGCTGATGTAGTTTTGCCACCTCGAAGCTGCGATTTGACACCGTTGGACTATTATTTGTGCGGTGCCGTCAAAGATAAGTGTTACGGCAACAAGCCAGAGACAATTGATGCTTTAAAGGACAATATTCGTGAAGCCATTGGTGAAATACAGCTGCACACAATCGATAATGTGCTTAAAAATTGCACTGATCGTGTAGGCTACTACATGACCAGCCGAGGCAGCCATTTAAATGAAAAGTATTTTCCATTTTTAAGCGGAAGGATTGTACTTTCAAATAAAAACAGAAATTTGAGAAAATATTCGGTAGTTTTGTTTTTGTATAGCATTATCAAAAAAAAAAAAAAATTATTATTTGGCGGACCCTTTATTATTTTTAATAATATTGTCTTGTTAGAAACCCTTGAATATTTCTTATTTTACTAAAAATCACTTCAAAATATATTATAAAAAGAAAAAATAGATGTTTGTGGTTTCAAAAGTAGACGCCACTAATCTGTGTGTTTTTTCTAAGAATTTTCTTTTCTATTCTTTTTCTGCTTTGGAGATGACCCCTGGTATAGGAAAATAGGTTGTTGAAAGAAGTAAAGAGGTAGTAAAGATTATAAAAGTTATTTAAGCCAAAAGTGAGCTTGAAAGTAGTTTTCAATCTATCTCATGGTGAGCATAAACTTTTAATAAGAATTCTCTTCCTGTAACATCTATCTGCAGTCTCCTTCAACTGAATAGATTACCAATCTTCCTGTCTACGTTATTTAGCAAATTGTTGATTTCATCCGTACCGGTGTTTTAACTCGACTGAACAGAACGAATTTATAGGGAGCCAAATCTAGTGAATTCGGTAGCTGTTGGATGGTATTTGTTGCATTTTTCGTCACAAAATTTCGGTTATCATATTTCGGCGTTATCATGGTGCCAAATCCACGAGCTTTCTGCACGCAATTCTGGTCTCTATAGGCGAATTCCTTCACGCAAACGTCTCATAGCGCCCAAATAATACTCTTCAAAAATTCTTGATGCACTACTCCGTTGTAATCCATGAAAACCGTGAGCATTGCCTTCTTTTCTGACCGAAAACGACGTGGTTTTTTTGCCCTCGGCCCATTTGGTGAACGCCATTCACTTGCCTGATGTCTGGATTGCGTGTCGTACTCATAAGCCCACGTCTTGTCTCCAGTACTAATCCTTTTGATGGATGAATGTGGGATCGGTCTTACCCGCGCAAATCATGTCTTTTACGATCTCAGCACGGTCTCTTTTATGTATGCAATTTAGGTATTTTGGCACCAACTTTGCTGCTATACAACGGAAACCATAATCATTAACCAAAATGTCTTGGACAGATCCATAAGCAATATTCATGTCCTACGCTATCTCTCTAATGGCTAATTTGCTGTTATTGACCGACATTTCTTTTACTTTATCAATGTGTTGGTTGGTTTTCAATGTCAATGTTCTGCCACTGCGTTCATCATCTTCGATTGCCTCATGTTCACTTTTGAACCGCTCGTGCCACTGGTAAACAACTGGTTTCTTTAGAGAATCAGTGCCGAAACACGTTTCCAACATTCGCGCACCATTAAATCCGTTTTTAAGGCAAAATTTAAGACAAGTTCGTTATTGCAAATTTAAATCCATTCCTAAAATTGCAAAAAATCGCCAACACACATAGAGATAGCTGTACTCTTGGCTACGTAGCTTTTGCAAATGTTAAGCTATGACGCTTAGATTTCGTGGAAATATCAACAACAGATGTACCAACTTAACAAAATATTCACATGTCAAGCAAACACCCAATTTACACGATGACTTCAAGGACATGCCTTTTTTAAAATTATGTTTTAAATGTACTTCTAAAAATCAATTGCATTTACACCATAATCTGTGAGGCATGCCTTTATTCTTGCAGGGTTGATTTTTTAACTATAATTGTTAAGTTTATATTGAAGAACAAAGCACAATTGCAAATACGAAAATAAACGCAAAGGAGAATGTGAAAACATGCTCGAAAAACAAAAATCGTGCTCTACCCCTTTTTCTTCTCTACTCCTGTCTCCTACAAACAAAGCATGCGTGCGTGGAAAATCATAGTGTAAATTAGGCGTATGACGCTAAGATTTTACGGGATGTACCAACTTAACAAACAAAAAAAGAAAAAAAAATTACATCGGATCAATGAGACCGCCACACTTGGCTTATTCCGGAAACTCTTTGATCAAGGTAGAATAGTTTTCAAAATCACCTTCTATTTCTTCTTACATTTTAATGACTTAAAATGCGTAGGAATTTTTGTAGGGAAAATCTTTTCAAAATGTAGCGACAATCGAATTATTTTTCGTATTCGTAGGTACTTCTTAAAGAATCTACTGGCAACACTGCCTTCTGGTCAAAAGAAACTGTAGGTTATGATTTTAAGCTGTACACAGTCTTTAAACAAACAGAAAATCATTTTTATGTAGTATACCTACGGATAAATAACAAAGCTTTAGTAGATGTCGTTCCCCAACTACATAAAATCAAATATTTGGTATATGGCCACGCCCACTTATCCAATCTCGCATAGTTACTGTTTGACGATGTGTTTTGTTCAGGATACCGTTTGAACCTAATATAGAAACTTCTACTATTGCCGTTTTCAAGATATAAATAAAATAATTTTATTTGGTATTGAGATACCACGCCTACTTGTCCAATTCAACCCATTTTTTGGCTGATAGTTTGTATTGACTTTGGAGTCATTCAGGATAAGGTCAGAAGCTCTTGCTTTAACGATTCTCATTATTAGTTTGTATGGGAGGTACTACGCCCACTTGTGTAATTCCGCTCAATTTTTGACTGATAATATGAATTGGCTATGAAGTCATTCAGACCAACTACTAAATTTTAGCTTTAACCGTTCTCTTATATCAAAATTAAGTTTGTATAGGAGGTAACACGCCCACTTGTTCAATATCGTCCACTTTTTTCTGATGATTTGGATTGACTATGAAGTAATTAAAACCAAAAACCAAAAACCAAAACTGTTGCTGTAACCGTTTTCAAAATATAATAAAATCAATATATAGTTGGTATGGGCGTACCACGCCTACTTGTCTACTTCGTCCCACTTTTTGACTGGTGATTGGCCTTGACCATGAAACTATTCGGGTAAATATTAAGAATCTCTTTGCCCATTTTTAATTTAAATAGCCTATAATTCGTTCCGGATATATAGACAGATACTGTAAAATTTCAAGAAAATCGGTTAAGGCGCTAACAAACAAACCAACAAACATACTAACACATATTAATTTTTATATATAAAACGATAGTTGCTTTTTCTAGTCCCTTCAGAGTCTTTTGGGCAAAATTGTCCTTTTACTCTTACACTCTCATATATCATTTGGACTATTTAAAGGCAGTTATTATGCTGTGTATAGTCTAATATTTAATTTCTAGGGAAAAATTACCTTTTTTGTAATTCTTTTTTTTTATCAAAATACTTTCAATGTCTTCAGCTGCCACGTTTAGGACTATAACGAAACATTTCTGTTTCTAAGTCATTAACACAACATATAACCTCTTCTAATGGCAATTGTCGTACAACTTATTAATTATATGATCGTTTGTTAAACTACATACTATGAATCAATCCCATCTATTATTGTATTTCAATGCTTTTAATATTCATGTAATCTTTTGTAAATACAAATTCGATTTGAAATAATCTCTCCATTAAAGTACTTCACAGTGAAGTAGCGTAATCGTACGAAACAAGAAATCATAAATAATGTACTTGTTTGATAAAATATTCCAAAGGTGTCAAGTTCATTTGACTCAAATACAAGTAGAGTGTATTGACCAACCAATAATACAATTTATACTCATGGAGGAAAACGAGAAAAAAAATGTTTAATAAAAATGTTAATGATTTAGAAATGGAGAGAGAGAAAGAGTAATCAATATTCGCCAAAAATTGAAGAATGGCTACTAGTGCCATGTGTTTCAGAAAGAGCTAAAAGTATAAAAATCTGTAAATAAGTAGTAAGTATACGGCGTAAGATAATCACTTCATACAGAGTTGGTTAATGCAAATATCTTTAAATAATAAAAGTCTAGTTAAAGCCTTTAATACAAAAGAAAGGAAAGGAATTAAAACTAGACATTAAAGGGGGGATTTTTCAATTCGAAATATGATTTTTAGTTCGAAGCAGTATTTTTTTGCTTAAAAGCAATTTTGGATGATTTTTTGCTATTTGCTTTTGCAGTGCAAATTATTTCAGTGCAACTTAAGATGCTTGAAATGTGGCAATGCCAAAAATGGTCAGTAGGGTTTGCCATTGCATTACGAATAATGCATGCAAATCATACAAAATTCGTGCATCGTGAGAAATGTGTTTCTCTCTAATTTTTTGTTCAACGGTACGTCAAGAAACAAAATTACTGAATTTGATGTAAAAAGCAGCCAGAGACAGTTCAAGAGCTGTCAATGCACTGTTTGGTGGTGACTTCGTCCCGCTCCATACACAATCTCGAAAATTCTGTTGTCAGTTGCAGCATCCAGGTATGCGCTGGTCTCCCAACTTGTCTGTTTTCATACGGTTTCCAATCTAAGCACTTCTTGGCAATATCATCGCCTGGCTCACGGTGAGTGTGCCTAATGCAACTCCATTTATGCTTGATTATTTTCATTCTAATATGCTGCTGGTTCGCCTCCATCCAGAGTTGTTTGTTGGATATTGTTACAGGTCAGAAAATTTGTAAGATTTTGCATGATTTTGCAAAATTTTTTGAAACATCTGAAGGCATACTATGTCACGTGGTGCTATGTTCCAGGTCTAGTATCCATATAACAGGGTGGATTTTATGCTGATTTTGGTTTGCTTCGAGATAGAAGATTTACAAGTCGGGCTTAATTGGGCAAATGCACTCCACGCTTTATTTATGCGACTGGATATATCTGCTGCTAAGCTACCAGTTGTGTCAGTTGTGCTACCAATCTTGATCACATATAAAGAAATGGCGATCTGTGTTACTATTGATTCGGAGCGATTATGTTTTGGGTATATTATCTTCAGCCCAACTAATTTTACGATGTCTCTGATAGTGGAAATTTTCGATAGCATCACTGAGAATGAGGGGCTAAGTAATTTAGATTCTCTAACCGTTCTTACAAGTCTACATAGTAAAGTGTGTTCCAACCACAATGCACGATTTTAATTGTCAAGTTTGTTGCCCCACTTAATTTGACACTTCTTTGTTTCAGTGTTTGATAAATCCAACCATGGAGAGGTACACAATTGAGCAGCTCGCTAAGATTGTTGGAGTCTTTTCGAAAAAAGGCGTTCTAATCAAAAAATATTTCGTGTTCTACGCAATTTTTTTAGTCAGCACAATCGACCAAATGTGTTCACAATCGGGAGAACAATAAGCAGAACTGCAGCATTTTGGCAAATAAGAATCCACGAATGATTGCTGAAGAGCCGATGCACCCGCAAAGAGTGATTGTTTGGTGAGGTTTATGGATTGTCGGTGTCGTCGGAACATACTTCTTCAAAAATGAAGTGGTTACCTCGAATGGTGTTCGCTATCAAGAGATGATAACAGACTTTTTGTTGGCAGAAATTGAGGATATAGACCTGGACGATATGTGGTTCTAACAGGATGTTGCCACTTGCCACACAGCAAATGAAACAATAGCTCTTTTGCGCGAAAAATACAATGGCCGCATTATCTCATGGCATGGCGATGTTAATTGGCCGTCACGATCAAATTATTACCGTTGGACTTCTTTCTTTCGAGATATTTAAATGAAAAAGTAATCGTCAATAAGCCAATTAAAAAGCTAAAGGATAAGATAATTCGGCACATTGACGACATTAAACTTAAATTATAATTCCCAGCTCTGAATGTGCCGCCATCTCATTCAGATTTGGCCAGAATTTAAACACCAGTCGCGAAGTCGAGTAGACACCGGAGAGCGCCCTTATAGCAGCCTGACTGTCCGTACAGATCCGGATACCACAATTATATACCCCATAGTACATCAATGCCATTGGCTTGACAGCAGACCTCCGCCTGTAAGACGCTACAATGGTCCGGCAGTTTATAGGATACTTTCACCCCGTTTGCAGGAATAGAGATACCGCCCCCAACCACGTCCCAGGATTTCGATCCACCCGTGTATACCTCCACAGAACTGGGTCAATTACCAGATCCTGTAGGATGCACACGCAGAACATTCTATCCAGGAAGGGTTTGGATATACAGTAATCTATCTCATCAGGGATCGTATCCAAATACGTAGATATGACCTTGTGCCCGTAATCCGTCTCAAACCATTCCCCTGCTATCTTCAACCTTATCGCAGATATGATCGCCATATGCATAGCCATCAGGTCCACTGGAATCCAGTTCAGTAGTACAAACAAGGCCTTCGAAGGAAAGGACCCGAGCACACCTATAATCATCAGTGCCGCACTCCGCAGAAGCCTGTCAAAGATTCAGCATTACATAACTATCGGCTTAATCACCGTGTCCAAAACCAATTTGAATTCCTAGGATTTAGACCCCAGGTCTATCCAACGGCCCTCGATAAATGTAAAGCTCAACGTTCGTCCTCACCGCCCTCGCACGCCTATTATGGGGCCGGTGCAGATGCGGGTCATTGATAAATTCTATGAAGGTACACAATATTAAATAAAAATTTTATAAAGGGTCCGCCATCTAACGTTTTTTTCATCTAGTGCTTATTTCATGAATGGCAACACTTAGCTCATGTCTGATTTGACAGATAATTAGTTTTATCCTTCCGCTGAACGAATATGGTTGTGTTCAATGCGTTTTCGCTTCACTAAGTGGGCCTGCGATCGACTTACAGAAGATGACGATTTTGCCAAAAAAATCATCTTTTCAGATGAAGCTCATTTTGATCTTGGCGGGTATGTAAAGAAGCAAAATTGTCGCATTTGGGGCACAGAAAACCCGCACGCATACATTGAAAAGCCGATACACCCAAGACGAGTCACTGTTTGGTGCGGATTTTGGTCCGGAGGCATAATTGGGCTATTTTTCTTCGAAAATGAGCAAGGAGTGGCCGTTACAGTCAATGGCGGTCGTTATCGGGCCATGTTGAACGAATTTTTGTTCACAAAAATTGAAGAGGAGGGTATTAGCAACATTTGGTTTCAACAGGATGGCGCTACGTGCCACACAGCCGAAGCTACACTCGATGTTTTGTGTCCTGTTTTAGAAGATCGCATTATCAGATGTCGTTTGGCCACCTCGGAGTTGCGATTTGACACCGCTGGACTATTATTTGTGGGGTGCCGCCAAAGATAAGTGTTACGCTTAAAAATCGGACTGATCGTGTAGGCTACTGCATGGCCAGCCGAAGCAGCCATTTGAATGAAATTATTTTCCATTATTATCCGGAAGGATGGTACTTTCAAATAAAAAAAGAAATTTTGAGAAAATATTCAGTAGTTTTTTTTATAGCATTTTCAAAAAAAAAATTTATTTGGCGGACCCTTTATTTTTAAATACTTTTCACTCTTTTTTACTATACATTTTCACTGCCATTCTATGAGGAATCTTTTATAAATAATGATTATTTTAAATAATTTTTCAAAATTTTTTGAAAAATGTTAAATACCTTAAAATGAAAAGTAGGGCATTGATTAGAAAGGGAATTCTATTGAAACTATACGGTATTAGAAATTCAAAGCACAAAATCCAATTGAAGGTAAAACACACGAATTTCCCATAAAATATTAATGCGTTGAATAGAAAACAGCACAAAAAAATCCCGAAAAAAAACCAACACAAAAATGAAATTGGGAATAGAGTGGAATGGATGGCTAAATAAAGACCAGGTTGGCCTGCCGGCTAAATAGCTGTTTGGGTGGTTGACTGTAAGAGCCATATCGTAAATGGAAATATACTCGTATGTTGTATGTGTGTGTGTGTGTGGTATGAGTATAATAAAATTCAACATACGAGTTATATAGTATTTGTATGTAAAGGTACATCTAAGCAACAATTCAGGATACTAATGATGTTCTATTACAGTTGTTGCTGATAACGTGTGAGAGACGACGATATAAAAAAGAAAAAAGTGTTGGTGTTTGCCGTTAAAAACCACGTCGGTAAGTAAAGTGGTAAAATTTTGTTTATTATTCAATATATTGAAATATGGTAACGAGTATCTGCATGTATTTTACAACATATAAGGCGTGCTCCCCTACAGTATAGATGGGTAGTATTAGAAGTTTTTTGAAATGATTATAAAAGATTGGTTTAATATTTTTTCCACTTAACTCTCTACCCTCGCTTAACTATTTGGCATTGTAAGTAAAAATATCTGTATGCAAGTATGTACACATAAGTGTAAGCGTTATAATGTGGTCTGATTTACTTTGATTTGGTTCGGTTTGATTTGGGGGCTTTACAATATCTAACCGCCACCATGTGTAAAAGTTTGTCTGTCTGTATGTGTAAGTAATTACTGTCGCTATGGTTGTGGCATCAATGAATGAATGTATAAATGAATGGTTTGATCTGTCATTGAATAGTAACCGGCAGGCGGCTTTACATTGTAAGGCAATGTTAACGACTGTAATCCGTAATGTAACAGATGAACATTTTTGTGACATTTCGTATATTCGAGTGAGAAGCAATGAGAAAAATAGTACAAAATTTCAATTGAAATTACGGCATAACATATTTCAGGTTATTTTGAAGATTTGGTAAATAATGTGTCCATAGGCCATTTATACATATCTACCAAAAAAAGTTAAGGTGGTTCATTTCTGAATATAAAACGTAAAATACACATATAAGGAAGTAAAATTGTAGGCATATTATTTTCGTCCAGAATATTTTTAATATTTTTTGGGGTAACCCCTAATTTTTGCTGTTAAATATTCTAAGAAACATGCCTTAGCTTCCAGTCCACTGAAGGCCGAAATTAAAAAATATTTCCTTTAAAGGTATTGTGTAATATATACGTTATTGATAATATTTGTAATGTGAAGCCGTCTTATTGCATCAATAAGTTTATTTGGAAACTCCATAGACATCTACTAAAAAAGGAATACACAAGAGTTGTAACTAAAGTCTAAACTGAGTGTTATCAATCTCTTGCAGAGTTTAGTTGAAACGTCAATACGTCCTGACAGCAACCTAAGTTCTATTGGTTGCTCAAACTCTGCTGTAAACACAACCGTGTGACCACATTAAGGAAGTGTTTGGCAATGTTTAGGCGCAATTTAATAAAAAATATACCGCTAATTTGTTAGTGCTTGAGTTTGGCCAAAAGTGATTAAAACTTATGTAAGAAATTCATTTTTTTTAATATTTAAACAGAAAAGACTACAAATAAATTATGTTCAAAATTCTAATTAAAACAGTTGAGTAGTTTTGGAGTTATAGCGGCTCAAAGTAATAGTTTGTATGCAACATATTAAATTTAAAGAATAGCATGGATTTTTTACATTTGGTTATGATAGTAAAATTCAAATTTTTGTCTAACGGTCGCTAAAAAAATTATTAAAAATACAAGTCTGCTATCTAATTAAAATTGTAACGCTAGTATTGTAATACAAAGTTAAAATTTTTCAACAGAGACTTTAGAAGTGAATTAAAAAAATATTGTTACGAAAATAAGGTTGGGCACCACAGCGTTTATTACATCGCTAAAATAAATACATAAAAGCTGCATGAGCAACTATATGTGCTGTTTACAAATAACCAAATCTACAACAACAACACCATTGGCAGAGATAAAGTAAATAAAAATCACAAGGCAACAACAATAATTAAGCAGCAAAGAAAACAAGTAACATACAATAAACAAGCAACAACAAATACTAAGAGCTGAAAGAGGTAGATCTTCACATACGCATGGCCACAAAAGAACTAAAACGAAATTAAAAGAAAGATATGGAATCTACCTGAAATATCGAGAGGTTCGAGAGCTTTCGATGTATTGTTATGTAATATAAAAAGCACATCGATGTGAACAACGATCAATTTAAGTAAAGTTAACTCAGCGAATGTGCAATTGGTGTGAAGAGAGTTTATAAGGAGTAAAGTGAGGTGAATCGTGAAGTAAAAAACCAGCTTAGTTGAAGCTAACGCAGTAAAGTAAGTAAAGTGTGGCTAACCTCTGGTTGAAAAGGTTGTGATCGAAGCTAAGTTATAACTACAATCGGGTTGGAAGATCTCTAAATAGAAAGATCTGTCGAGTAATTAAGAATAGAAAATTGTTATTGCTTGTAAAAGGTTACAAGTAGTGGTGCACAAAACTATGTTGAATAAAGCATTTTTAACTAAACACAAGATTTATTTTATTTTGACTACAATCTACGATCTCATAAATACACGTTCTGAAAAAGGTAAAAGCGTAACAATATATTAAAAATTACTTTTCCAATTTTTTATATATTATTGCCACTTGTATTATGACCTACATAAGATTCAGCTGCCCCTACTTGCCACAAATTTTTTTGGTGAATAATTTTTAGCGTCAAAATCCCTTCAGATTCGTGATATTTTCAACCTCTGGGTAGAGATAAAACAAAATAAAATAAGTACTGTGATGAATAAAATTAAACAATATATAGAAAAATCGTTTGCAAAGTGTATTATGTTATTGTGAGGAGCAGAGAATAATTTTTACACTTGTAAAGTCAAAAATAATTGGAAGAAACATTTGCGTACGAGAAGCAGATTTTTTAAATGTATTATGTGGCAACAAAGGTAGTATGACTTGTGTTTAATGTGGTGCAAAGCCATCTGAAATGAACGATATAACAATTTTTATTAGGGATGTCAGTGAAGGTGCTACCAGTAAGGATTGCCAGCTTTGCATGCATGGATAAAATGCTTTTAATTCCTTTTATATATTGCGTATAAGCTACCAATAAAAACATAAAAGGCTATAGGAAAAGAATCGAAAGACAAAGTGGATGAAAGAAAAGAAGCATACAAGAAAAAGAATGAAATGGAGTTGATAGTGGACAGGATTAAAACAGCCTATGGAACGTCAAATGATAGAAACAAGGCAATAAATGTTAATTACAAACTTTTTCATTAATTTTAAGAACTCTTTCATAGGGATTTTACATTAATGTTGCAAATTTTAGAAAGCTCTTAAGAGAAACAGTATCATCGGTATTACTCGTATATGCCAGTAGCAGTGCATAAAATTTACTGTATTAAGCATTCTACTATTCCCATTGGAATGTTATCCGAGGAGACCATAGGCCTTATGATATATAAATGAAACAGAAGGCTGTACAGGAGTAATGTCTAGTAATGAATTACTGGAAGGAACAGAAAGTGATAACATTAGTGATAGTGAGTAAAGTGTCTTCTGTGTGTGCTATTTTCTAAAATAAACTAACTTTTTAATGTGAAATTATGCTGATAATAAGCTTGTTCAAAATTCTGATAATACTATTTTTTTTAATACAATTAATTAAATGTATAAAGTAAGAACCCTTATAAAACCCGAATAAGTCATTTTAAAGTTATCTTAAGATGATGAAGCAGCCTCTTCGAATTTCTCACTTTTAGAAAAGAGTTTTAAAATATACTTATCCATAGAATCTAAAATTCTGATGATTTTTGAAGTTAGGAGACCATAGCGCATCAAAAAAATATAGTGGTTATCCAAGGTCAGACAATTTTTTTCCATTTGTTGGATAGTGTAATATAGGGTGGGCCATTTCAAAATGCCATAAAACAAAAACGGTTTGAAATTTTGAAAAATTCATTTTTTTGTTGACAAATAGAATTATTCCGGTTAGAAATTAAGTATTATTTTATTCACAGGGCTTCGCGGCTGGCCTCACAGTACCCCATACGATCGGACCAATTTTCGAGAACTTTTTTAAGTGTATTCGGTTGTGTCTCGGCAATGGCCTCACGAGTTTTATCCTTCAAATACTCAATTGTCTTTGACGGCGCCACACAGAAAATAGTCCAACGGTGTCAACTGGGCGGTCAACTGACATCACCATTTCACCCAATTAAACGGCCATCAAACGTTTGAAGCAACACATCGATAGTGACATGAGATGTGTGGCAAGTTGCACCAACCTGTTGAAACCAAACCTCGCTCACATCAGTACCATGACGAGCGGCACAAAAAATCAGTTATCATGGTGCGATAGGTGTCTCAATTGACTGTAATGGTAGCGAAATGTGAAATATGGGCTAATGATACCTCCGCTGCACAAGCCGCACCAAAGTGTCACCAGTAATGGGTGCATCGGCTTCTGTCAGATCACGTTTGGGATAAATTTTTAATAAATTACAACGTTGCTCAAGCGTAAAGCGATTCATTCCGTTCAGTGGATATAATATAGTGAATTTTATGACAGAATATAATGGCATAAGTATTGTAAGATTCAAAAAATATAAAACAACCGGTGGTTCACATTTAAACTAATACATAGTCCACCCATATTTAAAATCTAAATACTTATACTCGTATATGTGTATTTATAAAAACATTTCTAATTTTAAAAATAATACAAACTTTTTCAATAAATTTTTGGATCCTGTCCAGTTATCGCTACAGGTCTGATTTATAATTAGTCGCGAATATCGAGCGCGTACTATATAACAGCTGTGGTATGGTAGGTAAGACACCCGCCTAGCAACCAGAAGGTCGTCGGTTCAATACCAGGCCAAACCATATTAAAAACGAAAAAAATTTTTTCGACAGCGGTATCACCTCATAACATTAGCTAGTAACTGGTTATGAGTATAAGATTATTGAAAACTTCTCTAAATGCATTTGCTATTCGGTACCTTTCAATGAGTTTAAAAATAGAATCGGGTGCGGCTCATTGACTGAGAGAAGTCCCCAGATTCCTTCATTGAATGTTACGGTAATTAATATAATAAAACTATATAACAGAATAATAAAAGAATGGCTTCTATCAAAATAGGTTGAAATCGGTTTATTGGCTGAGAAGATGATGCGTTTCATTTACCTTAACCTGGGTAAAGCGATCACCAACGAATTTTATTGTTCAAAGTTCTTGGAATTATGAATTAATATTCATTTGAGGCTGAAACTATTTTATCAAAAACACTGACGAAGAAACTGCTGTTTTAACAAAACACAACATGGATTCCTGATTTCCTACTTTATTTAGCATAAACTCAATATTTAGTACTTTTGCGACTAATTTTTCTTTACAAAATTTCTTTTTATATTTTAATCCTAAAGTGCCAAGCAGCGAAGACCATCTATTTAAAAATGTGCATGGAAATTTTTCTCATAAGAAAGTGTTTAAATTTTGTTTTTCTTCTTTTTTTTCTAAATTTAAAACAAATATGTATACGCCCATTAACTTGGTTGTTTTCTTAAAATAAATAAGAATAAATTTAAATAAATTTTTTCAAGGATTAACGCCTTCTATCGTATTATGATTGTTTGTCTAAGAAATGTGCTTCGTTTGCGGCCTCAAAATAATCAAAACTCATTTATAACTCAAGAGTTCATCATTTCATTTGTCTTTCACACAAAATTTGTTGGCAATGTCCTTTTAAGCCTAAATGTTGATCATTTGTTACTTTAATATGAAACGATTTGTGAAAATCTTAAATTTAATGTCATCTCATGTTGTGGAATATCCAAGGGTGGAAATGGAATAAATTAAGCAAAAATAATGATTGTCAACATAATATAAAGCATCGGCGATAGCAGCGGGAGCAGCAAGAGTAGCAGTAGCAGCTACATCAAAAATCATTTTCACAGCAATAAAAAAAAAAAATTTAATAATAAAATAATAAAAAAAATTAACAGGAAACTGTAATCGGTCAAACACGACTACGAAATAAACTACAATAGAATTCATACGCATTATAGTCAGACTCACTAATGCATTGGAGTAAAATGTAATCATCAATGCAGCAAAATAACATATGTATTATCCTCCGCTACCACATACAGGGACTAATATTTCTGAAAGTACCCGTAATTTAAAACGGTCTTAGTAGGTTAATCTTGTTACACATCAGAACTTAAAAAAAACAGCTTTTGCAGTATTTTAATGCTATTTCTGAGTGAAACTGATTGCATGGTAACAATTTGCAAAGCCTCCACTACTGATGTGTCAACAATTAAAAAGTACAGTTTTTGTTGAGAAACAAGATACTAACAGGGCGTTCACAAAGCGTTATTAATTTTTTTATGACTCATTGGTTTCATCGTGCCGGCCAGAACCTATTGTTATTAGTCCATCGTATTTCAAAAATTTGACTCTTCAGTATGTTTTTAATCATACACCCTACTTATTTCATTAACTTGTATGACAGTACTTATACTTGTAGCATGTTTCCACGATTAAAAAAATTACTTGTTTCGCTCTCTTAATCACAATTCCTAATCGTAGCGTTTACACGTTATATACGTTTTTTTAAAGCAATGAAGTTTCTTAAGAAGCTGCAAATGCTGAATACACAGATTTTTATGGGTCTTGAAATTCATCTTCGACTCAATTAGAAATTGAAAAGTCGAAGAAGTTCGTAATTTTAAAAATTTTGCTAAAACTTTCCTTTTTCCACTGTGTGTTTATTTTTTGTAGAAATTGTAATATTTGTTTACATTTCTTTTTCTGATAGATAGTTCAGATAAGTTTTCGATAAAAAATAAGGAAGATACCAATTTTTGCACTCCAATTTTTGTATGATTCAACATGTTGTTTTAGTAGCGTTTGAGGCATAACATACGAATGAAAGAGCGAAACATGCTATTATATATGTACTCGTATATATATAATTTCAGAGACATCTTAAGAGGAACATGGGGAACTTCTCTCACACAATGAGCTGTACCATATTTTATTTTTAGACTCACTAAGAGGGACTAAACAGTTTTACGCGGGCTCCGAAAAGCATTAATCATAACCAATCGCTAGCAATGTAATGCAGTAATATTGCTGGAAAAACTGAGAGTTAGTCTGTCCTGGAATTGTACCAAAGACCTCTAGGTTGGTAGGCGGGTGTCTTAACTACTATATTACAGTGACACACATGTATATATAAGACCCTGAATTACCTCTTTTGTTTGGCCTATACAGCGAATGGATTATTTATGTGTTCAGCAGTTTTTTCACATTTATTGCGCTTTAAAAATCTGAAGGAAGAACTTGTTACAAAAAATCCCATGCATGGAACCCATAGAGCACAAACCATAGATATGGGGACGACAAGTTCAAAAGTAAATTATTAAAGTTTAAATCTATCGATGTATTAATCGCTGGATCTACTCGTTGATTATTGAAGCTAAGCGTCTCTATGGAATGGTCGTCTGGTGGACCGCTATCGGTAAATAGGTCAGTAGGTTTGATGCGAACCAAGTTCTAGGTTCGTTGAGTAATACTCCCAAAAATCTATTTTTGTTATGATTAGCTGGCTTCCATCTGGCGTGGTTGACAGGCAACAGGCTAGGCTTGTAGCACGCTGACATATTTTTCGCTCGGGATACACAGGAAGTCCCATCTGAGAAAACCCAGGTTCTGTACTGACTACTGACATTGTATAGAGGATTCCAGATCGTGATTCATAATAGGGACGGCTGGTCCGCTGGCTTGGTCATCCCTCACAACTCTAAACTTGAGATCTGAATGGCCAGTGGAATTTGTTCCGAAATTCTTAATCTCAAAGATTTTTCCACTTCCCGGAGTGAGTTTCAGGCAGAAGTAGTGGCTGTTTATCATGCTGCGGACATGCTACTGACATTTATATTTTATATTTTCATTTGGCCAAGCGACGATCTGTTTTTTTTTTTTTTTTTTTTTGCTGTCACTTTCAGCTCTAGGCTGGTTAAAGTACTTTCGCGGCAGTTTTATGTCCACCTCATATGAGTTCGTGGTCACATGGACATTCCGAATAATTGTGTTGCTCATGACGTCGATAAGGCGGGTACACTTCTACCGCACATCTATTCATACATGAGTGTACATCTTAACTCCGTCAAACTGTCTATTAGACAGAAGCACCTTCTAGATGCTAACAGATCCTGGACAGAGAAGGCATCGTGCTTCACTGCTAGATTCACCTGGCCTCTTAGATTGTATAAGAAGTGCACCAATCAACTGCTTAAACTGGACTGTTGAAACATATTCTCTACTGCATCTATTTTTACAGGTAATTTTTTTAATAGGTAGGCACTTGGAGAGGCCGCGCTTATCTGCGAATGATTTCTGTGGAGCTTGTGTATCGATTAAAGAATACGAGAGCATGGCCTACTTCACATGCCAGTGTCCGTCTCTGGCTCGGCGTAGAATTTTCGCATTTGTCTCGTCCTTCCTCAATAGCTTATAGAAGCTATCGGCGCTTGATTTCAGCATAATAGCCTCGTTCATTAGGCTGTTGGGTTGGTTTTCGACTTAATTTAAGAAAATTGTGATTCTGTGCCAGAACAGACTCAGAAGTCTAAGACGTATTTAGATCCAAATTTAATTAATAAATTTTTTAGTTTGGATATACGGAATGATGCGAAACAGATGGGGAAATATGATTTCTTTGATGCATGAATATATATCCACAATCGCCTACAAAGTCGAGATATAAAAGATATTAAAACAAAAGACGAATTTAAAGTGTGTGTATAAAAAGGAGAATTGGGGGGAACTTTTGTAATGTGGCGAATAAAATCATTTATTCTTTTTGTCTTCTTTTATTTATTTTTGTATTATATTTGATTTTTATATTATTGTTCTTTTATTTAGATTTTTTTTCTCTGTCTTCTTATCTTCATACCAATAACATACAAAAACACGCTCTTAAATGATTGTATAGAAGGACACTTATATCAGACAAACACATAGACATACGCACACACAACACATGTGAAGTAACGAACCGGAAATGTCTTTAACATTTCCGTCATACATCAAATACACTGAAGTACGAAAAAAACCAAAACAATACAACAAAAAATTAAACAGAAAAACGGTATTTGTTTCGAAAAAAAAGAAGAAGAAAATTAAATGTAGAGAAAATGATCCCTTAAATTAAAGAAAATACACTCGTATCTCTTTTTCTCTTTATTTCATTAAGATTATTTCATTTTCGTTTTTATTCTTAAAAACTAAACATGAATGTTAAAAAAGAAGAAGAAGTAGTAGATGTATTCAACATTTTGATTTGATGCTGCTATAACGAAGTAGAATAAAAGATAATGTTTAGCATTTAATAGGTATTTTTTGGTTTAACCAGTAAATGTTGTAGTGACAGGGAAGCAAATGTTGAAGACAGACAATAACAGGCAGAAGAAGTAGTACCAGGCAATTGACTTTATAATTTGGCCTTTATATTGATACATAAATTTAATAATATAGGCCATCGTTAGCTTTGATCCCTTCCGATCTTTTTGGAAACATATTGGTTCTGCGCTAAAAGAACTGCTAATTTTTAGAGATCAGAAACGAATCAAGCTAATTTTAGGTAACCTGTAAGAGATTTTTATATAAATCGAAACAAATATTAGTGGGACGGACCAAGGGCGACGAGACAAAACATCACAACACATATTTACCAAGTAGTTTTTAACTGATTACATGGTGCGACAAAAAAAATACCTGGCATATGATACTATTTTTCTGATAGGCGCTGCCGGGCTAACACCTCCTAAATCTTGAGTTACGGGTAAAAAACCAGGTTTTATTTCGGATTTTAAAACAAGAGATACAGGCCTTTCAAATGATATAAATGTCATTTATGTAGCCTAGAAGAATCTGGGCATATATATCAAGCAAACTATTTTACATCCAATTTTTGCCACATTTTTTAATTTTAGGTGCGTTTTTGTGCACTATTTTATATATGAACCGTACAATTGATTAATTAATTAAAGAATTATATTGAGTTATGAACGAAATAAAACTTATGGTTTAGAAATCCGTTGCAAAGAAAATTAGTATCATTTCCCAGGTATTTCAACTTCGTTCATTTTTGTCGCACCGTGTTATGCAATATGTTGTTAGGATGGATTATTATGGCACCATGTATGTTATAGTTTTATATGTCGAAATATTCACTTTAAATGAATCAATTGTATTCACAACAGATCATCTGGACTGATTTTAGCAGTTCATAATATGTGCGACTCTTCTAGTCCTACCAAATACAAAAGCACTATCTTAGCTTTGGAATTGATTCGGCCGCCCTCCAATTTTTTACAATATAATGGATACTCAAAATCAATTTTCATTGGCTCTCAGCTTAAACTTATGTGATACGCAATTTCCTGGATTTTGTATAAATCCTGCTATTTGAGTTGCTTTCAATACTTTCTTGAATTTAACAGCAAGCTTTAAGGCGCTATTTTATTTTTGTTACCGCTCTTGAGAGCATATGGCTTTCGCAAAACATCTTACACAGTTTACGGCAGTTGATTTTCTACTTCTCATGATAGATTGTTCTATCTTAGTTCCTGGACTAAAGGTTTTATTTAGGTCGACCACGATTTCTTGAGACCTTGGAATTCTACTCGAGTGACATTCTGATGATACTATCGACACTTTTTCGGATAGCGTGACCAATACGGCTATAGTACAGGTTCCTTATTGATCATATGGTGTTAGTCAAGATTATCCTGCATATGAGTCCGAAGCAATTGTTGGGGTATAAATGGGGCTTATGCATGATGTTATTGAATACAAGCCAGGTTTCACTGCCATACGGCAGAATTGATTTTACACATGAGCTGAATATTCTGAGCTTAGTTCGTCTGGATATCACCGTTATTACTATATCGAGCAGGCACTTTTGCAGGACACTGCGACCCAAGTGAACTCGTGTGCCCCTTCCAGTCTATATTTTGTTAAGCAGATCTACTGCCTTCCTAATGAACATCAGCAGATCTATAAATATAATGGTGGTTATATCACCGAGTAAGACCCTATGTCTTTCTAAAGATTTCCACCTAAACCTATCAAGAACCCAACACGCAATATGTGTTCCGCTGTCTCTGATGCCTTTCAGCACAGTCTACAAACATCCACATCTGTAACCGTCTTCCTCTTCAAATGCGCTATACAGTCTACAGTGTCCTGTAAGAAACTCAGTTAAGAGTTTAAATTTCTGCCTACCTCACTTGAGAACCTCAGATCCCCTTTGAGCATACCGATTGTAGTCGTTCACTTGCTTACACAACCTTTTACTTCGACTGTTTTCTTTCAAATGTGTCTCTCCTTTATTTTTTATGCTTTCAACCCCAAAATCATGCAATATTCTTATGTACTCAGTATACACGATAGATATTATAAATAAATACAATAACAACAAAGCAATGAGAGTAATACTCATAATTACAATAACAAAAATACATGTTTATGGTCACTGTAAAATAAAAAAGAGTAACGCTTAAGAGTACGCTTAGTTAAAAGAGAATAATAATGGGAACTCTAATAACAAGGTATTTTTGTGTATGCGGTAAAGTAGGGAATGCAACAACCGTTACGATATAGGGTCAGTAAAACATATACTGCTACACAGTGTTCAATCTTTGATTTGATTAAGGACGATAGCAAATGGTGTTGCCGAGCAAGGTTCCGGACCGACATAGGGTCTGGATATATATAAGCTTCTCCATACTGACTGCAGTCGTCCAAATGCCACTATCGCTTTCTTGAACCCGTTGTCCACGTCTGTTTCTGCGCCGATGTTTATATTTATTGTAAGAAAAAACGTTATGAAGCAATACCCCAAATTCGTCATCTTCGAACTTTTTGGTCCCTGTCTTCCATTTCAAAATTATCACTTGTAAACCGCACAAACCATCTCTTGCTCGTTAAAATCAATAGAACATCTTTGAGGATATGCTTCAGTGAATGCAATCGATGTACTTCCGCAACTCGAATTTTAGAATGAATAATAAAAGCAAAATTTTCAACAAATGATGCTTTGTTGGTCCAAAAAACATTAAAGTTTACAGTGTTTCGTTTAATGACAAAGTGAGAATAAATAATTTTAAATTTTTCATTAAAAATCTTAAAATTGCCTAATATCTTAGGTAGACGACAATCTGAGCCAAATTGGTCCTATGCCTATGATTCATAAGTTTTTTTTTATCTAACAGCAGGGTTAAAATTAGTACATTTTGCTATTTGTTCAAAGAAGGTGTTTCCTGAAACCACCAGTATATAAATTTTTGAAGTAAAATTGTTTGCTGGGTATTTTCGGGAGTTGTATTCGTTAACATATAATTGAATAAATCAAATACTTTTTTTATTTTGAACAAATTTTTTCATTTAAATACAAACCGCTCATAGTTTCAGACTTACTTGTTCGATTACGAAGCATGTGAAGAGAAATTTCCAAATATATAAGGATTTTTTTTATTTCTTAGAGTCTGTAAACAAACGTGTATATTTCAACAACTATTTATTATACTGGTCCTTGTCCTTATATGGTACAATTTATTTTATTTTTTTTTTAATTTTTCAATGGGTAACCTCTTAAATTGTTCTTTTTTGAAACAAGATCGTTTTTATTGTTAAAATATAATTTACAGAATTTTTGTTCATCATGTCTGTTGGGATTTCAACCTGGGCCGTTTGTGTTATAAGTCTGCACTTTCACCACTACACCTCGCCACCCCAAAGCTTTAAATAGAGTTTTAAAAAAGTATCAAATATTTAAATTCATCGTATTTTAAAAGACTGAACTCAAAGCTAAGTTCTAGAGAATAATGATTTATTTTTTTATCTTAAGCTGGGATCACACGATTGACTCACATACAACAGTCTGATACAATTTTTTTTGTGACAAATTAGCGCACAATAAAAAAATTGTCCCAATAAAATATTCTGTATTCACACGGTTGTCTTGTTCTATACAAAATTTATTGTCACAAGATGGCGCAAAACGATGTATTGACAATAATTGTCCCAACGCTGTCACACGATTGTTCTGTGAATCAGCTGCTATGGTACATTGATTTTTTTTTCTTAGTGTTCAAAATGGTTCGTTCTTTAAAAAAAGAAAACAGCGTCCTCTTTATTTATATGAAGGTCATTCAGTGAACAAATAAATAAAAATAAATACAAAAAAAGAAAAAAAGCAGTCTGTGGGTCAGAGATTGCAGAGATTACAGAAAGGGCCATTGATGGTGCATATGAGAAAACATTTCAATAAAATAAAAAAATAAAAAATAATTCACTAAAATATTTATTTATTTAAATTGGAATATAATCACAAACTGCTCGTATATTTAATTCTCTAAAGTAAAGATTATTTGTTCTCTAAAAAATCAAAATTGCATCGGCTTTGATTATCAGGTGTCCGCATATTTTAAGGGATAACAATTATAAAGTCCGTATAAACACGTGTTTTTTTTTTAAGAAAGAAAATAATTAAACATAGAAATCGGTGATTATTGTCTTCTTCAATTGCCACACCAGAATGCAATACATATGTAAATATTGGTGTATTTTTGGAATTTACATTGGTGCATGATTGCCGATAAAGCTTTCACACGACTGTCGCACCAGGATTGCATTTAATTGGGATAAATAAGCACAATAATATTGTAAGTTGCCGTATGAGCCAATAAATTGTATAATCGCACGAATGGCATATAAAATACACTAAATATTGGTACATTATGACAATCGTGTAATCCTACCTTTAGTAACAATACTCTCACAATAATATTGTGAGTTGCCGTATGAGCCAATAAATTGTATAATCACACGATTGGCAAATAAAAAACCTTAATTATTAATGCATTACGACAATCGTGTGATCCTACCTTTAGTAACAACCTGTAACATGAACCAAAGTTGTGTTGGTACGTTTGTTCACGACACCTACATTGTGTTCACTAACAAATATCTCGAAAATTTAACCACAATGTTACAAAATACCTATACTTGATACAAAGTATAAATAAGACATAAAATACACAAAATCAGCTGCCTACATACATAACAAACTTATGAACTGCAAACGAATCATAAAACCAGTCTGGGCTAATCCACATCTTTAGCATATGTAAATAAATTAATGCAATGCACTCATCTTAAAATCCCGCTACTTAATAATTCCACAAGGCTGCGAACACTATTGAATTTCATAAAACCACATGGTTATCAATGGCGTTTCAAGCAGTATGATGTTTTTTACAATGAATCTCTGTTTACTGCAGTAAAGTTCCAAAGTTAGAAAACTATTAAACTCATTTAGGATATTCACCAGCAATTAACCGCAATCAACTCATTTTTCCATACAATTACCGGTGACTTTTACTTCAGCACAATTTGAAATAGCCAACCATCACAATATATTAGATGGGAAATTTCTACCATTTTAATATTATTTAAGCGGCTTTTTTTCTATTGCTTAAGTGTTACAACTTGCAAAATGCTAATCTCACTGCTAAGAGTTGTTCTGTTAATAACGCTTTCACAATAACAAGCCAACGATCTTGTTTCCAAAAAGAACAGTGTTACTAAAAAGAACAATTTAAGAAGTTTCCCATTGAAAAATTTCAAAAAAAAAAAAAAATTTGCCATATAAAGGCCAGTCGAACCTTTATGTGTAAAGTTCAACTTCAATGAGGTACGTGTGAGGATTAAGGCATCGATATCAAATTTTCACAGAATACTTTCCTTACTAAAAAGAACAATTTCAGATATTCCCTATTGAAAAATTATTATTTTGGAAAATAAGGACCAGTCTACTATTCATTCATAGATTTACCTCAGAAGAAGACAAAAACTGATAATTTGTATTAATTTATGTTCTTAAACGAAATTCTAGAAAAATGTTCTTTGTCTTATATATTTTTTGAATTTTCCCACAATTTTTATTTATTGATTTTAGAAAGTACTGTACTTCTAATACAACACTACTTGATGAAAATCTATGTTTTTAGATGCCATGAAAAGGATTCTTTATATGCAATACTATGATAAACGAGGAAAACCAGTATTAGCGACATTTTACGAGTATATTTAGTGGAAAAATATGTCGTAAATAAATATTAAGCTGTTTGCAAACAGCAGTGCTAATCCTTATTTATATGGATTCTTCAAAGTTAAGGGTGATTAAAACAGTTGACATATTTATGATACTATGAAGATGAAGTATGTATGTAATTTAGTGATCAACTTAAAAAGGGAAAAAAGAATACAATGCTGTTTTCCTTTAATCGAAATAATCAAAATGTTTTCTTTCATAGGAATTAAAGGGATCAATGATATATGGTAATATACTTGCTGTGAGCGTCATGATATAGTGTACACCCGCATGCTTTACCATATGGGCCTTTCCTAATAGATGCTATAACTCTGTCAATTTTCAACGGATTATAACTAACTTAACATAGTTTTTTAATAAATTCAGATATAGTACGTGCATCTCTAAGCTTGAACAATTTGGAATAAATCGGATGAAAAAACTATTTAATTGAGAAACACACACATTCCTTAAGTTTTTTTAAGTAACTTATAAACTTAAATCAGCTGCATGTTAACTGGGTTATTAGCTTAAGATCTTGTAGGTATTACAAGAGTTTTGAAATCAAATTCTTGTTGTACTCGTTAGCACATATCAGAAAAACGGTATTACTTAGATTTTTCTTGTATACTTCTTTGACGACTAAGCCATGGGGTAACTTACATTTTTTGATGCATAGCAGCAATTGTTGTAACATTTTTTTTAATGTTTTTTCTTTAAGAACTTTGTAAAGCTTTAAGATTTCGTCCTCTCCCCTCTAGGGAGCATATTGGCTTTCCACAAAGCAGACCCATTACTCTGTTTCAGTGCGGTAATCAGGTTGACTGTCAAGCTAATTTGATCTATTATAGCTCCCCTTCATATGATTGTGTTTAAAGCCGAGAATCATTGCTAAGTTTGCTATTGGTGATCCTTCCTTAGCATTGTAATTTTTTTCCAGTAGGTGGTGTTTTATCTGATCATTTGTCTGATATATGTCATCATGCCAGAGGTAAGCTGGAAGGCCGGGTGGGCTTCTGTAGATGGAAGTAGTTTTATTAAACACTCGAAACCACAATAATTTGTTTCATCATTCCGCTGCTATGCTTCGAACCTGAGCCGTTTGTGTTATATACCTCCGTTCTAACCACTACACCACGCCACCTACAAAATACAAAATGCTTAAGTTCAATGTTTTTAAAAAGACTGAAATAACAGCTAAGTTCCAGAAAATAAGGGTGTACGTTTTATTATGGCGCTCACAGCATGTACTCGTATGTATATTAGCAACAAATTATGACATAAACCAATATTGTATTATTGATACGTTTGCTCTCGATACCTACATTGTGTTCATTGATAAAGACTTCGAAAATTTAACCACAAAGTTACAAGATACCTTTTTGGAAGTCGCATAATAGGCTACAAAGAGCATGTAAAACATAAAAAGTATAAATAAGACGTAAAATACACATTATCAGCTGTCTATATACATAACAAGCTTATGACCTACAAACATATTATTTAACCAGTCTGGTCTTATCCAAATCTTTAGCATACGTAAATAAATTAATGCACTGCACTCATCTTGAAATCCCGCTTCTTATTAATACCACAAGGCTACTAACGCTATTGAATTTCTCCAAACCTCATGATCATGAGTAGCTCTACAGCAGTATGATGTTTTTTACAATGAATCTCCGTTTTCTGCAGCAAAGTTCTTATCCAATCTATGCAATAAATTTCGAATATTGTTCAAACTAAACTTCTAGTTAGCCATTGTTAGTAAACTATTAACCTCATTTAGGATATTTACCAGCTATTACCCTCAATCTCCTCGTTTTTTCCATTCCACTGCCGGTGACTTTTACTTTAGCAGGATCATTGCTGTAGTCAGTCTTCATTTAGCTTTATAACAAAAAAACAAAACTATAAAAATTTCCGCAAGGTGCTCCGTAATGGTATCTCAACGTCAAGCTACATTCAGAGGAACATAAAATATAAAAAGGATGAACAAGATATAAAATACAGAAAATATAAAAGGCTGATGGGCCAATTAAAAAATTTGTTTATTATGAATTAATAATAACAAACTTACGATCTGCAATTCAATCTGGCCTTATGGAATACAAATCTGAGGATGAACGAAGAGCAGTGTGCTTTAAAACATACAAAGGTTCCAAGTCAAACTGCAGCGAAACATCGTTAAAGCTCTATGGTATAACAGATTCAGATATCACAGAATCACAGAAATCTTAACATAAACACGATCGCTGAAGTATATGTAAATAAAATGAAACAACACACTCCTTCCTCTCCCTCTTAACTCGTTGGCTGCCATGTATACCACCGACGGCTTAAATTTTTTTTAATATAAAACCATGTATGCTACCCGTGGTACACAAGTACACTTACAGCCTGTTTCCAGCTGACGAGCGTAAAAAAACGTTCGTCTAACAAGTTGAGTGACTTGTCTATTTACATTTCAAACACTAACAAAAATTGAGTGCTTTGTTTGTGTTCTACATATAAACAGATAAGTCACTCAACTTGTTAGACGAACGCTTTTTTACGCTCGTCATCTAGAAACAGGCTGTTAGTTGATTAAAAGGTAGGATGTTTCCTATAACAAAACTTCTTTTTCTGAAGCAACATTTTTATGTGATTTAAGCTTTAGATTTTGAATATTATTTTAACTAGACTACAAGTTAGCCATTGTTAGTAAACTATAAGCCCTACCTAAGATATTCGCCAACCATTAACCTAAGTTACAGGTGACACTTAATTCAGTACACTTGCAAGTTCCAAATCATAACAATACATTGAGATAATTTTTTTTTAGTACATTTTAAATGTGACCCTAAATTTATGTTATGCATAGATGATATAAAAAATTTCATTTCGAAATTATTTAAAATATCTCCCCTCAATTGAATCTTTTACTTTAAAAAAAAAAACACTTTTAATAGAGTGACTCGGGTACCATATAGAGAATATCGGTTGGGCTATTTAAAATTTAAAATTCAAAAACAGTTTAAAATTTTTCCAAATTTATTTATTTCTTGTGTGAAGTACAATTGTTCGGGTCAGAAATGAAATATTATTTCATTAATATGGCTGCTGCGATCTTAATTGAACGTAATTGTTGTGCGGTCCTCATTTTCAAATAAATATGAATAAACAGTCTAAATAAACAGTCTCTCGTGTTGGGTGCATTGGCCTCTGTAAGACCACCTTGGGGTTTTCTGAGACCCAAATGCGGCAGTTTTGCTAGTTAACGTACCCACCAAGATGAAAATGAACATCATCCGTAAAGAACTTTTTACAAATTTCTTCATTTTTTCCCAATTTCCGACCAATTGTCTATGTTTTGGAAATAAATTTCCAATAAATCCCAACGTTGCTCAAGCGTAAATCGATTCATTTCGTTCATTGGAAATAAGAAACTGATTTTTGTAACAAAATAGAATGACATGAGTTTTGCCTGATTCAAAATAACCGATGGCTCAAATTTAAATTGTTAGATGGCCCTCCCGATATATGGTACTTATGTATTCTTATCTATAAATCTTATCCGATAAAATCCATTTCTAGGATTTCCTTTAAATTCCTCTTCCTAGAAATGGTTTTTATCGGTATACAACACGAAGGCTTCCAGCAACGCGGAGATGGTTACTTTAGTTAAGAGCAATAAAACCTGGATTGATGAAGGAATGACATATACCATTTTCAGTGTAAAATTTTTTTCCAAGTGAAGTTCTTAGTTCTAAATAAATTATATAGACCGGACATAAAATGAATTTGTCCAGTTATTTAAGTAAATCATTAGCAACCTTTAGTCAAATAAAAGAGTGTTTAATAAGACTTTGCCTCTATTTTAAGTTGACGCATATCATCGCTTGTCAACGCATGTCGACACAGTGTCAGTTAAACCCAAGTAATCTCGACCTTTTAAATATTTAACGGTAAATAGCTGTATTCCTCATTCAAAGAAGGCAGACCGATGTAATTGTAAAATGGAAGTTTTAAAAATTTGTGAAAAAATGCTTCTGAAATCCATAGAACGGAAACATAATCAAAATTAAATATTTAGCTGTCAGTAGAAACCCACAAGTGGCAATTAACAACTTTGATCGAAGGTTAAGGAACGAGTTTAGATTCCTTTTTATTTTTCCACTTACCTTTTTTCTCACAAATCTTCCAGATTAATAGACTCAATTTCTTATTAATATTTAAATTGTCGCAATAAAACTCAAATAGTATTGGCATAATTAAAAGTAAAGAAACCGTAAAATTATAATGGACAAACGATTGCTGTTGTAATAACAACTCCAGTCTATGCAATACAAATACTCTTTTGCAGTAACAAATATTTTGTTTTTTTATTTTATACATTCGTTCATATTAACTGTAACTGTATTTTTACGTTATTGCAATGGTAGTTATTATAGTTAAGTTGCATACAAACGGTACTTTTGTAACTGTAAAACATACCTACACTTAAATGCTATTCTTCTGCACATTTAACAATATATCGACTCTGGTATGTGCATTTCAGTGTGATTATGTGTGTGTGTTTGTGTTCATTTTCATACCATAATTACCTGAAAAACAATGTGGAGAGTATCTAGATAATAACAGTAAGATATAGATAAAATTGAACATTTACTTGCTTGATATTTGCAAATAATCCATGTTTTGCAAAATCAAATCAAATTGTAACTAAAACTACTGCCACAACTACTACTTTTACTATGTATGACTTCTGTTATGAAACCTATTAAAAGCATATACTGCAACGACTAAGAGAGTTCAAACACTCAAACATAATAAAAGAAAATATAGGGTGTACACAGATTTCTTTTTATAAAATTTATTTTACAAAAAGTCTACATCTAGATATGTAATGAAATGAAATGCGCCTGCCGATTTTATTTTGAAAGCTCTTAACGAAAGATGAAGTCAATACCAAGGTTTTTATGTATATGTAGTTTTAGTAGGTCTATTGATTCGCGAGTCATTGACGTTAAAATTTAATTGGTATGTCTATATCTTTAAAACGGTAATAGTAAGAGTTTCTGAACTTGGCTCAAATAACTTTATGGTCAACAAAATCATCAGTCATAATGTGGGCGGAATTAGATCAGTAGGAGTGGCACCTCTAATACACAGTAAATATTTACTTTTGTTAATATTTGTTGAATGGTAATAATGGAAGTTTCTATACTTGATTTCAATAACTTCGCAGTCAATCTACATCATTAGTGGAAATATTTGCGAAATTTAAGGTGCGGCATCACCCATACAATGTAAATATTGATTTTTGTATACATAGAGAACAGTAATAGTAAAAGTTTCTAAATTTGGTCAAAGTTACTTTGTGGTCAATAAGTGGGCGTGGCATCTTTTATACTAAGTATATTGATTTTAGTACATATTTGGAAGGTTTTGAATTTGGATAAAGTATCGTAGTCAATACACATCATCATTCAAAATATGGGCGATACAAAGTAAATGTATGGGCAATACAAAGTAAATAATAATTTTTGTATGTCTTGAGAACGGTTAGAATGTCAGATTCTAAGCTTGCTCTATATAACTTGGTAGTCAATACAAATCATTAATTTGAATGCATTCCTTTCAATTTTCTAATGAAGAATATATTTTATAGGTGATCAACACAAAAGCTCCCAGCACCGCAGGTGGTTATAAAAACCAACTTTAAATATCAGTGGAAGTGAAATTATCTAAGTTACAGTATAGCCTAAAGACCACTCCTTTCTTCTGATATCTACAGTAGGAGCGTCACAAAGAAGGTCAAATCTTAGACTAAGAAAATTCCGCAAAAGGCTTTAGCGGCTAAATCAAAACGAATTTATGTTATCAGGAGCAAACACGGCCATTTGAAGTGCTATGGTAGTTGGATACCTTTAACCTCTTAGTTTTTTTAGATTATGTCTTAGACTATGGTAGGACGTCTTAGGTGCGTCCATAAAGTACAGAGCAAGTGCTACAAGTAAGTCCAATGGAAGACTTAATGAAGTATAGCGATCTTCGCATAACACATGGGCTGAAAAGATGTGTGGTAAGTTGGACCATCCTGTTGAAACCAAACACCTTTCACATCAATAGCATGAAGAGCGGGCACAAAAAATCGTTTATCATGGTGCGATAGTTGTCTCCATTGACCGCAATGCTTGAACTTTAGCAATTAAGTGACCTCTACCGGGAACTATTTATCTTTCTCTGCTACCAAATTTTGAACAGCATATTCGTGCAATTTCCGACCAATTGTCTTTGTTTCGAAAATAAATTCCCTATAAATATCAACGTTGCTCAAGCGTAAGTCGATTCAGTTGAGATAATATACTATACAGTAAAGATAATATACTGAATTTTGTAAAAGAATAGAATGACATAAGTATTGCCAGATTCGACCGCTGGTTCAAATTTCAACCGATAACTTTAGCTGCAAGCGTTCTCAAGATATATTAAAATCAACATTTACTTTGTGTGCGAAGTACCACGCCCAATTTTCCAATACCGCCCACTCTTTAACTGCTAATTTGTATTGACCATGAATTTGTTTGGGCCAAATTTAAAAACTTTATCTATTACCATTTTGTATTCATAGCCTATAATTCCTTTCAGATATTCAGAGGGATAATGTAGAAATTTCAAGAAAATCGTTTTAGCCGTTTAGCTATCTATAGACTTTAAACAAACACACAAACACACATTCATTTTTATATAAGATATTAAATTACACTACAATTGCAAATTATATTATAATTATTACCAATGGAGTAACATAACAGACCACAGTTTCTGTGTGTAAACGAATCCACGACCTCCTAAGCCGACTAGACTACCCAATTCAAATAAATTTAATCTCTGTTATAAAAAAATGTCAAAATTTTATTTTGTCCACCCTTTTCAGGTATACCCTTGAAAACATATTATACACTGAGAAAAACAAAACAAATTTAAAGGACAGTGAAGGTATTCAGTACAGAAACAAAATTTGTAAATTTTTTTTTTTGGAAAAAACACATGAAAATTGTGTAACGGAAATGAAATGCTATTGCAGATATGCTGAACCAAAAAAAAAGAAAAAGAAAAAAAAAGAAGTTGTTTACTCATAACCGTAAAATCTGTATTGAGTAGAACAGAACAAACGAAACGGGACGAGCGGACAACGATAACAAAAATTGACAATCAAAAGCAACTACGCACCTAAAGACATACACACATTCGTATACAAACACACACATATAACACAACATACCAAATTTTACAGAGAACACTAATAAGTATGAACAGTGTGTAGCATCTAAGTAAAAGTACGGCTTATGCTAAAAATTGTTTTTTAATTCAACATTTAATGGCAACAAAGTGGATATGCTATATGACATTAAACCGACCCTAAATAAAAATATATGAGGAGGGTAGTGTGGCATAGTACGACTTTTGTGACGTAGTGTATAAATCCATGCAATATGCAGTACAGTATTTGAAAATAAAATATTAAGTAGCAATATTGTTGACCGCCACATTAACAGCACATTGCATAATTTCTGATGATGCTTCTAAACAAATAGAAAAAGCCGATTCAATCACGGAGATTTGAAATATGTCGATAAGAATCTACAAGCTATTATCCAGGAGAAAATTTGACAGTAGACGAACGGTTATCTCCTTTTAAAGTTCGAACAGAATATTTTGTTTATTACTGTGGAATACTGCTAATATATATCCTTTGAATCGAATCATTAACCGGTGTTTAGTGACAGGAAAGCGTGGATTGATTTTTTGTAGGCAATATTAAATAAATTATCTGGTCAGTCGCTTTCAAGTTAGGTAAGTCGGCGGTACATTTCGGCAAAACAAAGTATATATTCCAAAAAAGCTACGACCAAGCCTAACGGATAATTTAAGTACATCTCGGTATGGCTTCAAAAAAAAAAAACCGAATCTTTTGTTGTCTGTCGTAACCAAGAAGATGAAGAATTAATGCTTTCTCTCAACAATGCATTAAACTCAATAAGAGACAGTTTTAATAAAGATAATGTGTATTGTCAACCGAGTTATTTAGAAAAAATTCAGAAACTTTCACTATCACCGGTCTCTAGATATACAAAAATCACTATTCGCTTTGTATTTACTATTTATGAGAAGTGTCGCACCCACTTATTTAATTTCGCCCATATAATTTAATCGCTAAATTTGAGGCTCACGGTACTGTTGCGTAGTGATGCAAGCATAACCTCTGTACAGCAAAGTGCTACGAATGAGCCTGGAACATCAACTCGTCGACCTTCTCAACATTTGGGCATCACCAGAGAAACTTTGCGCAACATTTTGCATAAAGATCTTCATCCTCATGTTTATAAAGTTCAACTCAAACGTTTGTGAATTGACTGTTTGAAAAACTAACGAAAACAACGCATTTTTCAACAAAATCATCAATTAGGCGGTTATGTAAAGAAACAAAATTGTCGAATATGGGGCTCACAAAATCCACAATCAGTCCTTGAAAAACCATTACATTCAAAGAAAGTACCCGTATGGTGGGGTTTATTATTAGGCGACATCAACGGCCCGTATATTTTCGAAAATGCGCAAGGAAACGCCGTCACCGTGAATTCTCTGCACTACCAAACCAATATTGGCTACTGTTGACATCAGTGACCTTTGGTTTCAGCAGGACGGTGCCACAAGCTACACAGCCAGCCAAACAATTCAGTTATTGCATGAGAAATTTCCCGGTCGCGTTATTTCTAGATTTGGCGATATCAATTAACCCCCCCTCCTTCTTGTGATATAACGCCGCTGGATTATTGTCTCTGGGGCCATTTGTAAGGTCAGTTATACGTGAACAAATCACAAACAACTTACACTCTGAAAGATGAAATTCGGCGCTGCATTGACGAGATAAGCGAAGCTTTCTGTGGTTAAAAATTTTGTGAAAAGAGCGGACATCTACCGACGTGCTAGAGGTGAGCATTTGCCCGACATCATATTCCATTATTAATTCCCATATGAATAAGACTGAATTAGTCAAAAAAAAAAAAACGCATTTTTAAGCCAATTAACTTCCTAACCTCAAATTTTGCCCAAACTTTACATATATAATAAAATCCAAACCAGTAACTAAACATAATCAATACTTTCCAAATAAATTGTAATTTCAATAGTAAATTCCTTTCTAAAAAGTTGGTATCAGCTGTAATATGGCATTGCGTTTGTGTGTCAAAGAGGATGTATACACTTCACCTTATACGAGTATAGCATGCGTTTTGGGTACCCAATTTCATTCTTTTTTTTATTCTCTCTCTCTATTATTTTTGTAGTTGTTGTGAAATATTAATTGACATTGAGTATACCCAAGTGCCATATCTGCATTATCCATAGAATAACCACAATAATGTTGGTCAGAGACATACAATCAGTAAAACATACCCATGCACATACACATAAACATAAACGCAAACACACACAAATTGTACCGCAAGTATACTTACTCTGTGTTCATGTGTGATTAAGGTGTACCAGTCAATACAACATAGAGTAATAGTATTAGTGTAGTTGTTGATATTGTAGTAGTGGTTGGTAAAAAAAACATACGGTCCCAGTATGTGTAGGTGATACTTTATGGTCAGAGACACATACATAAAGAGAAATAGATAAAATCACAGGGGCATTTGTATGTATTCGTATTTCGATTATTCCTGGTAGGACTATCAAGTAAGTAGACTAATAAACGTATATCTTTTACATCTACTAACACTCAAACACACACACACACACACACACACGGGCGTACTCTGATACACGGACGTACCCATATACACATAGAAGAGTTTGGTGTCTATACTTTATATTTACATAACTTATGGGCACGTTGGTGTTGTTCTTGTTTTATATTCTCTCCATAGATTATTGTATCTTTAAACTCAAAATTTTCATTTTCATGTTCATGTTTAGTTTATGATGCCCACTTTCAAAATTTTACTTTATTTGTATGTGTTTCATTGTGTATATCTTTGCGTGTGTGTGTGTGGATAAGTTACTAGAATAAGTACTTTTTTGGTCTTTGTTTATACAATAGTAACAACAATGCTTTCTTTCTAAAGGGGGAATATAAAATAGCTGTGAAAACAACTGCTATTACTACTGCCATACTGTGGTTACTACTCGTAGTACAATATGTATTACCACTTTTCTATCCTCTCTCTCTCTCTCTCTCTCTCCACCGCTACCGTTAATACGATAACTTGTTTTTAATCGGATTTTGAATTTTGTTTTAGTTTTTGTTTAATTTTATCTTAATCTAAATGTGTCTGTTTATAGGAAGCCCTTAAGATATTTTGATTTTTTTTTCTTTTGTTTTTTCGAAACTCTCTTGGCATTGTTATCTTAAAAGAGTTGCTGGGAAAAGAGATTAGGACACTTATTAAAAAATAATTTCAATACTAAATTAAATATATATACACATACATTTTGTTTGTATTATTTTATTGTTTTATTTTTGTGTATAGAAACAATTAATAATTCAAATAAAATGCTAACACGTAAACTTAAAGAAAGAATTTAATAAAATATTGGGTATACAAATTAATAATGTCGATTTTTTTGCTTGAAAAATGCATTTATTATTATAACAAAATGAATGGATGCATTATTCAAAGTACTGTTCATCGTTAGCCATTACTTTTTCCCATTTTTCTTAATTGATAGATTCTGCGCCAAAAGAACTGCTCCGGTTTTGAGGTAAAGAATGAATCAAACCAATTTCTGATACCATAACCTGAAGTGAAGCGTATTCTTGTAAGGGCGTTCAGCATCGATCGAAGCAAATGTTAGTCGAAAGGAGATAAGTCTGGGCTATAAGGCGGGTGAGCTAAAACTTCTCATCCACTGTTTTCCAAATAGTTTTTGACATGTCTCCTAGCGTTATTATGATGGAAGATTATGGTCTCATGTCTGATCAAATATTCTGGTCGTTTTTCTTCGATTGTTCTCTTCAAACGAATCAATTGTGTTCGGTACAGGGTACCCACCTGTACTCGTCTGACCTGATTTCAGCAGCTCATAATACAAAACACCTTTCTGATCACACCAAATACAGAGCATTACCTTGATTTGGCTGGTTGTCTGAGCTTTACGTATGACCTTATCGTAATGTATCAATTTTCGTCCCCAGTAACAAAACGGTGCAAAAATATAGGACCCAATTTCCTTAATTTTGAATGAATCCCAATGCTTTTAAACGTAGGGAAATGGCTTGTTGTGTGACTCCCAATGATAATGCAAGTTCTACTTGCGTTGGACAATAATCCTCGTCGGGTAATGCTTCCAATTCCTCATCTTCAAACTCTTTCGGCTGACCATGCCTCACCTTGTCTTTTGTGTCGAAATCACCATTTTTGAATGGTGCAAACCATCGTTCATAAGTTTTTTAAGTTGATGCCTGTTAACCGTAAGCTTCCGCCAACAATCAATAACTTTCAGCAGCTGTTTTCTTCAAATGAAAGAAACATCTTTTTTAGGCACAAAACTTGACTTTATTACAGCGATTGAAAAGAATGTGTATTTACAGTATGGCATCTATCGAATACTGAATTATAATGACAAATGTTTACCCTCCAAAATACCATATTTGTTATTACTGACCCAAACCATGTGTGATAGTTATGCCATGTGATGTCCGAATCGACATTATTAACTTGTATACCAAATATATTGCATAAAATCGCCAAAAATTTGCGTTTGTATGACTCTAAATATTTAATTTAAAGGGTGGTCCAACCATAATGCACGATATTAATTGTGAGTCACACCTTAACGTCAAGTTTTTTCCCAACTTAATTTGATATTTCTTTGTTTCAGTGCTTGACAAATTCAATCATGGTGAGGTAAACAATTAAGCGGCGTGTGATTTGTGATTTTTTTTTTGTCAGCATAATCGAACAAATGTGAACACCAGCCGGGTCTGTAGGAAAGTGTGGAAACATATGTGCATGCACGCCTAGTTCGTTCTGCGGAAAACATTGCTGTTGTTCGTGGTAGTGTTGCAAAATAGCCGTCAACTTCGAATCGTAGTCCTGCCCTACAATTGATCATCTCACGAAGAACATCGCTGACGCAAGTTTTGAATAAAGATAGTGCTATAGGGCTGTGAGACATGAAACACACCGAGTAAAGAGCTGCAATGGTTGTATGTTTGCCCAACAAAATTACCATTGAAAATCTAAAGGCAACTACAAGGCAAGAGCTTGTAACCTCGGGAAACCGATGCCCTAAAGGGAAGTGGATTTGCCACATACTCAGAAAGCCACAAGACAACATAGCGCTGCACTTAAATGAAATACACAAGAAAGCTGCAGTTTAGGCAAAAACTTAAAGACGCCTGATGAACACAGAAGACATGAAGAAAGGATACACATGAAATGAAACAAAAAATCTGAACTTGGATAGAATTACGTGGAATTATTTTGTTATGGTTCCATGTTCCTCTCAAAAATCATGCAAAAACTTTTTATATATTAGCCTGGCATACAGGAACTCAAAATAATACGATCCTGAATACCTTGAGTAAAATCAGTTCTTATATTACTCAATAATCGTGCAAGTTAACTTATTTTTGTTTAACACAGTTAATGAAATTTAATAAATTAAATGAATGATGCCATTCTATATACGAGAAAGTAACCCTTAACTAATACAGCGAATCTAGTCAGCTTACAGTTGATGGCATTGTCTTAGCGAAAGCATTGATCAATCACTTAGCTTAAGGCCAATCACTACTTTAATCATGAAAAACAAAAAACAAAACATGTATTAAAACAACTTTTCTATAGAATATTAAATTTATAAAAATTTCTAGAAAAAATATTATTGTTCTTCTGTGCAACAAATATTTTATTCCATTTATAATATAAATACTACATCTACCAATATTTATGACTTTAGATTAATTAAACGTATCTATTTGTGTATTTTTTTATTATTAAAAATAAATTGCATGTATTCCAGTTAATTGGTAAAATATTGTTACATTCGAACGAATATCTCACAAATATAACGATTTGTACTAAAAACGTGCCTTCTATATCGAATAGGAAAGTGTATGTGCGTTACAACCTTACTTATCTCTACACACACCAAGTATATTTCACATTAAATGCTGCATATACATGCATGCTATTTGCAATTAAAATTTTATATATTTTGTATTTCACAAAACGCAGACATTTGATCGATACTGGACAACAAATTTTTTTTTTTTTTTGTCTCTGAAGTAAAGGAGTACGTGTGTAATGAAATTCGTTTTTAAGGGTATTTGGTGTTTTAATAGAGATACCTTGAGATTTAGTATTCGTTTGAAATTGAAGAATCAAACATAATGTTACATAAACTGTAAATTTCCACAATTGAAAATAAAGAAAACCATATGGAAGTTATCGAAGTTACCAGAACACTTGGTAACATGTATGTCATGAAAACTATTGCTACAGCAAAAGTGTTGTGAGTAATCTTTGTAACAATAATAAAAGATGCATTAGACGATACGAGGGCACTGAGCTTAATTAAACAATATAAGAATTTTTAATTTTTTTGTTATTTGCAATCTTTGAACTCATTAAATAAACGCTTTTAAAAGTTAGAAACGTAACAAAAATTGTTAAGTTTTCGTCTTCTTCCTGTTGTTAGGTAAAAAAAAAAACTTACGAATCTTAGGTGAAGGCCGATATTGTTCCATGAATATAATAAAACATATTTAAAATTCACCCATTTTTCAGAGTTTTTTTCTGTATTTTATGTGAAATGTCTAATGAAATCACCTTTCCAACGTGCCATAAGAACTTAAGGCGAGAATATTATATTCAAACTTCTGGGGTCAACACAATTTGCCGTTTCTAGTGCCAAATTCGACACAAATTGGATTAATGTAGAAACTTCAACTTTGCGCTCACGAATTTCTATACTAATTCTTGTAGATGTCAATTGTGCAAAATGGTTTGTTTGAAGCGCGTCATGGTCACCTTAATTTGAGAGAAATAATGAGCGAGGATAATATTAGGATGACTTCAAGTGCTCCTCATTTCGACAAGAAGACCGAAGGCAGACACCAAACAGTAATATATCGCTTCTTTTCCGGTACGTGGAATCGCAGTGAAGTAAATCTTCCAATGTTTTACAACTGTTACGAAGCTGTAACTACTAATGAACAGTTAGTGGCTTTTCGTCGCGTTTAATGCGAATTTCATGCGATTCTAAATGAGGATATATGTAGAAAATCCAACCACATCTTGGAAAATAAATAAATTAACAGTCTGAAAAAAATCAGAGAGAGTGAGTCGTTTTGGAACTCACTGAAGGCTTGGAAGCTAAAAATATCAATTCTGATAACTTTTTATTATCTTTTGAATTAGAAAAAAGCTTATTGAAGAGAAGTTAGCATAGATCGGTACAGTTCGAAATATAAAACCTTTATTTCTTCAATAAGGTTTTTTTTAAGATAACACACCAACATTTGCTTTACATAAAACAGCTTGAGTTTATTATGCAGCATCTGCGAGCGGTATACTAAAAATGTCATGGGTTAGAAATCTAGGGAAATGTAGTTGCTGCAAATCTAAGTGCCGTAGTACGTGCATGCAGTAAATTTATATGCAAAATACAACGAAAAATAAATTGCGCTTCATTTACTGGGAAATTTGATTTTTGTACTTGTGCTGTCAACCTAATTCATAAAAATAAATCGAAAAAACATGAACGGGCCAAAATGGTACTTTATCTTATACTTGTAACTTTTTATTTTGTTATTTTCCTTTACATCATAGAACACTACTAATTTCGTTGAATTAATAATATAAAAAGTACCACATGGGCTCACGTTTTAGGTTGACATTGTTACGAAAATAAGATTGGGCACCTCTGCGTTTATTACATCGCTAAAATAAATAAACAACAGCTGCAAGAACAACTATACGTGCTGTTTATAAATAACCATAATCGACAACAACGAACATTAGCAGAGATAAAGTAAATAAAAATAACAAAGCAACAACAAAAACTAACAGCAAAGAACACAAGTAACAGACAATAAGCAAGCAACAACAAATGCTGAGAGCTGAAAGAGGTAGATGTTTACATACGCATGGCTACAAAAGAATTAAAAGGAAAGAAATGGAATCTACTTGAAATATCGAAAGGTTCAAGGGCTTCCGATATTTACTCAGCCATATAAAAAGCATTTCGATGCGACCAACAATCAGTTTTAAGAAAAGCTAACACAGCGAATGAGTCTTGTTGGTTTGAGGTCAGCATAAAGAGAGCTTAGAGTGGTTAATCTCTGGTGGAAGAGAATTTAAGTTGTGATCGAACCTAAGCTATAACTACGATCGGGTTAAAAGATCTTTAGGTGGAAAAATCTATAGAGTAATTGTTGTTGTTTACAAACTTGTAAACAGACGGAGTAATTAAGAATAGAAAATTGTTATTGCTTTTAAAAAGGTTACAAGCAGTGGTGCACAAAATTGAGTTTAATAAAGGATTTTAATTAAAAACTAAACACAAGATTTATTTTATTTTAACTACAATCTACAAACTGATACGTACACGTTTTTGAAAAGGTAAAATCGTAACAATATGTTGAAAAAAGAACAAAAGAAATTACCAAAACGAGCCAAACCTATCAGCAGGGTTAACGTTACAAATTTCACCATACACCTCTATTATATACGGTGAAGGCAGAATACATTTTCTATTTTGGCTTCTTTTAGATTCCTTTCAGCCTGAGATATGTAAACAAATTTTTGCTTTCTCAAGTTATTATACATTTAAAAATCTTTTAGTAACTTTATATGTAAGTACCACCCTAATGTTAATATAAAATACTGAAAGTTACATTCAGAAAATACAAGAATACTTAAATGCATACATATAAACAATGATTTGCTTTGAAAAACAAATAAAAAAGTAACTTTTGTTTCAATTTAATTTTTCTTTGTATTCTGTTATTCATTACATATTGATATCGAAGTAACTTTAATAAGTAAATACATACTTTACTCGCATCACGCAGAATATATATCATAAATAAGCGTTTACTTATAGATTAACCAGACGAAAGTAATAAACAAGAAAAAATTTAAAAAAATACGGGCTATATTTAAGCCACCAGCAGCTTTAGGGGTGATCACAAAAATATGTATAAAAAATATTTTGTAAACCGAGGCTTAGATGTAAGGAAATGAGTATGTGCTTACTTTAGAAACGAAAATCAAGTTTATATTCGTATAAATTTTAAGAGACGCTCGTAAGGAGTTTTACTTCTCTTGCTGTGTTATGACCATCATCATCATCTTATTATAGTTCAATATAATATCTGATTATTATTAATTTTTATTGCTTAAGCAGATATCAGATATTGAAAAGAGTATTTATTTTCTTTAAACTCAAAAACCATTTAAGCAATGTAATATATTGGTTCAGAAACAAATTACAATTTGAAGATACTTTAATTTAAATTCAAATATGTACGTATACAGGGTGTCTGCCGGGAAGGTATACTATTTTGTTTCGCCGTCAATTTGGTAAACATTAGTCTTGACAGTTCATATTTGACAGTCGTGAAGTAGAGACGTGTCAAATTCATTATGGGAAAATATTCAATAAACCAACGTGTTTTAATCGTTAGAACCTTTTATCAAAATCAATTATCGATTTTCATGAAAAAATCGTAATGAGTGACGAGGCATATTTTCATTTGAATGGTTACGTGAATAAACAGAATAGTCAGTTCTGGGCAATGGAAAACCCTCAAACTATTCATCAGTCACCTTTGCATCCATTAAAAGTGACAGTCTGGTGTGCAATTTGGTCAGAAGTAATCAATGGATCTTATTTCTTTGAAACTGAAAACGGCGTAACGGTAACTGTCAATGAGGAGCGATATCGTGATAACATGTTATTTCAACAAGACGGTGCCACATCGCATATAGCCAGGATTACAACGGAATTACTGCGGGACTTCTTTCCACAACAAATTATTTTAAGGAATAGTGATATTGATTGGACTTCTCCGGACTTCTTTTTGTGGGGATATCTGAAAAAGAAGAAAGAAACCAGAAACGCTGGAGCAACTTAGACAATATATTCATAATGAAATTCATTAAATATCGCGCGAAATGTCCGAAAATGTAATGAAAAATGTGCTAAAAAGGACTCGCATTTGAGAGGCTAACAGAGGCGGGCATTTATCTGATATTGTATTCCATACATAATGGCCGACATTAAATAAAACATTTATCAATATAAGATCTATCTTCTTTCATATAATCAAAATTTATAAACAACCAAAGTAGTATACCTTTCCTTCGGACACTCTGTATATGAATTTTTTAACCAAATATATATTAAATTGTTCAATAAATAAATATCCAACTTCGTATTTCTCTAAAGTAACATTAAGTTCGATGCTTAACAATTTAATATAAAATTATACTCAAAAGTATGGTAACCCTAGTTAGCATATATATATTAATGGAAATATTTGTTTTGCATTTTGTTTTTAAATAGATAGAAATAAAAAGTTTGTTTCCAACAATATTCAATTCAATAAAAATGTGTGTTTGATTGTTTTCCATTTTGATGAAAATGTATTTGTTGTCGCGCTACAAAGTTCAAGTTTTTGGATTTTGCGCTTCAACTTCTACTACAGCGTCAAATACAACTTCGTATTTTGTTCGCATTACTTGAAATAGCCGTTTTTAACTTTTAACAGTTTGTAGCGCTACTCGTTACGTTGTACTACAGCTACTATTCTGTTCCCTACTTTAGTACGACTTTACGCTATGACTGCTCAACTATAACTGACTGACGTAGGCAAAGCAGCGTTCCTTATATAAGTGATTGCCAACAGTTTCCAATGTTCTGGCAAAATCTTAAACCTTCTCAAAGCTTCAGTTCAGAACCGTTAATTTTAAATGTAACATCCAAAAGTTGAAGTGATAACACCGTTCAAAATTAAATTTGTAACACTGTTGATAAATAACAAATATATTTACGGCATTGACACATTGACAGCCTTGACACAAACCGAAAGACTAAAATACCATACTGAACAAAGTACACTTAAGAAGGTGATGTCGCCGGTCCGACTGACTATATTTTTTTTATGTAATCAATGATTTTTCATTGTCATTATTATTTAGTTTACACTGATCCTGATTTTGCATGATTTTAAAAACAGGCTCAGGGGTATTTTATTAGAAATATCAAATGTTTTTTATTGTAAACCTAATGCTGTATTTACGCCATTTATTGCTCTATAGAGTTAGGAATTTTTCTAGAGTGTAAAAATAGGATTAGGTGTATTTTATTTAAAATATAATTTGTATTAATTTTTTTGACATTTAAAATTCACAAAGCAAGCAACAAATATATGTTGTTTTTGTTAAAAGTCTACTTGTGGTACAGACAACACTACCTTGTTCAATATGCCTTGCCACTGAAGTTGGTGTATCTTCTGTTTAGGCATTTTTATTTTCGTAACACTATGTGTAGTTTTTGCGATTCTGTGATCTATTGCACAGTTATCTACTAGTATAGGGTTTCTGTGTTATATTTCTCCCGACTTCGTTGATCTGATGAAATTAAGAAATGGCAGTGGTGGCACTTTCCTATCCCTTACTTGATAAAATGCATCATCGACGTACAATCACCAAGTACATGCTTCCGTGATTCAGTTCACTTCTCATAGAATCTGCACGTTGGGTATGAAACTTCTTCTATTCTATTCAAATGCTCATCAAGACTATTCTTAGATAGCCTAATACAACACTCTAAACCTTTTCCTATCATAGTCGCTCAACAAAAGTTTAGGCCGCCTCAAACTTATTTGGCTTGAGAAGAGTATACATTTCTCGTTCTCCCATAGTTGTTGATATCATGCTAACTCTGAGTTAATTTCATAAGTACTAAGTGCTTAAGTGGCGGCTTGACTATAAGATATTATGGATATGTCCGTCCTTTTGCACATCCTGTCTAAATTAAAATGTGGACATATTTTGATTGCATGAACTTCCATTTAGAAAATGCTTACAAGCTCGAAAATTATTTAAGATAACTGTAACCTATCCTTCTCGAGTAGAAAGTTAGACAGGTACCAAGAATAGAATTTTTGTATGAATATGTGGTAAGGCAGGTAAGACTGCCGCCTCAAACAAGAGGTCCTTGGTTCAATCAAAGGCCAGACCATCTGATAATTTTCAACAGCGGTATCACCTCATAAAATTACCTGGTGACTGTAGGTTCTTTTCAATCAGTCTAAAAATAGAAGCTCATTGATTAAGAGAAGTCGTTCTTGTTGCACTTGAAATATTGCGTTAATTATGTGTGTATGTATGTGTATAGCGCTGCACTTAAGGAAATATGTAAACAAATGAATCTACCCAGCAGTGCTTCCTAAGTTCATGCTTTAGCTAACATAACTTCTGGATTATGCCTTGTTGCTTGTAACCCTAAAATCTCAAACTAAAAATAATTTATTGTGATTACCTACCACTTTGTAATAGAATAAAAACTACCCTATGGAGTGCTTTATTGCCAATTCGTTAGGCGTATTTTTGAGAGCATAGAGTCATACATCGTTTTCGTATAAGCGGAATTATTGCGCTCTTATAAATTATATTTCCAATTTACAATCCATTTACTATTGAATTTCTATATCTTTTTATACACAAACCCTTTATTTGAAAGTTTTTTTTTAAGGAATTACAACATTTTTAATACACATATAGAAATACAAGTTACTTAAGTGCCCTTGATCTTAAAAAAACAAAAAATCTATTCCTTCAATAGACAAGAACATTGACATCGTCGCTTTGATCCAACCAAGAGCGGAATATAGCTCATTTGAACGAAACTAGAAACCAATTATAAAATCCATCAAAAAACCTACTAAAACCTGGTTGGTTGGGTTTTTGCCAATCCTGTTTGTAATCCAATTCAGCGATCACCATTAAATAGGCGCAATATCTTCATGTAGCCCACCATGTCTCCAGGTTTTAAGTACTTTACAGGCCTCATCTCTCACTGAAATATGCAAGGTGGTACCAATGGCAAGTGGTTGTCATAGCACCTGAAATCGAAACACAAAATCGCAGTATAATAATGTTCAAGTTGTTAGAGTAAAAGTTATGTGGTCCGTTAATCTAATGTTTTAAAGTGAACAGAAGATTAATCTGATGACCAGCAGCCTAGCAGGCAAATTAACACCAGGATACATATACTAAATTCTATGTATGCGAAGCATTATATACGTTAGTAAGAGTCAGAATCCTGGAAATTGTAAACAGATGCCTAAGGGGAATCTTAAAAATTCATAGACCAGGCAAAATTCGGACCAACTTTTATACGAAACGCACACCTATATGCCAATATACAGTGGTGGACATTGGCTTAGCACATTTCATATATTTTTATATATTTTTATACGTAGACCCTTTATTTGAAAGTTTTTTTTTTTAAGGAAGAAATACAAGTTACTTAAGTGCCCTTGATCTTTAAAAAACAAAAAATCTATTCCTTCAATAGACAAGAACATCGAAATTCTTTGTGTTTTTGTTAGATTTTATTGCACTTAACCATACTTTTACAAAACGAATTCATTGAATACTCGTTTATGCACAATTCCGTGAAGAACTTTTTACACACACATACCTACAATCGCATATAAAATTCGATTTTATAGTTAATATTATCGGTTTTTTTTTTCTATCACATATTTCTCACTCCATTAAAAGAGAAAAAAACTGGAAATCGTAACAATTTGAAAGTTTTTTATTTGAGAAATAAAACGGTTTTTTATTGATATTCGACATAAGAAAACTATTATTGGAAATTTAGCATCACAAATCATTTACACTCAAATTTAACGTTTATAATCCATGATTTACTAACAGTTTTAGAACACAGTGCATACATAAATGAAGAGCCAAGACGTAAGCGATGTAGTTAGTCATCATAAATGGTGTTATGATTATAATTGCTATAGAAAATGAATATAGGAAACTAGGAATTTTTATAGATAATAAATATTGAAATTATAAAAAATGCATTTGAATTTTTAAATTTTACACAAATACACTGGTGCATATTCCTATAAACGCACTTAATTTTTTTCTGTATTTTTGTTATATCTTTGTTGTTCTCATCCAAAAGCAAAATTTAACTTTTTTAATGAGAGACAACTTAACGTTACTTTTTAAAAGTAAACAATTTTTTTTCTTATTTTTGTTGTTTGCCTTAATTATGCGATCAAATGTTCTTGGTGCTATTTTAAGTGGAAGATTCGTATAAACGCACACTCGAAATTTGTTTTTAAAAAAGTTACCAAAAATAAAATATTATCAATTTTAGTTTTTTTTTTTTTTTTTTCAACCAAAGGTACGTTTCTAATAGTAATATCTCAATTTACTGTAACTTTTCCTATTTTAATCAATAAATTTCATCACTTTTAAAGATGCCTAAGGGAACTCTTTTGTCCGATCAAGAAAAGATTCAAATTAAATTTTTTCACGACCAAGGATGCTCTAATAGAGAAATTGGACGTAAAATCGGTCGTTCGGAAAGTGTGGTGCGAAATTTCTTTAAGAAAGGTCAAAATTATGGAGTTCGCAAATCAACAAAGGGTAATACAAAACTAACAAGAAGACAACTTAACCTAATAAAACAAGAAGCAACCCGCAACAAATTGAATTCCACACAAATAAGGAATAAATTAAATCTTCCTGTGACTTCCAAACATGTTGCACACATTTTACGAAACGATGAAAACATAAAATGGAAAAAGCCGAAATGTAAACCAATGCTAAAAAAACACCATAAAGAAAATCGTCTAAAATTCGCAAGAAAATATATGAAATGGACAGATGAGTGGAAAAAAGTAATTTCCTCTGACGAAAAAAAATTTAATTTAGACGGTCCAGACTCATACTCATGCTATTGGCTCGATTTGAGATCTAAAGATGTTCGGATGTCAAAACGTAATTTCGGTGGTGACAGTGTTATGGTTTGGGCAGCGTTTTCTGCAGTTGGTAAGTCGAAAATTTGTTTTGTTCCGACAAAAATGAATAGTTCGATTTATAACGAACTGTTGGAAGATGCTCTTCTCTCTTTTATGGACGAAAAATGGATGAAGATTGCATTTTCCAACAAGATAATGCTGCAATCCATGTTTCTAAGCAATCGAAATCTTGGTTCAATGAACATTGCATTCCTTTGTTGGACTGGCCGGCTTGTAGTCCGGACTTAAACCCAATGGAAAACTTAGTTTATGCAAATAATGCCCAGAATGAAGGCATAAAAACTCTAACAGAGCTGAAACTAAGAATTAAACAAGTCTGGGAGGAAATTGATGCCGATCTGCTTAAAAAATTAGTGGAATCAATGCCAGACCGTATTTTTGAAACAATCCATAACAAAGGATCATCCATACATTATTAAAAATGCTACAAAGGCCCAAACATTAAAGTGCGTTTATAGGAAAATACCCTTAAAAATGGCTGTTAATATCGAAAATTAAGTAAAAAATAATAATTAAAGTACAAATGAATTTTTTTTGTAAACAATATTTTAAGTGAAGTCTTAACTAATTTAATACACAAATTTATAGCCCCCTAAATATTTTCTTGTTTAATTTTTACCTTTTTTTTAAAAAAGTAGTGTGCGTTTATAGGAATATGCTCCAGTGTATGTATGTATGTATGTGCCGCTGTGGTATGGTAGGTAAGACATCCGTCTACCAACCAGAAGGTTATCGGTGCAATACCAGGCCAGACCATCCACCATCTTAAAAAAAAAGAAAAAAAGTTTTTCGACAGCGCTATCACTTCATAACATTAGCTAGTAACTGGTTATGAGTATCACTACTATTGAAAACTTCTCTAAATGCATTTGCCGTTCGGAGTCGGCGTTAAACTGTAGGCCCCTTTCAGTGAGCTTAAAAATAGAATCGGCTGCAGCTCATTGAATTGAGAGGAGTCCCCATGTTCCTTCATGGAATGTTATGGGAATTAATATATAATATGTATGTATATTTAAAATTAATTTTAACTTGTATTCTTATATACTTTCGATACAATCAATTCTATGTTATGTTATGTTGGTTTAGACCAAAGTTTATAGATCAACTCACACGTATTCTTACGCTCTTGCTTTAATCATCAATGAGACCATGGCTGCCAGATGAAATTTGCAGAAAATCGTTATTTTGCCGATAAATTTTAAAAGTATCGTCATTTCAGTTTCCAAAAATCGCCAAAAATATCGCAAAGAAATCGTAACAATAAACAATCCAGTCTTAAGTGTTCTGAATTTTTATTTACAGTACCTATATAGTACATATAATAAATTATATATATTTAATGTCTGCTTGAAGCTACGTACAAAGGAGTACCTCATTTTAGAGCTGCAAAACAATCGATAGTACTATCGATAGTAACGATAGTTTTATTTTTGGTTGACCACCGATAGTTTTTTTTTTCACTATCAATACTATCGTCAAATTCTAAGAGTAACTACGGAGGTCACTAAATGGACATACATTTGCAAACATTTGTTCGACGCAGATTGTTAGACATCTGTAAGCTTTTACAGTTACATAGGGACACAGTTTAACAGTTTCTTAAATTTCTATTTGTTAAACTCACAGTATGAATTGTAACTAAAATATGTTCGAATATACGATTTTGCATTTGTTCCAAACAAATTAATCTTCATTTCGTCAGACCATAGCATGTTGTTATGACTATTACGTGGCAGGTGTTGCTTCCGATTGCTGAGAAATGATACATTTCGAGGACTCTTATCCATAAGTCTAGTTTCCATAAGTTTTTTTTTTCTTATTGTGCCACATGAAACAGGAAAATAAATTCATTTTTGTGGCTTTTTGATGGCTTGAAGGGATTAATCTTTGAAGTACGAATTAAAAGTTTATCAAAACTGACAGTTGTTCTACGCTTTCTTTACATAGTTTCTGCAGTTTTCTTTCACTTGATCCTATTAATTACTTTAGTTTTGGACAGGGTTGGCAACCCATCGGCTAACCCAATTTAACCCACTCGGGTTTTATTGGGTATTATATTTAAAAAAAAAAACCCTGGTGAGTTTTTTATTGTAAGGTTTTCGTAGTTTATTTACAATAAAAATAAGTGAAATTCACGTATTGGGATTAGAAATGTACACATTTTTTCCATTTTTGAGCTCAAAAAGACAATAGAATAACAAATTTATTAAATCACTGCTTATATCTTTTCCCTACCTCTGAGCCAATTTCCAAATATAGTTTCAAAAAACTACTCGTGTTTTAAGGCGTTCTAACTTTGAAGCCGATTTTGTATTTCTTCAAAGGAAGTGCTTCGATGGTATGTTAAAATATAAACTCATACCTCTTTATACGGCCTAGGGAGTTTCTGAAAATGTTGGCCTTAAATCTAAACGCCTTTAAACTAGATGAATATGTGTTGCGTTTGCTTCCTTTACACTTTTTGTTAAAAAATGGAGAATCCATGGTATTTTAACCGTAGAACTAGGTAATTTGCGCTTAAAGTGAATGTGTTCCATATTTCAAATACGCCGTTACAACAATATTCAATGTAAAGAAAGTCCGTATATAGAGGTGTCTACATATTGTATCCGTCGCAACAGCCGACGAAGCAGTGTTCGGGGAATACGGCGGATGCGGCATTTGATCATTTCTAATAATTGTTTTAAAACTTTTGCGATATGTGGTCGTGTGTTGTCATGCAAAAGAATACATTTATCATGTCTGTCTATATATTTCGGTCCTTTTTCTCATAATGCGTGATTTAAACGGAATTATTGCATTTTGCTTCGCTCACCGAGTTTTAGCAGTTCATAGTATACAATGCTGCCTTAATCCCCCCAAGAGTGCAATGTTGCACTATAAATACTAAAACAACGTGACTGTATAAACAAATAAAAAATATTGTCGACTTGAACGAAATTTGGAGCAGTTATAAAACTAAAAAAAAAAACATTAAAACACCCAATAAAACTCGGTGGGCTGGGTTTTTTTTTAGATAACCCGGGTTTTTGCCTACCTCGGTTTTGAAGCACTTTATGGTCTGAACAATTTTCGCTATATAAGGACTACTCTTCCATCAAAATCTTCAATACATCAAGTTTCAATACTGTGTATTTATTATTATTCTTTCCCTTTCACTTAAATTCTAATATTGTTGCCACAAGTAGCCCTCAAAAGAATCCGATAGTTTTTTGCGAACTATCGAAATTATCGAGTGGGCCGACTATCGATAGTTTTGCAGCTCTATCTCATTTGCCAAATCGATTAACTCCACTTTTAGAAATTCATTAGATAGTAATGTGAAATATGTGCTTATTTTGTTAAAAAAAAAAAAATCATATATATTTCTTGGATAATTCCGTAAGTTTTTGTTATTGCAACCATATAGAAATCTTCAATATTCTGTTCGAATTTTTTCTTGTTACACTACTACACCTACTTTATTCTGTTCCAGACCTTATTCTTTGGCAGATGGAAACTGCATTGTAGTACTATTAGTGAAATTTTTATTTATGTTGGAAGCACAATCAAAAAATATTTATTTTTCTTTTGCTTGAAACAGCTGATTGAAAAATATATTTCGTTGCTTGATCAATTTTCATATTTTCTGCAATTTGATAGCATCAACAACATCAAAGAACGAACAATTTTCATTTATTTTTTCGAATTTTGTGGCATAAAAATGGCAGAAATTCGAAAGAAAAAGCAAAAAGCTATCGGAACTTTATCGTTTTCTGCCTGCGCTTTGGGGTGTAAAATGTGATGATTACAACAACAGAGTTCGAAGTTTTAATGGAAGAATACAAGGAGCACAATCCAAACACAGGCAGAAAAGACTTGAAAAAATATATAAATTCATTATGCTCGAATTAGACGGGTGTTAAAAAGAAAAAAGGATATGGAAAAAAGTGTTGCTATGGTAGAAGATACAAGCCTCTACTATTTTGAAACATTCAATTCCTCGGACGATATTGCACTTAATGTTTCGTCCGACAACGACATATGTATTTTACTTCACAAAATTTACAACAAAATGAATGCTTGCATATTGCAATGACTAGTGTATGCTAAAAGCATAAATAAACGTTTCACCAACACTACTATATTGCAGTTTCCGTCTGATTGATAGTGTATTTCGCCCTTAACACTGAACTCAAGCAAAAATCAGAAGAAGTAAGCTAGTTGCCTCACCTACTGCCAATTGTCCATATATCGAATACCATCATTCTAGAGGCAAAAAACGTCAATCATCATATTGCAAAATTTTGTTAAAAAATCGTCAAAATGACGACTAATCATCAAATCTGGCAGCTATGAATGAGACACCGACGAAACAAATGTACGCATATGAAGAGAATGTACGCATCTTTTTTTAGGCGCAGAAAAATAATTTTAAAAAGTTCTTACGATCTCGCTTTTAGTTGTCACTGAATCAGCGACAAATGCACATGTATTTTGGATGCATGATGATTTTTTTTGTAAATTTTTTTAAAACATCAACTTTACTTCTCTGAGAGATTAATTTTCATATTCTCACTAACGCTAATACAATTTTACTTTTGCACATGCCTGGTTTAGAGCCAAAACACATTTCGACTTGAAGAGAATAAATACAATTTCTAGAGTCACCACATCATCTATTAGCATGTCTTTGCACAAGTCAGGCAAAACCTACACCGATCATCCTTAGCATTCCCTAAAATACACTGATGGCATCTAAGACCACAATAGCCTGAGGTCACTTTTATCGAGCAGCAATAGCTTTCTGGATCTACATAACGGCATAATAAATAAATTTGCTAAAAAAAATATGTATTTATTGAGAAGTAGGATATGCCCATATTTTTAGAGATTCACCGTCATATAGTCATTTGTAATCCGGGTTGGCAACGCACTGGAAAACGCAATTTTACACACCCGGTTTTTATTGGGTATTATATTTAAAACAATCCAAGTGGGTTTTTTACTTAAAGTAGTTCGTAGTTCATTTACAATGAAAATAAGTATAATTTACATATCAGGTGTACAAATTAATTCCTTTGTTTAGAACAAAGAAGGTAATGAATAAACAAATTTATCAAATCATCTTTTCCCACCTCTGAACAATTTCCGAATCCTGTTTCAGAAAAACTTATCGTCTTTTAAGGCGATCCAGCTTTAAAGCCAATGTTATATGTATTTCTTGGAAAGAAGTGATATTGTATCCGTAAAACAGTCAATAGCCAGAGGGGCTAAAGGTCGGAGAATTCGGTGGATGCGGCATTTGATAGTTTCTGACAATATTTTGATAACTTTTGCGATGTGAGGCGAAAAAACGAATCATGTGTGGTTTTGTATTCCGGCCATTTTTCTCATAATGCACGGTTCAAACGAAGTAATTTCGGTCTGCTTTAGCTGTATATAATGCAGAACGTCGCTTTGATCCAACCAAGAGTGGAGTATAGCTTATTTGAACGAAATTAGAAAGTAATTATAAAACCCATCAAAAAACCTACTAAAAACCGGTTGGTTGGGTTTTATGCAAAAAACCCGGGTTATTGCCAATCCTGTTTGTAATCCAATTCAGTGATCACCATCAAATAGGCGCAATATGTTTATGTAGCCCACCATGTCACCATATTTTAAGTTCTGTACAGGTCTCGTCTATCACTGAAATATCCAAGGTGGCACAAATGGCCAGTGGTTGTCATAGCATCTGAAATCGAAACACAAAATAGCAGTACAATAATGTCCAAGTTGTTTTAAAGTGAACAAAAGATTAATCTGATGACCAGCAGTCCAGCAGGAAGATTAACACCAGGATACATATACTAAATTCTATGTATCCGAAGCACTATATACGTGGGTAAGAGTAAGAATCCTGGCATCGTAAACAGATGCCTAAGGGAAATCTTAAAAATCCATAGATCAGGCAAAACTTCGGACCAACCTTTATACGAAGGGCACAACGATATGCCAATATATAGTGGTGGACATTGGCTTAGTACATTTGAAAAGCGTCAAAATTGAGTAGAGTATTTACCTACAAATGTTGTCTATGATGTGCTGAATATGTATCGTAACTTCTTTCTATTTTCTTTGGCGGTTTTAATTTTTCTATTTAATTTGTTTAAAAAAAAATTAATCTGCAGCACATTTTACTAATTTCGTTATTCTTCACTAATTTTTTGCCTAGAATCTTAAATTGATAAGCTTTGTAAATATTCAATTTCAAAAATTTTAATAAAAACCATAAAACAATAAATACAAATGGGTCGAGGTAAATTGTACTCAAGGGCATAGCGTGAAGTCATTCATCAACTAAGCCCGAGAGAAATCATACTTTGTCACATTGTTTCCCTATTAGACTGCTACAAAAAGATGGTGTACAAGTTTATTAGTTCATATTCAAACCCATGGGACATACAAAAGTATTGCACAGTTCGCTAGGCCTTGAAAAACATCTTGTGCAAAGGACTCCTTTATTTAAAAAGCCACAGTTTCAGACCGCTCTAAATCTTCAGCTGAAAGTCAAAAGGAGTTTTAAACAAAATTTGGTATTTTAATCTCCTCGCGAATAATTCGAAAAAGAAGAAATTTGAAAAAAATGTTTGCATTGTACAACATACAGCAGATACATATATCAAAGAAGAACTTGAAGCCCGGAATTTTGATTTGAGCATGAGAATGAGCATTCAGAAAAGCCATGATCTTTTGGAAAAATGTCCTCTGGAGTGGTGAATCCAATTTTTGTCTATTTTGATCTGATGGAAAATGTTATGAATAACATTCTTCAAATATCCAAACAACCTCAGGTACACATTAAAGAAAGTAGAGCATGGTGCCGGAAATGTGATGGTTTGGGTAGCATTTCCTGTGCGCGGTGTTGAATATATAATCGAAATATATACGCAAGTGGACCAGTGGGCTTATAAGGAAATACTATACTTTGTAAAACAATCACTCCATTTGCAGAGAAAAACCTACCACTTAGATGGCATTTTGTACATGATAATTATCCAAAACACATTTCACTTACAATGAAGTGTTGCCAATAGAAAATTAGAATCGACGTTTTTAATTCACAAGATCTCAGTCCTGCAGTGAGCCGATGGAATGGTGTAGAGTAACTCATTATTGTTGTTAAACCTAAAAATATCAATAATTTATGGACAGAAATATGAAATGGTAAATAATACCATCGAAATACGTTGCATGAGACTTGTATGCCAGTGAGATGTGATGATGTTATTAAGAAAGAGGGTTATCATACCAAATACATTCATAGCTCCTGCGACATTTCGAGTCAATCAATCAGCTGCACTTGAATCTATTTTTAGACTCATTGCAAAAGATCTACAATTTAACGCCGGTTTAGAACAACAGATGCATTACTTAGAGAAGCTTTTCATAGCGTAAATACTCACAATTAGTCGCTAGCAATGTTATGAGGTGATACCGCTGTTGATAACTGTTAGATGGTCTGGCCTAGTATTGAACCGAGAACCTCTTGGTTGATAGGCGGGTGACTTACCCATCATATCACAGCGGAACAATCGTACCAAGTTCTTAGTTTTAAATAAAATAAATAAGAAGTTTGTTTTATTTTCCTGTTAAAAATATATTTTTTAATTTGTGCTAAATAACTGTCCAGTCATATTTTTTGGGTTTTGCTCTATTTAAGCACAAAATAAATGAATTGAAACGAACAAAACTGAAAAAATGCTATGTATAGTATACCTTGGTACACAAGTGATACATTAGGACATAGAAATGTTTAAAATAATAAGCACATGAAAAAAGTTTAGATTCCAAAAAGTACACATAGGTAATGTGCAACACACAATGTCCACCACTGTATATAAAGAGATTAAAAGCAATAAAAAGCGATGAATAATACACAAAGGAAAACAAGGAGAAATATTGCCCAAGAATCCTTTGCATGTAAGTCACAGAGCAGATGACGACAAATTAAGGCCCACCTAAGGACCTGGTATATAACCTGGAATGAGATTAAATTGTTAGCATTAAGAAGTGATGATTGGAATACTTTTTATGTGGTCTTATATTTTACCTATGAACTAAGATGAATATAAACTGAATCGAAATGCTTATTTTATAATTCGTGGTTTATGGTATACCTACATAGTTCATTGTTAAAATTCCAGCTTACTTGTACATTTCAAAAATGTTATAGATTCAAGATATTTAACGGCAAGGAATAATAGAATAAATGTACAAACAAAAAAACTTAAGGAATTTAAAAAGCGAAATTCGAGCAGCATTAATTCATTCCACAATTATTTGCATTTACTTTCCGTAGCAAATCATAAAACCAACTAATGTTCAAATCTTAGCTTTCCCACAGCTGTTTAAATAAAAGCTTTCTGTTACTTATTTGCTGTTGTTTTACTTAATAAATCTACGTAGCGAAGAAAAAAATCGTATAAGGTATAGATAAAAAAAATTAGGAAACATTTATTTATCTTGGTTTCAATCCTAATTTCAAAATTACTCTATGTCTCTACTCATTACAAAAACATAATGTTGGGTATACTTAATATTAAATACTATGCACAGTGTGTCGTCTAGAACAAGCCTTTATAAAACGTTTGAGTTCATTTAAATTGTTTGAGTTCAAAAAATTGTTTTACGGTTTTTATTTACTCCACTATAACTTTTATACACTTTCTCTTAATACAGCAAATTGATATTCGCTTATACAGCACTTTTTTATTTTCGCTTAAACAGACCTTACTTTATGACAGCCAAATGATAACTAAATCATCAACCGCAATGCACCATCTTTTATAGCATTTCGTTATTAGTTTCGAATGTTCTAATACAGACTCGAATATTCGATTTATCTACGTTAATTCAAATGGTATATGTAAAATTATATTACACAAAAAAAAAATTAATGGAACTTCCAACACCGTTATGCAAATGGTAGCACTCTTATTAGTATAGATAATTATGGTAATTATTAAGCCTTGACACAAGCCAATAAATCTTATAGCTAAAATCTCATAATAAATTCCTCATGTTGTGAATTTTGTTAACACTATGCTACAAATGGAAAAAAAATTTGTGACCTTGGATAACCACTATATAGTTTTGATGCGCTATGGTCGCTTAAATTCAAAAATCATTAGCATTTCAGATTCTATGGATGTTTTTTTTTCAGATTTTTTTCTAAAATGTGAGATTTTTGAAAACTATCTTGAAATGATTTATTCGATTACGTTACGCGATATGTTAAAAAATTCCAAATTATACCAGCTTTAAGTCATTCTACTACAGTGTTGATCAAAAGTAAGTGAGAACATGATTAAAAGTTGATGTTTTAAAAAAATTTAAGTAAAGTCAACATATATCACCTGCATATGTACACTTGTCGCTGTTTCAGTGACAACTAAAACCAAAAGCGAAAGAAATTTTTCTATTATTTGTTTGTGCCTTAAAAAAATTTGTGTACATTTACCATACGTGCGCTTTCGTTACTGTCTCTTTGACGACTAAAAGCAAGAGTGTAAGAATACGTGTGATTTGATCGGGGATGAAAGTCCCATGACAAGCTCATGACTGTTCTAATATCATTTTTAATGTGACCAATATTTTTAGATATATTGAGAAACAAATTATAAAACAAAACTTTTTTTTAAATTATGAAATTTTTATTTTCCAAAGAGGGATCAAGGCGGCTTTGTATACTATGAGCTGCTAAAACTAAGTGATCGAATCAGATTGCATTTACTCCGTTTGAATTATGCATGATAACACCCGACCTCATGTCGCAAAAGTTCCAAAACAATTATTGAATTCCGTACCCGCCATATTCTCCGAATAAGGCTCCCTCGGTTATTACGACGGATACGATATACTCATAACTCTTTATACGGCTTTCTTTGCATGGCATTTCGCTAAAACGACTGTATGTATTATATAACACATTCGATTCAAGCTCAAATTACCTCGTTCTAGGATAAAAAAAACGAGGATTCTCCGTTAAAAAAATAAACAAAGCAAACGCAACACGTGTTCATCTCATTTAAAGGCATTTCGATTTACGGCCTACATTTTCAGAAACTAACTAGGCCATATAAAGTGGTATGAGTTTATCCTTTAACATGTCACCGAATCATTTCTTTTGAAGAAATACAAAACCGGCTACAAAGTTGGAGCTCCTTAAAAGACGAGAAGTTTTCTGAGGTGAGATTTGGAAATTTGCTCAGAGGTGGAGAAAAGATGTGAGCAGAGATTTGATGAGGTCAAAAACGAAACAAATAAATTTGTAGTCCCAATACTAAATTACACCTATTTTTGTTGTAAATAAGCTACAAAAATTTCAAATAAAAACTCACCCTGGTTTTTTTAAGTATAATACCCAATATGACCCGGGTGGGCTTAATTGAATTACCCAGTGGCTGCATATAATAGAAATCATATGAACCATAACCAGGGCTCTATTCTCGGTTCACTTCTCTTCAGTAGTTATATTAACGATTTAGTTGAAGTATGCTGATGATGTACAAATTTACATTGGAGCTGAAAGAGGTAATCTGGGTGAATGTGTGCTCAAACTTAACGGTGATCTGAAGAGGGTCCACGGCTGGGCTAGTGCGGATGGTCTCTGCATCAATCACTCGAAATCTAAATGCTTAGTGATAACTCAAATTTTTATTAAATTACTTGGGCAACCTGTGATAACCTCGAGCGACCAGCAAATAGAGATCGTTAAATCTACTAAAAATCTGGGGATTATTTTCAACGATAACCTGACATGGAAAGATCATGTGAATTATGCCTCAGGTAGAACTATTTATATGTTGAGAACTCTGTGGATAACTCAGCACTTTACACCACTGAGATATGTTACACGCTAAGACATATCTAATTCCAGTATTATTAGCCTAAGAAGATTCAATGTGGCTTTCGATGCCATAGTAAAATATGTTTATGGATTATCAAGACACGACCATGTATCTGCTTTTGGGAAAACCCTTTAGGGTGTGTCATTTGACGATCTGCTGAGAATAAGAGTCTTTTTTTCTATACGTCTTTGGAATGCATTACCCACCGAATTAAAATTTCTTGGCAATATTTGGCAATTCAAAAGGGCTTTGCTTAGATATTTCTCTTGAATTTATAATTTTTATTAAATGTTATTGGGTAAATCAAAAAAAAAATTATTCTTTATTACTTCTATTTATTTTAATTATAAATTTATTATCATTATTATTTCTTTGGTTAAATACTTATTATTTTGGAAATGCTAACTAATTAACGAATAAAAGTTTTATGCTAAAGGGTCCGCCATCTTTTTTTGAATGGCAACACTTAGCTCTTGTCTGATTTGACAGATAATTAGTTTTATCCTTCCGCTAAACGAATATGGTTGTGTATACGCTTGAACAACGCTGGGAAATATTGCGACATTACTTTGAAAATCATGGTAATGTTGCAGAATTAAAAAAAGAAAAAATCATTTTTTCAGATGAAGCTCATTTTGATCTTGGCGGGTATGTAAAGAAGCAAAATTGTCGCATTTGGGGCACAGAAAACCCGCACGCATACATTGAAAAGCCGATACTCCCAAGACGAGTTACTCTTTGGTGCGGATTTTGGCCCAGAGGCATAATTGGGCCATTTTTCTTCGAAAATGAGCAAGGAGTGGCTGTTACAGTCAATGGTGACCGTTATCGGGCCATGTTGAACGAATTTATGTTCACAAAAATTGAAGAGGAGGATATTAGCAACATTTGGTTTCAACATGACGGCGCTACGTGCCACACAGCCGAAGCCATACTCGATGTTTTGCGCCCTGTTTTTGAAGATCGCATTATCAGCCGCAGAGCTGATGTCGTTTGGCCACCTCGGAGCAGCGATTTGAAACCGTTGGAATATTATTTGTGGGGCAGAGACAATTGACGCTTTAAAAGACAATATTCGTGAAGCCATTGGTGAAATACAGCGGCACATAATCAATAATGTGCTTAAAAATTAGACCAATCGTGTAGGCTACTGCATGGCCAGCCGAAAAGCCATTTGAATGAAATTATTTTCTATTATTAACCGGAAGGATTGTACTTTCAAATAGAAAAAGAAATTTGAGAAAATATTCTGTAGTAGTTTTTTATAGCATTTTCAAAAAAAAAAAAAAAAAATTATTTGGCGGACCCTTTATAAGTATAAGAGCAGAACATCAAGTACATAAATAAAATAAAATAAATTAATAATTTATGAAAACCGATGGATAAATACTTATTTTATTCTCAATAAAAAAAAGCTAAAAATTAAAATATATTTTCTATATCCGAAAAAAAATTTATCCATAGAATCTGAAATGCTGAAAACTTTTGAAGTTAGGAGATCTTGTTGTCCAAGGTCAGGAAATTTTTTTTCCGTTTGTTGCATTATGTCTGCCTCAGTTTCTCAAAAATCGCAATCTCTACTAAAGGGTGTTTTTTTATAGACGTATAGAACTTTAAGTTGCAATAAAACAACGATGGATTATTCGATTGACATGAATTTATATTTATCCGAAAGATAATCTTGTGGTCTTACATTTTAAATATGATAACTGGCATATGACCGCACATGTAGTCCAATCTGGACGTCCAAATTTCGATGACCTTTTCCAACATTTGTGGCCGGATATAGGCAATAACACGGCAAATGTTGTCTTCCAAATGGTCAAGCGTTTGTGGCTTTACCACATAGACCAATGACTTTACATAGCCCCACAGAAAGTGGTCTAGCGGTGTTAAATTACAAGATCTTGGAGGTCAATTCTCAGGTCCAAAACGTGAAATTAGGCGGTCACCAAACGTGTCTTTGGCACGAGCTGTGTGACATGTTGCGCCGTCTTGTTGAAACCACATCTCCTGGACATCATGGTTATTCAATTCAGGAATGAAAAAGTTAGTAATCATGGCTCTATATCGATCACCATTGACTGTAACGTTCTGGCCACCATCGTTTTTGAAAAAGTACGGACCAAAAATTCCACCAGCCCATAAAGCGCGCCAAACAGTCAGTTTTTTTGGATGTAACGGTGTTTCCACATATACTTGAGGATTACCTTCACTCCAAATGCGGCAGTTTTGTTTGTTGACGTAGCCATTCAACCAGAAGTGCGCTTTATCGCTAAAGATAATTCGCTTATGAAAACTGAAAAAAATTCACTTATGAAAAGTAAAAAATGCACTATTTGCAAGCGTTGTTTATGCGTGAGTCTATTCATTATGAATTGCCAAACCAAACTGAGAATAAATCACTTGACAACTGTTAAATCGGTCGCCATATTGAAAAGTAATGCCAACTTAAAGTTCTATACCTCTATAAAGAACACGCTTTATAAAGTAGAACAATTTGCTATTTATATAGGTACTCTTATATGGAAAATGTTTAAAAACTGAACGAAAATAAGTTTTGGCGGTACAGCCATTACAATAAGCTTAATATAGAGCAAATTTTAAATACACATCGAGCGGTACATAAAAATTTAGCCAATTTTTGACTTTTATTAAATTCTATAAAACACTCTGTATGTAAATTATTACTAAATATAAATGAGGTACTCTGTTTTTATTTAGTTCTTAAGCTGACTATATTTAGAGTTCTAAAAATTTGAATTGGTTCAAGTTAAGGATAAGGATTTTGGTAACTCTATTACCAAAATTAAAATAAAATGTGCAACAAATATCCTCAAAAATTATTGTCCAATAATTTTATAGCATTTATTGTAAAACAAAGCTTACTACTATAAACACAAAAGATTTAGTTTACGTGCTGCTATCTGCATTAAAAAATTTGAATTATTTTTAAGGAAGTTTTCTTCCTTTCCAAAACTTTTTATAGTATAATATCCCTTTATTTTTAGTTATGATACCTTTCAGAGCTTCCTTATTGCGGCTATAATTTTATAACAAATTTGAATTTGCCAAAAAGCTTTTTTTTATGATTATTTTTATTGCTTATTTATTTTGTAGCATTTTATGACTTCGGTCGTGTTAAACGCAAATCATCTGCGTTTTCTACTGAAATGTTTTAGGGGGAACAATCGCCTGCTGATTATCTTGATATGTCGAATATGTTTGTTGAATTCTTTCAGGACTCTGTCGTAAATTCGGGCGGTATTCTGTCAAGAGTGTATCAATTTCTAATATTCATGAATTTAATATTAAGTCCGTTCTTCTCTCCCTGTTCAAGGTAAAAAATACACACTTACCGGGACCTGATGGGGGTTCCTGCCTGTGTCTTTAGGAGCTGTGGTGTAGCTTTAAGTGGTCCTTTGGCGTTTATAATTAACAAACTTTTGTATCTCCTATTTGGAAAAAGTTTTTTATTATTCCTTTATCCGGTAGTAGATCGAATATATCGTGTTATAGGAGTATTGCTAAGCTGAGTGCTATTCCCAAGCTTATGGACAAGCTGATTGTTGATTTTCTCTCTTTTCAAATGAAATAATGTCTATAATGTCTCCGTTTCAGCATGATTTTTTAAAGGGTGGATCGATGGTAACTAAACTTCTTGCTCGAACTTCATAAATTGCCTTTAATTGGTATTCCTGATAGGCTTCATCGTTGGATAGACTCTTACCTCTCTTTAAGGACTCAGAAAGTTTTTGTTACGGAATGTGTTGTCTAGGACCATTTAAGGAATACAATTGTACACCACGTGACGTGGTGTAGTGGTTAGAGCGCACGCATAACAACACAGACGACCCAGGTTCGATCCCCAGCAGAGGCCATGATGAAGAAAAAGTAATTTGTGGCTACAACTTCCCTCCAGACAACTCCATCTAAAAAATAGAGAAGAAGCCACTCGGACCTTCCCGCATACCTCTGGTGGTGATGACAAACATCAGATGAATTATCAGGGAAACATTACAACATCGTACGTTTTGTTTGGCCCACCCTTTAGAATGATTTAAACATTAGTTTTGAAGGCTGATGTGTGTCTAATGCGATTTTGTTACTGATAACACTAGCCAACAAGATTTTGGATTGGAGCAACCAAATATCTCTTTCCTAAGGTAATTTGACGCGCTATTTGTTTTCAGTTTTTTCCATTTGGCTGCAATTTTTTTCATGGGCGTGCCAAATTTTTTGCCCAAAAAAATAGTATTTATGTCAGCATATTTCATGATAACTTGAAAACGACTTTACCGATTTTAATGCAGGTAAAAGCAATAAAATTTTCTATAAATCACCTGAATAACATCTTTTTTGAGTTTGAACAGTTTCAAAGTTATTCATAACTTAGTTAAGAAAAAAAATTTCTCACAATATTCGAACAATTTTTTTGTATTCAAAAAATCATGAAAATTTTTACAGAATGCAAGTTTCACATTTTAAGCATTTAAATTAAAGCTTAAAATGTTGAGAATAAAATAGGCTATAAATCATGAAAATTGGATGCCATATTTTTGCAAATAATACAAGAAAAAAATACTAATTTTGCAAGAAAAAATTTCTTACGCTAATTTTGGTCAAATTTAGATGTACCACCTTTATAGGTTATTTTACTTTAGATATACATTCGAACTTCCCTACAGTGAATCTGCATGGGACCAGAAAATTACTTCATTATATAGAAACTTCATTATAAAGAAATTACACTTTTTACTCTTAATTAAAATAATCAAGTATTTTAATTTGGATTACACCGTTAGATCTTTCTCTCTTAACAAAAGCTTCAAATATATTTAAAGACTTAAATACTGGTTCGAATTACGTCAATTGATAAAGAAACGACTTTCAACGTCTTAGTGACATCTGTCAATTGTTCTTCTTCATTGTCATCTGATTCTGTAAGAAGTAATTTACATCACTATTTGGCTTTAAGATTAAAATGTGTGTATAAATATGTATACATATAAAATTAATTAAAAAAAAAAAAATTACCTTGAATAGCCTTGAACTGCACGATTTTCCAAAACACTGCCTAGAAGAATATCTTCATCGGACGAATTACACATGGTCTGTACATGAATGTCAACATTAAGACAATCTGCATAGGTTGTGTCAGTATTCATTACTTCCCTAAATGAAGTCTGCAAAGCAGCCAAATCAGATAACGGAATAAAGTCTTCCTTCATCCCAATTGGTAGTATGAGTGTCCAGACTTTCTGAAACAATTCGTAATTTTTTCTTTTTTGTTTTATGGCGTTCCACTCCGTGTTTAAATTTGGAGTGGCTTGAAACAGATCAAATAACGGCTTTATTCTCCTCCTTAGTCCTTTGGTCGAAGTAACGATGTCATGTTGGGAGGACAAAAAGCAAGCTCTATATTTTCAAATTTATCTTTCAAGCGGCTTTAGTTTCTCCGAACCTGTCATATTGCTTGCTATTACGAGTAGAACTATTATTCTCTCTTTGCTCTGATTTCCAACAACGCATTTCTTATTTTTGAATGCTAGTACTTATGGGGTAAACATTTAAAAATAAACCAGTTTTATCGTCATTAAAGATGTTATTTTGATCATATTTTTGTACCAGCCTCGGCTGTCATCAGCACTTTCACCATATGTAAGTTTTTTGCAACAATACCATGCCGTTTTTTAAATTTGCCTAACCACCCTGCATTAGCTTCAAAGTTTTTGTGCCACAATGAAGCATCCAACACTTTGGCTTTTTGCTTTATAAATGGTCCAGATATGGGAACATTTTTACTAAATGAAATTTTTTTGCTAGTATTTACGTTCCTTTTGGAAATACCCCAATTATGTTCCATTTCATTTCCAGCAAACAGAGTTGTTAGTATACGTAGAAGAAAATTGCTTAAAATAATTCATTATATGAAGATAAGAATGCATGATAATGAAATTTACATCCGTTGAATTATTTCATTGTAAGGAAAAATTCATTTTATGGAATTTCATTATAAGGAGATTAAAATACATTAACATTAGCACGAGAAAGATGTGTACTTGAAATGAGTTCATAATGGAGAGAACTTCATTGTATAGAAGTTCACTATAGGGAAGTCCTACTGTATATAGCTTTCATTTTAATGTTTAAAATGTAAAATTTATATTCTTAGAATTTGTTTATAACTTTTTGGAAATAAAAGAAACAAATTAAACAAAATTCCCCTAATTTCTCAAGAAAAAAATTTCTCAGCTAATTTTGGTCAAAGTTACGATAGGTACCTGCATTTAATTTTGAATAAAACTAATAATAGCCAACCAATTTTCATGATTTATAGTTTGTTTTAATATCAACATTTTAAACTCGAATATACGAGTACATGGCTCAAATGTAAAATTTTCTTTCTGAAAAGTTTTTCATGATTTTTGAACAAAAATGCTCTAATTTTGCGGGAAAATTTTTTTACGCAATTAAGTTATGAATAACTCCGATATTTTTCAAAACAGAAGTAAATTTTATTTGGATAACTTATAGGAAATTTTGTTCCTAAACATTTGTTGGTACACGCATCAAAGTCGGTCAAGTCGGTTTCAAGTTATGATGAAATATATAGACATAACTACCATATTATGGGCGAAAAATTTGCCACGCCCATAAGCAAAATTTGAGCCCGATGGAAAAACAAACTGAAAACGGATTTGAGCTCAGCGCATCAAAATCATCAAGATATTTTTTAATCAAAATCGAATCAATGCAAATAGGCAACAGATTGAAGCAGTTATAATTTAAAACTTCTATTGATTGTTATCAGAAGACGATTAACTATTTCTTTTATAAATTCTTATACATACGAGTATTTCTCATATAGAAGACTTTCATAATATCCTTTCAAATGTTTGAATTGAATTATAGAAGACTTTCATAATATCCTTTCAAATGTTTGAATTGAATTATATAAACGAAACAATTAAAATTGTACTTTCGATTTCAAAAGGCTTCACTAAGAAATATTGTCTTATAAAAAATCGAGTCCTTCACCTACTCTTTAACTCATTTACAAACAGTAGAACCCAATTTGTTTTAAATTAATTCACTTTTCTAATTTCCCATAAAGAGAAACATTTTTACGAAAGAAAGAAGGTTCATTGACAAAAGCAAATCATACTTTATGTAGCTTTAATATTAATAAAATACATTTTAACCTTAAATTAAACAAAAAATAAAAAAAATAAAAATGAAAGGAAAAGAAAATTTAGAGAAAATTTCAATTATTTTTGTGAAAACAAAAAATTATGCTCTACTCTCTAGGATGGACAATAGCACAGGACAAGACAGAAGGGTAAACACAAGCACGAGTAGTAGAAAAGGGAAATCTATGCATAGTCATGCAAGAATAGAAGAAAAAAAAAATCAAATTGAGACATTCTCAACATGGGATGTGGACAATTTCTTCATTTTCTTGGTTCAATTGATGCAATATTATTACCAAAGGAAATCACTAAATTAAAGAAAAGAGTAAAAATATGAGAGAGAGAGAGAGAGAGAGAGAGAGAGGTTGTGAGAGAGAATCTTATGCAAAGTTTTCAGTTTGTTTTATGGTAAGGTTTTACAATATTTTAATGATACACTTATATAATTCTTAAATTCGTTCCAAGTTGACTTGATCAGTTAGATTACTGCATCAGCTATATGCTTAAGAATAGGTGGATATATTGTATGATATAAGTGACAGGGTTGGTCGGGCAACACCATAGTGCGTATTTCGACACCACTCCTGTGGCTGACCATTGCTAATAGCCTATTAAATATCATAACTGTAGGTATGTTTGCAGCAGTTTGCTTTATTTTTATATAAATTAACCGAAAATGTTCTTAGTGAGGTTTGCAGCCGGGTCAGGCTACCAACTGTCTTAATGTGAGATATGTTCTTTCACGAGGAAAACTAGAATAGATCTATTCATAAAACCAACTTTCCTCAATAGTGTAAACGCAATAACCTACAGGGTGAAAAATGTGGACTTAAGCCTGGTTCAGTACAATATATGGAGAAGGGCCTAAAAAGCTCATAGCTCATACTTAAAAGTACAAGTCTATTCATCTAAGTCTATATTGTCGCCTTCATAGTAATCCCCATCGACTGCAACACACTTATGCCAGCGCTTGATACAATCCTCAGCATTATTTATATTCGGTATGTCCATCAGTGGTTCCTGCGATTTTTTTTATATCCTCTTGACTGCTGAAACACGTTCCCCGTAATGGTTTTTTAACTCGATTGAACAGAAAGAAGTCATGGGCAGCCAAAGCAGGTTAATTCGGTAAAAGAAAAATTCAAATAATGATAGCAATGTGCCACGGTGCGTTATCATGGTGCACAATCAATGAGTTTTCTGCCCACAATTCTGATCTGTTTTAGAAAATTGCTTTACGCAATAATACTCTTTGTTTACTGTCTGGCCTTCTGGCAGAAATTCGTGATGCCCTACACCGTTGTAATCCGTCAGCATAGCCTTCTTTTTTTACTGAAAACGACATGATTTTTTGGTCTCGGCTCTTTCGATGAACGCCATTCACTTGTTTGAAGTCTGGATTGCATGTCATACTCATAAACCCACGTTTTGTTTCTACTAATGACCGTTTTGTCGAATGTGGGATCTGATTCGGACTCGCAAGTCATGTCTTTTGCAACCTAAGCACGGTCTCTTTTTTTCATGAAATTGAGGTCTTTTGCCACCAACTTTGCTGCTACACGACGGAAACCCAAATCACTAACGGATCCATAGGCAATGTTCAAGTCCTTCGCTATCTCTCTGATGGTTAATTTGCGGTTATTAAGCAATATCTACCTTAACAAAGCTTTCATCAGTTTTCGATGTCGATGGTCTTTCACTGCGTTCATCATCTTCGATTGAATCACGACCACTTTGAACCGCTCGAGTCACTGGTAATCGACCGTTTCCTTTAGAGAATCATTGATGAAACACTTTTCCAACATTTCCAACGTTCGAGCACCATTAAGCTAATTTTTTACGCAAAATTTAATTTAATTTATTCAGCGAGCTTTGTGGTCAAGGTGGTACACTCAAAAGGATGAGCACTCAATTCAAATATGTCATATTGGCTATACAGGAGCTCGTGAATATTTAATATTTTATACTCCTCTGTGTGATAGTGAACTTCAATGTATAGAAATTAAAATATATGGACATGGCGAAGGGTTCAATGTATGTTCTGCTTGGTGTTAAGCTATGTGGACCACATCTACTAAAATACATATACATATACTGATAAAATATGAGGCTAGTAGTCAAAGCTAGGCAATTACAGGATCCGTGCGAATGGTTAAATAGGAACCACATATTCAACTATCAGGAAATATTAGAAGCCAGGCGGAATACTTTCATAACGAAAAGTCGTATGACCGCATACTTGCGATGTTGACTATCGTCAATTGTGAAGTTTACTTTCCAGGTATAACCTATTGGAATAACGAAACTTTAATTTGAGGCGCCAAGCTCGGTTATAACACTGGACAATGCAATAACAGAGGGATGAACTTTGGTTGAGGCTATCGTGTCCAAAACACGATAAGCATAACGGTATTAAACTGTAAAAAAGCAGCAAATACCTTCGCGGGACAGTGCGCTATAAATACTGTATGGCTGCAAGAACACCGTGGGAATACAGCGAACGAAAGTCGAATAAAATGGCAATTAAAGCCAAAGACTTTCGGTCAATAGGATCCGATTTAAGGGGACGACTTAAAATACCCACGTCTTACTTTGGAATAATGAACCAACGGAAAAAACCGAATAGATATTTTGGGAGATCACAACTGAGGGCCTAAGGCATCCTAACTAGCAATTATCTGGGTCACTCTAACACCTGAGGGCATTGTTTGGCAGACGAACTGGCAAGAGAAGGCTCTCTCCTTTTAAATGAGAAGATTGACCATCGGATTGGAATGCCACTTACTTCTTGCAAACTTTTGGTTCTGCTATACATGCTGGGCAGGGCACAGATACGATGAGAGAATGAATCAGGGTTGGTAACCCACTGGGTAACCCAATACAGTTCACCCGGATTTTATTGGGTATTGTATTTAAAAAAACTCGGGTGGATTTCTTATTTAAAGGTTTTTGTAGCTTATTTACAACAAAAATTGGAGTAATTTAGGTATTGGGATTACAAATTTATTTGTTCCGTTTTTGACCTTAAAAAGCGAATGAAATAACAAATTTATCAAATCTCTGCTTACATCTTATCTCCACCTCTGAGTCAATTTCCAAATCCCGTCTCAGAAAAACTTACTCGTATTTAACTTTGTAGCCAATTTTGTATTTCTTCATAGGAAATGATTCGGTGACACGTTAAAAGATAAACTCATACCTCTTTACACGCCCTAGATAGTTTCTGAAAATGTAGGCCGTAAATAGAAATTCCCTTAAACGAGATGAACATGCGCTGCGTTTGCTTCCCTTAAACCTGGCCCTTATACGATCCGGGCTTGTTCGAAATCCATATTGAGGTTGCCGCGACAAAGGTTGCGAATCCTGGTGGCTGTTATCAGAGGGCACTGAGTAGCTGGTGCGCACTCTAGGAGACAGTCGAGTATTTTCTATGCCAATTTTAAAAATCTTTCGTATACTTGGATTGCTTTCCTTAGCAGTTCGTTTCTGCGTGCCATATCGAACTAAGCTACCTTTGTGAATGCGTCTGGTATGTTCATTTCGGACCGGGGCGCAGACATGTAGGTCTGCTTGAACCATCTATGAACATCACAGTGGGATCAGTATTGGATCCAAATTAGCTGGACCAGAGTCTGGATACCCGTTGTAACTATCTAACTAACTAGACACTTGAGTTTACGAGTTTACATCTTAATTGCATATGCTTAGTAGATAGTAGTATACGTTGAGCTTGTGCGAAGCCCTAGAACAGAGATATAGATTACAATCTTTGGCATTGATGCAATTCCAGACATTTCTCACCTTAGGTCTCGCTATAGGTTTTGGATGGCCTAAGTGTATATCTGAGCACAGGAGACTATATTTTCTTTATTTAAAGTCTTATTATTACCATGATAAAGCCCTTATTTACTACTATAGAGTGTACTTGAGAGTAAACAAAAGTAAAATTTGATATCGTGAACAATTTTCAATAAATTTCCATTGACTGCCACACTGGAGTATGGTGTATTGGACAGAATCTTTGCAACTTCTCTAATATTTCCATACTTTCTTTGATGGTGATTGTTTGTTATACGAGTTAACCAGTACAAATGCACGTACTCGCACAAACACACTCACTACTATTTGAAATAAACACCACATACCGGCAATTTCTAAAAATGTACATTTACTTGCCACCAGTATTATGCTTTTGCATGCAACATCCATACGTAAGAGTAACGCTATAGCTTTACAACCCTTTACCATTGCATTTTTGACTGCCTCTTTCTCTCGATCTAAATTCTCAGCAGTAATATGCCAAAAACTTTTTTAAAGATATTATTCCAAATTGCAACATGCCGTTGTAGTCATTTGTATGTTATTTTGCAGCAAGAAAAAAAAATAAGAAGCGATAAAAGAAAAATTGTAAAAATAGATGAAAAAATAACAACAACAAATCGGAAGAACTTATGGGTATTTTTATTTATGTATTTTCTTCAATAAATTTTAGATTTTCAAGTCGTTTGTTCGTTACTTCTTTTTCTGTTTCTGCTTCTTTAAGTTTGCCTTCTTGAAAATTTATATCACATTAAATCAGTTAATAGTGTTATTTTTCTGCAGATTGCCTGGAGAAAGCAGAAAGAAGAAATGAAAAATTTATTTAAAGAAAATTTTCGAAAACTAAACAATAAAGTGGATATTAAAGTATTTATCGTTATTGCTGTCGTTAAAAAAAAAAACAACAAATTCACAGAATATTTTTACGCAGAAAATACTTAGGAAAGGCTTAAATAAAGTAGATTCATAAGCAAAAATTGAAAATAACTACTTATAAAATATTGTTTGTTGGGTATATAAACCGTTGATAATAATAATAAATTAAAAAAAATAGTGGTTAGAGCGCACGCATAATAACACATACGACTCAGGTTCCAGCCCCAGCAGAGGACATGACGAAGAAAAATTTTAATTGTATTTTCGAATGTTTAATTATGAAAAAAGGCTTCAACTTCTTCCCTCCAGACAATTTCATCTAAAGAAAAATAAAGAAAAAAGCCCCCCTGACCCTTCTCGCTTACATCTGGCGATGATGACAAACATCAGACGAATGATCAGGAGAAGCACGCCACCTACTGGGAAAAAATTACAATGCTAAAGTAAAGATCACCACCAATTAGCAAGGATCTTCACCATTACACAAAAAAGTCATATGAAGGAAGCTACAGCGGATTAATCATCTGCTTAGCTTGAAATATCAAATTGATTACAGACACTGAAACAAAGCAATATATGCTTTGTAGAAAGCCAATATGCCCTTTCAGTAGAATAGCTTTAACAATAACTCAATTGTTTGTTTATCAACGAAAGCCTCGTATTTAAAATATGATTTTAAAAAATCAAATCAAAATCAAATCAAATTTGTTTTAGAATACTGGTTTGTAGTGGGTTGGGGAATATATATACTAGAGAGATCGGACGGTTATTATTCGACCGGTTTTAACTGTTTTTTTTTTTGTTTTGTCGAAAATGGTTTTTTAAGAAATTTAAATTTTCGAATACCGAATAAGCCGGTTGATTTAACACGTATAACCGGTTACTTTAAAAATGTATAATTCTTTGTATAAATTTAGTTATTATTTTTGTATATGACAACCTTGAATGTCTCACAAGGAACGTGAAAACAAAAGATAGATCGGAAAATATATGCACTCTTGAGCAAAAATAACTTTTTCTCATCTTCTTTAAATAAATATTGATTTTTATGTATGAAGAATTATCTAGCAGACTCATTGAAAGCGACCCATAAACGCTGGTTCTGAACGGCAGATATATTAGTTAGTGAAGTTTTCCACGGCGTAAATATACATAACTAGTCGCTAGTAATGGTGTGAGGTGATATCGCTGATGAAAATTGTCAGATGGTGTGGCCTGCGATTGAACCGACGACTTCTTGGTTGGAAGGCGGGAGTCATACCTAACATACTACAGTGACACACACACTATTTAATACATATGTGGCGCATGAATTTACATGCAGTGCTGTTCGAAACCTAAACAACTTTTCTTGTCGAGGCAATTAAAGACTCGTATATTACTAATAGATTTATTCAGAGTAAATCATTTAATTCTTGTTACCTTAGGCACCTAAATTATAACTATAATAACGAACTTATAATTCCATTCTCTACCAAGTAATACAACAGCAAAAACGAAATTATCTCCTAAAGTGGCTGTCAGAAACATAAGCAACTTTCACTACTTTGTGTAATAAACTTTGTTTTTTATGGTCTCCGCACACTGTTTCGGCATAGTTTTTAAGAGATTTGTTGGATTTATTCTTAGTATTGATTGCCACTTTAATTTTAAGCTCTCCTACAGCTTCTGCTTATTTTTAAAACGACGTGGAACAATTTTATTTAAATAAAAGAACCGGTTAACCGGTTTTATTAAAATTGCTACTTTTCGAATTATTCGAAAACCGGTTTTTTAAAAGTCGAATAATCGATCTCCCTAATATATACTCAAAATACTTTTAAAGGAGGACGATTGTGTCAAAAAAGTTGTGTATTCGTCGAAAAATTAACTGCGATCATAAAATCATTTCAATCATCCATTCAAAGCCTGTGTGCTTCACGAGATTAACGATAAAAACAAGGAAAATCGCCTTAAAATTGCTTCTCGCCCACTATCGAGCAACACGCTATCATGAACAGTGCTCCTTTTACCGAATCGTCACAGGAGATCAAAAATGATGCCGAGATATAAACATGAAACGAAGAGAGGAGTAGATGGCTCTAGAAGATATGCAAAAGCCGCAATGCGCGAAAGACTTCCCGCCGACGACAGGCCCCATGCTGTTAAAAAACTGAAATTCCGCAATAACGTTACCGTTAAGGCTAAATATTTTTATATTTAATAATTTATTCGTGAAGCAGATCCCACTGTTCTTAAAAAAAAATAATAATATTTCTAAGGCGATTGTACAGAAAAATTTAACTTTCTTAGACCTAAATATGAGTAATACATATTGTGAGAAGTTTCTCTTTCTTTGTGATCAGTGGTAAAAAAACGTATAATAACATTGTTGCATTAAAAAGTTATGTACGAGAAAACCTCACCACAGTTGTATTAAGCAAATAGGGTGAAATTCTTTCTTTAGAAATTATAATTAAAATTGAAAGTAAAAAACAAAATTGTTAAAAACTGTAAAATCTACACAATTTATTAAAAAATTAATTTTTTTAACAAAAAAACTTAAAAACTACTGAATGCTTAAAAAATGCTTAAATCTGCACATTTGGCAACACTGTCAGTGCGACAATTTATTTAAGATGAGATATAAACTTAGCTTAGTTTGATCGTTCAAACGATTAAGATGTGAGACGTAGAGATCAATATTTATCGTTTTGTCAGGTTTTAGCAACTCATAATATAAAGTTTTCTTTTAACAGCAACAAAACTTTGAGATCCAAATTTTTGAAACAAAATCGCGCATACTACGTTTGAGTCCAATTATCGCTTAAGCTAGATTAACCAACTTTTTTCAGACAAAAAACTTGTCAGAAACAAACTTGAAAATTTTAAAATTTTGAGTTAATACCCTCTTATTAATCAAGTGCGATATAGTTAAAAAAAATGCCAGTTAACGGCATATAAAAAAATTTTGTCTGGACAAATTTTGCGTCCAAACTAAATGGATGAATCCAACTTTACAAACCAATTTGCATATTACAAATATTAATATAACTTTTCACATAAGCGATGAATTAAATATTCATTTTCTCCAAAAATATTCCACAAGATGTAATGTTTCAAACATGTGTATATCTGACAAAACCGAATGAGTATTGCCCGTTATACGACCATCCCCACAGTGTCAAAGCAGAGCAGATACTTTTTATGTGACCCAATATACTAAGCAGTGGTACAATTACACGACAAACTGTAAAGAATACATGCATTTTTAATTTAATAAATTTTAAACACTAGGGAACATTAAATTATTTTCTAAAATTTATTTAAAAACGTCCTTCGGGGCGGTCATTCGAAATAAAATTTTTGTTATTTTTTTCCGATTCACGTTTAGACATTTATAAAGGCAGACATAAACATGTAACTAACAAAAGTAAGAAACTACTGGAAACCATTGCTGCAAATGCAACATACTCGTACATGGCTAAAAAAGTTAATGTGACAATTGTTGTCTGTAGCTGACAAGTTAACAGTGTAAAAAATAAAAGTAAAACAAAGACACAAAATGAACCAAAAATGGACAAAAAGTAATAACGATATTCCAAAGTTCAAAACAACAAGAATATGAACAAAATGCTAAACAACAAATAAAAAAAAAACAAGAAATAAAAAAAGTAGCAAAAAACAATAACAGAAATATACCCTTCTGTTCGCTTAGTTTAGCTTTTGGCCCAGTAGTACAAACAGAGTACAAGAATAATAAAATATTTTCAATTTCTTTGCCTTTTTTCTTTTTTTCGAATATTTTTTTTATATATTTTCTGTAGATTATTATTTAGTTTTTAAACTAATTTTTTATATTTCTTGGTCCATTTAAAAATTAAAAAAATATACGCAGGTATTTAGACAAAAAATGCTGAACAACAGAGATGTATATGAGATTGAAGGCGTTAAGCGATCAGAGATCTTGTAGGATAAAAATTTAATAACGTCTCACTATAGCTTTTAAAAAAACAAAACTAAACTATTTAGAGCTGCATATTGGTCAAGAGTGTCATATAGACTAGATTGATCTACCCTACTGCCCTTCTTATTTGTTTAATCATTAACTTACTGATATTAAGAGTTCCATAAACAGCATCACCAATCACTCTCAATCGATTTCATTAAGTTTTTTTTTACTTTTATACTCTGCTTAAATAAAGGATTTTTCAACAATAACTCTGTTTTCAAATACACAATAAAATAAAGAGTAATAAAGGGTAGTCCATACATAAAACAGAGAGTCACACCTTAACTTTAATATGATATTTCCTTGTTTCAGCGTTTGACAAATTCAACCCTGGAGAAGTACACAATTGAGCAGCGCCTTAAGATTGTTGAAGCGTTTTACGAAAATAGGCGTTTAAATCAAAGTGCATTTCGTGCACTTTGTAATTTGTTTTTTGGTCAGCGTAATCGACCAAATATATTCATAATCTGGAGAATTGTGCGCAAACTTCAGCAAACCGGATGTGTAGAAAATTTAGAAACAAGTGTATATGCTCGCTCAATTCGTTCTGCGGAAAACAATGGTGTTACTCACGACAATGTTGCTGAAGAGCCATCGACCTCGACTCGTCGATTTGAACTTACACGCTTACAAGGTTCAAGTGATTGAAGAGCTGAAGCCTACTGACGGTTTCAAGCGTCGTCAATACGCCGAATGGTTAGTTGAACAGACAGAAGTGAATGACGACTTTACAAAGAAAATCATAATCAGCGCCGAATCACACTTTCACCTCAGTGGATTCGTTACCAAGTAGTATTACCGCATTTGGGCAAATGAGAATCCACGAGTGATTGTTGAAAAGCCCATGCATCTACAGAGAGTGACTGTTTGTTGTGTCGACGTCATCAGAACATACTTTTTCGAAAATGAAGTCGGCCAAGTAGTTACCATGAATGGTGTTCGCTATCACGAGACGATAATGGCATTCTTATGTCCATAAATTGAGGTTATGAACCTGGACGATATGTGATTCCCAACAGAATAGTGCCACTTGCCACACAGCCAATGAAGCAGTAGCTCGTTTGCGCAAGAAATTCAATGGCTGTATTATATCATGTTGCATCGAAGTTAATTGGCAGCCACGATCATGTCATTTGACACCGTTGGACTTCTTCCTTTGGGAATATTTAAAAGAAAAAGTGTAAGTCGATAAACCAAAATAATTCACTAGCTAAAGTATGAGATAATTTGGCACATTAACGACTTTAAACCTTAATTATGTCTTAGAGTCATTTAAAATATGAATCGATGGATAGAGGTATACCACCAAAGCAGTGGCGAGCAGTTAGCCGATATTTTATTTTACACATAATTGTCATTGATCCATCTATCATAATACAACATAATAATAAAACTTAAGATAATTTTTTGAAAACTTTTTGTTTTATTTACAATTTTAACAACAAGCGTTTCGGTTAGACCACCCTTTACCATAGCGTCTTTAAGGCGAATTTGATATGTTTTAGATTAGATTGTTCATCCATTGTCCCTTAGTGGACGCATATACGTGTCTGTACTGGCATAATTGTATTTATGTTGCTTGCCTATTGCTTATTTCGATTGGTGTAAAAGCCCGTAATTACTCTGGTTTTTTCCGCAGATGTTCTATGGAAATCATTAATAATATACAGCAATCTTTTGGTCATATATTGCACGTTCATTGCTTGTGCCCATACTGGTATAACGTAAAATATTATAAGCAATCTTCTCTGTCCTGCCAGTTGAAGTTCAATACAGCGCCTTACGGATCTAATACTTTTACCTGCACAATATTATTGAAATATGCATTGCTGTTGGCACATTAAAATGTTGGCAAGTTGATACCAAATTATACCACAAATTCCTAATAGCGGTCTCAAAGGTATAGGGACCGCCAAAAAAAATTCTGATATCATGTTGACACAATTTTTTTTTTTAACAGGGCGCAAACAGGGCCGTCCTGTTGCAACTAAATGTTGCTAATATCCTCCTCTTCAATTTTTGTCAACAAAAATTCGTTCAACATGGCCCGATAACGATCGCCATTGACTGTAACGGCCACTCCTTGCTCATTTTCGAATTATGCCTCTGGACCAAAATCCGCACCAAACAGTGACTCGTCTTGGGTGTATCAGCTTTTCAATGTATGCGTGCGGATTTTCTGTGCCCCAAGTGCGGCAATTTTGCTTGTTTACATACTCGCCAAGATCAAAATTAGCTTCATCTGAAAAGATGACTTTTTTTTTGGCATCGCAGGCCCACTTAGCGAAGCGTAATAAGCGTATACACAACCATATTCGTTCAGCGGAAGGATAAAACTAATTATCTGTCAAATCAGACATGAACTAAGTATTACCATTCACGAAATAAGCACTAGTTGAAAAAAAACGGACCTGTTACAAGAGTGTTAACCGAAGATATTACCAATTTTACGATCCTCAATATACGAAACCTATATTTGGTATTTTGATGCGTTTTCTGAACGAAGCTGAATTAACTGTAACAATTGTCAAAAATTCTACTACAGATATATAAACAAGTGAAAACAAAGTTCTTATTCGAAAACCCAATATATATTTCTCTTAAAATTGAAGTTTATGGCTTAAGTTTATTTCTTTTTTTTCAAAAGCATATTACCTATAAAACTGTACTTTTGTTTAGCCCCTATAGATAACGAGACAAAAAAAATTCGTTAAAAATTTTAAGAAAATCCTTCTATTATTTTAATTTGTCTACATAAGTTAACCTGTTTCTCAAAGAAAGCGAGTATAAAAATATTGTAAATTTTTTGCAAAAGCAGTAGTATTCTATTAAAGAAAGACAAAAAAGCATTGTATATCAATATCTGAAAAGCTAAAAGAATGCTCAAGGCTAACAGAGCTCATAAAGAATTAAGTAATAAATGCTGTAGTAATACTCATTCAAATTGTACATAAATTGTCCAAAATATTTTTCTAAAAACGAAAAGCAGCTAATAAAAGAGTGACCTATACTGCCCAGCTTACAAATAAATCTTTACTGCTTGAATTTTAAAAATGTAAAAGACACAATTCAATATTTTCCCTCATAAATATACAATTAAATTCTCTTTAAACTCTGTGCTATTGCAAGTGAAGTTTTTACCAAATCACCCCCAAAACAAATGACCGGCTATTGAAAACAATCTAATGCACATAACAGTGTCAGTTTAAAAGAAAAAAAAAGAAAAAATAAAAGAAATGAACATTCCCACATACTCTAACGGCTACAAACATATTGAGAATAAATCCTTAACCATATGTTACAGTTGCCTCTGAAAAAAAAACACCAGAAATTCCAAAACATACACCACTACTTGTAGAAGAAAAAAAAAAGTTATCAAAAACTGATGCTAAGAAGAGCTTAAAAAAGAAGAAAATATCGATGAATTATTTGAAAGGAAAAACTAGAAAAACATAATCCATACAAGTGGTAAATGCATGTTCGAGTATTTTGTTACAATATGTGGGTCAATTTATGTGGTATGTGTCTTTAACTAAAATGGCTGAAAAATTACGTTTTACATTTAATTTTTTCTTTGTGTGTTGAACAGTTAGTACTGCAATAGAACTAACTAACTGCACTCTATTACATTCTGATGTCATGTTGACACAAGACTTTAAATTAATTTGTTCGCTGTTTGAATTACTTATACCAATTACCCTATTCACGTGAAATTTTTTAAATGGTGTTTACAGTTCCTTTTATTCTTTTTGTTATTCATTTTTAAATCGTTAACTTCTTCTTTTTGTTAGAAAAAAATTATTATTTTTTTTTTAATTTAGATGTAATATAGGTTTGTCCAACCACAACGCACGATGTTAATTGCAATTAAAACAAAAAGTTTTCAAAGAATTATCTTAAAATTCTTTTATGATAGAAAGATCTATGACAATTATGTGTGAAATAAAATATAGGCCATATGTTCGGCTTAGGCGGCATATCTTTATCCGTCGGTACATATTTTGAATGACTCTAAAATATAATTGAGGCTCAATATAGTTAGTGTAGCAAATTATCTCATCATTTAGCTCATGAATTTTTCTTAGATTATTGACGTAGACTTTTTCTATTAAATATCTCTAAAGAAAGAAGTCCAACGGTGTCAAATCACATTATCGAGCCGGCCAATTAACATTGTCACGACATGGGATAACACGGCCATGGAATTTCTCTCGTTGGCTGTGTGGTAAGTAGCACTATAGTCCAGTTCCATATCATCAATTTCTGAGATGTCCAAATATTCGTGAGATTTTCATTTATAGAGCACGATGACGAGTCGAGTTTGACAGCTCTTCTGCAATACTAATGCGAACAATAGCAATGTTTTCCGCAAAACGAACTGGGCGAGCATGCACAGAGGTTATCACATTTAATACAGACCCGATTTGCTGAAATTTGTAATTGCAAATGCATTTGGATTTGTACGCCCATTTTCGTAAAAGGTTTCAACAATCTTAGCGCGCTGCTCAATTGTGTTTGAATTTTTCAAACATTGAGGCAAATATATGTAAAATTAAGGTGCGACTCACAATTGATATCGTGCATTATTGTTGGACTAGCCTTTATTTATTTTTCAGCAAATAGAAAATCAAATGGAATCAGTGCAGCGAGAGGGCATTGTTTGGCTTATTTACTTTTCTTTGTTTCTATGTTAGGTTAAGTTGGGTGGCAGACCCTCTCTCAGTTAGACCCATTGTGATACTACAAGAGTAGTAGAATCCCAATGTCTTCATTATGAATCATTTCGACCTCAAAATAAATATCGTAATTGCGGTAACCCTTATGCTGGAGAGCTTAATCAAAGATGATAAAATGTTAGATATCAGGTACCTCTATCGTCTCATAAAAATGACTGAGCTCGCATATACATATAAGGTGTAGCATAGTCTCCTTCACCTCCTCATAACCACAGCTCCTTCGAGGGAACGCCGCATACCTTGCAATGGTGCAACGGCCGGTGAGAATCGCAAAAGTGCGATGGAAAGGTTGCGATTTAAGAATTTTCCTTTCCGGATCAATTCAGCATAGCGTGGCGACATCGCATGTACTAATGTTCTGCCAATGCGATTTAGTTCCTTATACATCGACCGAAAGGTATTCAGTTTAATCGAGTCAATACGAATATCTATTCGAGAGCTTCAAAAACTTACGAGCTTAGTACCCGATCTAGTTAGTCCGTCAGCAATGTAATTTCCTATAGTATTCCTGCCTCCTTAAATCCAAACAAGAGTTACCTTTGTACGAGCAGAAATTTCCGTGAGAAGCCCGCGGCTTTTATGGATAAGGATTAAATGTCGGTCGTAAGGGAACCATGCTGGCTGTCCGAGTAAATCAGAAGTTTATCAGGAAAAATTCTACCACTCAACAAGCACTGTACAGCCTTGAATATAACTATTACCTCCGCCTTAAACACACTGCAGTTGTCAGGCAGCATAAATGGCAGTTTAATATCAAAACCCTCTGTAAATACTGTATATATAATACAGCCTACTCTATTCAACAATCTGTAGTCGGCGGTATAGACGTAAAAGACATTGGGAACCTCCATTCTGTTAGAACAGAAGCCGCTAGTTCGGGTCAATGTTTCTATCCTACTTTTTGTTCACTTTTTTACTTGAAAGAAAAGCCTATAAAAGTAAGAGATTGCATTGAATTTTAAGTAGTTTGCATTGTAATTTAAAGTGAATTATGTACAATCTGAGTGATTCGTTCTAAAAATTTTGTATAGGTTTGAATTATGAATAAGAGTGCGAATTACGAAAAAAAGGAAAGGAACCAAAATTATTACAGATAATCTGTAGAAAACTATATTTTTTCGTCACTCTTCCAGCGAGCATATTGGCTTTCAACAAAGCATTTATTGCTTTGTTTCATTTTTAATTATCAAGTTGATTTTTCAAGTAGATGATTAATCCACTGTAGTATGCTTCTTATGCTCGTGTGCTGGTGAAGATCCCTGCTAAGTAGTGATGGTGATCTTTATTTGGCACTGCAATTTTTTTTTCCCGGTAGGTGGCGTTTTTCTCCTTAATATTCGTCTGATGTTTGGAATCAGCACCAGATTTTTTTAAACGGCATTGTGTGAAGGAAACTTATATTTCCTTTATTAAACACTCGTAAAAGTATAGATATATAAAAACTATATTAATTTAGGTAATAAATAATGAAATAAGAAAAAAAATTGTTAGATTTTATTAATTCCTTTAACATTGCTTGGATATCAAGGCTAATGCTTTAATTTGGTTACATATCAAGTTGTAGAAAGCAGCTTCTTTCTCTATCTGCATTCTTCAATTATGAGCTGGTCTTCCGCTTATCTTAAGAAAACTATTTATGTTCAAAAGTAAACATATTCTGCTGCAGATTAGCCATGATTGATAATTACTTTCTAATTTATAAATGCAAAATAGCTTTATAGACTAGACTCTTTAAAGATTAATTTTAAAATATTTATTTTTTCTTAGTATTTACTGCAAATTGTTCTATTGCTCGTAGCAAGTACTATATATTGCATTGAATTTATCAACCAAGAAATTGATAACAAATAATTGAATGTACATTTTATGCACTCCATTGCATATCTAAGAAAACCACGTAAGACATGTGCATCACATTACAAGCATTCATTTTGTTCCAATACACACTCTTTACGAGCTGTTAAATGAACTCAAATTTATAGTGAGTATACTTGCTACACCATAATACTTGCCGCATTGTGTATAAGAGAGAAGATGATTTTGTCTAAGAAAACATACTTACATATTTAAAGGGTATTTAACAGCTAATCTTGCCGCCTAAAATTGGCAGTCTTTTGTTTTCCTTTCCATGACATGTTGGAAGGCTCTTTTCCCAAGAAAAGTGGTCATCTTTAGTGTTTTACAAAATTGCACAATATTATTAGGTTATAAAGAAGACACAATAAGAATGTATCTTAAAAAGACAAGACATACATTTGGGCTACAGGGAGATCTTGAAAAACCTAAAAACCTGTATACACACACACTTGTATGTACTCGTATATATAAAGAGTAAATGAACGTGTATAGATTTTATATTAAAACACCTAAAAGCCAACATTAATACATACTTGCATACACATATCCTTTTACAAGTACTCACACAGACAAGTAAAAACTTTCTATCTTACAAGTATAAGTTACAGTAACACTTCAATCTCTCCATTTATTCCATATGCTTTACATTTTACATGATTTTTACACTTGTGCTGGTAACCAAGATAGAGAGAATGTATGGCACGGAAATTTTTAAAGTTAAAATTGTTAGAAATCAGCGTTGCCAGAATAAAGATTTTATGATATTTTTTTATTTTTTTTTTCACCAAATTGTGATCTGATGATTTTTTTTAAATGATAATTTTTTGTTTTTAAAAATTATGATAATTTATTTCATGTAGTTTGTACAGAAAATATAATTTTTTTTAAATAAAAGAAATAAAAAATTAACAGTTAATTTTTAAAACAAAAAAAATTGATTTCAAAAATTTGTAGTTTTTTGCTTTTGTCTACTATACTATGTATGTACCTTATGTCTAATCAGCATAAAAAATGTATCATTGTTTCAGGGCATAATTTAAAAAACAATTTTTGAAGCAATTTATTTGAAAAAAGGAAAATTGTATTTTTATAAAATTTGATACATTAGAATTGCCTAATAATGACTCGTCTTTATCCTCCAACAACAATCAACCGCCATCAACCGTTGATCCACCGGAAACGTTACCCAGACCGCGGGACTGCAGCGACGCTGATTCCTATGAACCTGAGTGTCCGTCGTTTTCAGGCCAAGGACCGCTGAAGCTAAAACTGAAAAAGGTGGAAGGGATGTGGCAACACTGCCTGTTAGCTGATCATCAGCTGTTAAGTGTCATTATATATATACTTGTAAAATAATCTAGAAGTAATTTTGAAATAAAAGTTTAAGTTTTTGTTTAATAAAAATCATATTGTTTTATTATAATAAGCCACAGGTTATTACATAGACGTTTCCGATGTGTTATGCCCTCAGGAATTATTTTCACCATACTTATATTTCTTTTATATGTTCGTCCTCCTCCCACGACTTTAACTTCAGTTCCATTTCTCTCAACAACTTCATAAATGGTTTTATCAAAATTCGGAGTGAGTTTGTTGGGGAAAATTACATTTTTCAATAAAACCTTGTCACCTATCTGAATATTAGATTCCTTCGCTCCTCTCTTCGTGTCAGCTTTTTCTTTTCCTTTTTGTTTGTTTATTAAATCATTATCTCTAGCTAACGAATCAATTACCTCCTCTGATATATCCTCAATGCTGGGAATCTTATCACGAATACGTCTGTTAAACATTAGCTCACTCGGTGCTGAACCTGTAGTGCCATGTGGGGTTACATTGTACAAAAGTATAAATTTTTGAATTTCTTCCTTGTAATCTAGCTTATTCGCTTCTGCAATTTTCAATCGTTTTCCCAGGGATTTGTTCATATTTTCTACTTCGCCATTCGCCTGAGGCCAATAGGGTGGTGTTCTGATTATGGATATGCTATTTTCATTACAAAAGCATTTAAATTCATCGCTGACATATTGTCTGCCATTATCAGTCTTTATTGTTCTGGGTAACCCAAGCCTAGAGAAAATTTCCCTCATGGCCTTAATTATAGCATCAGAAGAAATACGTTTCAAGAAAACAACTTCTTGGTATCTGGAATAGTAATCAATGAGTACTAAAACATACTCCCGATTAGGCAGTGGTCCTAGAAGATCAGTTGCCACTATTTTCCAAATATACATAAATATTTAGTACGAAAAGGTATTACTTAAACGTTTGCAAACATACTATTGTATGGTTATAATATTTAATTATTTTCAATAAAATTTTTTTAGGTACAAGCACTGCGAAACGCAATAAATCCCTGAATCTTGGAACGAAGAAACTTTAATTTTATTTTAAAGATGTTGTTTAAAAAGAGCTTTTATATCTTGACCCTTTTAACTATACCTTTTTTTGACAGGATTAATCTTAAACTTTCCTCCACTTAGTAGATGAGAAAGATATTCAAGATTTGGATATACAGCTTAGAGAACTTTGTCTTGTCAATTTTAGATAATCATAGTTGTGAAGAATTTTGTTAAAAATCTCAAAAACGACTGTTGCTGATGATGGTGATATTATTAAGTTTAAAAAAAGATTCGTAACATGTGAAAACGACAAAAAGCTCAGTGGTGTTTGATTTCACCATGAAGAGTGTAACAAACAAAAAACGCTTCCAAATACTTGAATTGAAAAATGTGTTTCATTTCGAAAACCAACTTTAGCTACTAAGCTCGTTTTTGGTTTAATGAGTACGTCAACCAACATAATTGGCGATTTCTGGGTGAAAAGCTAGAGCCATTTCAAAAGCTTCCAGTGCATCCTGACCATAATTTATCAAAAAGCATAAATTTGCAACGGTATAGTCAATAAATAAAGGTAATCAAGGAAGAATTGGACTTCGCTGAGATATAGTTTCTACAAGACTGTGCCACATGCCACACGGAACATGCTACCATGAACGTATTAAGAGGCACGTTTGATGAGCGATTAATCTTACATTTTGGAACAGTTCATTGGCTACCAAGATCATGCGATGAGCACCACACTATACATTTTTTAATGGTATACGACAAACTTCTCGTGTATAGAGATAAGCCAGATGCAATTCTACATTAATTCTACTTCAACATTACAACTATAATGAGAAATACCGGATTAAATGATAGAAAAATTATGCCAAAATTTGAGCTAATACATGGAACACCTACGACATTGCCGAAGGCAACATTCAAGTTAAATAATTTTTAAGTAAATAGCAGGTATTCATTTATCGCTCCGAATATTCACTTTTGTAAATTTTCTGTTTCTTTTCTGAATTTTCAAAACCCAAACGTTTAACAAAATCATCCGGTTCAATATGACTTATGTTTTTTATTTTTATATTAATAATTATCACTTTTATGATTTTGTGATACATTTTGTCAAATGATGATTTTTTTAACCTAAGCTTCTGGCAACGCTGTAAGAAAGAGACAGTCTTTTAGGGCATACGTGTACATATGTACATATGTACATAGTACGTATGTTTTGTAACTTGATAAATTTTTGACTTTCTACTGCATTTTCTTATAATATAATATTAGTAGGTATACAAAGTTATTTACCATCAGCAGCAACATATACACTTTTATAGAAAGTATAGTGTAAACACTTTTAGTTATTCTTCTTTTTATCGTAACATTGAAAATTGTTTAAAAGTTAGAAATACTAGATGGTTATAAATTTAATATGTGCATTTATTGTTTAAAATTTTTCAACTGTTTAAGATTTATGACAATCGAATTGTTTTAGTTGAAAGTGCATTTTTATTTTAAGTTTTTCCTCAAGAATTTTCTAACATGCAAATTTTGCAGCAAAAATAAATCAATTGTTAAGAATCTTAAAGTGGCTAAGACACACAAAGTAACTTTAGAGGTTAGAAATAATTATAATAAATCTACAGAAGAACAAAGCCAAATAATGTGAGGAAAATGCAACAATATACAGTATGTTGTAGCCGTATTTGGGATGTAAAAGCAGTCTAATTTCCTAGTATTTCTGAAATCCATAAAAGCTATTAAGCAAACATTTGTTGGCCTATCATTGAAACTTATGTCAAATTTATTAGCGATGCACATACTTCTTTTATAGTGAATCATCCCTGTTTATAACATGTTCACACAAAACCTCCAATTACTTTGCTCGCTGAATTACTTATACGAATTACCCTGTTAACATATCACCTTTGCAAGTCCTTTTTATGGTTTTTCTACCTCTTCTTGCTATTTTAACTTATAACTCAGTTTATATTTCCAGCTGGGGTAAGACTCAGTCTGTCCAGGTTCGAAACAAAGGTCTGCATTTTTTGTAAATAAAAATGCGATTGTTTCTTTCGTATTAAAATATAAGCACAGTTTACTGTGAACCCTTAAATATAAACTTCAAAGCTACCAAAGATTCAAATCGGGGATTAGATATGAAACCGTCTGCTAGGAGTGCAGGAGCATGTATCGGTACGGGTGTTGCGTTAAAAAATTGGGGATTGCGTAAATTGGGGACTGCTATAGAGACAGGCAGAATGCGGAAGACCTTACCGCCAGCTACTTATAGCCCAATTATACGATGAGTGCGGAAAGCTTATAATTATGGTTTTAGTAAATACAACTACAATGGTAACAGGCAGAATGCGGAAGACCTTACCGCCAGCTACTTATAGCCCAATTATACGATGAATGCGGAAGACCTTATAATTGGGGGTTCAGTAAATACGAATGCGTGTGGCGTGGTGTAATGTTTAGAGAGCACGCATAAGAACACAACAAACATCATACGAATTATCAGGAAAAAACGCCACCCCCTAGGAAAAAAAAACTGCAATGCTTAATAATGATCGCCACTATCACTTACCAAATATATTCACCACTACAGAATCATATGGAAGGGAGCTAGTTAGCTTGAAATATAAACTTGATTAATGAAACTGAAACAAACCAATGTTTGCTTTATGGAAAGCTAATTGCTCCTAGAGAAGCATACGACTATTATGGTGAAAGAATGAATGCGGATGAACTTGTTACCAGCTACTTAAAATCCAATTATAGAGTGAATTCGGAAGACCTTTTAATTGGATGTTAGTAAATAAAAAAAACTATTAAGGCGGCAAGAGAGTCACCCTTTTTACCAGCCTTGTTTACTAAAGAGTCGATTTAAGGCAAACCAACTCCCATTATCGCTGAAGATGTTAAATTCTTTATGTTAAAAATAATATGAACACAATGAGAATTATTATTTTTCATGCTTCTTGCTTATCAATGAAATATTTCTCATTTATGTCTCCAGGTACCCAAAACAACTGGACCCTTTTTCTAAGCGAAAGCATTTTCAACGTATTGTTGAAGGTACATTATGAGAATGAATTCAATCGAGAAATAATTTGAGTTTCAGCACTAATAAATAGTGGTCCAACCATAATGCACGACATTAGTTATGAGCCACACCTTAACGTCAAGTTATTTGCTCAACTTAATTTGACATTTCTTTGTTTCAGTTTTTAACAAATTCAACCATAGAGACGTACACAATTAAGCAGCGTGTTAAGATTGTTGAGGCTGTTTACGAAAATGGGTGTTCAACTATAAATTCATTTCGTGCACTTCATGAGTTTTTGGTGTGCAAAATTGTGCGCAGATTTCAGCAAACTGGATTTTTAGGAAATATGTAAACACCAGCGCGTGCTCGTTCAGTTCGTTCTGGTTTTGTGGCGTCATCGGGCCGTACTTCTTCGAAAATGAAGTCGGACAAACAGTTACCGTGAAAGGTATTCTCTATTGCGAGTTGTTAACGGCTAGAAATTGAGGATATGGACTTGGACGATATGTGGTTCCCACAGGATGGGCCACTTGCCATAGAGCTATCGAAAAAATGGCTCTTTTGCGCGGGAATTTCAATGGGCATGTTATCTCATATGATGACGATGTTAATTGGCCTCTACGATCATGTGATTTGACACTGTTGGGCTTATTTTTTGGGGATGTTTAAAAGAAAAAGTGTACGTCAATAAGCCAAGAAGAATTCAAGAGTTAAAAGATGTAATAACTCGGCACATTAACGACATTGAACCTCAATTGTGTCTCAGAGTCATTGCAAATATGGACCGACGGATAATGGTATGTCACCGAAACCGTGGCCGATATTTTGTTTCACGCGTATATTAATTATCATAGATCCTTCTATTATAATAAAAAACGTTAAGATAATGCTCTGAAAATTTTTGTTTTATTCACAGTCAACATCAAGCGTTTTGGCACAACCACCCTTTAAAATGATTTTCTTCCTTTCTTCCTTACTATTTACTTTTCTTAAAAACTTAACGCAATTTTTAAAAGAACAATTATTTCATACGGAAATAATTATAGTGAAAATCGATGCACAATTCACTTTAAAGTTCTCTTATTTAAAATTTTGTGCAATTCATTACATTTTTCGTATGCAAGCTAAGAAAGCTTATATTGAGAAATTTTTTGTATATAACCATCAAGTGTATCCCAAGGCTTTATAATATTTCTTTTCTATTTCCTGTCCCTTCCTTTCCCTCTTTTCTAATATTTTAGTTTAAACGCAAGCAATTTGTGTACCATCTTGCATAAGTATTTTTCAAGTTTAATTACTTCATGTTTTTGCATTAATAATACGACTTTTTACGACTTCTTCTGTCAGGTATGGTAATCCAATATATGAAAAAAATAATTTTCTTTGCATTTATTAAACTTCTTTTAATATCATAACTTAAGTTTTCCCTAGAATTTTCGCATTACCTATTGCGTATAAAAAAACTGAATACTTTTCGAAACTATTCGTTCCATTGTTTTTGCATCGATGCGAAACACAATGCAAAATGTCGTACACTATCGAAGAGAAATCGCAACAACAATAACTGCAACAAAAGTAGAAAACACAGTTTGACACTGTTGACAGCCGACGACTAGTGACAATGGGAAAACAAAAACGGATATGGAAAAACAAGTAAGGAAATAAAATTCGGTCATGATAGATAGTTTAACGCCCTACACTACGATAAAATTGGAATATTCTACCACTTAGCTAACGCAAAATTTACTTGATTGTAGATAATATCAAATCTAACTCGATCTTGCATAGTCCTTGCTAATCATGTTGTTTTACTTAAAACTCTTTGCAAATCTTCGATTTGCATTTATGCATAATTTTTCAAAATTTGAAGTTGATCGCTTTATATTTCTATTTATTTAGTTACTGAATTTTAATTTCATCAGAATTCAGATCAGAACTGCAGAAGTTAGTTTTACTTAATATTATTTTTCTAGCGGTTACAAAACCATTTATGACCCCATATACTTTAAAAATTAAAGTGGCATTGGATACAAAAACTAAGTATGTTTAGCATGAACGATAACACCAGAGAATAGAGGCATACAAGAAATTGTTAAACTGTTGCGATTGCAAACAAAAAAAACAAGAAAAAAACAAAAATGTTGCGATAAAAAAAGAAAACAATGAGAATGTAAGATCATGTAATAGAGATACAAATAGCAAAGAATTTAAAAACAATTGTATTAATATGCGTACGTAGTAGTAGGATGGTTCAGAAGATGAGATAAAATATTGTTACGTTGAATTTTGCTTCAAATTGCTAACCCACCCACCGTATTCTCCAGACTTAGCCTCCAGCGACTTTTTCCTGTTTTCACATCTTGCTGGAAAGAAGTTTAAGTCCAATGATGAAGTAATCGCTGACACTGAGGCCTATTTTGAAAAAGACATCTGCTATAAGATTGTTATCGAAAATTTTGAATATCGCTATACTCGTTGTATCGCCATCGAAGGCAACTATGTTGAGTAATAAAATCTAGTTTTGTCAAAATTTTGTTTTTTGCTTACTCATCCTACGAACATATTGAGCGACCTGTTATATCATATCATAAGCCTAATATTGCTGCGAATTTGAGTTGTGCACCCTTCAATTTATTAACAATAACCATTGACTCCTAAATGCACGCAGTATAATAAATAAAAATCCACGCAAACAACTAAGTGCTTGTTTACAAATACAAATAAACTACAACAACAAAGCAAGCAGATAACGAAACAAGCAAGAAACAACAACAACACAATAACAAATTGTGTACTAGTAGATTGCTGCATAAGAACTTAAGATAAATAAATGTAAAGAAATGGAATCACTCAGCCATATAAAATGACCATCGATGCGGATGGCAGTCAGTTTATTTGGTGTAAACTCAGCGAATGATTTATTGGGATGAACTCAGTGTAAAGATAATTTAGTGTGAAAAGCTCGTGATCGAACTTAAGTTATAACAACGATCGGGTTGAAAAATCTTTAGGCAGAAATATCTGTCATGTAATATATGTTAATGTTTTACACTAAGGGTGTAAAAAGAGGACAATAAAGAGTGAAGAGGTTACAAGCAGTGGAACACAAAACTGTATTAAATAAAGGATTTTAATTAAAAACCAAACACAAATTTATTTTTATTTTAACTGCAAACTACGCCCTCATTAATAAACGTTTTCAAAAAGCTAAAAACCTAGCAATATATTGGCCAATTTCTCTTCTTTCCATATCTGCTGAGAATTTTGAAATTGGTTTATATTTACTTAAGTTGTTAGCTTATAAGGGCATTAAGGAATAAAATCCGGTATTTCATCTGTAACTCAAGATTAAGTTCAATTAAGATCGTAATTTAAAAACCAGATTATTGTTGTACTACACAGCGACTATCAGAAGAATAATACCACTTCTGAGGTTTTTTTTGTCGCACCGTGTAATTATTGCCGTAATATAGGTATTTTTAATGATACGTATTGTAAAAATTTCTAATTTAACTCTTAACGAGTGTTTCATGCTACCAAATTATATAAAATGTCCTAGTGATTCGAGATTTGGGTTAAAATTTCAGCTCATCACTAAGACTAGGGCTCACAATAACGATACATAAGGCAAATTTTGCATCACCCTAATGTTATTACATAAATAGCACGTGACTTTTTCCAAATAGATTATTGCGAAAAACAATAACAACACACAACATGAATAGCACTACTAGCGGCACAAAAAACAATAACATGTGCATGAAAGCAGTAACCAGGAGTAAGTTAGACTTACAGGCAGACAAGCAGACAGATTGAAAGACTTTCATGCATTTCTTTCCTTTTACTAACGAACTTAAAAGAGACAAATAAATGTTGACTGTTGGAACAACAATATGCATGTGTATTTGTGTGTGCCTGTAAAGGCGTATAAGTGTCTATGTGTTATTTACTACTTGAAACGGAAACGGAAAGCGTACACTGTCAATGATGAAAGTTTTTACCACATACTAGCGCGTTTGTTTATTGTTCTAAACAATACGTAAAGACATATACACATACACATGCACACTTATTTTGGCATACGGGTACACTAAAACACGCGCTAACACACACTCATATGTATTTATGTAATAGAGTAGAAACGAAATTTCCAAAAACCTCATACTTGATTAAAAATTTACTTCAGCCTGGGCTTATGCATAAGCTTATGCTTGTGCTGCTGTTGATGTTGATGTTGATGATGCAACTGCGCTTGTTGTTGATTTATTTGCGGCTTCTAAAATGGAAAAGTTTCTTAATTTTCCTGCCTCTACTCAAAAAACCAAACTTGTGTAGTAAAAATTTTGAAGCAATTCCATTGAAAGGAAACACGTTGTCTTCAACGACTTCGCTATTGTGTGTGTGCAAGTTGTTTTAAAGTGTTTGTTTGTGTTTAACATAAAATGTTTGAGTGTGTAGTTTGTGTGTGTGTTTATGTTTATATGACTATTAACTTTAAGGGGGTGATACATTGGCAAACATCGCAAATAGCCAATCGCATACATGGATAACTTACTTTTCCTTGAATGCGATTGGCTATTTGCGATGTTTTCAAGCAAATGTTTGCCAATGTATCACCCCATTTATTTTGTTGTATTTATCCATTTTGAACATCTTTTGCTTTTTATTTTATTTTCAGTATGTGTGTATGTGTGTGCACATATCATCCTTTATTCATATTGTTGTTCAAGTGAAGTTTTGTATCCTGTTTATCGCGTTATTGTTGTTTAGCTTATTATGCAGTTTTCTTTATTCTTCTTCTACTACTCTTCCTTGCAGGGCTGTTTTTATTTGTGTTTCGCTACTTATCTTAAAATAGAGCACAACAGCAACAACAAAAACAATACTTTGTAACTATATATGTATGCATATGCGTATGACTATGAATAGAAACCATGTTGGAAATTGATATTTCACTTGCAGTTTATTATGCCAATTTAGTTGATGCTTCAGTACGAGTAAGTGTTTTCTTCTTACGGCAAATGGTTGATGAGGAATCCTTGCTTTTTGTCATTAAGTGGGGTGTTGTTTTGTGTCCGTCTAATAAAACAAACAGCGGTAGCGTAATACGTAAATTTATGATGCACTATAACCAGTTATAATTGACCTGTAATAGACGGAAACAATCACAAAATTGTTGTAAAAAAGAGGCCAAAAAGGTTGTAAAATGTACTTACCATTTTTAGGGGATTTTAGTTTTGCACTAGTCACAGCGCGGTGTAGTGTTTGAATTACCCTGCGACACTGATTGGAGAAGACAATTGTAGCTTGGATTAGTTTTATGCATATTGGCAGAATCATCAACTCATCCCTCGATGGACAGGAATCTATTGTGATGGCGTAGAAAATTTGCCCTCAGCGAAGGGTACTACCAATTATAATGAACGGTGGTAATCAATTGTTTGCTTACCATGTTGGCTCATAGAGTTGTTGAAGTAATTGGTTATACTAACAAGCTCGTTATATGCGAAATATGAGAGTATTTAGTGCGACGTCTAAGCATGTTGTCGGATGGGAAAAAATTCCACTTTAGTGTTGTAGTACTTCCAGGGTCATTTCCTGAGTACTACAGAATATTGTCCTGTTACTAGCAAAATAGACTGTGTTCACATTTACTCTACCTATAATGCCGTGTGCGATTCGCTGGACATGCAACTACGAACGGATGCGTTCAAGTATTTCCCTTATAACGGCATTCCAGACACGATGATGCAACAGATAACACTGGTAACAACCAATAACTGCGTCGTACTCCATCTTTCACAAGCTAAACCACCCTATATGTAGCAATGCCCAAAGTTAAACAGTGCCAACATGGCCCTGTCAGTGCCCTCTAGTGTGGCATCAAAATGTTCCCGATCCGACTTCTAGGAATCACCGAACTCTCACGCTCTGATTGAAATCTTCCGTTCTATTTGATACATCAAGTTTATCTCATAGAGATCCTTTAGAAATCTATCAGCAGTTACTGCAGCAATCACTCCCTGTACCACTAGCCTTGTTCCCAGATTGTTCCGGACGGTCAACCTGAGGCCAACCTCTTTAAACCTCGGATTAGACACAAAGCGGTTCCTCTCCGTTAACGACCTTACCTCGTGTAAACAGCCAGGGTAGGACCAACCTCCTCAAGAACCTTTTTCACCATCTCTTTCGAAGCCTCCTTACCACTGACCACGTCTCCACTGGTTTAACATGTACATATGCGGCACTAGAGGCCTTGATTTGTTTCACACCACTTCATATTTGTGTGGTGAGGGTGGCCGTGTGTTTGTCGGCGAACGCAGCCTGGAATGACTCAGGAAGTTTGTCTATTCTAAGCAGGGTGTTAGGAAAATCACTTTCAATCCTGGATGTCATGTCTTTTGAACTTTGCTTTGGCAGGAGGTTCAAGATTTAAGTTACCTGACCGGCAATGTTTGTCTAATGGGGCTTAGTTCAGCATAAGTCTGTTCTGAACTAATATAAGCTTGTGCTAAGGTTGTGTGTTTGCGTGTTTTCTTTTTCTTATGAATAGCAAATACTTTTATTCTGTAATATAGTCATGGGTACTAATGAATGACTCAAATCATTTATGAGTATTATGAGCATTTCCTGAGAAATGAATGAATGCTATGAGTATGAGTAGATATGAGTATGAGTATGACGTTTAATTCATTATGCTTATGAATCAACGTTATTGTGAGTATGAGTAATTGAATTTGAATGATGTATACTCACTTATACTTATAAATTCATTACTAAGTATGAGTGACAAGAAAGTTATTCATTGCTTGTAAGATGCCTAAAATTTCAGCAATCTCACACACTTCCGTTCGTCGATTGTCCCATATCAGTCCATGAATTTATTATTAACTTTATTTGGAATTGATTTTCGTTAAGTTTGCTTATGCAAAAAAGGCTTTTTATAGGCTAATTAGTCAAAATTAGGCAGTATTAGATTAACAATTTTTGCTCCAAATACAAAAAATCACTGAATTACTAAACTGTCATAAGTATTTTAAATAAAAATCTCAAAATCTATTGTAGTCTTTAGAAAAATCCATTCTTTCAAAATGGAATTCTTTACTTTTTTATTTTTACAAAATATCTTTTTCTCTTTTGCCTTTTTAATATTTAAACAAAAATTTCTTAAAATATGATAACCAAACGACTAAGAAAATTACGCCCAAACATTGTAGCAGCAAACTTTCTGTTGAAAGAGATTTTATGCGTGTTTGCGTTTAAGACTCGCAGCCAATTTCAGTTAAATTAAGTTCAGCAGTTTTCACTTTGTGCTGTTCTAGCATTTGTCTCGTATTTTTATTTTTTTGTGGCAACGAGAATACAAGGTCATTAGATGTTGTTGCTGCTGATGCTTAAGTTGTTGTTGTCTTTGTCATTGGTATTATTGCTGTTCACATAGTTTTCTTTTTGGCAAATATGTTAATGCATTTGTCTACAAAATTATATGACAACAATTGTTGTTGTTTCTAGTGTTGCTGATGATTCTACTTATGCGAGTGCCATAGCATATGGAATATATTGTGCATACGCATTTAGAAAGGCAATAACAACAAAAAAGTACAACAAAATAAAACAAGAAGAACGAGAAGTAAGAGAAAAAGTTTAAATGAAAATTTTCCACAAAATTGTGTGTTTGAGTGTGTTTGTGTATGCATGTGTGTGTAATTAATTGAGTGTGTTTTTCTTCACTTTATAAAGTGTGTGTGTGTGGTTTTAATTTTGGATGCCAATGCTGTCGTTAATGTTGGTGATAATGTTGCAAATGTAAATGTTGCAAATACGATCAACATAATTGTGTTTTAAATAATATTCGTAATGTTTTTAACGTTGTTGTTTGTACAAATAAAATTTTTTTAAAAATGTATTAAAAAAAAGTAAAACCCATTGTCCAGCTTGATTATAAAGCAGTGATATTGTAATTGTGTTAAAATATAAAATATTTTAAATGTTGCTTAAGGGGATTAATAACTCAAGTTTGTGGTTTTTTCCATGGAAATTCATAATTGCTTTTTACCTTAATTATTATTTAAAATATTTTATAAAATATATTTTTAATCTAAACGTATGAGTTATACTATACGGCCCTCATACATCCCAAAATTTTTATTGCTTGCCTAGTGTAATAGTTACTGAGAGTAGGAAAAGTCACATTTCGATTCTGAATCAAATTAAGATCGAAATTTCTTGGATATTTCAAAAAACTTGTAAAATTTTTACGTTTTTGTAGCTCAAAAAAGAATATAATGGATGATTTCGGGTAGCTCTTAGGCTAAAAAGTTTCCATTGGCATGGTGGAAAGATTATAATAGTAGATGATTGCGAATCCGAAAGCACTAGGTACCTGATTACACTGATAGTGTGTGACTTTTAACTTATCAGCAGTTCAGCATGGAATTTATAGCCAATCGTAATCATAAACATTGACTAGTGATGAAATTTAACTATCTCGGCAGCATAATAACATCATCCTAAGGCTCCGAAAAAGATATCAAAAAGTGGATTAAATAAGCGAATAAAGTAATTGGAACCTGGAAGTATGTCTGAAAATTATAGCTGATATAGCGTAATAACAAAATATAAAATCTAACTTGGACGTAAAATCTGTATGCGAAACATGAATAAACAGTCATTGGCAGAATTAAACCATAAACATATAGCTTAGGAGAATCTAGCGAATCCACTGACCAAATATATTGTTATATTTTTACCTTTTAAAAACGTTTATTTATAAGTTCGTAGATTGCAGTTTAAATAAAATAAATCTTGTGTTTGGTTTTTAATTAAAAACTCCTTAATACCACAGTATTGTTTGTCACTGTTTGCAACTTTTTTTTACAAAATATAACAATTTCTAGTCTTAATTACGCTGTCCGCTTTTAAACAACACCAATTACTCGACAGGTCTTTCTACTTAAAGATCCTTCAACCCAATCGTTGTGACAACTTAGGTTCGAACACAGCCTTTTCAACCAGAGGTTATCCTTTTTTAACTATCTTCACTGACATAGCTCCCACTAAACAGGTTTTTTTCTTTTTGTCTTGTTATTGTTTGTCATTTGTTTTCCTTTCTGCCTGTTTTTGTTGTTGCCGTTTATTTTTATTTACTATATTTCTGCTTAATATTTGACTTTTTAGCAACGTAACAAACGACAGTTGTTCCCAAACTTGACTTTCGTAAAAATATTTTCGAATCAACATTTGTACGAAATATGCAACCAAACGCCAATGTATAACAGATTGAAAACAATAAGTAACAATGATACGAGTATATTATACTAATTAAGGTTATGAGCAACATTTCTAGTGAGTCTCTTAAACGGAACTTACAGGGCAATCTTCGCATAGGCAGAAGTTAAGGCCGAATAAAAAATGAAATTGTGAGCATTCAGTAGAGATGATTGTAAAATATTTATTGTGACACTATGCTTCACCCACAATTCTTTGATTAACTGGAATCTAAATGCCGATCGAATAAATTGAATGTCTTCAAACAGGACCGAATCGAAGAAGTTAGTTAGCGGCCTTTTGTTTCTTCTAGGAACCATATGATATAATATATAGTTACGAAAATAAATGCGTTCAAAAAAAAGATACACCAACTTACTGCATTTAAAACTACAAACTTTATTATGGACTTTATTCTGTTGATTTGTGTCAAGGCTGGCAATGCCATCCTTATTTGTGTTGTTAACAGCGTTACCAATTGCATATTGAATTCAATTTTTGGTTGCTACATTTCTATGAACAAACCTGAATAGAAGATAGAGACAGTTTAAGACTTTATTAGAACTTTTCGAAACTGATGGCGTTCAGGTATATATGAAACCTACGTCAGTCATTTATAGCTTAGAAGTCATAATGAAAAGTTATACTAAGAGTTTATTATTGAGTAAATTTGTGTATTAAGGGGATATTAAATAAATTGGAAGGAGGTGATGTGGTGGAGTGGTCAGAGCACATGCATAATAACACAAGCGACCTCGTTTCGAGCTCCAGCAGAGCCCCAGACAACTACAACTAACAAGAAAAATATTAGCCCCCCTTACCTTATCTCTGCATAGCTTATTTCTGGTGATGATGACTAACATCAGACGAATAAAGTAAGCGCCACCCACTGGGCCATTCACCACTAAACAATCATATGGAGGGGACTAAAGTCTACTAATCATCCATCTACTTAGCTTGCAAGATTAAATTGATTAATGAAACTGAAAAAAAAATCAAGGGATGCTTTGTGGAAAGCCAATATGCTCTATGAAGGAGTAGCGGCCGAAAAAACATAACAAGCTGGATACTGTGTAGTTATAATGACATAAAGTGGATGTTAAATAAACTACTGTTTAAAATAAAACATTTAATTCGCTGCATATATTTTATTCTACGTAACTTAAAAGAACTCAAACGTTCTATATGCATATTAATTTCTAACTAGCAATTTGGATGATTGTTTCAGGTCTTAATAGTAGTTTTAAGTCATTTTGAAACTGCCTTATATATAATTAAAGAAAACTCAGAAAAATTAATAATTTTAAATATTGGATAGACGGACTGAAACAACGGTTTACCCACATTTTGAAATAAAATAATTTCTTCTACGGCCTGTCAAGCTTTTTTAAAATAATTCAGAAAAATAGATTTTTATATTTCTGGTTCGCTATATGAATTTGTTGTCTGTTACGTACACCCATTATTCTTAGATTCGCTGATTTTAGGCCTTCTTTTTCGTCGAAGGCAACTAATAGCATAATTTAACATTGGATTTCAAGGCCTATTGCCTTGCCATATTTACTGCCCAGCGTAGCTGTTGCGCCTATTTGTCAGGTCACTCAATAAGTCCGTAGGATGGCACATAGATGGCGTTATTGGAATTTTATATGATTTTTATTTAGTACTAACCTTCAAACGACACGTGTATAAATTTGACAGCAATCTGACTATTGATGTGTGAGTTATAGCATTTTGTGTGAAGCAACTTTTGTCATTGAAAAAAAGTGGAAGCAAGTTTCGAGTTTCGAGGTTTGATACGGCATGGCTTTTTGATGAAAAAAAAAAGAATACAGTGGATACAAAACAATGAGTTGATAAACATTATCAGAACTCTGCTCTATCGTGACAATGGTAGAGATGTGGTTTGCTGAATTTAAACGTGGTCGTACCTGCATAAACGATACAGAGCATAGTGGATGCCCAAATCAGGCTGTTATTCCAAAAAACATCAAAAAAATTCACAAATTTGATATGAACGATTGCATATTGAAGGTATACAAGCTATCTGACATGGTAAAGTTATCCGATGGTAGTGTTTTTACCATTTTACACTAACATTTGGGTATGCGAAAGCTCTATTTAAAGTGGGTGCCGAGTGTGCTTAAAATACGTATTACAAATCGATGAAAACGATGGAAAAATTGAGTGAATTGAGCTTCGAATTGCTTACCCAACCACCGTATTATTCAGATTTAGCCACCAGGTACTTCTTCTGTTTTCAAATCTAAAGAGAATGTTTGCTGGAAATGAATTGAAGTCTAATGATGAAGTAGTCGCTGAAACTGAGTCCTACGAGCTATAAAAGTTGTTTTAAATCGCTATACGCGTTGTATCAACCTCGAAGGCAACTAAGTATGTTGAATAGTAAAATCGATTTTTTTTTTTACTCATCTTACGGACTTATTGAGCAACCTGTTAAGTATCACTTTCTTACAAAACTTAAACAGCTTATCTTTGCTTGTTTGGACATAACATCCATTTGAGTCTGGTTTTAAGCCAAGTACAGAGTCTTCTTCTCGCAAATATTTGCTAATGCTTGACAGTGGGTCCATTTATAGCTTTAAATTTATATTAATTTTGGGGTGCTCTTGACATTTATTTGGGATCTCTTTGTTACAGTAATTCAAACACTTACGCTATCTCGTATAGCTACAGACTACATCTGTTGAGTAACCTATCTTTTTTTAGTAATCCTTAGCCGCATAGTCTAGCATATGATTAAGATCGATCTTCCTCATTATACACTGCTTTTTTATCAAAAGCAAAAGTTTCCTTTTTTTGAATGGTAATCTCGCATGGATTATTATTATTATTTTCTTTGTATAACTTTTAGTGTGATCCCCTCTAATATTCATTTACATTTCGTAATAATTAAAATAACATTTAAACATTTTCTTTTATGTCTGTTTTGTCTGTAATTGTTCGAAATATTGCTTTTTAATAGTTTTTTTGTGTGATTATAAGTATTTGTATGTAAAAATATTTGTTTGCCATTTAAGTCATTATATATGAGTTTAACTTTACCAATTAAAATAAAAGTTACAGTTTAAAACTTGTTCAATTAATATGCCAATATGTACGACTACTTAGCTTGGGTATTTAATTTTATTAAATTATATATAATAATGTTATAAAATATATGCTAATAATGCTTCAGAACTATTTTGAAAATTAATTATTAACCCTGCTGTTAGGTAAAACAAAAACTTTTCAATAATAGGTAAAGGACCATTCTGGTCCATATTGTTTTTTCAAAGTAAGAATAAAATAATAATGAACTTAAATGTGCTTTTTTACTTTTTATCATAAAATTTATTTGTAGGTCAACCAGTTTGCAGGTTTATATTGAGTTACATTTCTTTAATTTCAAATTTATCACTTGTAATCTGCAACTCCGTTATTTTAATTTGTAGGGCTTTGGATGAAAATAGTGAATATGATATCAATGCGACAAATTTCTTTAGAAAATTAAGAAGATGATGCTTCAATCCGTGATGTGCGCAGTAAGAAAAATGGAATGTACTGGATTTTATCTTTTTTGCATCGTGTCGTAAGAACTTTACCCTAGAATATCATATGCACTCATAATGGGTCAACACAATTCGTCGTTTCCAGATGTCATGACATATAGCATTCTGTCTTGTTATTTTGTCTTCCAACATTAGATAAATAATATTTCAAAATCCGAACAAGTAGGTATGCGCTCATACATTTTTATACCAATTCTTACAGGTGTTTATCGTGCAAATTGGTTTGTTCGATGCACGTTTTAATTACCCTATTTTTCGATAAATAATGAACAAAAATAATTTTTACATGATTTTAAGTGATCCTCACTTCGACAAGACTATGGTCCGAAGCAGTAATAAATTCGCTGCTTACCAGGTATTTGGAATCACTAGGAAGCAAATCTCTCAATGTCTTACAACTCTTACGAAGGTGTAACTATTAATGAACAGTTGGTGGCTTTTCGCAGTCATTGGCTTTTTAGAAATAAAAGCTCTCAAAATACATGGACTAAAAATTTGGCTGGTTGTCGGTTCGATATGAGGATATGTGTGGAAAGTACAACCTTACCTTGGAAAATTAAAAAATTAACAGCTTGCAAAATCAAGTGAAGCGGGTCGTAAAAAATCGCCAAAACACACACAGAGACATATGTGCTCCTAGCTACGTAGCTTTTGCGAATGTCAAGCTATGATGCTAAGATTTAGCGGGAATATCAACAACAGGCGTACCAACCTAACAAAAAAAAAAAACAAAATCGGAACGATGGTACCGCCACACGCAGGTTATTCCAGGAACTTTTTGATCAAGATAATATTATCAAGCTCACAAAGTTCTACATTTTCTTTAACTACGGAGGTGGTGATAAATTTTACACTTTCATTGTGTTTTCTGTTACAATTCACGTCTTCTGCGCTCTATCGCTGTTATTTTCTTTTAGTCTCTTCTCATAGCATTCTCATTACAATTTAGTTTCATTTTGGCTGTTGTGGCAAGAACATATGCGAAGAAAATTACATGCCGGAGTAATATATAACACTTGTTCGAATATGTGGTGCGCTATTTTTCCTTTGAAATTTTTGCCGCTCCATTAGTGATAATGTAAGTATTCTATATAAATAAAGTTACCACACCTCCGACATTAAGTTAGATTTATGCTGAATATATTTTACTACTTATCCACTTAGCGGTTGTATGTGATAAAAAAAATTCCTGGAAAGTGATATTCTTTTTCTGATAGGCACTACCAGTAGAACACCTCTAAAATCGCGATTTACTGGTAAAAAAACCGGTTTTTTGGACCTTCATACACTTATAATCCAGTAACTTAGCTAATTATTAATGGATTTTAATTATTTTTTCTGATTTGGAAAGAAGAAAAACAGACCTTTTTTCATAAGTTACTTACTACAAAAATTTAATAACTTTCTCCTTTTCCAGCGAATTTCTAAGCTTTAAGCCGTATTTAGTCCACAATTCAATATAATTCCTTAAATAATTCATAAATAGTACGCCTCCCAAATAAAAAAGTGTGCAAAAAGGCATTTAAACTTGAAAAATGGTAAAAAAAAAGTTGGGTGGAAAAACTTAGACGACATATCATTTAAAAGGTCTGTTTCTCTGCTTTCCAAATTCGATAAGAAACTTCAAATCGAATAATACTTAGCTCATTTATTGGCTTAAAAACCAGTTTTTTCCCCTTACTCGAGATTTCGGAGATGTTTAGAAAATTCCAAAAACATATCCTTGTTCTACTTGATAGCGCCTATCAGAAAAGTAGTATCATTTTCCAGATATTTCAACTTCGAATTATAAATTTTTTAAATTTTAAAAGGTGTAAAATTTACCACCACGTCCGAAGGTAAGTCCCGTAATTTCACCTTCGTAATTAAAAGTTAATGAATGTATAGATCTTATACATATGGTTTGTTGGAAGATTATTCATTTGTGTAATTTTCTTTAAGCTTGCAATGTAAGACTTAAAAGAGATGTTCAGTCGATTTCTCTTCTTTTTGGTCTTTGCAGCTTCTGCAGAACATATTACAATATATGCAGTAAAATTCATCATGAATACACCTTAAGTCGCAAATATAAATTCTTCATCTGTCTCCGTCCGTGCAATGCTTTTCCGGCTTCGTTCGTTATTGTTCGCCTCAATTTTCTTTTTGGTCTGGCTTTGCTTGTCGCATCCTGCAAATTCCATTCAAGCGCTTCGTTGTATATTCAATATCCAAATCCAATATCCAAATATTAGCTAAATACGATTTCTTATAAAATTTTAAGCAGTTTGGGCATTTCCATTGCTCTTCGGCCACCTAAATTTGGCGAAATTTTATGGAGCTTAAAGTTGGTGGGTTCTTGTTCATTAATTCGTAATGATGAAGGTGTTATCTGTTTATGCTATGTCAGTAACATTTACAATCAAATGTGTAAGAACCACTAGAAGTAATTGTCGAATAAGTTCCTACCTCCTTAGAGTCATCTGCAATGTTTAAATAGTTTTATATGTGCTGCTTGCATTGTCTAGGGCAGTCTGATAATTAACTGTCTGATAATTATTAAAATTTCACAGCAGCATTGCTTGATTTTTGAACCATCAGTTTTTATATCAAAAATTGCCTTATGGTGAAATTGAAGGCATAGATTATGCTTGACTATGCTTGATAATAATTTTTTAATTGTTTTTTATTTTTATTCGACATGATATTCTAAAACGTGTCTACATATCTATGTATTTATTTCAGTTCATAAAATTAAAAAAATTTCAAACGTATCCGTCTATCGAATTGCCAATTATTATGAGTATATGCTTGTGTATGACAGTTATGTAGCTATTTTAAGGGTTAAAATTTAAGCAAATGTTAAAATAGGGGTTTTATTTAAACTTCTAAAACGTTAGATAGGACATCTTGTATGGAATAGCAGCAATTTTTCTAAAATTAAAAGTATAAGTCGATAATGCTGTTCCCATATAACAGTTTAATATAAAGGGCTGTTTATAAATATAAAATAACTGTTAATAACATTTAAGGATTTAATGTTATACTTTGCTATCAACATCCTTATTTTATGAAAGGATAATGTAGTAAACATGCTGCTTCAAATTGTTATAAAAGCTTCATTTTTACATAAAAAGCGTTTTTATTACAGTATTAGACTTGTTTTTCCAAAAGCGTGAATGCTTTAGTTGACTCAGACATTTCGCCTTATTTAAGAATAACTTTATAAAAAGTAAGCAATCTAACGTTTTTTTTCAACTAGTGCTTATTTCGTGAATGGTAACACTCAGCTCATGTCTGATTTGATAAACAATTAGTTTTATTCTTCTGCTCAGCGAATATGGTTGTGTACACGCTTCGCTAAGTGGGACTGCGATCGAGTTACAGAAAATGCCGATACACCCAAGACGAGTCACTGTTTGCTGCGGATTTTGGTCCAGAGGCATAATTGGGCCATTTTTCTTCGAAAATAAGCAAGAAGAAGCCATTAGAGTCATTGGCGATCGTTATCGAGCCATACTGAACAAATTTTTGTTCACAAAAATTGAAGAGGACGATATTAGCAACATTTGGTTTCAATAGGACGGCGCTACGTGCCACACAGCCGAAGCTACACTCCATGCTCAGCGCCCTGTTTTTAAGGATCGCATTATCAGTCGCAGAACTGATGGCGTTTGGCCACCTAGGAGCTGCGATTTGACACCGTTGGACTATTATTTGTGGGTTGCTGTCAAAGATAAGTGTTACGCCAACAATCCAGGGACAATTGACGCTTTAAAGGACAATATTCGTGAAGCCATTGGTGAAATACAGCTGCACACAATCGATAATGTGCTTAAAAATTGGACCGATCGTGTAGGCTACTGCATGGCCAGCCGAGGTAGCCATTTGAATGAAATTATTTTCCATTATTAACCGGAAGGATTGTACTTTCAAATAAGAAAAGAAATTTGAGAAAATATTCAGTAGTTTTTTTTATAGCATTTTCAAAAAAAAAAAAAAAATTATTTGGCTGACCCTATACTATTTTTCGAACTAAAAGCTAATAAGGGAACAATATATCCAACCCTGCAAGCATTCCAATAAAGCAGGGTTTGTAAAAACACTACGCTTCGTAAATTTATTTACTTACTTGCATACATAGTCCCCGTTTATACGAGAAAACAATCTGAAGGGAAACATTTTGAATTTTCTTTTGTTTTTCCATTCGCGTTCGGGAATACACAGGCGAACATTTTGTCGGCAACATTCCATTACTATTGTTATTATAAAGAAGTAAAGCTAATAAATATCAACAATGCGAATATGACCACAAAGCGTATCGCCGAATACCGAAGTCAAAAACGATTTTCTCTTCCCTACCCGTCATTTGCTACCAAACTAAATATTTCCCATCCAATTGTTTCCTCGTATAAACGAGGACATACCAGCATTGTCACAACATCGATTTTTTTGTAACCAAAATACAACCAAAAATTTAAAATTAAATTTCTAATCCAAAAAACATTAAAACATCATTTTATATATGAAATTTATATCAGTATTGACTGAATATAGACTGGTGAAAAAAACTTGATACAACAATTGAGGCCTATTCACCTATTTTTTCTAAATATTTTAACTTCGTATTAACAAACTTCGCACAATAAAAATATAGTTCGCTCATATGTTAACTTTATAGGATTTAAAATTTATTTGTGGAATCAAGCAATAGCGTTGATGTTAAATGTGTCTGATATTTATTCTCACTTAGCCACTATACGAAATAGTATAAACAACGGAGTTTTATTGCTTTGATTGCTTGCCAAAGCTTACCCTGAATATGTTCCACTGATATCAACGTGCGAGAGATTATTTATGCAGTTCAGAAGTAATGATTTTGTCATGAAAAAGGAAGACCTTCCAGGTCAGGCAAAAATGTTCGGAGATGATGAATTGAAGGCATTACTGTATGAAGATTGTTTTCAAATTCAAAAAGCTATTCAAGCCGGAAAAAATTGTAGCGGCATTCAATCATTGCTGGCGATAAAAAATAGATGTTTTAGGACAACGCTCGACCAAATGTTCTAAGATCAGTTGAAACTATTTAGAAAATTATTTCAGTCACCTTATAATTAATACTTTAACCGTCAGACTACCATTTGTTTCGATCGGAGTATCTTCCACTTTAGAACAGAATATAAGAAATTGGTTCGATTCGTTCTTGGCTTAAAAAATGTTTATTCTTTTCGTATGAAATCCATATATTGCCAGAAGTATGGGAAGGTCATAGCATACTCACAACATAAAACCAAAGATTGCCCATTTTTAAAGTGATGCACTCAGTACGAAACTGGGTAATAAACATAAAAAAAATCAGTATCTCCAATTTGTACTCCGAGAAAAAGTAACCAAAATAGAAAAAAGTACACATCTACATATCAAAGAAAAAAGTAACCGATTTTGGTTAAAAATAACCAAAACGGCAACGCTGCATTCATGTGCTCACGCACTGAGCATTAATAAAAACAAACTATTTGTCTCAAAAAACAACACTCAGAGAAATGTTTAATTAAATGTTTTTTTGGTAAAGTCAAATATTTAGTTTGCCAACGCATGTTGTCAAGCTGCACTACATATGACGTAGAAGGCATTTTAACTCATAATTAATATAAAAAATCATTTCATTTTGATTTGTTAAAAAATGCTTATATTTATAGCAAATATACTTTAATACTTACAAAACTACTACAAGCTTTTCCAAGAGCATTGAGTAAGAGAGAACTCACACACAAGCAAAATGACAATGTATATGTTTAATGAGCCCTACAATAGCATCGACAAGCAAAGAGCTGCTCTTCTCTTTTGTTTTCACACGTACGTACTTACAAGCAAAAATTAAACAAAGAGAGGTAAAGAGAAAACAAGTGGCTTGAGTGAGCGGCTCTGAAATCACTATCGCAATTGTAAAATGCATTAATGTTAGTTTCCCTGATGCTGCAATGAAGTGAATATATTAGATTTCGTACGAATTTTTAAATATGAAAGCGGCAAGTACTGTAAGATTTGTAAAAAGTGAAGTTCAGCATAAAAAATTTTTTCTCATTTTTTAAGACAAAAGTAGTAAAAATTCGTCGTAAAAGGGCACTTTTTATCATTTGAGACCAGCACTCAGGGGATAACCCCTACTATACTGGTATGAGGAAAATACAACCTACAATAATATACAAAAGAGGGAGTAGTGCTTAAGGACGTTCAACTTGTTCTCCCTATAACCTCTTGAGACCTCGGGTACACATATGTGTACTTTAAATTATCGTTATTTATCACAAATAGCGACATTGTTGTGAAGCTGCTGGACTTGTGTTTCTTGCTATAGACTCTAGAGTTTCTAAAACTATCAACAGATGATATTGCTACCGAAGTAATCGCCATATTTTTTTGTTAATTGGAAAATTTTAATTTTTTTTCAATAAATTCCCGAGTGTTTTTGTAATGACCAAAACGAACTGATAATGCGTTGTGCAAGACGCTGGACAATCAATTTCGAAGGGATGTGCTCTTCGAGAAATACGGGTGCTGCGTAAGAATATGTGATTATTAAACCGCTGATCGTCTATGTATGTGTGAAAAATAAAAATAGCATGCATGGAGAAATTACATGCAACGTATGCGTGTGGCTATTTTTTACTTTTCACGCAAACATTCACGATGGTTGCAAACAAATGTTTGCCAATGTATCACCCCTTTAAAACCGTTTGCAAACATCGTGTATGAAACATACACGTATGAAACATACACGTTGTTTTCCAATGTATCAGTGGTGTAATAATCACATATTTTTACGCAGTACCCGTATTTCTCGAAGAGCACATCCTCCTGAATTTGATTGCCCAGCGAATTGCACGATGTTTGTAAACAAGTGTCTGCCATTGTATCAGCGGTTTTAAAGGGGTGATACACTGGCAAACATTTGTTTGCAAACATTTTGTATGTTTGCCTGAAAAGTAAAAAATAGCCACACCTATACGTTGTGTGAAGTTCTCCATGTAAGTATGCGTTTCGCCATTTTTATTCTTCACGCTTACATACCCGATGTTTGCCAATGTAGCAGCGGTTTAAGGAATTATTGTATTTATTTCGTCCAAACACATTGCGACAATGCTCTAAAAGGGGATACATTGGCAAACACTTATTTGCAAACATCGCAAATAGCCAATCGCATACATAGATAACTTACTTTTCCATGAAAGCGATTAGTTATTTGTGATGTTTGCAAACAAATGTTTGCCAATGTATCAGCCCTTAAAAGAATCAATTGATGTGATAGGAAGAGTTGTTTATTTCATAAAGGCGTTGAATAAAGAACTTCATATTAAAACTGCATGTTGTTTATGTTTTTCGTTTTATATTTAAATGTTTATTTAATAATTTTGTTTTTGTTTTTGTTTTTTTTTACACATATATATATATAATTTGTTTTATTTTTCAATATTGTTTTTGTGCTACAGAAATTATTTTTTATGAAAGACGTTCAATAATAATGATTTTGTTTTCTTTTATTTGATTTTTTTTTAATTTTTATTTTCGTTAATAATTTTTATTAATTTTTAAAATTGTTTTCTTTGTTTGTTGATTGTTGTTCTATTTGATTTATTTATTTTTATTTTTATTTTATTTATTTTTTAATTTCTTATGTATTTTTGTTTAATTTAAAACTATTTTTATGGATTTGATACTGATTCATTTATTCCTGTCGTAATTTTCATTGAATATTTTTCTATTATCAAAAGTAATCGTTGAAAATGATTAATTAATTGAAACCAGTTTGAATAAAAAACATATTTAATAAATATATGTATTATGTTATGTACGAATAAATATTTTACTTAAAAAAAACTTTAAACAATTCACTAAATTTTTTCTTATTCGTTTGTTAAAATTCATAATAAATTCGTAAACTTCGATGTATAAGGAAATAAAACATTTGTAATACATATTTTTAAATAAATTAAATTTTTATAAATTTTTGTTTAGTTTTTCGTTTTATTTTAATTTATATTTTTTAATTCTATGTTTTGTGGTTGTATGTATAGTTCAATCATTTATTGCTATAGTAGTGATTTCTTTTGATTTAAATACTATTTTTGGGTTGATGATTTATTAGTAAAATTTTTTTTTTGGCAAAATATTAATTTTAAAGTTATTTTAATAATTTTGATTTTTTTATTTCTTTTTTTTCAGTAATACCCTTTATCAAGTAATAAAGAATTGTAAATAATTATTTACTTTATAATGATAAATGACAGGGTTTTCCAGTAGTCACCAGTCTCGTTGTTTAATTGTTCGCAATTTATTTATTTTTTTTTAATTCCTAAGTAGAATTAAATAAGCCCCTCAGAGTTAAGTAGCTTAAAAGACGTATAGGTCGTACTGCATTTGATGCATAATGTTTAAGTTTAATCTACTTGAAATCCCTTACCCTCAGTCACCTAACACACTATCTTTTATTAATTTCACTCCATGAATTTAATCTGCGGTGGAAACACTTTTTGAGTAATCTAAGCGCTGGCAAGATCAGTGCCACGATACGGCGACTTAAGAACAACAAAGCTGCTCGCACCGACGAAATTTTTATAGCCGGTGGTAAAAGGGAAGAAGGGATAGCTCACAATCTGTGCCAACTACAGAGTTATAAGAATTCCTTCCATCACATAAAAGGTCCTTACGAGTATATTGTGTTAACGATTGAGCCGTATCAGTACGGTTTCAGGCTTAGTATGTCCACCACAGACCAGATTATTCACACTACTCCAAATATTGGAAAAGATTGGCGAAAATCAAGTCAATACTTACTATCTTTATGTAGACTATAAGTCAGCCTTCAATAGTCGTATAAGAGATCGCATGTATGCCGCAATGTCTGAGCTTGGTGTTCCTGCAAAACTTATAAGACGTTGAGTAATTCCTGCGGCTCTGTCAAGATAAAAAGATAACTCTCAAAACCTTTTGATACAGTGCGAGACTTAGACGTACGACCTCTTCAATTTCGTCACAGAAAGTGTTTCGCGGAAGGTCTGAGTGCATCGCAATGCCACCATCTTCCACAAAAGTATCCAGCCCTTTGCATACGAAGACGATATTTTAATCTTTGGGCGCACAAAACGAAATGTCATTATTGCCTTCAATGTCATCGAAAAATGTCAGGCAATAAATGAGGCCAAGACTAACTATATGTTGTCCAAAAGTAAGGACGTGCGGCGTATTGAGTAGCTGGTTACGGTTGACAATTCGATATGGTGAATGAATTTATCTACCTTGGCACTGCCTTTACCAGCGGCGACGATGTCAGTTGGGAAATCAAGCGTATAATCACTCTTATCAACAGGTGTTATTATGGTCTCAATAGGCAATTGAATAGTAGAGACCCCTCTCTCTACGACAAAATTGATACTGTACAAGTAACTCAGCACCGATGTAGCTGCTTTAGGTGTCTTCGAGAGAAAAGTTCTACTTAAAATCCTTGGTCTTTATTCTTTGCGGGGCGATTTTGCCAAAATCTGCGTCTTTGTTTAAGGTACTAAATAGCTGACGGAAGCTGACCAGGACTTATAAGAGCTTTGGTACGTTGGTGGATAGCTAATCTTTGGACCCAAGTGAGTTGCCAAATTAGACTTACCTAACTAACCTAACCTCAAATCAGTAATCAACAAGTTGTGCATTATAGTTGAGCAATCTGCAGCGAACAACTCACCACTCTTATTATTTTCGTAGACATGGAAAGAGCATTAAAAAAAGTAAATATGGTCTACTCTGGAAAACATCGCTATTCCAGACACTATTAAAAGATATACTGATACGCGCTGTGTAAAGTACGCTTTAAAGGCCAGGAATACGGGTTTAAGACTATACTCTATCGTCTGTACTTTTCCTTTTAATTTTGAACGTAGTTCTTCGACAGATAAATAGCGGGGACCTCAAGGGAATTCAATGGCTGCATCACCTTGACTACGCCGATGACATTGCTCATCAGACATATGTATGTTTTATAGTCTAGACAGCATACGACGAAAACTTGAAAGGCTGCAGGAGTTTGGCATGTGGGTCGGGCTCAAAATTAATATTTGCAAGACAAAGTCATCAAAAAACCACTAATTCTCATCGGTGCTAAGAACTTGCCATATTATAAGTAAATGTAATGAACAGGATAGACTGCGCAAATGCTACTCTGAGAACGCACAACATGTTCAATTCCAGTGTGAAGTTCTTCTTTACGGATGTGAAACGTGGAAGGTAACGGAGTCCATATCGTCGAGAATGCTAGTGTTTGGTTGCGAAAAACAAAGAGAATATTTTGACTCAACCGTATAACAAACGTTAGCTCAGGAAATTTGCAAATGGGCTGGACTGGACACACATTACCTAAGCACATCGCCAACAATATTCTATATAAAGGTATGTTGCGCACCAGAGAGCAACATGGAGAATATCAATAGAGGTGGAGTTTCAACAGTGAGTACTCACATGGCTACAACTTTATCATATGGTGCAAGATAGAAATTGGTGGCGAGCATTTTTCAAAACATATCCCAGAACTTTCATAAATCATTTGTTGTTTTTAATTATTAACTTAGCATTGTCACGATCACATTGTTAATTTCTTTTACTGTTTAATCAATGTAATCTCTTTCTTCAAATGTATTGCCAAAAGCTTATTTTTTCTGAGAGCACTTTGGAAAACCTGTGTGAACTAAATAACAAATGTAGAACTGTGTTGAATATTCTCAATTCAATAAGGACTTCAATAAAGGGTACAGACTGTGTAAGTAGCCAATTAAAATTTGTTGATTTGCTGTTTCTTATTTTGATTTTCTATTTAAACTTTTTCTTTTTTCTCCACATAATTAATATTGATTTTTATAAAAAATTTCCAAAATTTCTTATCTTGAGTTTATATATATAAAAAAACATTGTTTGGCATTTATTTATTATTGATAATTTTGGCACATGGTTTCCGAAAAATATTTTTTTTTATTTTTATTTTTATTTTTTACTTTTATTTAAAATTTATAAAATATACAAATATTCGAAAAAGAAGTTTCTATCTTAGTTATAAATTTAGTTATGTTTTGATTTTATAATAATTTTTAATTTATTTTATTTCTAATTAAAAAAAGTTAAACATTTAGTTTATTTGTTCTTATACAATATTTAGAAATAATTACTTCTTATTATTTTAATATAGTTTTGATTTAATATATTGTTTTTTTTTGTGTAATCTTTATACATATTTTATTTTTTAGTTTACGTTTAAGAAATTCTTATTTATTTGTAATTCATTGTACATGGGTTTGCATTTATTTTATTCTATTTATTTTTTTTGTTTTTTTGTTTTCAATCGATAATGTATAAATTATTTTAATTATTTTACTTTAGTTTAGTTCATAAATTTAAGAAAAAAATATACTTCTTTTTATTTTCTCAGTGTTAAATTTGAGTTAAATTTGAGTTTATTTAAAACTAAATTTTTTTCTTTCCTGATATTTATTTACATTTAAATATTTAATTAAGAGAACAAATATTTAATTATATTTTAGTTTTTTTTTATTATCTAAGAAATATTTTACATAAAATTTAAATTTAGAATTACTTAAACAAAGTATATATCAGTCATTTAGATTTCAAAAATGATAATAATTTTAAAAGATTTCTTTTTTTTTATAATTTAAAAATAACATATTTTATTATACAAATAACTTCAGAATATATATGTAAAAAAATTAGGTTTTTACTTATTTAAGACGATGTGAATTCAATTGAAATATTAATTTTATGAAACTTCAATTCACAAGATAATACTCGTAAGTTATTACCTCCTGCAATGGAATATTATATTAGGATATCAAAAACGTTCCTCATTTAAAAAATGTTATTTTTGAAGCGTTTCATGCTTAGTGCATAGTACATCGCCAGCATTTAGTTTAAAAAAAAGGGAACTTACATGATGCACTACCTATTGTAATAAAATCAAATGTTCAAGACCGACTGTTTATTTAGGAATGCATGCAGAAGTATTAGATGATTATAGAAAGGAAATTGTCAGCACAGATTTGTTACACTTTGGAGTTTATTTTTATTATCATTTTTATTGACGAAAAGCCTTAGCTGGTTATGTCATTGGGACCTAAAAGATCTATTGTAGCAAACATTGTGTCATAAACACTAGCGAGATCGAACGGTTATTATTCGACCGGTTTTTTTGGTTTTGTCGAATACGGTTTTTCAAAAATGTTCATTTTTCGAATACCGAATAAACCGGTTATTTTAACTCGAATAACCGGTTAATTTTAATATATGTAATTTTTATAAGTTTCTATATTTTTTATAGCAAATACGCTCATCGTTTTGGCATTTTTCTAAATTTAATAGGTACACAACCTCTTATTTTTTATATGTACGTATGTGACAACCTTGAATGTCTCACAAATAACGTAAAAACCATGGCAGATCGAAAGAGATATGCACACTTGAGCAACAATTGCTTTTTCTAATTTTCTGTATATAAATATTATTTTTTGATATGCGAAGAATGATGATCAACTAGACTCATTGAAAGGAACCCACATACGACGGCTTCGAACGGCAGATGCTTTAGTTAGTAAAGTTTTTTAAGCGTAGATACTCATAACCAGTCCCTAGCAATGTTTTAAGGTGATTTACCGCTGTCAGACGGTGTGGCTTGTTATTGAGCCAAGACTTCTCAGTTGGTAGGCACACACTATTAAATACCTGGTGCATGCATTTATGCTTCTACATATGTCCTCTGAAGTGTGAAAATATTTGGAAATTGATGAAAAGGATAAGTATAGATATATTGAGTGTCCTTTGATACCATGCTATGATTATGAGATTGACGTTATTGTGCAGCAAGGAAATCCTGATTCTATACAAAGTAGTCTCTAGGCGCTAGAAAGTAAAACTCTTACAGAATACGCTGAAAAAAAAATGAATCACTAGATAAAATATTAGTTGTGTTGTCGCTGAAGAAATGTCCGTTAAAGCCCTAAAAAAGCCGATCGTTTTCCTATCATACTTACTTGCTAGAAACTACAACATGGGACGAAAATTTATCAATTTATTTGATAATGCAACAAGGATTGAAAATAATTTGATTTTAATAACAGAACCGGTTAACCGGTTATTTAATAAATTTAAAACCGAAAATCGGTTTATAAAAAATTGAAATTTTTCGAATCATTCGGTAACCGGGTTTTGAAAAAATCCGAATAATCGATGTCCCTAATAAATATTCAGAAGAAAGCTCAGTCCATCAGTCATAGAGTCAATATCCATGGGCAGGTGACTTGGTTTGGTGCGAAAAACACCTCTCAAAACAGCCTCCAAAAGAATACCCTCAACACTTGGTATTGAAACCGCAATATCCCCGATGGGTAGCCTTTGAATGTTTGAATGCATTCACAGAGAATATGGTCTATCGTCTCCTTCGATTGAGGTTGAAGAGGTGATATATGAGGTAGTGGTGGAATTTCAGAAAATAAAAAAGCTTCCACTTGATTGCACTGGCAATCGCACATTATCACAGAATAATGGTCTCATTAGCCGCTTCGCCAGCTTCACATCAGAGCATTGTGCCCTAAACGACGTGCATATTTCATGGTTGCACTTATCGATTTTTCTCCTGGCTGTGATCAAGTAATAAAGGGTGGTCCAAACATAATGCACGATGTTAATTGTGAGTCCAAATTTAATTTGACATTTAAAAAATAAAGCCAAGTTTTTTGCAAACTTAATTTGACAATTTCTTTGCTTAAGTATTTGACAAATTTAATCATGGAGAGGTAGACAATTAAGCAGCGCATTAATCTCCAGCCTTGAAATCTTTTGCGAAAATGCCCGTTAAGATGAAATTCAATTTCGTGCAGTTCGTGATTTTTGGTCAGCATAATCGACCAAATGTATCCACAATCGGGAGAATTTTGCGCAAATTTCTACAAACCGGTACTGTAGTAAATGTGGAAACAACTGTGCATGTCCGCCTGGTTAGTTCTGCGGAAAACATTGCTGTTGTTCGCGATATTGTGGCAGAAGAGCAGTCAACCTCGGCTCGTCGTCGTGTCCAATAATTGAACGTCTCACGTATATCACTAATGCGGATTTTGAATAAAGATGTGAATTTACACACTTACAAGATACAATTGACCCAAGATCTGAAGCCTACTGACCATTTGAAGAGTCGACAATACGCCGAATAGTTTAGTTGAACAGACAAGTGAATGGTAACTTTATAATCAAAAATCATCTTCAGCGTCTAGGCACACTTTCACCTCAGTGCTTTCCTTAACGAACAGAATCTCAGCATTTAGGCAAATAAGAATCCACGAGAGATAAGAATCCATGTGAGATTGTCATCGAGCCGTACTTCTTCGAAAATGAGGTCGCCAAGCAGTTACTATGAATTGTGTTCGCTATAGCAAGATGATATTGGACTTCTTGTGACCAAAAATTAAAACTATGAACCTTGGCGATACGTGGTCCCAACAAGACGGTACCCCTTAAAACATAACTAACGAAACAATGGCTCTTTACGCGAGTAATTCTATGGCCGTGTTATCTCATGTCGTGGCGATGTTAATTGCCCGCTACTATATGTGATTTGATACCGTTGGACTTCCTTCTTTTTGGGGATATTCAAAAGAAAAAGTGTATGTCAATAAGCCACTAACAATTCAAGAGATAAAGGATGAGATAATTCGGCGCATTAACAACATTGAACCTCAACTATATCTTAGAGTCATTGAAAATATCAACCGACGGATAGAGGTATGCCACTGAAGCCGTGGTGAAAATTTGGCAGATATTTTGTTGCATATATACTTCCTTGTCATATATCCTTCTATCGTAATAAAAAATATTCTGATAATTCTCTGAAAGCTTTTTGTTTTATTTACAATTAACATCATGCGTTTTGGCTGGACCACCCTTTAGCATACTGTGGATCTGGTTCTACAAATCTAGTGGCCGAGCTTTGATTTGTCAGTTTTTCAGTGATTTTATCTCCTATAATTGGTACAGCACTCGTGAGCACACTATTATCCCTGTGGCAACTATTGTTGCCCTATCTAATGTTCTGTATTCAGCGAGGATTCTGTACCCAACGGGGATCCTGTACCCGATCTAAACCCAAAAGATAGTACAGAGTTCAAACGCCCGTTTCGTCATAGACCTCTTTGACATCAACAAAGGCACATAGTGTAATTTCCACTGTAGATTTACCCTTGTATAAAAGGAGAGTTTAACCTCTGACGTGGTAGTCCAATTGACTTTCCATGATCTGCGGTACGAAAAATGTGGGATTTATGGGTCAATACGACTTTGATTTTTTGTTGGTTTTTTTCAGTGTTAGTATGAAAAATATATTGACCATTTGCCAGCTTAGCGATATGTATTTAGATATGCTCGTTCGTTCTAAATCATGTCCGGGAATATGCCATTCAAACCTGCAGCCTTGAAAACTACGGAATTTTTGATTTGATCAATGTATTGTCTTCACCTGTATTTCTTTAAAAATTATCAATCAAAATGTAAATCATCTGAGTCCTTATTGTCTTTCTATTGACTTCGAAAACCTACATCAGCTAATCTTCTTTTCGGCATTAGCAAGAATAAATATTTAGAACTAAAGAGAGAGAATGTAAAAAGCATTAATCCCGAAATTAACATACACCAGAGGTGGGATAATTTGAAAACTGTTATACAATATACCAGCATTAACATACTTGATGGAGCGAGAAAACGTCTACATAGAATATCTCCAAACATTCATGGAGTATGATAAATCAACGTTGAAATATGAAATATAACACAAATTCCATTACAAACGCTAGCAAACGGAGGGAAGCCCACAAAGAATGCACATATGATGAGGGATAAATTACGCATTTTTTTAAATGGTATTGGATTTTTAAGATAAGAACTTGTGAGCTTCAAAATTTTGAAATATTAAATGATCAATCTTAAGTAAATCGAAATAAGAATAAAATATGTACTAGATATCAAAATTAAATTCACATCAACAAATATGTAAAATTTTTTTTAACTTTTTTACTTAAATATTTTTAAAAATTAATAATTTTCGTGTTAAATTTTAATTAATAACAAAAATTAAATTAATAATTAATATTTTTTTTTTACTAATACACACATTCCTTCATACATACATACAGATTAGTTTAAATACAAACATGATACACAGATGGTAAATAATAAAAATACAACCTGATTTGAAAAAATTTCCAACATTTTTTTTCATTTTTAGTTGTTAGTTGTTAATTTAATTTAATTTAATTTTACTTTTCTTGTTAATTTAAAATTTTAATTATAATTTTAGTATAAAAGTATAGATATTTAACAATAGAATATATAAGAGGGAGAGGGTTAAATGTTAGAGTTAAAAATTTCATTCGGGAAATGCATGCAATAATAAAAAAGTATATGGGTGAGGGTATAAATAATGGATATATTGAGTGTTTCATTATATTTGGGGGGAGGGGGGTTAATACGAGTTTGTAAAGTGTGTGTAATATGTTAATATTTCTTTTTTAAAAAGTATAATTTTGATTGATTGTCCGAAAGGTAATTATTTAATAATTTATTTATTGTTATGGGTTATCATCATCATCATCATCATCATTATCATCTACAATGCTGAGATGGTAGAGAGCGAGTTAGTTATATAGTGTGGGGAGGATATACACAGGGGAAAAATTAAAGGATTTTATAAAAAAATTTAATATAATTTTGTTACACCTATTTATGTAAATACGAGTATGTATGCACTCTGCTTTTGTTTCAATATATGTATTAAAATTTGTTTTATTTTTTTTTCCAAATATATAAAATGTATATACACAAGGCTTTCCAAAAACCATAGAATCATAACATAAATATAACAAACAATATCAAAAATGTTTTGGCACAATTATAAGAGAAGGAAAACCAACATTTTGGAGTGACTGAAATATGAAACATCTGAAAACTTTTCAACTATAAACGAATTGTAACAACAAACAGTATTAACCCATTTAATAACAATTTTATATTGTACCCAGTAGGAAAATTTAAGAGATTCAAGAACTCAAATCTATAAAACATACAAACTTTTTTGAGTATAAATCCCAAACTAACGTTTCTTATATAACTTTTCTCGCTCTATCAAATGTAACCAGAGCATAATTTGAAACTAACCAAACTGCGCTTACTAACATATTACTTAAGCGCTCCTTTATATCTTACGTAACCAACTAATCTCTACTAAAAAGCTTAATAACTTCGTTAGTTTGTAACGAATTTCTAAGCCTTAAGTCTTATTTTATTCATCACTTAATACAATTCCTTAACTAATTCGCAAATCGCACGGTTCCTATGTAATATGGTGCATAAGAACGCATCTAAACTTGAAAAATGTGGAGAAAATAAGAAGAAAAATGTGCTTGCTTGAGAAGTACACTCAGATCCTCTAAGGCTATTGAAACTTAATACTATATATCATTAAAAAGGTCTATTTCTCTTCTTTCTAAAACCGGAAAAAATACCTGAAATCGGGTAATATTTAGCTAAGTTATTAGCTTATAAGTACATGAAGGTCCAAAAATCTCGAATTACGGGTAAAAGTAACTCGAGATTTTGGAGGCGTTTTGAAAATTCCAAAAACAGATTTTTATTCTACTCGATAGCGCATATCAGAAAAAAGCATCACTTGCCAGATATATATATATATATTTTTTTTGCCGCACCGTGTAATCATAGAATAATACAAGTTTTCATATTTAATACGAAGAAAGAGTTCTCCAAAATATTTCAAAACAAAGTTCTAAACGTTATGTATGCTACTGCAAAAGGTCAATTGGGCATCAACTAGGAAAACAATCAGAGAAATGCGCGAAAGTTTCATAAAATCAATTTAGTTTTACGGATCGGTGGTCGCTTCTTGAGAGCAGAATCCATCTGATTAAGTTTTAAAATATTGAGCTTCATGAAGTCTTTGTCACTAATTGGAACTGGTTACAGCCGGACATTCAGGCAAGTAGATATGATTTTGACTGACATGATATGATTTTGAATGTGATCAGTTGCTATTTTAAGAACGACTATACGATATATGATAGCTTACGATGTAAAAAAGATTTGATGTTTCTTGGGGAGAATGTTAATATACATATCATACGTGTATGTACACTGATGGCTTAAAGAGGCAATGGAAGAGTTGTCTCAGAGCGGCTGAGAATCACAATGTTAAGAATGTCTGCAGATTACTGCAGTGTTTGACAAACCGAAATTATGAACATAATTATTGACGCGCAAAACATTCAGTCTCACAAAATATTAATATACTTGGATATAACACAGCGAAAGTTGTTCATGAATGCTAGAGGTGAGGTTAACAGACATCGGATCATAAAGATATCACTTTAGATCGTGGAACTCTTTTTGCGATGTATACACAACCGGTGTCACAGGAACTGTATCTTATGGCAAACGAAAGGTTGTCACGTAGGTTTATCTATTACAAAACCAAAAAAAATGTGTCTGAAGATTCTACATAACGATTTATTTGGCTCTGGCAATAGCGAATAGGGGTTTTCTGAATGCTTAGTATTTCTTTCAACAAAAAGTCAAGAATATATACTTAAGTGAACTAATAGCGCCGATCATAACAAAGAGTTTTTTAACTCCGTAATTCATCTTTATTTTCGTTCGTGTTTCTTCTCCGTTAGTTTTACTTCATGTATAACAGACCTTTGAAAAAAACAAAAATGGTTTATTTCAACCCACATATAACACATAAAAGCAGTATTGGAGAATATTTGGAGGTAAAATTTGTACCAACCTGCTCAAGCATGACATTCGACTATTAGAAGCCAAACGAAAAAGAACTAATAGAGTTAGAGTCGCTCAGTTTGTGCCAGAAAATCTTTCGATCTTGAAGGTACAGCAAACTTTTAGCAATATCTAAATCGAATAAATTTAACGACATTATTCGGTAATACTATTTTTAAATATTAAAAATTAATGAATAATACAGTTAAAAGCTCTTTCTCTTTTTAAATCAGCATACACCCCCTACGCATGTTCACTCGTCGCTGTTTTGTTGACGGTTAAAAGCAAGAACAGAGAAATACGTGTGAATTGAGCATCAACAAAAGTTGTTTGCATGACACTGGTTTTATATCATTTATAAATATTTGACGAGATGTTAGCGAAAATGGATTCTTTTCATTGAGTCATCCAAATTTCGATACTTCTTCACTAAAAGTTCACTATTGCAAAAATTAATACTATTATTTTTTCTTCGCTGATATCGGACAGCTGCTCTTTAATCTATTGAACTTAAAAAACGATCGATTTACTTTGATTGATATGCTCAGTGATTCTATAGCCATTACGCATGTACATATTTGTCACAGCGGGTCACGGTTTCAGACTAATTTGAGCAATAATTTTTACTCAAAACAAAGGCGGTCAAGTAGTGATTGTAACTGCTGCTTGATTTCGTGATATAATAATAAAGGCTTTTCGGAGGAAATTCGATAAGACTATATCACATGATATGCAGGTTATGAAGAAATTAAATTATTGCATGGGACATTTCTAAAATGGATAGTCAGATAGGTGTCCAGCTCATTTGGGTCCATGTGCTTCTCCTACTCTGAAGCATAATGTGATTTTGCCGAGAAGCTCACTGCCACCCGTGCTTTACAATAGGTAATTGAATTCTATACACCAACGAAACTCACCAAAAAAAAAACACATGTGTTAACAAATTCGTGGAAGTCCGTTTTTAGATTGATAATACCATACATTACTCTATTCTATATACTTTAGGACTCGGTAAGAAACCCTTGGGGTAAAATGCCTCATATAGTTGAGATAAATTGATTTTATTTATTTATTTATTTCTTTTTTTGCGGAAAACGTTCCTTTCGTTATTAATATACCTTAATCCTTGTTTTTAATTTTTTTTATAAAAAACAAAATAACCAAGTTCTTAATTTATAAATTTTCTACTGGGTACAATCAACCCTTAAATCTAAAAAAAAAAAACAGGGGAAGAACAACCAAAAATCACTTCCATACACAAATACTTCCTATTTCTTTGTTTCAATGCTAACATTTTTTAATTGAATATTTTAATGATTTTCTTTGTGGATGAATTATGGATGATCGATGGATTCATTTAACAACAACAACAAAATATTTTTTTTTTAATATTTTTTATCATTTTCGTAGTTTTTAATTGCTGTAGTAGATTATAAATAGTTGCAGTCTATAGTAATATAATTTCAACTATTTTGTTTTGTTTTTGTTTTTGTTTTTTTTTTTAATAATGATTTACTTGATAATTATTGTTTTTCGTTTGAAGGATTCAAGGAGATTAATTTGATTTGTAGCAACAACAAAATCTTTTATTAAAACTTTTTGTTGTCACTGTTTCACACTGATATGGAATAATCGGATTTCTCTGTTAAGAGTTTTTGACCGGGGGCAGGGGAATGTTGTCGTCCTTGTTGTTGTTTTTGTGTTGCTGTTGTTGTGGTTGAGGCCGTTACGGTTATTGAGGATGTTGACGGTGAGGACTGTTGTTGTTGACTTTTATGGGCAACTTGCTGTTGTTGCTGTTGCGTATGTTGTTGTTGTTGTTGCTGCTGTGATTGTTGCTGTTGCAATTGTTGCAACTGTGGCTGTGATGTAGGACGATTCTCCTGTGGTGGTCTCTGTTGTTGTTGCTGTTGTTGTCGTAACAAATGTGAAGTAGTCGAGGCTGGACGCGACCAAAGTGTTGATCTCAAGCCCAATTTCAGTTTTTTCAATGTCTCTACATCACACTCAACTTGTGCAACTTCTGCACTGCGCTCGGCAGGTATGGCCACATCAACAGGTATTTGATGGAATCCACTATTGGATATTACATTGCATTCAGCTTGTAGCTGCAATGGATGCAGGGTGCGTATAACACCTCCAGGCCTAATTATACAAGATTGTTCAAGTATTTTCTAATACATTTTAATGATTATTTAATTCTATTTTTTGTTTTAAAGTTTTCTTGTTTTTCTGTTAAATTAGAGCAGAAAACTACATAATATACAACAATATGAGAATAAACAAAATACCGTTTGTAAACGTTTCTAATGATATATGTTTTCTTTTTTTTTATAAAAATCTATTCACAATGAAAGTATTTGTGTTGCTGCTGTTATAGTCGAAAGCTTTTGGCTGAATAACGAAAAGAAAACGAAGCTTCAAAGCATTTGATGAGACCAAAAATATTAAACGAAAATCAGATGAAACATTTAAAGCAATGATTAGAACAAAATCTCAAGATGAAAGCAATTAATTGTTGGCCAAAAAGAATTTTTAAATGTTAACTTTTAAAAGATTAATATGGAAATAAGATTCAGAACCAACCGTTGATAGAAATTTTGTCAAATCAAATATAAATCGTTTAACGATAAACCAGAAGAAGTAAAATAGCTATGTGTGTGCCAGTGTTTATCTGAAGACAAATTTACCTTGTAGGGTATCCACTTCAGTTGGCTATCTTTTTTTTGTCGATATTCATCTAATCCAAGGTCTTTTCAAAAAAAAGTTCATGCAGCTTCTTAAGAACTAACGTAGCTCTCCACAAACTTTTATAAATAAAATTAGTTTGAATGAGCGTAGAAGATCAATTAACTCTTAGATGCTTTTTAAAACAGCAATGTAATCATGCCATTCGTTAAAGTCTATGTACATAAGTATATAAATAAAAAATACATAAGTATATGAATAAAGACACTATATCCCTTAAAAAAAAGATGTTTGGTGGAAAACAACGGATATCACCTCTCGTTTATGAACAAGTTACAAAAGTTTGAATGTCTTTCTGCTATTGTTTCCGTGGTTTTACTCCTCAAGCCACCTTGAAAACAATAATAGACGTTCCTTTCCTATATATCTATATGATATACTTTTCCTATATATCTAAACCTGTTCTAGGTCCGACTAAGATATCTTTACACGGAATGTGTGCAGTCCAATCTCGAGGCAAGGAACCTGCACTAAATTCTGAATTTTAACAGAACTTTTAGAATTCAGCCATTAACCTTTTCCGTCAACATAACGCGATACTCATTTTCACTAGCGGTTTAAAGACGACAGCTGGCATGACAATCTCTTTCAGACTGAATGAAAACCTTACCGTTGTCCAGACTAAGGTCTATACCATCAAAAATCGCAAAAGTGATTAATATTTACGTGGATAGTTAGTTAAAGCTCTTAATTCCAACGTTATAAGATCGAAATGCCTCCTCAATTATAATCAATGACTGGACCAAATTTAAAAGTGTGTGCGTCTGAAACTGATATGTGTTGCAGACTTAATGCATTTAAACTATCGAAAAGTCGCACTTTTTCTATTTAGAGCTTTTTGAAAAAACGTGTTAACACTTTTCTAATTACAGTGTTTTAAAATAAATAGAATGTCACTAATTGCAATTAAGTCATCAATTCGTATAATTTATAGCTTTAAAGCATTAAACGCATAGCCGACAGCAAGCAGCAGGCACTCAAATGTCAAAATTATAACACATTATAATCATTGACTGGACCAAATTTAAAAGTGTGTGCGTTTGAAACTGATATGTGTTGCAGATCATGGGAGCATTTGAATAAACGGCAAGTTTGGTTACCCACTGGGCTGCCCAAAAATAAGTATAAATTATGTATTCGGTAATTTTCGAATCCCATCTCGAAAAGACCTAACAAATTTTCCAAAGATGTTATATCCGTCGAAACAGCCAAAAGTCAGAAGGAGCTTTGTTTGTAAAATTTGTTGGCAAATTTTGCGACGTGGGATTAAGCGTTGCAAAGGAATAACATTATCTTATTTGTCTTAATATTCTGGCTGATTTTCTCGTAATGCACGGTTCATATGAAGTAATGGCAGTCTGAACCGATCACCGAGTTTTAGGAGCTTATAGTACACACTGTCGTATTGACCACGCCAAGTAATTGTAAGAACAAACGAAAAATATTGTCGGCCTTTGAAGTAGTTATAAAACCCAATAAAACCCATCAAAAAAACCTTTAAAACCCGGTGGGCTGGGTTTTTGTCAACCCTTATATACGGGAAAAGTGACGATTGAAAAGGGAATATAAATTCACATTTTCTTGATTACGACATTAAATTTGTTTGATTACAGTGCAGTGAAGTATACTTAACTATGGCTTACTCTGGTGAAATAAAAACCCTCTTGGCTACAGGTAGGTTTCCGGTATAATACTTCCTTTGTGATTGCAAAGTATAAGACCTACAATAAGAAGTAGGTTATTTCCTTTATTTGCGTTATCGCGGAGATGTGCTACTGACGAATCTAATCAGATTTGTTAAAAGTATCTTCTTTTGGTTCTTACGGAGATGACGGAGAATTAGACGGAGCGAAGAATGAAAATTTCCTTAAATATATCACAGTGGATCATAGGTACCCTGTAGCGCTGGATAGGACATTTTTTTGATGTACACATTAGAGTTAAAAACAGGGATCGACGAACAAATAAAAGTTTAGATAAAACTGTTAAAAAGTGCAGGGTTACCAATTTAGTACAGTTCGTGATAGATTTAATGCATTTCAATTATCGAAAAGTCGCATTTTTTCTCTTTAGAGCTTTTTGAAAAAACGCGTTAGGTTCACACTTTTCTAATTACAGTGTTTTAAAACAAATAGAGTATCACTAATTGCAATTAAGTCATCAATTCGTATAATTTATAGCTCTAAAGCATTAAACGCATAGCCGACAGCAAGCAACAGACACCAAAATGTCAAAATTAAAATACATACGTTTATATAAAAACAATTATTTTAAAGGTAGTAGAGCAAAAGCCTAGACAACAACCTTTGCCGCTGCTGCTAAATGTAAAATAATTTCTATTTTTTTGGGCAGCAAAACACAAATTAGTGTTACCAATACAATATAAAATTTTAAATAAAGAAAAAAATATTTCTACTATTTTTACGTTTTTTTTTTATTATTTATCAGAAACATGAGTATGAAATTAAAATCTTACATCAAACAATATTTATGTTAATAATTAAAAAGTTTTAATTTTTATATTATTATTCTCATTAGATTTTATATTATTGAGTGGATTTGAAAAGGTCGAGTGTCACCACTGAAAAATATATTTCTATAACAAATAAAACAGATGGTAATGAAACTTTATTTTACTGCTGCAGCTGCTTTCAAAATATTTATGTAGTCGATAGCATAGCAGCAAGTTACCAATAACAACTTGCTGCTTGCTGTCGTCTATGTATTTAAAGCATTAAATATAATATTATTACTGTGCATAGCATATCGGGTTCTCTCTCCATTTAGTGGTTTCAAAAGCGCCAGTCTAAAACAGGTGTCAGTTGTTAAATATCAGTCATCTAACTTGTAATTCTTTTAGTAAAACGAAGCTGATTTCTAACTCGTTGATTACGTTAGCAAGCTAAATTGTCGCATATAGGGCTCGAAAAACCCAGAAGTGATTATGGAAAAGCGATTACATCCGGAAAAAGGGACTTTTTGGTCCGCATTATTTTCCGGAGATGTCATTGGGCCGCAGAAATTTTTAAAAAATCTTTGTATAATTGAAAATTTGAGTAATAAGATTATTTGTGTACAGTTTTACATTTACTCTACTCTTCAATATCTTTAACGCTTTTTTATAGCGCGTTTTGATTACAAATTTTTACATATATTAGTATTTAGCGCTTTTTAGCGACCATCGAATAGTGGAATAGCGTTTTGATTATAAAAAGTTGGCAACACTGAAAAAAAACTTTATTTTCTTGCCATAAAATAAAAGCCATTCCCTCTAATAAAAACACAGGTTAAGTTTTATATTATAGTGGGCATATAAAATTTTTTTTTAACGGTTTTATTCGAACTTTTTATATTCTGTTGAAAACAAACTTTTTTAATAATCTTTTTTGAAAAAACTCACAAAATAACCGTGAAGATTATCTTATTTAATAGCACAAATATGACAATCGCTAAGGTTCCTGGTTAAAAATTCGATTTTTAAGACTCAGAGAAAATGCTAGCAAGACACTTAATGTAGAGATATAGGTAGAAGTAGGGAGATCGATTATTTGACCTTTTTCAAAAACCGGTTTTTGAATAAACCCAGCCCACTTGGTTTTATTGATTTTTTTTTTTTTTTTTTTGGGGTTAAATTTCGTTTGATAACCGCTTTCAAATTTCGTTCAGTTCGATATTTTTTGTTAGTTAGTACAATTACATTGTTTTAGTATTTGTAATGAAGACTCGGAATATACTGCATTTCCTATGTTTGAACCGTGCACTGTGGGAAAAACAGTTGGAGTGTAAAGACAGACAGGATTAAGTTATTCTTTTGTATGACACATGGCAAATGTTGTCAAACAATTGTTAGAAACGATCAAATTCCGCTCCTGACGTATTATCCGAACATTGTTTCTTCTGATTATTGCCTATTTCGACGAATACAATATTTTTTGACACATCATCGAATCACTTCTTTTGAAGAAAGTTGGATTACCTCAAATGCCGAGAAGTTTTTCTAAGTTGTAGTTCGGAAATTGGCTTCGAGTTGTGGAAAAGAGTTTAATAAATTTTCATTTTGATAAATACTCCCTATACGTAAACTATACTTATTTATGTCGTAAATATACTAAGAAATCTTTATGTAGAACCCCCAGTCTGTCTGCTCTCGACGACGTACAAGCCCCATATTTGGTAAAAAAAATTTGTACCGTTTCTCAGTTGTAGCTCATTTTTCACTTAAGCTTTTAGGGAAAATCGCAATGTGACCCTATTATTTTTCCAATGACCGGTTACAATTTAGTTAAACAAACAAAATTAAGCTTGTCATTGTTTTACTCTGCTCTTTACTCATTTATACATCCCCGAATATAAATTTAAGGCGTTAAGACAAAGAAATAAAATATTGTATGAAATCCATGTTAGAAAGAGGGATCCATCAGATTTAACTTTGGATTATCAAACATACTGTCCCAATAGTTTTGAATTTTTAAATAATTGCTCTGCTATTCTATACATAATCGTATGTTAATAATTACCTTTGCAAATCTGTACATTATTTACACCATTTCCAATATTATTTGTTTTAACACAATGTATTACTTTTTTCTGAATCTTATTTACAAATTAATCTGAATAAACTTTTGTTTTTCTTTTTAGAAAATTAAAAAATAAAAAATGAAATAAATAAATTGCAGACAATATTTTACACACCACTTATGCTACTTAAAGTGGTGGTCTCGCTCCCCTAATCCTATGATTCATAATCGAATTTTTGATCAATGGGGTTCGTGTAGGTACATGAAATCTCGCCGATATTATAGCCAAAACTGTTGACTATACCATCACTATCGACTAGACTTCCATCCACACTGCCCCCAAGGGCCGTATCCTATTTGGGCAGTGTTGGTGCCGTAAAGAACTTTGACGATAGAGGTGCAGTGGATGGATTTAAAAGAGTACCACCCGAAAGCCCTTCATCGGCTTTATGGGCGATGGGACGAAACTGTGATGATGGTTGCATGCATGCCAGGGATGGGGCTACAGATGCAAGGGAATTAGTACAACTACTATTATTATCTAACAGTTCGGATGAGTGATGGTGGTGGTGGTCATTTAAACTGTTACTGTGCTGTATTTGGGAATGATGTGTGGTTGGTGCAATTTTGGGTGTTACAAGTAGGGGTTGCTGTGATAATTTACTACTATTGCTACTGGTAAAACTACTGGATGTATTAATGTTCGATTGTTGTTGTTGTTGTTGTAATTGGTTATTTTTTTGATGTTGCAAGTGTTGCTGTTGCTGTTGTGTAATGGATGGTGACTTAACCAATGTGGGTATATGACATTGTATGGAATCTTGTGATTTAAATGTACTCGATATGGATTTTAGATTACCGACACCACTACGTGGTGATAGAATCTTATTCGAATTGGAATTATTGCTTGACGAGTTTTTACTATTGTTATGATGTCGCGGTGTTGTGTTGGTGGAAAACTGATATAATTGATGATGATACCTTGAACGACCGCGACGTGGCAATGATTTTTGTTCGGACATTGGTGATAAATCAGAGGATGTGCTTGATTGTGCTCCATGGTAGATGATACCTGCGGGTATGGGGAAAAAAACAAGAGAAAAAAATAAATAATAAATAAGAGAGAGATAAACATCTAATTTGTTTAATTTTTTTTTTAAGTATTTTTTGGATATAATTTTTGGTTGAATTTTCGGTAGGATCACAACTACAAACGAATACATGTTAAAAGGTTATGATTTTGACAGGATCTAATTAAAAGCATCACAATATACTTAAATTTTGTTAACTTTTCCTACTTAAATTATAATTAATTTATATTTTATTTCAAAATAAAAATTATAAAATTTGTGTTTTTGTGTTTCTTATTTCTCATTTAAGTCTTTTTAAGTAATTTTTGTTTTCACAAATTTTTTATTACAATCAATATTCAATACTACAGATAGGTTATCGAAATATTGTGATTTTGAAAATGTGGTGTTAGTCTTGAGTCTGTGAAGAATATTTAGAAATTTTTTTTACAAAAAAAAAAAAATAATAAATAATTAAAACATAAAAAAGTTTTATTCACGCCAAGAAATATACGAGTACGTATGTAAAAGTATTTGGTTAAGAGTATACTTTTTTTGTTAAATTTGTAAAATCTTGTAGAAGCTGCCTCATTTACTATAGGTTTTCTTCAACGGAATGAGATATGTCTGGTTAAGTGTCTTTTGAATTGTATTTGTGAAGTTAAAACTGTCTATTAACCAATTTGTCATAGTAGTGAGGGCAGCCTACTTTGTGCAGTAATAACTTCGTCAATATATTGGGGCTGTTTGTTCTATCTTTGTCTGGATTACAGAAACCCATTTGTACTTCATTCTGATTCGTTCGCAGTTTTGGATCAAATTTGTAATTTAGCTTCTGTGTCTTTATCATTTGGATGTCAAATGACCCCTAGTTCTTACAGACAACTTTCAGACAGGAAACTATTCAGATCTGGTAAGCAGGATGGTACACTGATTAAAAAACTGACAGCGAAGCTTATTCCCGAGATTGGTTGATGAAATTAGGAAAAACGGGGAGGTAAATAGTTACCTGATGTAGATGATTTCAAGTCATGTATACTTTAGCAAGTATCTGCATGATATGGGAAAGTGTAACACACCATTTTGCATATTGCACACTAGAACGCACCCATCGGTCTAAGTACCATGCAGAGTTAGAGAGAGATTACAATTGGACCACTGCAGATTTGTAATCTTATGGATACTATGGTCATGGACTGAAAAAACAGGCGCAGTGTGTCAGTATATCACAAAAAGTCCTGAGAAAAAAAAATAACTGGAATTAGTAGACCTCACGCATAGACAAATTCATCTTCATATTGATAATACCGTAACATCTGGATTGTGACACCAATATTATGACAATCAGTGGCATCAACTTTTTCTATTTATATTATATTAAAGTGACATCAATTCATTACCATTGATGACTTAATGCCAGTTTTATATTGTCTCCGATAGTCAGTTCCGCGATGCTGAAGTGTCATTACCATTGATGACTTAATGCCAGTTTTTTATCCTGGTGACGATTTGGCCACTGATGTTACACACACTCATGACAAGTATCATAGGTTCAAAAATGAAAACACTTCTCATAGTTCTGCTGGCAAAATACATCAGCTTTATGATCTCTGATGTCAGTATGTCATTGTATTAATGACAGTTTTTCATTACATTGAGCCTGATGGGTTTTTAATGCGATGTTAGTGAATTATCGTACTGATAACGTTCTCTTATTATATTGACTCACTTCTGTGAAGCCGAGCTTTCATGCCATTAATGACATAATTTGAATTTTTGACCCTGATGACAATTTGGCCAAATGATGTTAGGGCTACATTCCACTGGTAAAAGGAGGAGTATGTTCAAAAACGAAGATATTTATCATAGTACTGACGGCAAAGTACGTCAATGTTATAATCTCTGATGTTTGTGTGTCATTGTATTGATGACAGTTTGTCATTACGTTGAGCCCAATTGGTCCTTTCTCCGATATTACTTAGTCATCGCACTGATGACATCCTCTTATTATATTGACTGTGATGCTGAGGTGTCATACCATTGATGACATTATTTTATTTTTTGACTCTGATGAAAATTTGGTCAAGTTATGTTAAGGCTGACATAACAATGATGAAAAGAGTCATAGGTTCAAAAACGAAGATTCTTATAGTAGTACTGAGAACGTCGTGATCTTTGATGGTAGTGTGTCATTGCATTGATGACAGTTTGCCATTACATTCAGCTGGATAAGTCCTTTCTTCAACGTTATTGAGTCATTGCACTGATGACATTCTCTTATCATATTGCCTCCGATTGGTCACTGCTATGACGCCGAAATGTCATACCATTAATATATTGATTTCAATTTTTGACCATGATGACAACTTGGTCAAATGATGTGAAGCTTGACATAATAATTATGAACAGTGTTATAGGGTCAAAAACGAAAACACTTATCGTTACTGATGTCAGAGTACATTAGCATTATGATCTTTGATGTTAGTGTGTCATTGAATTGATGACAGTTTGTTATTACATTTAGCGTGATAAATTGTTTCTCCGCTGTTACTGACTCATCACACTGATGGTATTCTCTTCATATTCTCTTCAGACAAATTTGACGAAAATCCGCTGTGATTCATCAAAGCCAGCATCTTTAAAGGAATGAAAGCATACAGTGTTATCTGGACTCTTGCAGGGTGGCTAAGTAAATGTGGCCCTCTTTTAATAGCAAACACATTATGCAACTTTTGATAGTGGAAAAAGGGAAATGGTTTTCTTTCTCCTCTGAAAATGCTTGTCACCAATAAAACACATTTCTTGTCAGCTCTATAATGTCCAAACTGACAGGCAGGATCTTATATCAGATTGGTATACATTGTGCTATATCGAATGAGTAGTATGGTCTTGTCAAAATTGAAGACTTTTCGACTCTACTTGACTATTTACGCGTAGCGAACTATCACCAAACTTATGTATGGCGAAAGACAGAACTACCGTAGTTGGACACATTTTTTGGAAAAGGGGGTAAGAGTAGGTCTTCCACGAAGTACTCGGAAATCACTACTCGTCCTCCTTTTTTTCCTGTGGAGAAAATTTACACCTCTATCTCTACACCATAGAGTGAGTGTCTCTGTCCATATATTCACATATTTTGTTAAGACAATCAAAATATTTTTTTTTAGAAGTTAAGAAAATCCCATTGCATACATATTTTCTAACCAAATACTTTTATACGCAAACAAAAAAAACTTAAAAATAACTTACTGTGCTTCATCTTGCCCTCATGCTGATTGGAAGACTCAGTGCGACTTGAAGTCAATTGATCCTGATCCGACTCAGATTCTTCACTTTCTGGCTCTGTTTTACGTGAATGTCGGCGACGATTTTTTGAGGACTACATTTTATATAAAAATATGGGGAAAAAAATTATAAAAAATTAGAAATTCAATTGCTGTTCAGTAGAGCAAAATATGGACAAATAAAAAGAAATTATGAGGACTTATGGGATAAATGCTACAAAAGCGTTAAAGCAGTCTAATCTACAGTGATATGATCTTTGAGGTGGCATTATGAATTACATTTTAAAAAGAAAAGAAATAAAAAATATAAAAGGAAATAAAATATTTAAAATCTTTTAAAGAATATTCAATACAAAGAGGAAAGTTTAAAGAGTTTATAATATCAAGCGTTCATTTAGCTTAGTTTTCTGTAAAATATATTAACAAAAAAATATTAATAAACAAAATATACCAAATAAAAATATAGAAAATAAAATATTTAAAATTACAATACTAAGCACATAAATCCTACAGTTTATCGTTTTATACAAAAAATGAAAAAAAAAACAAAAAATTAAAATAAAAGAATTTTTATAAAAGTGGTTGGTTGATAAGCATATTTTTAAAGGTCTTTCTGTTAATCAAGTACAGCAGTTATGGTGGCCACTAATGAATTGCTGATGATAATTGCTGCTGCTGACAGTGATGCGGTGGCTAAGAAATTGGCACAACACACAGTTTTTGCATTTTTTCATAAATTTTTAATTAATTGTTTAAAAAAACGTACAACAATAAATGATCATAAATCATAACAAAAGAAAAAAAAATTCAAGAAAATAACTGAAAAGAACTATAAAAACAAAAATGAAAAGAATAAAAAGAAAGAAAGAAAGAAAGAAATTATGTATTAAATAAACGCACGATATTATGAAACGGTGAGGTTTGATAATGATTATGAATAGTCTTGGTTGGACGTTGATTTTGATTGTGGTGGTAATGATGATGGGTAGATTTTAATACCGCAGCAGGTGGTGTCGATGAGCAACCCTCTGTTAAAGCACGTTCATGATACATAAACGAATGCAGCAGCGTATTGGCTGGGCCAGCATGATGCGGCTGAGACATATTTCCACTTTCCGATAGTTGAAAGGTAGCATATGGTGAAATATCCTCGGACGTTTCTATATGTATTAAAAACAAAAAAGCCAAGCAATAAAAGAAATTTATGAAAAATTCATTAATTAAAAAAGTAATGAAATGAAATGAATTGAAATGAAATATGATTTCAATAGTGTACGTGTGTTAACTGTAGAAATGCAAAAAGTCATATATGATAAAAAATATACTTCAGCTTCAGGTGTAATTTTATAAAAGAAATCAAGTGTAAGTATATAATGGCAAATGTGAAATAAATCAATAGTTAAAAAAAAAACAACAACAAAAAAATATATTTAAGGAATAATGTAGTGATTAAAGCAAACGAAACACTTAATCACGTTTCTTATTTTGAAATTTCTAGAAACATATTGCCTGAAATCTAAACACCCTTTAAATATTAAGAGGTCTTAGAACTGTATTTCACAGCACATGCCGCCGTATAAGGGTTATAGGCGAATGTTGATTTCTGGGTATTCAATTGTTTCCGGCTTATCGTCGTAGGCAAGTGAGTATACGTAACTTCACAGAAAATAATTCAACCAGATTAAACCATCTTATAGTCAATTAATTGGACCATGACGTGAAATTACTGTAACATCGAAAGTTTCTCTGAGTAAATCAATTGTAGCGTGCGCTGTGCAGCATGTGGCTCCGTGTTGTTAGCACCACATGTTAGAAAGATTGATATCCCAATACAGTTCACCAATGACAGTAAAATTCTGACCATCATAGTTTTTGAAGACATATGGACCAGTTACTCCGCCAGGCCATAAACTATACTAAACAATAATTTTGTGTGAATGTAATGATGTTTTAAAAGCAATATATAATCAAGTCGCGGAGGAAACACTTGGTGTAGTGCTACCACATAGAAGAGTTTGGATATCAGATTACACTTGGAACCTGGTTTCTCAAAGAAGGGAACTAAAACTACAGCTGAATAGCAACAATACCTTGAATAGCAATATACCATCAGCTGGCAAAACAAGTAAAGAAAGCTGCAAGAAGAGACGGATGAAAGTTCCTGGAACGACTGGCAACAGCGGCAGAATAAGCAGCTGACCAGAATAATATGAGAAAACTACACCAGACGATTAAATATCTCACTAATCAAAAGTGTAATAGGAACCAAGCCGTTGCTGATAAAAATGCTATACTAATAACGAACAATGATGCGCAAATACAGAGATGGAGAGAACATTTCAATGAAATAAGTAACGTCACGAACTCTACTGAGGACAACGAAACAGTTGAGAACATAGATGAGGAAAACAGTTTAAGACTATCATGCAACACTTCCAATCTGAATCAGATAAAAGAGGCGATTGGTAAATTGAAAAATAATAAGGCGGCAGGCGAAGATGGGTTACTAGCGGAAATTCCACAGGTTGACATCCAAACCACAGCTGAACTTCTACTACCTCACATCACATCAGTATGGGAGGAAGAGAGGCTTCCTCCTAAGTGGAAGAAGGGCATCATTGTAAAGTTACCAAAAAGTGGCGACTTAAAAGACTGTAATAATTGGAGAGGAATTACTCTACTTAACACCATATATAACATACTTGCAGTCATAATACAGGGGAGGCTTCAGAGCAGAATAGACAACATACTGCGAGACGAACAAGTTGGCTTCAGACCGAATAGAAGCTGCGTAGGCCAACACTTTACCAATAATCATTGAACAGTCCGTAGAATGACGTACCCACCTGTATCCACTATTCGTCGATTTCAAGAAAGCCTTTGATACCATCAGGCGAACTGCTTTATGGAAAGCACGAACAAACAAATGATTACCTCAGAAGATAATTCGAATAATTAGAGCGATGTGTGAGCATGCAGAACTTTCAGTTCTTCACAACGGAAACATCAGCCAACCATTCCACACCAATGCTGGAGTTAAACAAGGATGCCCACTATCACCTCAGCTATTCACCATCGTGCTAGATGACATAATGAGCAAAGTCTGTTCGCAAAGAAGAGGGATCACATGGAGTCCCTAACGCCAACTCGAAGACTTGGACTATGCGGATGACATTTGTCTATTCTCGCATAAGATTTCCAATATGCAGTCGAAACTGGAGGACCTGAAAAGATTGGCTCGTAGCGTTGGTCTTGAGATAAACATCGAGAAAACCAAGGCCATGAGAATAAACAATACGAGCACGGAAAACATCATGCTACATGGTCAGCCAGTTGAGCATGTAGATAGCTTCTGCTATCTAGGAATTGCAATTACTACAAACGGTGGCGCAGAAACAGACGTAGATAACAGGCTCAATAAAGCGAAAGCGGCATTTGGACAACTGCAGTCAGTATGGAGAAACTCACATATATCCAGACAAGGCAAGCTTAGAATATTCAACTCAAGTGTTAAATCGGTACTGCTGTATGGCAGTGAAACCTGGCTTGTATCGAATAGCATCACACAGAAACTCTAGGTATTGATTAACAAGTGCCTCAGAATCATATAAGGAATATTCTGGCCTAACACCATAAGTAACACAGAACTGTGGAGCATGACTAATGAGGAACTCAGAAACAGATAAGGAAAAGAAAGTAGGGATGGATCGGTCACACCATCCGTAAAAGTCCAGAAAGTATCGCTAGAATGTCACCCGAGTGGAATCCTCAAATCGTGGTCGACCAAAAACACCTGAAGGCGCACAACTATCCAAGAACTGAGACAGAACAACCTAGCATGGGAAGAGGCAAAGTCAACAGCTGTAAACCGTGTTAGATGGAGATGCTTTGTGGAAGCCATATGCTCCCAAAAGGAGTAACGGGAAAAAAATGGTGTTTTGACAAAAGTGTGTGGAATATTTTCACTCTAAATGTGACAGTTGTGCTGATTTAGGTACCCATTAAACCAAAAGGCTTCATCGGAGAACAAAACTTAGAATGAAAATTCAATATCATCATCAATTTGTGCTTCATCCCACTCGCCGAATTGGCGGCGTATATTATTATTATTTATTTTATTTTATTTTTTTTTTTTGATATTCTTTAATGCTACCTTTACAGGGGCTACAGCTTTTTTAATGCGCACTGTTCGTCGTAAGACTAAACTTAGTCTGAATAAATTCATTGTTATTCGAATTAACCGCTCTGAATTATGTAAGACATTAAATGGACGAAGTACACGATAAGTTTGATGAACATAATCATTATTTTGATACAAAATGTCAACAACTTGCAAGCATTGCTCTGGTGTAAGACGATTCATAATATAATGTCAAACCAAACTAAACAAAACGCAACTAAATAGTGGGCCATCTATCGGTTAATATTTGAGCCAGCGGTTATTTCGAATCTGGCAATACTTGTGTCAAATCGTTTGTCAGTATTGCCAACTCAAATTATGAACCTTTAAAAAACATCCAATATAAATAAATTTGAATCTATCGATTTAGTAGGAACCAACAGCACTCAAACTATAACAAAATGTAAGATAATGCGAGACATTAGATTTTGCGTCGCTAACAAAAACTTGACTTTTCACAGTTCAGAAATTAATAAATATTTCACAGTAACTTAACCGTACACAAGTGCCAAATTCAACTAAGCTAGGACCAGAAGGTAAATGATCACACATCTCATGCTACATTGGACAATTCGTAGGGGTGTATTTAATGTAAATTAGAGACTAAGATCGTGTGATTTGACTTCGTTAAAAGTTTATTCAGAATTCAAGCCAACATAGCAATAAATTCAGCCTGAATTATTTATCAGAATCATGAAAAATTGATCATTTTCGAAGCACTATCTAGTGAATCTGTGACGGACATTTGCTCGACACTAAATTCCATACATAATGGCCCCCATTTGCCTCTCACACACTTTGTTTTATTTAAATTTAGAGATTGGCAGCTTTGAATTAAAGACTCTTTAGAACTTCAACTATATTATTAAAAATATATTTTAAAAAAATTTCAGCCTTTGTCACTTGACTTGATATCGATCAATATGACGTACGCATTGTATAAATTGATTCATATTTTTCTTTATTCAAAATATAACTATTTATTCAACACTTACCCGGTATTTTATCATTATTCTGTAAAGAAACTTTGTGTATCGTGGCATAATAACGTTCACGTTGTGCAGCTTCTGAATTTTGACGATTTTCCAGTGATTCTTTTTGTATGCGACCTGCTTGTTCTATGAAAAAGATACAAAAAGAAAGAGAAACAAAATTATCGAAAATATATTATTTGCTTTTAAAATATTTACAAAAAGTTGTTGTACAGATATAGTAAAAGAAAGAAAGAAATAAAGGGTCCGCCAAATATTTTTTTTTTGTTTTTTGAAAATGCTTTAAAAAAAAGAACTACTGAATATTTTCTCAAATTTTTTTTTTGAAAGTACAATCCTTTTGGTGAATAATGGAAAATAATTTTATTCAAATGGCTGCCTCGGCTGGCCACGCAGTAGCCTACACGATCGGTCGAAATTTTAAGCACATTATCGATTGCGTGCAGCTGTATTTCACCAATGGCTTCACGAATATTGTCCTTTAAAGCGCCAATTGTTTCTGGCCTGTTGGCGTAACACTTATCTTTGACGGCACCCCACAAATAATAGTACAACGGTGTCAAATCGCAGCTCCGAGGTGGCCAAACGACATCAGCTCTGCGGCTGATAATGCGGTCTACAAAAACAGAGCGCAAAACATCGAGTGTAGCTTCGGCTGTGTTGCACGTAGCGCCGTCCTGTTAAAATCAAATGTTGCTAATATCCTCCTCTTCAATTTTTATGAACAAAAATTCGTTCAATATGGCCCGATAACGATCGCCATTGACTGTAACGTCCACTCCTTGCTCATTTTCGAAGAAAAATGGCCCAATTATGCCTTTGGACCAAAATCCGTACCAAATAGTGACTTGTCTTGGGTGCATCGGCTTTTCAATGTATGCGTGCGGGTTTTCTGTGGCCCAATTGCGACAATATTGCTTGTTTACATACTCGCCAAGATCAAAATGAGCTTTATCTGAAAAGATAATTTTTTTTTGGCAAAATCGGCATCTTTTCTAAGTCGATCACAGGCCCACTTAGCGAGGCGTATACACAACCATATCCGTTCAGCGGAAGGATAAAACTAATTATCTGTCAAATCAGACATGAGCTAAGTGTTACCATTCACGAAATAAGCACTAGTTGAAAAAAAAAACGTTAGATGGCGGACCCTTTATAATAACGTGGCAAAAAATAACGATTTAATGGTTTTCTTTGTTGAATATTCATTTCATTTATTTTTTACTTTTTTTAATTCTGTAGAATTTAAAGAGTAAAGTATTAGTTTATAGCAAATTTCACCATAACTTGCTAAGATTAATTATTAGTATACAATTTCGATATGGTATAGTAGTAAGAGGTTTGAAGAAATTAAGAGCCAATAGATATTTTAATTTGTTGAACAATATATTAAAAAAATTTTAAATTTAGAGTGAAAGTAAAATTCGGAACTTTTTATTGCATTTTTATTTTAAAAGGATACCGAAAGATACCGTATACTGATAGTGTGCTAAAGGACAAATTTATATGTATAAAGAAGATAACTGCACAGTAGAGTGGTTCACCTTCCATACAAAAAAAATTGCGTCAGTAGGATTAAAGATAATGTAAAACAATTCCAAAAATAATTTTGTATATTTTGTCGCCACGCCTGCAACTACAGCCCTTTTATTATTTTGTTCATTTTGTCGCCATTTTTATTACGATCATAACATTTTGTATACCGATGTTCATGGTTCTGTAAGGGCTACATATCTGTCTTTAATAGTTTTTTACTACCACGTCAAATTCTAATCATGACTTTTAAAAACTCGGTTCGTACCCACCCCCTCTCAAGACTCTTTTCCACTAGTGCTGGCCGAAAAAGCGACATAACTTAGTGACAAACAAAAGCGCGGTTACTCTTTATATGATAATAAGATCCCTTAAGAGTGTACAGAGCACACACAGCATGGGTGAAATGCTTGCATCCATGGTAAGGGAACTACATCGACTACAAAACACTACGGTATTAGGCAACATCACCCTTTGTGAAAAACGGATAAAAGACAAGCTAGGAGTTTGTGAAAAGCAAAGAAATTTTACCACTACATCAAATACACAGAGAGTGTTGTTTCAAAGAAATCACAGATGGCAGCACCATAATTCATCGTAGATCATCAGCAGTAAACCGATTACCTGCTTATCTGTAAAAATTGTATTAAAAGTGCCTAAATTTCATATAAGAAACCATATAGGGAACCTAACTAGTCTTTTGGGTATTGCAAAACATACCAATACCGTTTCCGCATTTGAAGAAGGATTCAGGTAAAGCTAACTTGGTCAGAGGAGATACGAGGCGTATTATTTATATTTAGGGAACTGGCAACACTAATGTCAATAGCTAAAATCTGGCAACACCATAATAAAATTTAAATTTTTTAACATAAACGTACTCACAACTTTTTGAAGTACAAGTGCTATTTGTTTTCTTAGCAGTGAATTAAGAAAATCAATGTGGCCAAAAAATGGAAATTTTACAAGAAGGTGTTCGTTGCATTATTGTTCACAATTTTCGACGTGAATTATCTCAACAAGAAAATGTCGAAAGCACCAACACACACCCACAGTATATCGCTGGTATAGTAAATTCCATCGCGGTCGTAGTTCGGTCTGCAACGAGTGCAGTGAAGGTGGTTAAAAATCGGTGATTGTGCCACAAAACATCGATGCAGTGTCTGAACTGATAATGCAAGATCGTTATGTGGCAAATTGTGAGATAAAGGCATCCTTGCACATTAGTTCCACTTCAATACTTTCGATTTTGCATGAACACTTAGTTGTGAAAAAAATTGTTCCCTTTGGATACCCGATAATTTTTCAATTGCTTAAAAAAGGCTCTCGTAGATTGGTGTAAGAAAATGATTGAAAAGTTCGACCGTAGTGCTTTAAAAAACGTGTATAAAATCGTGACAGCTGACAAATCAGGGCCATATGCGTATGAGCCGGAAACAAATCGGCAATCGAGCGTGTAGGTATTCCAAAGCGAGCTAAATCCAACAAAAGTTGTTCGTGTTAAAGCACAGCGAAGGAAATTGTCTCCCATTGCTTCGGCCGAATGGGTTATGTGGCCGTTGTTCTGTTTGAGCGTCATCGGACGGTCAACTCTGAGTGGTACACAGCCATTTTTTTGCCGGAAATTTCCAAGACATTCGTAAGACCAACCGCTAAAGGCGAAACATTTGCCATCATGATAATGGGAGGTCACTTACTCGTACATTTCGTCAAAGAGATGAATTTTTGAAAGGGAAAACATTGAACTGATGTCTCATCCTTTGTACGGTCATGATTTGGCTTCCAAAGACTCGATCTTGTTCCCGAAAGTCAAAATAAATTGCGTGGTCAACGATTTACGAGCGCCGTAGAAGCAGCTGAAGCGTTCAAAAACCAGGTTGTGAGGGCGTCTTAAGAGGATTGAAAAAACTACTTTGAGTCATGGTTTGAACGCGTGCAAAAGTGTTATTGATCATCTAGGGCAATATTTTGGAAAAAGGTAAAGCCGTTGTGATTTAAAAATTTATTTCATTAAACAAACAGAATGACTTTCATAAAGAACATGAGATTTCGTATGAAAGATGTAAGACTTTGGTACGCTAAAAGGCAAATAGCAACACAAAGATACCGACTCAAACCAATTTTTACTAAAGAAAATTTAATTAATTTACACATTTAAAGATTATATTAATTTAGATTTAAGACCTACTTTCTTAATTGAAAACCATTTTATAAAAGTTTTCCTCTAAAATTCATATATTATTTGTTTAAGGCTAAAAAGAAGCTTTAATTTCACGTTCCCCTTTTTAATTTATTTATCCCAACGTTATCAATTTCGAATTCACTTAAAACTCAATTAATTCTTTTAAGTCTCTGCATACGTGCTTCGCTGTATGTGAATGAAAATGTATGTTATGTATGTACATACTATATGTTGGGATAGAGAAATTCATTGTAATTTATTGTATAATTTATTTTCAATTTGTTTTTTGTTCAACAATTGTTTATGCTGCTGCTTCATATTGTTTTATCCTGACTATCCTTTATGTTGTGCCCGGTCGTGCTTTTGTATTCATCTCTGCCTGCCTGCATGCATTCTCATTCATATGTACAATTATTCTCTGCATTCATTCGATGTATTCGTTTTTGGTCTCTCTCTCTCTGTTTATACTTCTTGAACACGAACAGGACACAAACCAGTGCACAACATGCTTGAAGTATTGTTTTTAGTTAAAAACTTTGTTGTTGTTATTGTATTGTAGTATATTTTTTTCTCATTCAACAATAGTTGTTTTTGGTTTGTTGTTTGCTTATATTAGTTTTTGTTTTTTTTTTGTCATTTTTGTTGTTGTTATTGTTAAATACTTACTATGTCTGTAGCACATAAAAACCAACGCTATTGTACATATCATGCCCGATACGGTTGCAATGCTCGGTATTAATAGGTTAACATTTCCATAAAATACATTCGATCCACGTTGTCCGCGCTGTACAATCTCCGGTGGCGGTGGATCACCATCTTTGGTAAGTGTTACAAATGTAAATTCCGCTTGCGACACACCGGCCACATTATGAGCTTCCATGCGCAATTGATAGAGTGTAGATGGCTGTAGACCAGTTATTGTAAAACGTCGCTGTGGTTTAAGGGCATTTGACACTAAAATACAAGAAGAAGAAGAAGAATTAAAAACAACATCGTTAATTATAGGGAGGGGGAGGGAAGTTTGGGTTTGAATTTGAAAAGAAGTTGTTGCAGTAAAACAAATCATTTAAAACAAAAACTAACGGAAAATAAAAGAAAATAAAATCGTGGGAATAAAATACAGAAATTGTCAATTGCAAAAATATGTGAACATATCGTTAGCTGAAATAGTAAAACACTTAAAAAATAAAATTAAATTATTTTGTTTTTTAAAACGCACACGATTTTTTATAAAAATCAGAATATTTTAAATGTTCCATTAACTTCTTTTATATTTTTTAATATTGTATATATCATATGTATTTTGACCCCATTTCATTTCAACTTACGCTATGCTTATAGGACAATGGTGATAAAGAAACAAAACATGTCCATTTTATTCGTACCATACTGTTATTTGAATTATGGCCAATTATATTTTTATACTCGTTTATGCCACACAATGTTAAATGGCCATAATTCCACATGGACCCCCATGTGTAATTGTGAATTAATACTCATGCAAATGCTTTAGCAAAATGCTTACATATCACTTGAAGTGACTTAACAGCAAATATTCGTTTGTCGTCATTAAATTGTTTTTATAATTACAAAGCCATGCTAAATCGTTTTAAATTCCATGGAGTGTTAATGATATACAACGATTTGAGAGGTTATCTCAATTGGAAATTTCAATAAAATTTGCTTAAATGAAAGCAAATATACCTTCGGCAACACAATGTAGTAGCGAAGTGTTTTATCAATTGAAATTAAAGAAAAAAAAAAAATTGAAAAAAAATTTTCTCTTGAGTTTGGTAGAATCAACCTTTTGATCAAATGATTTTAATTTGACAATGTAGCTAAACTTTTGGACCTTTACTCAAGAGCAGTTCAAAATATAAGTTCATTTCGACTTTAGTTTGAATATGTTAATACAGTTAAAGTGGACCATGTATGACATCTACGGATATGAGTCATGGAACGCAGCTCCTCCCGATGTTAACTCTATGCACATTTTTGTATGAAGTGTTCCTTTTAACATTTTCTAGCCAAACATAGTATCTAATGAGAGGTTATGGTTACTTACGCAACAAATTACATTCCAGCGGACAAATACCAAAAATAAAATTTAAATGAATAGGTCATACCCCCAGAAAAAGACTTGATGACATAGTAAAATCTGCAATAGAATTAAATATTTAAGGCAGTCGCAGAAGTCGTTGCCTCGTACACACCTGCAGCCTTCAAGTCAGGAATGAGGCGGAGCTGTCCAGGAACAGCTGACACGAGGTCAAAACATTATCGTCAGATTAATCAGAATGGAGAAAATGTGTGTATATACTCTTCATAGGAACCACATGAAGTTATACACGTATACACAGTTTGTAAAATAATTGTTTTCAAAGTAGAAATAAAGTTAAAATATTCTCTCTCATTTTTCATTTCAGCGCGGGATATGATCTTGTACACGACCCTGAAAATAAATCAGTAAATTTTCTAGCTGTTTTTTTTTAACAATGGACATACCCCAGTCTTTTGAGACTTCTATTCCCTGAATATTTTTTTTTAAATATAGAGTCACTTGCTGCACGTTTGTCCAAATTTGTATTGCTTAACACTATGTGACGTCTTTTACATACGATAACATTCACAAAAAATGCAGACTTTATTCTTAAAATCTTCGGAAGAGGTTAGGGGCGAAGTCTTTATTCCTGCGTATGTAGTGAGAGTATCCTTTAAATTTCAAGACGACTGCAGTGTCTTACAGGCGGAGGTTTTGGCGGTAAAGAGGGCGGCGTATTGTTGTTATCAGAATTTGTACAAACAGTCAGGCTGAAGTCAGGGTGCTCTCTGGTGTCTATTCCACATCGAGACTGGTATGTAAATGCCGGGTATCTCTAAACGAGATGACGAGACAATCAGACCTAGAAATTGTGTGTAGGGGGTCAATCTGATACTAAGTGGAATTGTGTGGCGGATGAACTAGCGAAGGAAGTCTCCTTCCTTGGCAACGAGGAGATTGAATATCTAGTTGGGGTACCAGTTTTCTTTTGCAGACTTCTGGTTCTGTGATGTATTTTGGGCAGGGCACAAATACGGTGGGAGAATGAAACCACGTACTCTTTATCAAGACACATCTTGCCCCTATTCGATTAGGCTCGTTCGGAATTTATCATGGAGAAGCCGCGACATAGGCTGCAAATACTTGTGGCACTAGGCACTGGGTGGCTGCTGCGCTTGCTAGAAAACTGTGTCTACTCTTCAATGATTACTGTAGGAGTTGTCGAGATAAGGAAAAGGAGGAGACTGACGAACATTTCTTGTGTCGGTATGTGAATATCAGACCTAATTGGTGCATGCGTTAGGTTGGTTCGATGTGAACGAGGGTGCGGTCCTATAGGTCTGTTTGAACGCTACCTTCTAAGAGCATTATAAGGTGATCAATGTTGGACCTAACGGAGCTGGACCAGTGTCTGGCTACCCATTCTAACTAACTAACCAATTAACGAAAGACTACTTAAACGAAGGGAAACTTTTAATCGGCTAATATTTGATTAAATGATTAGCTTATAAGTCCAGGAAGGTTCGAAAAATTGGTTTTTTATACGTAACTCAAGATTTTGGAGGTGCTTCGAAAATTCCAAAAACAGATTTTTGTTGAACTCGATACCAGAAAAATAGTATTACTTTCCAATCTTGTTGTGTTATCATTAACTGCTTGGTTTAAACGAATTAACTGCGTTCAGTTCAGGTTCCTTGTAATCGTTGAGCTTGATTTTAGCAGCTATTGGACCTCTCAATTATGAGATGCGTACTCATGGATGTGGTACCTAATTTGTTCGCCTATTGAATGGATAATTGGAAAAGGGATTGTTCAATTAATTCAAGTAGAAAACCATGCTTAAAATTTAGTGTCCGGGTTTCGAACTTAGAATTTCTGGTTTTATAGGCAAGCGCTTTAACCACTATACCAGATGGTGTATGCTTACGATAAATGTTTGTTTCCAAAATTTAATGAGCTAGACATCGAGAAGTTGTGGTTACCACTGCCTAGTGATTCGACCAAGAAACTGATGAAATCATGAAATGAACCTGTTTCTTAGCCTCCAAGATTTTGGCACGAAAGTAAAGACAAAAACTGATGTCATTTATGAGCAGTAGAACAGTAGAAGTTCTTGAAAGAGTGTTAAAATACCCATCTGAAATGGTGTACTATAATCGTAGTAAAGACTTTTCGAGAAATTTATGACCAAAGGGAAAGCAAGTTTTATCTAAAATTGTTTATTTCTATGACCTAACCCATGTTTATCTCCCTTCATCTTTCTTTTAATCTACATTATTAAGTTTTCAATAAAATTTTTTATCAACTTACCCAATATCCAATCATGTTCCGGACCATCACTGACCGAACGATATTGTAGTACAAAATATAACATTGGGCAACCGTTATCCGGCCATGTATGCAGTCTTATGGTCACCGAAGTTGAATTGGGAGCAATTAATGTTGTAGTCGAAGGCACACCTGGAGATTGTCCCTGAGTTCGTACATGCAGCGTTATGCTAGTCGGTGAGGTACCAACTTTATTGTGGGCAGTTAAATGAATTTGATAGGTGCTGCCACACACCAAGCCTTTCAGTTCATGGCTTGAAGAATGACGTGATAAAAGCATTTCCTCTATATTACCACTGGCTCGACGATAATACAAAGTGTAGCCAGTGATGGGAGCATTACCGGTAAAACCACATTTCCAATGCATAAGTATACTACTGGTAGTAGCACTGGTCACATAGAGTACAGGTGCTGAAGGTGGCACTTGTACCAGCAGTATATGAGTAAGACGATCTGTGCCGATGCCATTATCAACTTGACAACTGTAATTACCACTGTCCGAAACTTGTAAGCTGGAAATGATTAAGTCTCCAGAATCCAGTAATTGAGTATTGTGTAGACCTCCTTGTCTTATGGGTACATCACCTTTAAACCATTCACGTTTAGGTTTACCCACAGCCGTACAAGATAGGGTGACCGTAGAACGCCAGGGACGTACTGTAGGACCACCAAAAGATACAATGCGAGCTGGTACACGATTTGTGGTTATTTGTGAAGCTACTCGAGAGCTTTTACCTTCACCCACTCGAGTCGAAGCTGTTACCCAAAATTGATACTCTATATGGGGATGTAGATTTTTAGCCTCATAATAGGCCTGCTGAGAGGGTAGACTACGTTTCTCATTATTAAGCTCCTCACGACCATTAACTACTCTAGTATAGAGGTTATATTTGGTAATGACACCATTCGGTTCGGTGGGTGGTAGCCAAGACACATATAAAGATTGTGGTGAACTAACAACAACTTTAATATCGGCGGGAGCCTCTGGGGCATCTTCTTCAGTGTGACAGTAGACGGGGTTAGATAAAACGCCATCACCCATGCGGGTATGGGCTAATACCTGTATGCTATAATTGGCATATTTGCGTAGACCAGTTAGAACAGTAGTTAAGGCAGTAGTTTTGCGAGATTCTACTTCATCTTTGTTGGGGGAATAGTCATCTAAAATGGGTTCAAAAATTAATTTATAGCCCTGCAATATACCATTTGTATGGTGAATAGGTGGTGGTTGCCAAGAGACTTGTAATGATTGTGAAGTTAAGGCAGCACAACGTATGTCTTCTGGGGATCGGCTAGGAACTGCAAAAAAATATGATTTTATGATAAAAATATTTTTGTTAAACAAATTTGCATATACTCGTATATTCGAGTTTCTTACCATCTTCCATAGTCTGAGCTGATGCTGGTTCGGATAGTGGACCTGGTCCCACTTGATTAAACGCCTGCACTACTACATTGTAACGCGCGAACTTTTGTAAATTTGTTAAAAGCAATTCACCACTACCACCTTCACCATCTCCAGAAACTGAGGTAAAATTATAGGCTGTATTACCAGTACTAGCCAACTTATAGCCTACATTGTAGCCCTGGATATCACCATGTCTCAATTCAGCCAAGGGGGCTACCCAACTGACCAGTAATTCAGTGGAAGACAAAGGACGTACTGAGAGACTTAAAGGTGGGCCAGCAGGACGTTGTGGTTCAGTACGTATTACCAATTCCTGGCTAGGAGCACTACGTCCTGCCGTACCTTCGGCTATTACACGAAAGGCATAGCGTGTTGCCGGCTTAAGATTTTCTATTAGAGCATTATAAGTTGGAGGATCTTTAACTTCTACATGGGCCCATTGGTCCAGAAATAAAGTGGCTAAAAATAATTATGATTTTAATTAGAATTCTAAAAACAAATTATCTCTTTCGAGAAAAATTTACCATCCACTTCTTTATACTCCACTATATATTTGGAAACATCTCCTGAGTTTTGTGTTTTCGGTTGCCACTTTAAATTCACGGAACGACTTGATATCATGGCTGCTTCCAATACTGAAGGTGGTTGTGGCGGTTCCTGTACTTGCAGCTGCACCAACTGCTGATCATTGCCATATAAATTACTGGCCCGACAAAAGTACGGACCACTATCGGTGGAATCAACTAAACGTATTTGCAGTTCGGCTGATACACCATCGGGTGTGGCTTCCTGCTTTACTGAAATCCTAAATAATCATGAAAAGAAAAGTTGGGATAAAAACAAAAAGAAAAAAATTGTAAAAGAATTGTGTGAAGGAGCTTAAAATTCTGCAAAATTTATGGTTTTGTTATACAATCAGCAACAAAAAGGCGTCAAAAAACCTGAAACTTGTTCCGCATGTCGGCCTTCAAAAAAGAGAAATAGCTAAAGATAAAGACATAGTTGATCTCTTATATACGAGTAATATGTATGTTATATGCTGCTCCCATCACACATTTGATTAGACCGTCTGAGTCTCCCACCTCATTGTTTGAGGTCATGAACACAACAAACAAATTTCAGATATCCAGTTTGAAGTGAAGTGTTTTTCACTGAAAGTGATTTACACGGGTCAAAGTCTGATCTATTGGACGGATGAGACAAAAACTTTGCAATGCTCATTTCCTATTTAAACAAAATTAAATAATTATTCAATTATGATGATTTGCGATGCCGTTCCGTGAAAAACATGTCCGGTCTGATATCGAAAAATTTGCGTGGTTATATTTTGTGGTCCTCTTCGTTGCCGAAGTTAACGGCATCTGATGGTTCGACGAAAAGCAGAACAGATAATAATCCATAAGTGAAAGGTTCGAAGAATACTACGAATGCTAGTATTCACTCACTTGAGCTGTTGGAGTGTGACTTTGAATACTTTCTGCAACATGACTATATGGTACGGTTTGGGCGATGGGGTCTTTTCAGACGAATAGCCATTTCGAGGCGGTGTAGCTGGGCTATTTAGGGCTCTGTGTTGACCGTGTCATTCCTTTTGAGCACTTTCTTCTAGGCGTACTAAACCAGTGTCAGGCAAACTAATATTAATGCATTTTACAGATATGGCAGTAACCTGAGATTATGTCACTGAGGTCACTTTGTGCTGTATTTTCCAGAGTAGGAAGAGTGTTCGATTTGAAATCTATTGCAAAGAACAATAAAAATTTGCGCTCACGCTCAAGATATATTTTGAGCAAAATTTATGATTCGTGCTCACGAATTAAAAAATGAAACTTACGAGCACGAGTCCTAAGCAAACAAAAGAAAATTCTGCTCACGAGCCGAGTTTTTACGTACCTTGGTATTTTTTCCTTACTTCTCTTTGCTTATTTTTGCTTATATTACAAAAAACAGTAAATTTTACCTTTCGATGCACTAAACGCAGTTCATGATTTTTTTGATGTATGTCAGACTTTAACGTATTTCCTGGAGCCACACTCCTTTCTTGGCTTCATTTATAATAACAAGCGACATTTCTCATATCCCGTGATGATTTGGTACAAAAAGTGCTGTTTATGACCGCGTGTTGCTTGATGGGTTATGAGAAGCTGAAAAGCATTTTGCACAAATTTTCTATGTTGTGTTTGTTAAGCTCGTGAGGCACCTAAGTTCCCAATTTTAGGGCAAAGCCATTTGTATGAAGATGACTGAGAATGGTTTTATGTTCGCAGTAAATTTGTATGGCTAATTCACGACTTGTTTGGCGACCGTCCCTAAAAAGCTCTTTGAGAAAGCAACGTTCTTATTCCCCAACCCAATAGCTTTTAGCTGTTCCTGCAATATGTAGCCAAGCGTTGCAAATTTTGTTTTATTTTTCAGAGTATTATCGCTTTAAACAAATCAACTGTATTCGCTTCTGATTCCACCAAATATTGAATATTAGTTTGGCACCATTTATATTCAGCTCTGACGTTGATTTAACGGATTCGCCGGACTTCATATATTATTTCCTTCTCTTCCTTCTTTCTGGTACATTTCCAGTAATGAATCGATGCAAAAATAACATCTTTTTATGACGCTCAAACAGCATGCGAACATGCGAAAGTTTAAAGTTTTAAATGAATTCTACTGTTTGGCATATTCCCAAAAGGCTTGCAAGTTCTTTTTGAGAATAGTACAAACGTTCGACGCAAACAATGGTCGGCTGGCTTTAATTTTTGAACGAGTTGAAATTAATAAGCGTATAGATGAAGATTCTTATGCAAAAAGTCGTGCAAAATTCCTCTGGTGAGGAACAATTGCTGTCAACGCTGACGAGTTTATGTTCCAGGCTCATTCTCAACACTTTGCTGTACAGCGGTTATGTTTACATCACTATGGCCACTACGAGCTTATTGTTTTGATCTATTGTCAGTAACACTACCGTGAGCCTTGAATTTAAATTAAACACAGCGGTATCAGAACGAGCCTTATTACTACGAAAAGCTGCTCGAATTTTACGAAGTGATACCGTGAAATTTTCACCATTTTGATACTAAATTTTCACAATTAAAATTTATCAATTTTTTACTAAATAAGTGTCAAAGTTCGACAGCTCATCTCTTGACATTTCATTATTTGACAGCCAATTTACTTCCTAACATAAACTTTGCCCAACCTCTACATACAGGATATAGTATTAAGATCAAAGATCAAAGGTCAAATATGATGCTAAAGGTTAGTTAGTACATCTGTTGTTGATATTCCCGCTAAGTCTTAGTGTCTTAACTTGACTTTTGCAAATGCTACGTAGCCAGGAGTACATTTATCTCTATCTGTTCGCAGTTTTTTATAATTTAAAAATGGATTTAAATGTGCAATAACGAACTTGTGTTAAAAAAAAAAAAAAATTAATGGAGCGCAAACGTTGGAAATCTGGGAAACGTTTTTCGGTAACGATTCTCTACAGAAAACAGTAGTTTACCACTGGGACATGCGGTTCAAAAGTGGTAGTGGGTCAATCGAAAATGATGAACGTAGTGGCAGACCATCGACATCGAAAATCGACGAACACATTGATAAAGTAAAAGAAATATTGGTCAACAACCGTAAATTAACTATCAGAGAGATATCGGAGACCTAGACCATTGCCTATGGATCCTTTCAAGACATTTTGGTTAATGATTTGGGTTTTCGTCTTGTAGCAGCGAAGTTGGTGCCAAAAGACCTCAATTTCATGCAAAAAAGAGACCGTGTTAAAGTCGCAACAGATATGATATACGGGGCTGAATGCGATTCCACGTTCAACAAAATGATTAATACGGGAGACGAGTCGAGGGTTTTATGAGTACGATACACAATACAGACATCAGGCAAGTGAATGGCGTTGACCAAATGAGCCGATACAAAAAAAACACGTCGTTTTCAGTCAAAAATGAAGGCAATGCTCACGGTTTTCATGGTTTACAACGATGTAGTGCATTATGAATTTTCGCCAGTAAACAAAGAGTATTATTTTGGCGTTATGAGACGTTTGCGTGGAGCATTTCGCAGAAAGAGACCAGAATTGTGAGCAGAAAACTCATGAATTTTGCATCATTGTAAAGCACCGTTACACAGTGCCATCATTATTTGAAATGAAACAAATACCACCCAACAGTCATCGAATTCAGCTGATTTGGCTCCCTGTGGCTTTTTTCTGTTCAATCGAGTAAAAGAGGAAATTATGGAAAAATCGCGGGACATACCAAAAACCGAATATAAAAAATGCTTCAAGGATTGGATCAAGCACTGGCATAAGTGTGTTGAAGTCGATGAGAATTATTTTGAAGGTGACAATATAGATTTGGATGAATAAACTAGTATTTTTAATTTTCTGAATAAATTCCGGGAACCTTTTGATCAATGGTATAAACAGTATAGCAAAGCAAATCTATATACATATACAAAATGATGTCCTATGTTCGTCATTTTATAACGCGAGAACCACCAAACAAATTTGTAAACCAATACGTGCGTTGTAAAGGTGTACTTTCAGTGATGGTTCTTGTTTAACTGGGCGGTACCACGCCCATATAAAATATTTATTTATATGTCTATATCTTTAAAACGGTAAGAGAGTTTTTAAAATTCCCCAAATAACTTTGTGTGGGTGTGGCACCTTCCGTACAAAGTAGATACTGATTTTTGTGTATCTTCGGAACGGTAATAGCGGTAGGCTCTGAATTTGGTCTAAATAACTTCATATTCAATCCAAAACATTATCAGTCGAATAATGGACAAAATTCAATAAGTGGGTGTGGCACCTCCAATACAAAGCACGTACTGATTTTGGTGTGTCTTTTGAACGGTTATAGTGAAAGGGTCTGAATTTGGTCTAAATATCTTCGTAGTCAATCCACATCATCAGTCGAAATATGGCTGAAATTGAATAAGTGGTTGTGTCACCTTCGATACAAAGCTAATAATGATTTTTGTATATCTAGAGAACGGTAATAGTTAAAGTTTTTAAATTTGGTTCGAATAACTTTCTGGTCAATATAAATCTTCGCTCAACGAGAGGGCGGAATTGAATGAGTGGGTGTGGCACCGCCCATAAAAAGTAAATATTTATTTTTGTATCATACATCTAAAAAAAGATTAGAATGGCGGATTCAGAACTTGGTTTAAATGACTTGGTGCTCAATACAAATCACTATCAACTCTAGTGAGCAGTCCTTTAAATTTTTCTGATGAGGAGTACATTTTATATGCATACAACGCAAAGGCTTCTAGCAACATGGGAAGGCTTACTCTAGTAATAAATAAAAACAAGAAAATTCATATGCAGTTATCTACACTAAACACTTCTAAAGCTGGGACAATTTTAAACCTCCGAAAAATTGATTTTTTTCCAGTTAGATTGGCCTTTAGCAACACCGTAAGCTGGTAAGGTCTTGTAATATGCACGAATGAAGATGTTTCAGCAAGGAAATCTTTTAAATGTGTTCTCGTTGGAAGGCGCAGAAGGAGAAGATCAAAACTGCAGTGAAACGACAAAGCAGAAGAGGAGACTAGAGAAATATGTAAGTAGTACATACATATGAAATATGTAAGTAGTACATACATATTTCATTACAAGGTATTTTTTTCGAAACAAATTTTGTTGTTTTCAACATGTCTTTTCCAGATTAACTAAAGATTCTTTCCTATAAAAAATATTTGGTTTTACATTAAGCACCAAATTACTCCTTAATTTTCTTTTTTTTTTGCAAAAATCATTAATATTATTCAAGGTTGTAATTAAGCGTTTTTGTTGTTGATTGTATATTTATGTTCACTCTTAATATTATATTTTGTCATTAAATATTTTATCTTTTTATGTATTAAAATATTAAAAACATAAAAAAAATCATTATTGAACTCAAGTTAAAAATTATAGTTCGACAGCTGTAGTATAAAATGAGTACCAGTCCAAAGGGACTTAAAGCTCTCAACATAATATGCAACACACAGCATCCAAGTAATCAAGCTGTGTGTCAATAATGATTATTTTTTTTTGTCTTTTTTTTACTCTTTATCTATACATACTTGTAATTTGTCGATGGATTTAATGTATTCTTTCCTGAACGCATCCATACGATATTAATCGGTTTGTCACCGCTTACTGTGCACTGTAATATCGCTGTATCACCTTTTTTCACCGTTACCGAACGTGATGTCGATTGAAAATAGGGCGATGCTATTGTATTTGCAGCAACATCAACAACAACAACAAAAAAAACATTTCGCCACAACAGTTGTTCAGTTCAGTTTAGTTCAGTGTTCAACAGAGGTTGTTGCAATGTTGTTGTTAATGATGATGAGATGAGGACAATGTTGACAATAAAATAATGGCAACGGCAGCAAGAGATGGATGTCAAAAGTCAAAGACAATACCAATGGGTTGAGTATTAATTTTCATCAGTGATACCACCCCATCATCGTCATCATATTCGTCGTTATCATAATCAACGTTATTGTCATGAAACAAATTTTTACAGAAATATATGAAATAGAAAAAAAGAAGTGAAAAACAAAACTTTACACACTAACACTGGTTATGAATTTTATATAAAAAAAATTTTTTAAAAGAAAAAAATTATTAATTTGTGTCATTTGTGTATAAAAAATAGTTACATTTGCTTACATTTAGTTACTTGCCTGCTACACACCTCAATAATAATAAAATTTTTTTATAGATTTTTAATGTGTAATTCCACAATGAAATGTAATCAGCATTTCGATAATTTTTAATAATTAAGCAAAAATAAAAATCAGAGCAATTGCAATCTGAATACAGTGATGGTGGTTAAATAAAATATGTTAAGGCTTAGTGTGATTTATATTTAAATATACGCAGGGGAGTTATTAAAGCTCAAAAGGGTTCAAAACGAAATTGTTTAAGGAGCCTAATATGCAGTATGCAAAACCCATATTCGTACACCCGATAAAAATAAGAAAATTTACAAAATATTCAACGCATAAGCAAGTTTTTGAAAATTTCGTGTCAATTTATTATTTTTATGACAAAATATCACATAAATCGACCGCTAGATGGCGGAGTATTCACGTAAGGGATAAAAAACCGTATTCATACAAATGGCAATGCCATATGTTTCTTGTTGTTAACGCGAGTTTTAAACTCTATTTTATTTGTGTGGTTCCCTGTTCTTATTATTGTTGCAGTTTGTATTTTCATTAAATATCATAGTCAGTTAATTAATTATAAAAATTTGGGAACATTCAACATGGGCAGAAAACCAAGTGAGCTTTCAGATGAAGAACGAAAAATAGTAATAGATCTACACATTAATGGAAAATCTTTACGGTATAATGAAGCACAGTGGTTCTACTATCCAATACGTGGTGTCGAAATATAAAAAACCGAACAGTTTAAAAAATCTCACCGAAATATAACCCGCGCAAGTTAACAAGAAGACAGTGTTCATTCCTACGCCGCAAAATTCGCACCGATCCTTCTATAACTGGCGTTACACTGGCTGTAAGTTTGGAACAGAACTTTGGAATTCACTTTACATCTCAAATAGTTCGAAATTACATTAAAAGAATTGGATTCAAAAGTCGATATGCTGTCAAGCATGATTAATAAGTAAAAACGGGTTGTATTTGCTAAAACGTACCAAAATAAGGATTTCAACTTCTGGAAAAGAGTTATTTTTACGGATGAGTTCAAATTTAATATAAAATTATCGGATGGACGCGTTAAAATTTGGTGAGAGAAGAACACGAGCTTATTTCGCCATAACCTAATTCCCACATTCAAGCATGGTGGAGGCTTGGTAATGGTTTGTGGTTGCTTTACAGCATCAGGAGTTGAGAATCTACATTTCACTGATGGAATTATGACAGCCAGGGACTATATAAATATTTTAAAGAAAAATGGAATCTTATCTCTCAACAGGACAATGATCCCAAACATACAGCGCTGGATTTCCGACTTTGGATTCTATACAACTGCCCCAAACACCTCAAAACGCCACCTCAAAGTCCCGATCTCAATACTATTGAGAATTTGTGGTCAAGTTTCAAGAATAATTTGAAACATTACGACACTAAAAACGTAAACGACCTGGAAGTGGCATAGAGGACGAAATGGATTAAAATATCACCACAATTAACTTCCAAACTAGTGGAATCGATGCCAAGACGTCTTAATACTGTCATAAAGCAAAAAGGATATCCAACAAAATATTAATTTAATTCTTATGCGTAATATTATTAAATTTTATTGAAATTGTTACTCTGTACGAATATGGTTTTTGTTATCCATTATGTAAATACTGCGCCATCTAGCGGTCGATTTATATTATATCTACATATTGCTTGTATTTTGTCATAAAAACAATAAATAGACACAAAATTTTCAAAAATTTGCTTATGCGTTGAATATTTTGTAATTTTTTTTATTTTCTTCGGGTTTACGAATACGGGTTTTGCATACTGTTGATGATAAACCATAGATGCATAATTATATGATTTTATAGAGATTTTAAAATCAAATATTAAACAAAAGCTCAAGGTAAGATTAAGAGATGAAACAGAATTGGGACTTGACCATTCTTTCTATACAAAATGACAAAAAATCGTCGGCAAAAACAGTCGTAGGATAGAATCCATTTTCTTTTGACAACGTTATTCTTACTCTCTGAATTGTGCTCTCACAATCAGGGCTGCCAGATGAAATGTAAAGAAAATTGTCATTTTTCCAATAAATTTTAAAAATATCGTCATTTAAGTTTCGAAAAATCGTTAAAAAAAGCGTCAAAGAAATAGTACCAAGCTAACAAGCAGTCTTTTAATGTTTTCAAGTTTTGTTTTCAGTACCAATGTATATACTACATATAAAAAATTAATCATTTTTAATATATGCTTAATGGTAACACTTAGCTCATGTCTGATTTGACAGATAATTAGTTTTATCCTTTCGCTGAACGAATAGGGTTGTGTATACGCTTGAACAATGCTGGGAAATATTGCGACATTACAGAAGATGCCGATTTTGCCAAAAAAAGGTCATCTTTTCAGATGAAGCTCATTTTGATCTTGGCGGGTATGTAAACAGGCAAAATTGTCACATTTGGGGCACAAAAAACCCGCACACATACATTGTAAAGCTGATAAACCCAATACGAGTCACTGTTTGGTGCGCATTTTGGTTCAGAGGCCTAATTGGGCCATTTTTCTTCGAAAATTAGCAAGGAGTGGCCGTTACAGTCAATGGCGATCGTTATCGGGCCATGTTGAACGAATTTTTGTTCACAAAAATTAAAGAGGAGGATATAAGCAACATTTGGTTTCAACAGGACGGCGCTAGGTGCCACACCGCCGAAGCTACATTCGATGATTTGTGTCCTGTTTTTGAAGATCGCATTATCAGCCGCAGAGCAGATGTCGTTTGGCCACCTCGGAGTTGCGATTTGACACCGTTGGACTATTATTTGTAGGGTGTAGTCAAAGATAAGTGTTACGCCAACAAGCCAGAAACAATTGACGCTTTAAAGAACAATATTCGTGAAGCCATTGGTGATATACAGCTGCACACAATCGATAATGTGTTTAAAAATTGAACCGATCGTGTAGGCTACTGCATGGCCAGCCGAGGCAGCCATTTGAATGAAATAATTTTCCATTGTTAACTGGAAGGATTTTACTTTCAAATAAAGAAAGAAATTTGAGAAAATATTCAGTAGTTTGTTTCATAGCATTTTCAAAAAAAAAAAAATTATTTGGCGGACCCTATACTACGACGACTTATAATTTTGGGTATTCGCTTTATAAAAATTTTAAAACTATTCTTTAATTATTTCAATAATTGCTTTCTTTAAGAATTTTGTTTTTCAGTTTCAATTCTTTTTCGCATTTTTTTTTTTTTTTTTTTTGTATATCGCACACCAAATCATGAATAGTCACAACTTAAAATTTAGGATTATCGCTGTTTTTGCATAAATCAATTCGCAGATTAAATCTCTAACGGTCACAAAATTTTCGTTTGCATTTATCTTCTTCTTATTTGTGTCTAGAACATAATCAACTAACGGTTCAGTTAGATGTCATTCATTGTAACGACATAGTTGCAACGTAGTAAACCAACCTTTGGGCCACACTTTGATCGATTAGTGGTAACGTACCATAACTTCTTGACGGATAAATCTAATTTTACAATAATGTTTCAAAAACAGTTTTTGCCTCTTCTGAACATTTGAAAATTTTTAGTTGTGACTGTTTATGATTTGGTGTGCGATATAAATAACTGTTAGCTTTTTTGTTTAGTTGACATTTTTGGTATAAAAGTCACAGTAATTATACAATTGCTGATATATACAAATCATACCAAAAATGAAAGTAGTTCTTCGCTTAAAAACGCATGCGCACCTTTCTTTACTCTTTATTAAATTGATCGCAAGCAAAAATCATAAGAAGTATGCTAGTTGTCTCAGACATTACGAATTATTCATAATTTTAGAGCTGCCAATTGTCCATGCAGCAAAAATCGTCATTTTAGATGTAAAAAACGTCAATCGTTATTTTGCCAAAATTTTGTATAAAAATCGTCAAAATGACGATAAATCGTCAAATCTGACAGCTATGCTCACAGTCTGTATGTGGTGTTGCCGTACTTTCACTGAATTAAATGCATTTTGTAAACAAAAAACATATGTTTTTGGTTTGGAGCAAAAAAAAATAAAAACAAAACGTAAAACAAACATAAAAACAAAAACGATTGATAGTATTTGAAGTTGCGGCTGTTGATTTTATTATGGGCTATCTTTTGTTTGACAGCGTTTTTGCTTGAAGTTGCAGACGTATTCTGTTTCATCACTAAAATAAATTTTTCAGACTTAATTAAAGTTTCGGGTTTTTGGTAGTTCACTCCACTCGCCAAATCTACTGCCATTTAGATTGTTATGTATTATTATTTATATTATCAATTGCTTACTCGCCGCTAAGTGGCGTACAGTGCCGTACAAAATGTCTTGAATTTAATACGATCTTAAGTTAGACTGTTTTGGCAACGCCATCTGGTGTGATTTGGCTGCCAAAGTATGTAACTCTTTGTACCTCTTCAGCAGCTTTATCATCAAGGAAAATGTTATCAGTACGTGAGTTGTTCACTCTCATGGCTTTTGTTTTATTGACATTGATGCGCAACTGGTATTTTTCAGAACATATTCGCAAGATATTCACTTTGTCCTGCATGTGGCTTCGCTTCGCGGATAACAACACAATATCATCAGCATAAAACAGCTCGTTAAGGTGTTGCATATTAATTGGTGCCAAAGAATGCCTCTGTTGGGAGTGGCATCTATACTTGTTCGAAGTATCTCGTCAATTACCACCAGAAAGATAAGTGGGGAAAGAATATATCTCCGACTGACACCTGAAACTATATTGATAGGGTCAGAAAGCGCACCTCCGTGCAATACTCTACACCAGCAGTACTCTACATGCAGCATACTGCGCCTATATAAGGCAGAACATAATATTTGGACACCCCTTTTTTAAAAGTTCTTCCCAGATGCTCTGGTGTTTTAGACTTTATCGAAATCGACGAACACCAAGTACAACGGTTGCTCATTGATTTGCTCCAGTATGATTCAGAGGGACGCAATGTGGTCCACACAAGAATGTTGTGACCTGATCCCTGCCTATTGGTTTCGATAGGTGACATCGATTTTACCCGCTATTGGGTCCAAAAATATCCGGCATAGAATCTTAAGTATCACACACAACAGCATGATACCTCTCCCATTGTAACAATGAGTTGTTGTGTCTCTTTTCAAAATCTTTACCAAAGTTCCCGACAGCCATGTAGTCGGAAAGGTTTCGCTCTCCCAGATGTTTTTGAGTAGCGGGTGCAAAATTCGTGAACTCATCTCTGGATCAGCTTTGAGCATTTCCGGTACAATACCGCCAACTCCCCAGCTTTTCCTACCTTGGTGTTCCTTATTGCTGCAGCGATTTCTGCTTCATTGGGACATTGGCTTTTAACGCGCGAAATCCGCGGTATATTTGCCATGGAAGTAGGGAACCCGTTATTAGTAGTGCTCCCTCCATCTCTACATCTGTTGGGTTGGTTAACAGCTTCCCGTTGAGGTCTTTAGCAGGCATAGTTTCAATTGATACACCACCTAACATGCGACATGTGTAGTGAAAAGGTGTTTCGAGTTCCCCACTGCAGCTGCTTATTCATCAATGGCGCGGAATCCATATGTTACCAGAAAGATGAGAAAGGAAGTAGTGGTTAACGATGGACAATACTGTGAATAATGTATCAATTCATTTTGTTATTATAATAAATGCATTTTTCAAGCAAAAAAATCGACATTATTAACTTGTGTACCCAATATATATGGTAGTTCTCAATGCGAATGTTTAACTGAACTTTATATAGTTGGTCCACTACAAATTGCGTCGTAGTTGTAGGGTTTGTGTTTTATATGTTATTAAAATTTATTCCGCTAATTCCCTTTACGCATTTACGGCACTGCCTTCCATAAGCGACAGAGCAGATCCTTAAAGTGTGAAGAATTCGTTTTTTCAAATCGTATTGCTTTGGACATTAACATTTTCGTTTTACTTATGATAATAATTCTGTCAATAAGGCCTGAGTATAACAGATTTCTCGGCAACTACATACATACTATCTTACCTTGGTGAGTTATCTGGCTCTGGACTTAATGATCTATTGAGATCACACAGCTACAGGCCAAAACAGAAATCATAATCACAATTTAGTTTCAGTAAAATTGTTCCTATAGTTTAATTTAAAATAAAATAATTTCATATTGATTTCTTTTAGAGCCTTGTCCGTGGACTATGTTTCTTTAAATTTAATTAAACAATTATAGTTCCTAGAGTAAAAGTATGAAATATGGTCGAAACAAATTGTCATTGTTTCAGTTTAAATAAAATTATTGTACATTTCAATATAGTAAACTTCCACAGCACATACTAAGAGAGGTGTGCCACTTGCAACTGCAAATATTCGTTTACATTGAGACACCACTGTATTCAATTACGAAAATATAGACGTATTTACTCAATTAAAGTGCAATAAACTCATTTATTTTTTTCCTTTTTTTTGTATATTTTGAAGCTGTTTTTTCTTAATTATACAGTTCAAAGTTATTTGCATGGAACGTTACAAAATGTGGGTGGCGTTGTTTTCTTTTTTGATTTTTTTTTTTTTTTTTTTTAGCAGAAAATAAATTCAGATGTTATAAAGGTATATATTGTGAAATGTTACCAGTTACGAACGAAATAAATTAGAGAAAAAAAAAAAAATACAAAAACATAAGCGAAATTTACTTACAATTAACTTTCAGTTGAATCACTTTACCGATGCCAGTACCAATACCATTGTTGGCTTGACACAAATAAAAACCTTCACGATCCTCTTTGACATGTTGCAACAGTAATGAACCATTCGATAGTAATTTTGTAAATGGTCTTTCACGCACCTCCTCATATTCACCTGATTTGCTGCCTGTAATTGAAACAAAAAAATAACAATTTATTGCCAGCAAAAATAAAGTTAAACTGTGAATGTATGTATGTAATATACATATGCATTTACATACTGTTATATAGTAAAAAATTACATATACATACATACAATATACAGTATGTATATATGTAATTTTTTTATATAAAGCATTTGATTGAAAATTGCAGTTGTTGTTTACAGTTGTTATCGAATTGTTTTGGACTATAGACTGCAACTATCAACTGATATTTGTATTAATGTTTAATGGATAACATAAACTAATATGGAGTTTCATGGTTACAAGGAACTAAAAAACGCATAATTTATTTTACTGTATAAACACGCGGAATAAATACGCAGAATAAATATTAGTTTTAGGCAAAGTTCTCTAAAACTGATACTCGTTATAAGCGTATTCGAATGTACTTCTTAAATATGCAAAACTAGAGTATCCGCTTTCCTCCTTGCTGGGAGCCTTTGTGTTATATACCTATAAAGTTTATTAATCATAAGAAAAATTTAAAGGAGTGCATTAAAACTAATGGTTTGTATTGAGTACAAAGTTATTTAAACAAAGTTCAGAAACTGTCATTCTAATCGTTCTCTCGATATACAAAAATTAGTAGTTTTTTGTATGGGCGGTGCCACTCACACTTATCCAATTTAGCCTAATTTTTTACCGATGATTTGTGTCGACCACAAAATTATTTAAGTCAAATTTAGAAACTCATACTGTTACCATTTTAAAGATATAGACATATAAATAAAAATTTTATATGGGCATGGCATCGCCCTGTTGATCCAAAGCCATCAGTGAAAGTACACCTTTAAAACGCATGTATTGGTTTGCAAATCAATTAAGTGGTTCTCGAGTTATAAAATAACGAACATAGGACAACTTATTTTTATAAACATATATAAGGTGTACAAAAATGAGGTATCATTTTAATTTTACTAAAAAAATAATTTTTTTCAGATATAAAAAATATATTTTTTTAAGTTTATAACAAATAGGTCTCGTTTAAAAATTTAAAAATATGTTGATCAATTGACCGCCTCCCCCTCTTACTAGCTCGGCAGGCACCCAAACCTTTACTATAATTATCAATTACGTTTTTCAATAAACTGTTACCAATGGTTGATATCTGCTCGATAATGCTGGCTTTAAGCTTTTGAACTGTTGTGGGATTATTGCTGTCGACTTTCGATTTCAAAATAACCCACAATAAATCTAAAGGCGTCAAATCGCGCGATCTTGGGGGATAATTTATTCCTCCTCTACGAGAAATAATGCGATTTTAGAACTTGTGAAATATAAGTTGAAAACATGATTAATAATTTTGATAAGAGGTTGGGAGCCTGCCGAGCCAGTAGGAAGGCAAAAACAGCGCAGAAGTTAAGGCAAAAAAGAAGAAAAACTATCAAAATCAATTATAAAGTTGTCGTGTGAACAGTGTAATTTATAGAAGTAATTCAAATGGAGAATAAAGAAATACGAATTCACTTGAGAACATAGCATAAAAATACATTACTTTGTTTAAATTTATTAACAAATGGTGTTGAACATCATAAGAAAAATACGAGAAAAGCTCCAAATATCAAATATTGGTAGATAGAAAAGTATATGAGTCGATAATGGTGAAGTTAAAAAAAGTGGATTTAGGACTGTTTTAATCAATTCTTCTTTTTAAATAAAAACAATAGGCTCTCATACGTTTTTTGCTGTCTTCACTTTTTTGAGTACATAAATATCCTTTAGGAAGTAAAGGTTGAACAATAATTAATAATTTATACTCAACCCTCTAGTGCCCAAGACTGCTTGTAGACGGGTTAAATTCAATGCTCATTTATTCGTCTTCAAAATTCTGTTTTGCTTTCTTTTTGTATTTTGTTTAATTCGGAGAAGTCCAAAAATTTGTTTTGTTGTATTTGCAATATATATATATATATATATATATATATATATATATATATATATATATATATAGTATATATATATGTAGATATATATATATACATATGTAGATATTAGATGAATTAAAAAATTACAATGCTAAAGTAAATATCATAACCAATTAGCAAGGATCTTCACCACTACGCAAAATCATATAGAGGAAGCTACAGTGGATTAATCATCTACTTAACTTGAAATTGATTAAAGAAACGGAAACAAAGCAACGGATGCTTTGTAAAAAGCCAATAAGCGCCCTAGAGGAGTGATATAGAAAAATTAATTTAAAAGTGGAGCATTTTAGACGAAAAAAATTGTGGTTTTAAGTAGAAAGGTCTGTCGAGTAATTGTTGTTGTTTAAAAGATTGTCAACAGATGGAGTAGTTAAAAATAGAAAATTATTATTGCCTGCAAAAAGGTTACAAACAGTGGTGCACAAAACTGTGATGAATAAAGGATTTTTAATTAAAACCAAAAACAAAATTTATTTTATTTTAACTACAATCTACGAACTCATAAATACACGTTTTTAAAAAGGTAAACACGTAACAATATTTTCTGTGTTTGGTAATCGAGTACCATGTCACTCTGTTAAAAGAAATGAAATTTGAATTTCATCATTATTTTCTACACAGTTCTTTTATAATCTATTCTTTGTTGGATTCTTTTCACAAAGCCGCCTAGAGCCGGTCTGAATTATGGGGTCTGCCATCTAACGTTTTTTTTTTTTTTCAACTAGTGCTTATTTCGTGAATGGTAACACTTAGCTCATGTCTGATTTGACAGATAATTAGTTTTATCCTTCCGCTGAACGAATATGGTTGTGTATACGCTTTTTCGCTTCGCTAAGTGGGCCTGCGATCGACTTACAGAAGATGCCGATTTTGCCAAAAAAAAAAAAAAATCATCTTTTCAGATGAAGCTCATTTTGATCTTGGCGGGTATGTAAACAAGCAAAATTGGCGCATTTGGGGCACAGAAAACCCGCACGCATACATTGAAAAGCCGATACACCCAAGACGAGTCACTGTTTGTTGCGGATTTTGGTCCAGAGGCATAATTGGCCATTTTTCTTCGAAAATGAGCAAGGAATGGCCGTTAGTCTATGGCGATCGTTATCGGGCCATGTTGTTCATAAAAATTGAAGAGAAGGATATTAGCAACATTTGGTTTCAACAGGACGGCGCTACGTGAAAACAGCCGAAGCTACACTCGATGTTTTGCGCCCTGTTTAAAAAAAAAAATATTTGGCGGAACCTTTACATCAAACCCAGATATAATTTTTTAATCCAGAAAAAAAATTTGGACACTAGAAGGCTTATGCATAAACTATTTTTTAAATGTTGTTAATACTTCATTTGCTTTCAATAAATAATAAAAATTAGCTTTTATATCCAGCTTATGCTCTAGTTAAGTAAGAAAATATCTTTTGTATTTCTTTTCATATTACTTTTCTTTTAAAGCAGCCTATGATTTTATTAAAAATTCTATAGCATTTATTTTACTTTGACTTACCTGTAGCCTTCTTCCATACAATACTTGGTGTAGGCACTCCTTGAGCCTGGCAGTGTAACATTATGTGACGATTGCGTTCAACACTGGCATCGCTGGGTTCAACAATCCAACGTGGTGGCACTAAATGTTGGTCAAACATTTATTTCAAGCAAAAGAAGAGTGGAAAAATATGACAAAAAATAAAACGTAATTAATAAATTTAATAGCTGACCGATTTTCAATGATTTTTTCATTTTAATTAAAAAAATATTTTTTATTTATTTATTAATATTATTACTTTTTACGTTTTTTTTTTTATTCAGTAATACTTTTGAAATGAACACAAAACAACATAACAAAGTCAATTTAATTGAAAATTAATAATTAAAAGGAAATGCCAAAGAGCGAAAGAGGAAAAAAATTGTACGTTTTTTTTATAATTTTTTTTTCTTTTTAATTCTATAATAATTATTTACTATATAAAAATATTGTATGTATGTATATATATAGAAAGAAATTTAATACATAAAAGAAAATATTTATATAGAAAAAATATATATTTATTTATTTATAATAATAATAATTAATGTTTATGAATAACGAAAGAGAGATGGATAGAAAGAGAGAGAGAGAGATAGCGTATGTAAGTAATTATGTTTTATTTTTTAAATGAATTTGACCATAATCATGTAATGGCATAAATATAATTAAATGAAAAACAACAGTTGTAGAGGTAAAAGTTAAAAAAAAAAAATAATTAATAAAACAATACAATTTTCCAATGAATGGAATCGCATGAAAACAAAAAGAGAAACTTGTAAATGTAAATGTTTTGATGGAAATAAATAAATAAATAAATTTCTATTTATAATAATATTATAAGGTTTTATGAGCAAAACAAGAGAAAATTGTTGGAAAAAAATAAAACAAAAAAACGATGCAACATAAACATAATTAATTAGCAAAAATAATGAAATATACAGTAAAGGGAATGCATTTACAATTAAAATTCATTTTTTGGTTCATAGTAATCGAATAACATGGTGTGACAAAAAAAAGAAATCCTGCCAGTGTACTATTTTTCTGATAGGCGCTATAGAGTAGAATAATGATCTATATTTGAAATTTTCGAAACACCTACAAAATCTGGAGTCACTGGTAAAAAACCGGTAACTTAGCTGACTATTACCTGATCTCAAGTTTCTTTTCGGACAACGTATTGTGTGTATATGTATTTACAAACCCGAAAAGAAACTTAGAGTCGTGTAATATTCTGCTAAATTATTAGCTTATACGAGTATGTGTATGCTGGTGTGAAAAACAGGCTTTATACTCGAAGCTCACGAATTTTTGAGATGTTTTGAATATGCCAAAGCCAGTTCCTTGTTCTACTCGCTAGCGCATAGCAGAAAAGTAGTATTATTTCCCAAGTATATCAATATCGTTTTTCTTTTGTCGCACCGTGTAATTATTATTTTTTTCACAAGCTTGTTGTTGCTATACAATGGAAAATATTTCAATTCCATGCAAATAATACTACAATTCATTTAAAGTTTTTTTTTTAATTTTCTATGCATTTTATTTTGTCTTGAAATATCTCCTTTTCTAAGTAAGAAAGCTACGATTAAGCAAATAATATACAGGGTGGTTCAGCTATAATGCACGATCTTAATTGTGAGTCACACCTTAGCGTCAAGTTTTTTGCCCGACTTAATTTTACATTTTTTTGTTTCAGTGTTTGACAAATTAAACTATGGAGAAGTACAAAATTGAGCAGCGCGTTAAGATTGTTGAAGCCTCTTACAAAAATGGGCGTTCAAATCAAAATTCATTTTGTGCTCTTCGTGATTTTTTTGGTCGGCATAATGTGTCCACAACTAGGAGAATTGTAAGCAAATTTCAGCAAATCAGGTCTGTAGAAAATGTGGTAGCTCCTGTGCATGCTCGCCCAATTTGTGCTGCGGGAAACATTGCTGTTGTTCGCAATAGTGTGGCAGACGAGCCGTCAATATCGACTTGGCATCGTGCATCACAACTGAACATCTCACGAACAGCACTGATGAGAATTTTGAATAAACATTTGAATTTTTCACACTTACAAGGTTCAATTGACCCAAGAACTGAAGCTCACCGATGATTTCAAGCATCGTCAATACTCCGAATGATTAGTTCAATAGACAGAAGTGAATGGTGACTTTACCAAGAAAATAATCTTCAGCGGTGAGGCACGCTATCACCTTGCCTTAGTTAACAAGCAGAATTTTCACATTAAGGCAAGTGAGAAACTATGAGTGATTGTTGTAAAGGCGATGCATTCACAATAAGTGACTGGCGGCGTCACGGAACTGTACCTCTTCGTAAATTATACCGCCCAAGCAGTTATTGTGAATAGTATTCACTATCGCAAGATTATAAAGGACTTTTTGTGGCCAGAAATTGAGGATATAGACCTGGACGATATGTGGTTCCAACAGGAACCACACGGCGAACAGATTAATGGCTCAATGGCCGTGTTATCTCATGTCGTGGCGATGTTAAGTGGCTGCCACGATCATGTAATTTGACAAGGCGGGACTTCTTTCTTTGGGAATATTTAAAAAAAAACGTGTACGTCAATAAGCCAAGACCAATTCAACAGCTAAAGCATGAGATAGTTCAACACATTAACGATATTTAACCTCGATGGATAGGGATATGCCACCGAAGCCATGACAACCATTTTGTCAAAATTTTGCTTCACAAACAATTGTTAGAGATCCCTCCATCATAATAACAAATATTAAGACAATTCTCTGAAAACCTTTTGTTTTATTTGCAATTGATAACGTGGATTATGTTCGGACCACCCTTTAGATGTCGGAACATTAAGTCAATCAAGAACTATCGATAGCTTTAACTATGGTTAAGTAGTTGAAAATGTCAAGTTGTGTTGACATTTTTGTTCAGTAAAGTATGGCAAATCATCATAAGTCGTTTAATGATAGAACAACGTTTCCATTTGTAGAAATTTACTTTGAAAAAAAAATTAAATAAATAAATCTGTTAGCGAAGTTCATAGAGCACTTTCTCTATTATTTGTCTGGTTAACTGGCTACGTTAATTAGCAAAATTTAAAATCCATTAAAATTGACTGTTTCGTGCGATTTACGCGTTGACGGCACCATCGGTCCGTATTTCTTTCAAAATAAGCAAGGAGCTGCCGTTACGACAAATAGCGGCCATTATTGAGCCAATCGGACTGAATTTTTCAAGGCCGTAACGATTGTAAGTTATATCCAATAACTTATTTTCAATGGTTATTTTGAGAAACAGGTCAGCAGAAAAAATTTATTTTTCAGCAAAAAAAAGTTAAAAAAAAAACTCTCAAAAGAGTTTTATTTCTTCGTCATAAAATAAAATTCATTTTGTCAGTTTTATTATAAAACTCATTTTGTAAGTTTTATTTTTCTGTGATAAAATAAAACTCGTTTTTAATAAAGATCTTAAAATCACAAAATGAATTTTTTTATGACGAAAAAATATAACATTTTTTCAAGGGATTATATTAATGATCATTACCGCAAGATCACCACAGATTATTTAGAGCTCTCCAAGACGATTTTTTGGTACATAACATCATATAAGTTAGTCGACTCTAACACGATGATTTGTTTAGTTTAACTTTTAAGTGATAACTGTTATTTACGGTCCCTGGAATTTTTATTTTCAAAAATTAATCATCTAAACATCAACGACATCAGGTTCAATCGTATTAAAACAAATGCCATTAAATTATCAACCAGATTATAATACAAAATTTCATTCCAATAATATTTCTTTCTTGCATTATCATCTTAAGTTCTCAGGCTTTAAAAAACACCCTGTATATGAAAACTGTAAACCTGAAAGTGTTATCCTGCTGGCATATGCTGACGATATCGATATTAACTTGAAAATTAGTTAAATCAAATAGTTGTAAATCAGGGTTAGCATAAGCCTGAGTTTTTTAAGAAAACTCAACCCACCGGTTTTATTGAGTCTTATAACTGCTTCATAATTTCGTGTAATTAGACAATATTTTTTATTTGTTAGTAACATACGTTGTTTTAGTATTTAGCATGCAATTTTGCACTTTTGGTCGGACCAAGGCAGCATTGTGTGCTATGGACTGCTAAAACAGACTGCACCGACTTCGTTTGAACTGTGTATTATAAGAAAAACTGTCGGAATAACAAGACAAACATGATTAAGTTATTCCTTTGCATGACAACGCTCGGACCCACTTCGCAAAAGTTGCCAAACGACTGTCAAAAATGATGCCGCACCCGTCGTATTCTCTAAAAATTGGTCCCTCTGTCTATTGGTTGTTTCGACGGCTACAAAATATTCTAACACATCACCGAATCATTTCTTTTCAAGAAATATAAAATCGACTTCAAAGTTGGATTGCCTCAAAAACCGAGAAGTTTTCCGGAAACAGGATTCAAAAATTGGTTCGGAAATGGGTAAAAGATGAAGGCAGGGATTTTATACATTTTTGTTTTAAAAAATTTATTAATTCATTATGTTTCTTCTTTACTTATTTTTATTGTAAATAAACTACGAATTTTCTTGAATAAAAAAACCCACCCGGATTTCTGTAAATATAATATCCAATAAAATCCAGGTGCGTTTAATTGGGTTACCTTGTGGGTTGCCAACCATGGCCTAAAGTAAATGATTTCCTTTTTTCGACTTTCGGAGGCTACAGTTTTGTGTTTATTAAAGTTTTCGTTTATTTAGTTTCTCAGTCTAGAAATTAAGCGGAGAACTCTTGCCTATAAATATTACTTTGGGCTTAATAGTCGACTGAAGAGTAAAGCACTCCATCGACAGGCGATGGTCGCTCTGTACAAACCATTTACCTCAGCCGTTATCCTCTATATTGTTAAAACATTGACATTGAAAGGATCAGAAGATGGAAAACGCAGAAAAAGGCGGATTTTTTTTTTTTGCAAAATATTTAAACTGACTTTCTATGGTCAAAGCTCGATAATGCAGCTCTCTTCTCATTTATTTTCACACGTACGTAGTCACACGCAAAGACAAAAAATAAGCAAACAAATGAACAAAGAAAAGTAGAGAGAAAACAAATGGAAAAAACAGTGCAAAGTGGCCTAGGTGAGAGACACTCAAATTACTACCACAATTGTAAAATGATAAACATGATTGGTTTGTATCGTACCATCGAAACAGGGGGCCAGAAGGCATCACAATGCGTGTAGGTCTAGCATCAGGTGATGAAGAAAAAATACCTGCTCGTCTGTATGCAGCCAGTAACGTTCAGAAATTTAACAGTCCTAGTGGGTATTATATAAGCCATGCTGCTGACATCTGCATAGCTTGAAGCGCTTAGTATCCTATTCCTGCATAGATTTGGGCATTCAAACAGCAGCTAAGCTACCGATTTCTCACTGTCGTCCTGGCAACAACTTCTACACATAATGTTGCTGGATAAATCGAGATGGGTTTCATGTTTTTCCAATGACCAGTACTAAAGACAGTCAAGTGTAGAAATGTTTAAAGTTGTAAAGGATAAGTTAAGATATTTTTAACAACAATTGATCGTAGTTTTCATATGTAAAAGTTAATACATCTCAATTCAATTTTTCTAAAACTTAGAGTAATACAAGTCAGCTATTTGAGATAAGCTGGTAGGAAACTGTTGCTGAAGAAAAGCTGTGTCATATTTTATGATACAAATATTCAAGACTGAGCACTGGTTGCCTAAGTCAATCCCATTTTTGTCAAGTCAATCCCGTTTGACATAAAATCTATTGTGTATTATCATGTGAAGCCATTTACTGCTTGTGAAAATTTCTTTTAGACTCAATTTATTTGACTGCTTTTTCAGTTCGGCAATGGATCTACTTACAACAGAATTAATTAATTTTCTTTAAAAATCTGACAAAATGGAGAATGTGGTGGTGTAGCGATTAAAAAGCTTACTTACAAAAACCTATACACCAGTACAGTCTTCGGCATGGTTTCGAAGTCTTATTGATTTATCAAAATTTCAAATTCCAGCAAATAACTCGTTTTACCATAAGAGCCTAGAGAGTGTGTTAGTAAATTGAAGCTAGTAGTGTGTAATTCTTTATTTATTTTCTTTTTTTTAATTTTAATGCGATTTATTTACAATATAAAAATATTTAGGAAGGGCAAGTAACTCATTTAAAGGCGTTGAACTGTACGTGTTCCATTGAATGAATGCAGAGTCACATAATAGCAAGTTTCCACGATGGAAAAATTACTTGTTTCGGTCTCTTAATCACAATTGCTAAACGTATCGTTTACACGTCATACTGTACGTGTTTTAATTTGGCAGTGAAGTTCTTTTAAAAGCTGCAAATGCTGAATACAAAGATTTTTATAGACCTCGAAATTTATCTTTGTCCCAACTACAAACTTAAAAATCGAAGTTCTTCTTCGTTTTACAAATTTTGTTAAAACTTTTATTTTTTTCATTTTGTGTTTACTTTTTTTTAGAAGTTGTAATATTTGTTTAATTCTCGTTTGTTTACATTTGTTATTTTGACAGATGGTTCAGATAAGCTTTCGATGAAAAATAGAGAAGACACCTATTATTCTTATTTTCGAAGGTGTTTTATACTTAAATAACTTATGACGTGATGTTTTGCTCTCCAATTTTTGTTTTAGTAGTGATAACGGCATAAATAAGAATATTTTTCTACGTAGAAACATGCTATAACTTCAGCATACAGTATTTGCTAGTACACTGATGTATGACATACTTGTTATAAAAGTGTAATAGCCAAACACTCTCTCCCTAATGCTACCAAGTGTGACCGCCTAATGTCCATGACGTCAATATCCCTAGTATTGAATTTAATCAAAGAGCTATGAGATATTGGATTTAAATGCAATAGTCACGAAAGACCTGCCTCACATTTGTTTCAGTTGGAATCATTGAACGACAAATGGACAGAATATATGACCAGAGAACAATTTCATAAGTTTAAATCTTGAGAATATGCTCAGTCTTATGCCCATGACCACTTAAAAACCATTTCGACAAAAGTAAAGATTCATTAATGTTTGTTTTGATTGGAAAACGTTTTCATTCAACAAAAACTTTTAACAAATTTTCTGATCCATTATTGATTTAATTCAAAAACTGTGTTTAATGCTTTTAAAAAATTGATTCTGTAGAAATTGTAATATTCATACTTGTGTTATATTCCTGGAACTTATTAAATATAAAACCTTCTCAAATATACCCCAAATTATTGATAAATAACTATGCGTTGGCATTTATTCACAATAAAGGGGAAATTTTTTAATACTTTACAGTTTATGGATTAACTATTAATGAACAAAATTTAAATGAAAACACAATTAGGCGCGCAAATTAAAAATAAATGCAACCAATTCTTCTTAATTATTTTTTAATTAAAAATACAACTAAAATACATTGAATGAGACTTTTAAATAAGTTTACATGATTATAAGAAAAATAAATATTTATGTATATAAAAATATGTGGTGGTAAAAGCAATATATTTAATAAAAAAAAATCATTAATTATTTGGAAACTTTTTGTTTAACAAAAACAAAAAAAGCCTTGTGGGTATAAAAATAAATAAATTTATGAGCTTAAGTATACTATAAGAGGACTTAACTATGTAACGAACTATGAACTTTTATAAAATTTAATGTTTTTTTTTGCAAGTAGTAAACATTATTTGAAAATATTTAAAATGCTAGTTATCGACGGTAAGCTCCAACTGAGTAATACCCTACATCCTCATCTAGCTTGTAAAGTGACAAGCGTACGGCGAACTGAAAAAAGTATGGCACACGATACACATATCAAAACGTACAGAAATCGGCATATTTCACAGCCGTGTAAAATCGGTTGAGCTATATACAAATGCAAACATTCTTCAATCGCTATCTAGAACAGTAGCCCTAAGGCCCGCCGATAACATCACAATATATGTGATCTTCTGATATCCACAGTACAGCTGAAGGAAGGAGACAGATCGAGCCAAATACGGAGGTGATAACATGAAGCGGGCGCAACAAAACTTAATAAAATGTTTAATCAACTGAGAACAGAAGCAGTAAATAAACGATGATGTTAGACGATCATTGTTGTCTTATGTTCATTGTAGAAAGCAAAGGAATGCAGACATATATGCAAAACAGTGCAAGTGTTAGTATAAGCGGAAAATAGAAAAAAAAAGATATGTCCATTATAGTCAAAAAAATAAATAAATATATATGATCTGCTATTTCTGCTTTTCATAGAACAATTTGTTCATGTTCAATTCACACGTTTTCTTAGTTATCATTGAAACAGCGACGAATGCGCATGTATAAGAGAACACTTTCTATGTTCTCACTAAGCCAATAACATTTTTACTTTAGCACATCACTGAACTAGAAGTCCTTAATAACACTGAAGCATGCTACTAGCAGAATCACTTGTAAGCATACTGAGCATGCTTTGCATTTATTAAACAATATTCGCAATATTTAACTTTTCATTGGATTTTTGTCTCCGATCAACTCAAACCTATACTTACGCTCTTGCTTTTAGAGATCAAGCAGAATGTGAGCAGTAGTGAGATAGAATCTATTTTATTTTGACAGTATTTTTTCTTACTTTCTCTATCGTGCTCTCATAATCTATATGTGGTGTTGCCGTACTTTTACTGAATTTTATGCATTTTGTAAACAAACAACATATGTTTTTAGTTTGAAGCGAAAAAAAATTAAAACAAAAAGCAAAACAAACATATAAACATATTATGGGCCATCTTTTTTTGGACAGCGTGTTTGCCTGAAATGGAGGACCTATTCTGTTTCATCAGTCGTCTATTAAACAGCGATGAATGCACTTGTACGGTGAAGGTACGGAAATTTTTTTTTGAGGCACCGTCAAGGGTTTTAAAAAAGTTTCTTACGCTGTTGCTTTCAGTTTTCACTAAAACAGCGATAAGTCCACATGTGCAGCGGATGTACACTTGATTTTTTTACATTTTTTCAAAACAGCAACTTAAATCTCTCTGAGAGAGCAATTTCCACGTTCTCACTAACATACATACATACATAATTATACGACATCCCAAGAGAGACTTCTCTCAGTTAATAGGCTGCACCAGATTATTATTTTGCATGTCATTGATTTAGAATGATTACCTTAGACTTGTTGGCAAAGGAGTTTAATCACATATATGCAGACAGTATTACCAAGACAGAAGCTCAATCGAAAGTCATAGAAATTTGTTAAAGAAGATGGCTTGCTACCACTACACTTATTCCCAATCTAAACAGTTAGAATTACAGAAGGTACTGTTAAGTACCACCTAAACTGATACAATTTTCTGCAATGTATCGCCTAAACTGATACAATTTTAAGCAGATGTACACAATAAGTGAACTTAAATAATTTTTAAATTATTTTATAAAAAAAATAAATTTTTGTATGCAGTTTGCACTGTTTAAGATACCATTTTATTTATTCATTTTTACAGTTCGTTACGTAGTTCACTATATCTTTTTATATTTTTATATATGCAACTGAAAACGGGTAATTTTTTGTTTAAAAATGCTATGTTATGCCAAATAAATTTATAAAAAATTATAAACAAATGCAACTTAAATGCAAAAAATCATGTTTTAAATGAAGCGGCCTTTAAATTATAAAATTAAATTGATATAAAAACTAAATGCTTGAAATTATTTTAAATGACAATGAATATTATTTAAAACAAAGTTTCTTTTATTAAACTTTTTGACAGAATATGCCACAATTTAATCAAAGAAACGCTTCTTTTTTCAAAAAATTTCAAATACTATGTGCATGCTTTTAATTGTTAAAGGATTTCTATTTTGTTTGTTTTTTGCCACATGCATTAAGGATGTATTGAGAGTTAGTGTAGTTGCAATATGTAATAAAACGAAAAGTTTATTTTCTGAAAAGCAAGGCAAAATTAAATAATTTTCTAGGATTTTTTTTATTTTTTTACTGCGAAGCTTTAAATAAATATTTAAATTTTTTTTGCTGTTTTCAATAAAATGATAATAAATTGAAAGCGTATTTTTTTAATTCAAAATAGTTAAGCATTTTTTGTTATTTTTTAAAATTAATTTATTATACTTTTGGTAAATAGGTTGTGTAAAAAGCGCTGCAATAATGTGCATAAAGCTGTTTGTTTTTTTAATCTATAAAGCAAACTTAAATTACATAAAATTAAATTTAATCTATTAAAGAAAATATGGCAAAAAGTTTAGTTTTAAAAAGTACAAAAAAAATATTGTTTTTCTGAACCAATATTTTAAGATCTAATTGCTAACATGTTACTGAATAATACAGTAAACAATTTTCATATTTTTCTGCTAAACGATGCAAGAACGCTTTAATTATTATTTTCTTTTTTTTTGTTTAAGATATAACGGTTGAGAAAAGAGCCTTCGAATAATCTTGTTTACTGTTTGAATTACTTACACGAAATATCCTATTCACATGCCACCATTGTAATTCGTTTGTTCTTCTTTTTCTTGTTATTTTCATTCATTAATTTGTTATCTGCAGGTGAATAATACTTTAGAAATGAAAAAAGGTTTACGAAATTAAATAAAGTGGCTTAGTATGGACAAACTGTAATCCAAGTTGATTGATTAACTTTAAAAGCTTTGTGTATAAACTTTTCTGATTAAGCTCATAATTGGTGTTAAATGATGAATGAAAGACAAATTGCGAAATAACGTTATCATTTAAACATTACTGTTTGCTTTTGACTAAGGTTGAAAACATACAATCGCATGAAAAGTTTATGATATTAGAGAGCATTTTTTAAATTCATGTGCTCCCATTTCAAAATTATTTTTCGGATTCAATGTTGATTTCAAGCAAAAGCGTCTTTCTTAAGCGAAAAAGAGGTAGTGTTGCATTAAGAAAATGTAGCTTTGCTCAGGTATGTAACAATGTAGAAAAGTCCACGAATTTGGCTTATTCTGCTAAGCGATTCGGCATACTCTCCAGCTTAAGTCATTTTGACTTCGTTATTGAAAAAAAAAACATTTATTTTGAGATAGTGTAGACAATCCAATATGAAATAAGAAGATGAGAAACACGCTGGACTAACAGTATCATTGTCAAACGTAGCGCCGCTCATATGGTATAATAGGTGAAGAATAGACGGCAATCTAACGATGTAAAATCACCGTGTATGACTGCAATTGCTGAATGGCGTGCGAGATGTTGAAAATCAATCACTTGTTGTTTTAGTTAAGTTCGTAGCACTCAATTCCTCGCTTTATTTCAGCAGTTCATTTTTTCGGCTAATTTACCACTTGTTTGGCTACCGTCGACCTCGAAATTTCACACTTATTCCCCATTTCAGTACTTTATTAAAATTAGTTTTCAATAAGAAAATTTTTATTTAAAAATGTACCCAAAACAGCGGATACTTTATATTTTATTTTTTTCTGGAATAAATTTATTTTGGTTTCCAGTTCTTTAGCACCAGAGAGAGGAGAAAATTGGCCTACCTAGAAAGAGGTATAGGGGTCATTTAACCCTACCATTTAAATTAATTTTGGAAGCGATATCTTTATTTTATTAACTTAAAAATTGTCTATTGAGTGTAAAAATATCATAAAAATTAATTAAAAATAATATGGAATGAAAATAAACCTTTTAGAGTGTGATACTTACGTTCCAAAAAGATTGTGGGTTGTGCAAAATTGCTTAAAATCAAGCTTTAGTTCAAGTGAAAACACACTCACAAACAAATGTAGAGTCAGTCATGATGGTAATAGCTTCTGTATGATAATTGCAGATCAACTTGAAAGGTCACAAGATGTGGACTTAATCAAAATTTGCACACAGATATCGTCCCATGCCTGCTAAACTTAAATCTGTGCTACAAAGGCGGGAATAAGACTCAACTTTGATAGATATAAGGTACTACGCTGCAACACCCCTAGTAGCACAAAATTCTGGATACGTAATATGGAGCTTGAAGAAGTTAGTGATTGCTGCTACATTCGTAGCACTTTAACAGAGGCGCATGGCTGTATAGATGATGCAATGTTTCAGATTTCCAAAGATGATAAGGTTGTCGGGATTTTATGATCTGTGTTAAAATCGGGTGCTACTACAAAATAAACGAAGATCTACATAATCAACTCCTAAGTAAAATCAACTATACTCTATGAATGTCAGTTCCGGAATATTACATCACGCAATGCCAACACTATTGAGTTATTCATTAATAGCTGTCTTTGAAGGACATTAAAAACACTTTTTCAAATACTGATTCTTGGGAATAATCCAACCAATATCAAATTCACATCTACATTATCGATGGCAAATGGCGCGAGACTTATCTCACTCTTCGAAAACCACATGACCATATAAATACAAAGCAACAACTGTCATACACTGAAAACACTTGTCAAAACGAAAAACATGTGAAGTTTCCGCTCACTGTATTCCTGGTGACGACAAATCGAAATCAACCACACCGGTGAAATTAAAAACAAAAAATCAAATTTAGTACTTCAAACAGAGTCAAACGAAAGAAGTTGGTTTGTTGCTGCCCTTTATTCCTCCTAGTAACCATAAAATGTGATATATAAAAGCTCACAAGTACAACTGCTGGATAGGACGATGTACATGCAATTTGTCGATTTTTGTAAACGAAAAAATGCAGAAATTTAACTAAAAAATGATATATTGGCGGCCAAATATGCAAATGGGTTAAATGATCCCCTATCCATTTTTCTAGGTAATTGTAGTATTTATTAGCCTTTGGAACTCTTCAATAAAACGGAAATGCATATTTTGAAATCAAATTTGATGCAATTTTATTAAAATTCACGGAATATCAATTCGGAAAAATCATTAATAAAAAAAATAAATGGTAACAGTCACATATGAAAATGGGTCAAATGACACCTTCCCGTATTTCTAGCGTTAAAAGTTAAAGTATATATTTTGTAACGAAGATTAAATTACTACTCCTGTCAACTGCTTTACCCGTTATTTTTGAATTTACTTAAGCTGGTATAAATAGAACGTTACAGAATGAGCCAGAATTTGCACCAACGACAACGAGAACTTTCGAAGTGGATCTAGTTTAGTATAAAGCCGTGAGGCAGTGTGTAACACAGGTAGTTATAGTTAAACAAAAATAAGAGGAAATAATTATGTGAACAGATCTATTATATGTTTTTTTTTATTTCATTCGCAATTAAAACTCTTTAAATAAACGTTTTTAAAATGATAAAAACGTAAGAAAATATTCGATTCGTTCAAATTGTTGATAAAATTTGTTGTTTGTTTTGCCATATTTTTTTTATATAAATATTTTGCATAATTTTATACAACTTAAAATGTAATAAAATACTAAAATAATAATTTTATATTATTTTTTTGTTTTTGTAAACTTAACAATAAGAAGCGTTAAAAGCAGTGCAAAAAAGGTTACCTGGTGATCGGCTCTTATTTGGTAATTTTTATTTTAATTTTTATTTTATTTATATATTTTGTTTTTATTTTATATTTAAACCCACAGCGTGCCAAAAAGCGACTTAAGGTTGATTATAATCAGTAGTAGAAGGACGTAGAGGGGAAAGAAGTTTATATATGTAATGAAATATTTAAAGCGATTTCTTTCAAATAGAAAGTATTATTTAGTACTTAAAAAAACACTTGTTTGTTATAAAATTTTTAGTTAAACAAAAAAAGAAAAAAATTTTCAATAAAAAGCACATCAAGGATTTATACCAAAAAAAAATTTATTCATTTTTTTTTTTATCAATTATTAAAATTATTGTTTCTGTAGAAAGTTTGTTTCGTTTAAGAAAACTTTTATTTTGAAGAGGAATAGAAGAAATTTTCGTTTTCATGTTACAAAAAAAAAGGGTCAATAAAAGCATAATGAACTGAAAGTACTAAAAAAAAGTTTGTTTTTCTATAAAAAGCTGGTGGTTAAATAACATTTAAAATTAAAATTAAAAATAAAAATAAAAAATTTATTTTAGAAATATAAGTGTCTGTGTTCGTACTTGTATGGTATATATGTAAGAGTATTTGGATATGTTTTAACCTTATATTGGTGTGTTTAAGTATAAGTGTAAAAATATGTTTAAAATTATGAAATTTGTTAAATAAAAAAAGTATACAAATTAAAAAATTTACTAAAAATAATTATAATTTGTTACTTAATTTTTATTTTTTTTTGGATTTTACATTTTTTTCTTTCTAATTTTATTGATTATTTTATTTGTATTATTGGTTGTATTTTGTTTTTGGGGGTTGGTTGGTGGTTGGAGAAGGTTTATGCATACTATACCTTTGACCTGTAACGTGGCCGTATATTTGATTTCAGCAGCTGGATTTTTGGCCACACATGTATATTCGCCAGAATGTGAAGCCGATAGCGAAGGTATGCTTAATAGTGATGAATATTGATCTAGCATGGTAACATTGGCCCCCAATAGATCTGGCAATGGTTCACCATCTTTGAGCCACCACAATTTAAGGGGAGCATCACCATGGGATACACCACAGACGGTGCGTGTACGCATACCTTCAGCTAAGCCATCTTGAAAGACAAATGGTTCTATAATGGGTGGGACTGTAATAATACAAAACAAAAAAAGAAGAGAGAATAGAGAAAAAGCTTATCTCTTGATTTTTAACGTTTTACAAATTAGTTATTATTTTTCGTTTCGCCCATAATCGTAACAATAATAGCTTGCAACCATTTTCGTTGTTCAAAAAGACATCCATCGTTGTTTATGCTGGCGTAGACCTAAATTTTCTAAATAAAATTTTTTATTTTAATAATGAGATTAATGAATGAGAACTATTTGTATCTGAACTGCAGCGCTTTCAAAAATTAATACGTTTTTTTTTTTTTTTTGTTAACTTTGTTCACTCAAAAAACTCATTTCAAAAAAAATATTTTTTTTCCGAACGTTTGATTCAATTAAAAATATTTTTAAAATTAAATAATTATAGTAAATAAATCTTCGCAGTTTTTTAATATTATTAATAATTAAAATATTTGCTAAAAAAATATATATAATAAAAGTGTATTTACATTTACATATTTTATTGCTAAAATGTAAAAAAACATGAAAATTAAATAATCAAAATTATACTACATTTACAATCATGACAATGAAAAATTTTACTTTTTTAATTTTTAATTGTTAAACTTAACATTTTATTATACAATAATAGTCTAATTAAAGTTTTTATAATTTAACTAGTAAGGTGATTTACATAAATTTAGAGAAAATTGTTAAAGAAAAACGTTATATGTTTATATCAGGTGCATACAAATACTACTTGTCTTTAAAAGATTTATTTGTTAAGAAAAAATATATCAAAACATTCATATATATAAAGAGTTGAAAATTTTTTAAAACATTCTTAAAACAAAAAAAACTTAGATAAAGAAATTCGTAACAAAATTCAAAATTTTCTATAGATTATGAAATTATTTCAAAAATAGAATAAATGCTTTTCAAAACTTTGATCAGACAGTCAAGTATATGTATGTATACTTATATAATTTTGAAGCTTATGTATGTATAAAATTGTTAATGAATAATTTGAAGGTATTAAAAAAAAATAAATAAATAAATATTAATAAAAAATGTTTCCAGTATCTCTTACTCTAAAGCCTAAGGATCTGCTCAAAAAAATTTATTTTTAATTTTGTCTTTTTTTATAAATGCTCCTACTGTTGTCTCCTATAATTGAAAAAAAATGCAACAATAATTCTACTGTTAGAAGATATACATTCACAGATTTCTAAATTTAGAAAAAATTATATTTTTTTATCAGATTTCAAATTTGAGCAAAAAATATACATAATTCGTGCTCACGAATAAAAAAAATAAAATTGATGAGCATGAGTCATAAAAGAAGCAAACAAGAAAAAATTCTGCTCACGATCCAAGTTTTTACTTACTATGTTTTTACTTTAAAAATTTTGCAAGAAAATAAATGTTGATCAACTCGATATGTTAGGTAGTATCGCCCATTATTAATTTAAATCGGCTGACTAGCTACACAATGTGTTAACATCAAAGTGAGTACGACTGGATCGTTCAAATAAAACATTAAAGCAATGTACCGTCAATTTTTTGACGTTCTTCAGGGATGGGAGACTATAAAACTCCCGCTGCATCATAGGCAGCATTGATTGTAAGAGACCTCTATACCAACAGAAAATTGTCGTTATCGCTATTATAATTGCTATTCGAAAAAACTGAAGTACGTATTAAATCCTCTGTACATTCTCTCAGTCAGTGAGCTGCACTCGATTTTATTTTTAGACTCATTGAAAGGGACCTGTAGTTTAACGGCAAATGCATTAGAGAAGTTTTCAATAGTAGTAATACTCATAACCAAAAAAAAACTGTTTCTTCTTCAGATGGTTTGGTCTGGTATTAAGCCGAGGACCTTCTGTTTGATAGGCGGATGTCTTACCTACCATACCACAGCGGCACACACACAAGTTCTCTGTATAGACCCTGTGAATTGTTTTTCCTTAACCAGTTACAAGCCAATCCAGAAGTACGTAGTTGGTTCAAACTTCAAGAGTCCGGAAGTCTATTGAGTACCATTCAGTGTGGCTTAAGAGCGGTTTATAAACGGTAATGTATGATTCTTCACCGTAAAAATAAAACGCTGCAAATTTTGGTTGATGAACTTAAACGTGGTCGTAGAAGCTGTGAAGATGATGCATGTAGTTGACGACCAAAAACTTTAGCTACAACAGCATTCATTCAACAAGTCCATGTATGGTGCTTGATGATCGACGAGTGAAAGTGCGCGAAATAGCTCATTCCACAGCTATTTTAAATGAACGAGCATTTCATATTTTGCATATAGAATTATATACGACAGAGTGCTTGCGTCCATGGATAAGTATTTTAATGACATTCCGGAATCGTTTTTCAGAAGCTATTGGAAAAATTCTGGAATACGTGTATTAAAGTATTATATTGAAAAATAAAATCGATTTCAATTCAAATCTGTTTGTCATAGCTCAAGCCTCGTTATATTGGTACAAGTATATAACAAAAGCGGGTCAATAAGCCCGTAAACTTTTGAATTTTTTGCCTCTTAACTAAAAAAGTTAATACAACAACAGTCCATCTGTCAGTTAACTCGTGTCAAAATTTAAGCATGTTGTACCATTTAGTTTGTGTTTGACAGTCAGATAGCAAACTGATGGAAAAAAAATGAATTTGTCGCGGAAAAAATCACTAAAACCAAGATAAACCTTAATAAATACCATGGGAACTCTGCGTAATTTTAATTATAAAAAATGGTTTACTGAATTTCGTTACGCCCATAGTTGAGAAAGCTTACCGCAAGATAAATGCTGCGTTTGCTTGCAATTGACTATAAACGACCATAGTGTTAGGCGTTGGATAATAAAGGCACGATCATCGTTTTTTTAGGACGCACGTGGTACATTCTAAATTTTTGTGTATTTAAGAGTGTAAAATAATAAATTTTAAATATTATATAAACTTATTGGACCCTATTTGGCAAGCAGATCCACTTTTCCTGGCAAAAATCCATAAATTAGACTACTAATTGCTCCCTCATCCGGCCTTATCTCCTGATTTGGACCCGAATGACTATTTATTGTTTAAAACCCGAAATTATTGCTTGACGGAAAGATAGATGACGCTAAAGAAGATTTCATCTCACAACCAAAAACCTATTATGATGACCTCGACAAATCTTATTTTTTTAAGAATAAAAAAATTGAAAAAACGTTGGACAAAGTACATACGAGTATGTATAGCACAAAGGAAACTGTGTTGAAAAGTGAAATGATTTCTTTTCCAAAGACCCATGTTTCTTTTAAAAAGTCACGGATTTTTTAATGCGAAGGGGACACATTACATACATACATATGTACATAAGCAACTTTTTCAAAATTGCGATCAAATGCTGAGAACTATTGAAATTTTATTTGGAAGAAGACTACCCCAGTGAAAAATGGTGTTTTCTATGCCTAGGCGAAATAATTCATACCACTTAAAAAGGTTATTATACACAGCTCCATATCAGGGATGGGAACGGAATTTTACAAATTCTACTAACTTTCCTGAAAAAGTGTACTTTTTTCAGCTAAATTGTATTAAATTCTTTATTTTTTGAAATTTTGATTGTTGCCAAAGAGAAGTAATAGAAAATTTTTTTGCGTTGTCGTTGGAGAGAAAAATTAAACAAGTAAACATAAAAGGAAATAAACAACTTTAATACGCAAAGCGACATACATGTGCTTTCATCAAAAGCTATCACCCAACTGAATGAATTTGTTGTTTATTTATTATTCTCTGCTGAATATATTCGCTCCCGTTCGGATGTATACATATACGGAGTTGATTAAACTTGTATACTTCGTATACAAAGTCATGTGAAAAATAATTGGAACACCTTGCGCTTTTCTTTGAGAGCTTAACAGAGAAAAGAGAACACCTTCGAAGTTCCAAGAGACAATATTTAAGATCTTTTTGATAAATATTTGAATATTAAAACAGAGTTGTGTTTTAAACTACTTTTACATAAGTGTTCCTATTAATTTTTACATGACTATATATGTAGGTATGTGTTAAAAACTTAATAAAAAAAGGACAGGAAGCTTGTTTGTACCAAGTTCTTAATTTCAAAAGGTAAGCTGATGATATCCAAATCTAAAAGCATCATTTATGATACAATTCTAGCTTTCTTACTCTTGGATTAAATTGAAGACAGTCGAAACAGTCTCTTCTTTTCTTTAAATTTTATTATATTTTGATACGAATATGGAATTTTGAAATAGCGCTAAAAGGGTACAATTGCGCCAACTTTCGTATTGCTGCTCTATATGTACTGATGATAGGTTTGACAAAAAATTGGGAATTAATATTGAATGAATGAAAATGAAATGAAAAAACATGACTAAAATAAAAAAGTTTAAAAATCCAAATTATGCAAAGCATAGTTTTGCTTTAGAGTTTTATTAATTTACAAAAAAATAAAAATAAACGTTTTAATGAATGCCGCTGTTAATTAAACAGAACTTTTAAACTTGACTGCCGTGCATAAAACATGTTTTAATCATATTATAATTTTGCGTAAAATATTAAAATATATAAAAAATCAAACCAATTTAGATATTTTTCAAAAACTAAGAACTTAACTACTTTTGAATTTAAAACAATCAAAATAAATTTATATACGAGTACATTTCCTTATTTTAATTTTAAAAAATAAAATTTAAATACATTTTCTTACTTCAGCATTTATTATATTTTTAAATAATTTTCATTTTCGGTTTACATCTTAAAATAGAATATCATATAACAATTAAAAACACTTCTGTTTACCATTAACCAACAGCGATTGTGAATTCTCCACCTCTGCAGCTGAGTTACGTACCACACATGAATAGTTGCCCGTATGATCGGAGCCTAAATTTTCAATAACTAAAATACTATTATACTGATCGACCTGCTTAACGGACATGTGATGTTGTGTGGCATCGATGGCACGGTTATCCTTGCGCCATGTTATGGTCAGAGGTAGATCACCCTTGACCACGGAACAGGTTAGAGACGCACGATCACCCATATTTAATTGTAATTGTGATGATTGAAAGGGACTCAATTTCGGTGGTACTAAATGTATAATATATATAATAAATACAAAAAAATTTAAATTTAAATTGCAAATTAAAAATCCAAAAACAAACATATATAAGCTTTTCAAAACAGAATATTCAGTATATAAGATTAACACACTTATAATGATGATAAGGTTTAAAATGGAAAAAAATCTCGAGTAGTAAAAATAGTTGCCATTTGTTAAAAAAACATACGAGTGTACATGTAAATATGAGTTATATTTTAAACAAGCGAATTTTAAAAGAGTGCTTGCTTTCAGCTTTCTCTGGACTCAAAATACTTGTTTCGCTGAAAATTATTTCTAAATGATTATGACATGGAAGAGTAAAATATTGTTCGTAATTATGTTCTTGTTTCATGGATATACTAACCAATAACAGTTACTTCGCCACTTCGGCGTGCACTATGACCCTGCTTGTTGCGTGCCCAACATGTATACACGCCAGAATCGGTATTTTTTTGTACCGGTGTTATTGTTAATGAACCATCTGGTTGTACACGTTGTCTTATATCATCGGGTAACTCACGTCCACCACGTTCCCAATGAATTTCTTCGATAGGATAGCCGGCAACAGGGCATTTTAAATTAAGAGTTTCACCTGAGACTGCTGTTACTTTAGGAATTATGCGTATATAAGGAAGACCTGTAAAGAAAAGATGAAAGTTAGACATTAAAAAAAAAAAAATTAATAAAAATGGAAAATAAGTAATCTTACATACATATGTATATACAAAAATGAATGCGTGTCTGTATGTATGTTTGTTTTTTGGTTTGTTTGTGCTTTGATGTAACGCATTTTCTTTTTGCAGCTGCGGTATGATTCAGTATGTCCAGGATCTACGTCTTTTGTGAATAAAATACGGTTGCTTTTTTGTATTTAAACTATAAGCAAAACTTTATTTTGAGCCCTTATTTTCTACACTTAATAGCTAATTTAAAGCTGGCGGTTAATCTGGCGGGATTACAGGAACAAGAACGGTTGCCAGCGTTTAATCGGGAAGGATTACAGGAACTGTCTTCGACGGTTACTCTGGCCAGATCACTGAAATGGTCGTCTCTCAATCGTCTGGAGCGGGTTTTTAATAACGTAATTACTACAAAGCTGGTGCCTGGATAAATGCTGAAGACCTTGCCACCAGCTACTCATAACCCAATTATAGGATGAATACGAAGGACCTTATAGTTGGGGTGTGAGTAAATATAGCTACAATGCGGAAGACCTTGTTACCAGCTGCTTACAATCCAATTATAAGATAAATTCGGAAGAGCTCATAGTTGGAGGTTAGTATATAAAATTATTTTGACTACAAGAATGTTGCCCTTGTTACCCATCTTCGTGAATACCATCAGAATGGTAACAGGATAAGTGCGGAAGACATTGTTACCAGCTATATATTGCCCATTTATAGGCTAAATTCGGGAGACCTTATAATTGGGAAGTTAGTAAATACAAATAAATACATCTACTAAGACGCCAAGAGAGTCGGCCTTGTTAGCCGTCTTATTTGTTAAGATTCGATTTTCAGTCAAACCAACCCTCAATAGTTTCCTTTTTTCCAAAGCTTCTGGCAACGCTGACAACTGCCCTAAATAATTTCCTCAGAACTACGCTGATTTATGTTAAAACTGATATGAACACAATGAGAATTCTTTGTTACAATTTACAAAAAATGCTTACGAACGAAATGTTGAATTCTCATTGTGTTCTATTTTTATCTTGCCTTGTGTGTTGTTGTTGTGCTTGCTATTTTTTTTATTAGTAGTAGATTATGTTATGTTATGTTTGTGTGTTATGTTTGTGTGTTAATTACTATGTGTGTTATTGTTACTGTTTTATTTTTTCATATATGTATGTCTTGTAACGTCTCGTTTATGGAGATAGATTATTCGACTTTATTCAAAAACCGGTTTCGAATAATTAGAAAAGTTACAATTTTTAAAATCGGTTTTCGGTTAAGTGTTAACTAAATAACCGGTTAACCGGTTCTTTTATTAAAATAAAACTCTTCTCAATTATTGTTGCATAGCAAATAAAGTTGATCCATTTTTGAAGCATGTCGTAGTGTCTAGCCAGTAAGTATGCTAGAACAAGGTTCGTCATTTTTAGGGCCTTAACGATCATTTCTTTCTCGAAAGTACAACATTCTAATATATCATCCAGTGAATAATTTTTTACAGCGTATTTTGTAAGATTTTTATTTGCCAGTGGTTTTCACTCCGATGATTTGGAACTCAGGGTCTCTTTCAGACTATCCGATGCTTACTGGCTTATTTGGAATGATATTATGTCTAACTGATAGAGGTTCCACGTCATGCTAGCATCCGACTGAATGAAATTCCTGAAGAGTGCGCTACTATAGGGTTCTCTCTGTCTCATGTACAGGGGACGTGTATGCCCCTCTATGTGCGTTCTAGATTTTGTTGGTTAAATGAGAAATGTGCAGGATGGAACATAGGTGGACCAATATCACTACTTCCAGAATGCTTTGGCCTTCTCGTTCCATGGAAAAAACCAGGTTTTTCTTAGGTTTGGAAGGGGGTTGATCGAGCTTTTTTCGGTTATAATTACCGGGCATTGTATGTTGGGCCGCATATCGGAGCGCAGGGGATGCCCTGGTCATGGCTACTGTGGGAGTTGTTAGGAAAAAGAGGAGCAGGAATCGACAATACCTTCTCTGCGATTGTCATGCTCTATGGGAGCTAAGACTTAGGCACTTGGGTGCATGTCGCTTCCATGATCTGGACTGTCTTAATGATGTGTCACTTTAGAAGTTGATTAACTTCGTCAAGGTTACCGGTTGGCTCAAATGAGGTAACTGATATTTTTTGGTCTTTAGGTGGCGATCTTTCTTCTGGGACTCTCCCATGTCCGGCCTTTTGGCCTTTTTAATAGGTCTGTCCTTGTTGTGGTGTCACAATGGGCCATTGTGAACTCGCCTCCGAGTGAATTCGCGAAATATAAGCGACCCTTTTAATCTAACCTAACATTCCTTTCCATCGGCGCCCAAATATTTTCACACTTCAGAGGATATCTATGGAACCTAAATGCATGCACCACGTATTTAATAGTGTGTACGACTGTGGTATGTTAGGTAAGGCATCCGCCTACCAACTAAGAAGTCCTCGCTTCAATCCCAGGCCATAACATCTAAAAATTTTCAACAGCGGTATTACCTCACAACATTGCTAACGACTGATTATGCGAATTTACGCTATGAAAAACTTCACTAATTAATACATCTGCCGTTCAGAGATGGCGTTTGTAGATCCTTTACAATGGTCTACTTGATATATAAAATATTAATATTTATTTACAGAAACTGAAGAAAAATATTGTTGCTCAAGTGTATATATCTACCATGGTTTTCATGTTCTTTATGAGACGTTCAAGGTAGACGTGGTATAAAAATAAGATTTTATATATTAAATTTGAAAAAATACTTTACTTATTACTTAAATTAACCGATTATTCATGTTAAAAAAACCTGTTTAACCGCTATTCGAAAAATGATATTTTAAGGAAATTGTATTCGACAAAACCAAAACCGCTCGTTCTTCCTAGTCACGTTGCAATGAACAGCTAAACGACTGAACTGATTTTCTTAACATTTTTACAGTATCTCTCTGTATGTTAGGAATGAGCTTTGGGCTGTATAAAATTCAGAAATTCCAACTGGGTAGTGCCACGCCCATACAAACTAAATATTGATTTTAGTGTATCTTATGAACAAACATAGATAATATTATTTGCATGTATGGTTTTTATGATTTTTTTTTGTTGATTAAAGAATTCTTGGTTGTACTAATTACTCTCTTTTAAATACTAATTTCTCTCTTTTCTTTAAAACAGCCGTTCATTGGTCCTCATCAAGAAATTGCGTAAATTGTATTTTTCCTGTAGTTTTTTTGTCGTATGTTCAGGGGAAATAATTTGTTGTAAAATAATATAACGACAAATGTATTCTGAAGCAAAACGGCTAATAACGCCTTTGCAATTATAATTACAGTAAATGGAAGAGAATCTATAAATATAATATTAAACATTTAAATCCGTCTGCTAAAAACCTACATACGACATTAGTATTTTAGGGTAACGATATGTCATACAATTTAATATAACAAAAAGTGTGGGATTTTGAGATCTTCTTTCTCTAGTCTATAATATATTTTGATATTTCGAATAAATAAATATGTTGTTGTATTACATTGTGTTTATCAGTGACATTTTAAAATGTCATAAATGGTTTTTTATTAAAAAAATAAAGAAAATATTTTTCATGAAAATAGATTCCCATATACACGTACATAAACCAATAGTCACATTTTAAATATAAAGGGTCTAACATCTAACGTTTTTTCTATCAACTAGTGAATGGTAACACTTAGTTCATGTCTGATTTGACAGATAATTAGTTTTATCCTTCCGCTGAACGAATATGGCTTGAACAACGCTGGGAATCTGGACCTGCGATCGACAATACTGCGATATTGCCAAAAAAAAAACCATCTTTTCAGATGAAGCTCATTTTGAGCTTAATTTTCCATTTTTCTTCGAAAATGGGCAAGGAGTGGCCGTTACAGTCAACAGCGATCGTTATCGGACCATGTTGAATGAATTTTCGTTCACAAAAATTGAAGAGGAGGACATTAGCAACATTTGGTTTCAACAGGTCGGAGCTACGTGCCACACAGCCGAAGCTACACTCGATGTTTTGTGCCCTGTTTTTGAAGATCGCATTATCAGCCGCAGAGCTGATGTCGTTTGGCCGCCCCAGAGCTGCGATTTGACACCGTTGGACTATTATTTGTGGGGTGCCGTCAAAGATAAGTGTTACGCCAACAATCCAGAGACAATTCACGCTTTAAAGGACAATATTCGTGAGGCCATTGGTGAAATACAGCTGCACACAATCGATAATGTGGTTAAATATTGGATCGATCGTGTAGGCTACTGCATGGCCAGCCGAGGCAGCCATTTGAACGGAATTATTTTCCATTATTAACCGGAAGTATTGTACTTTCAAATAAAAAAAGGAATTTGAGAAATTCATTAGTTTTTTTTACAGCATTTTCAAAAAAGAGGTTTTATTTGGCGGACCCTTTACATATGTACACACACACACACACACACACACACATCAAACTATACCTTTAGGAAAATATTGCCATATAACTGGCAGGACATTTATGCCCATTTGTGCATGTATTGTATGTTTATGGCCTATATAGATAAAATGAAGAAACACAGTGTGAGAAAAAGTATAGAAAAAAACAAAAACGAATTGCATTCGTGTTTGTTTGCAGTTGAAATGAAATCTAAACTGTCCCTTTTAGCTGGTCATACAAATTATTCTCTGATTTCTTTCCTTTTTTTTTGTGTGTTCCCATATACAGGATGTTTAAGGATGTACATACATTCAAGTATGTACGTATGTGTTCACAGTATAGTAGAAATGTATGTATTAGTGTGAATGTTTGGATTTTAATAGAATGACACATATATTAGAAGTCCATGTGTGTACTTATCTGCTACTCTAGTTTTTTCTGTTTTTTTTCTTTCTGTTGTTGCCTACAATTCAAATGCGGTTATTCCTATTTGTTTTATGAAACTGTATCAACTTTTTGATTCCGTTTTTTTTTTTGTGTGCATGTGTGTTGACAATATAATTTTTCTAACACCGAAAGCCTTTTTAAATTGTAAAAATCTTCTATTCAGTTTTATAAACTTTTAAATTTGTTTAAATAAAAACTGAATAAAAAACAATGTTATTAAGCGTTTAATAAAAAAGTACGCATTGGGACACAAAAATTAGAAAAAGTTTTTCGTTTTATAGATCAAATACTTCAGTATAAAAACTTTTTGAAACACAATTATGGGCCATTATAATCTGATCAAATTTACTGCTAAGTTGCAAATAATACACAAAAATTATTGAACTCACATTGCCTTTGAATTACTCTAATAAATATTTAAAAATATATTTTCACTTAACTCTTAGGACTTAACAGCTATCAATGCAATATAAAACCAAGAAAATATAGTAAAATTGGCAGCTATTACACAGCTCCTTCTAACAGCTATCCAGCCGCTTTAATGAAGGCATATGTTTGGTGTAGATCGCTTGTTGCAAGGCCGTTCCTGTCATCGAATCTCCTTCGGAAAGAAAGGCGTATCGAGTGGTCAAAATTCGGATAAAAGGAAATGTTCCGTAGACTGTTCCGTAGACTTCATAATTACAGCTTTGGGGCATATCTGTCAAGAACTCTATGGCTACTTGTAGCTCCTAAAAGGTTTTTTTCTATTTATTATAGGCTGTTTCAGCACTTGTCCCGTTCTTGGGCCATGTAAATGTGGTCAGTTCCATCAAGAGATGAAGTTCTTACTGCATTTGTTGACTATTTTTTTCAAGAGAGCTCCGATGTCCTTATCCGATCAGTCAAGTGGTACCTGCTGGCGCAGTTCACCCGCTAGGCAGTAAACTTCCTTATTCCCTTATCCAGGAACCGATTAAAGAATAACCGTCCAATGTCTAACTATTTTATTCGGAGATCTGGGTTTTTTTTAGGTCCATAACTTTGAGTTGTGTGACGAATGAAGCTTGAAACGTACGAACTGACACAGCACGGATGCTGGATGTCGGAAAACTGTAAATACGACAAACAGGCTTGGCATACTCTGCTCCATTGACCTAATTGCTTGAAGTAAGCACTTCTTGTTCCTATAATATTGCACCGGAATGACAAACTATTGACCACTCCGCGGAAAACAGCGCTAAATCCATACTTGGGTATCAGCAGCCAAGGAACCCATGATACGACTAGAAATGTTGTTATGCTACTGAAGCGAGAAATGTGGCATACAGGGTAATCATACAGTCAGTAGCAGCGCGCCAAGTGAAGGAAATATATCGGAGGAAGAAAAGAAAAATGGAAAGTGTGAGTAAAACATTAGACTGATAGTTTTGATGAGGAAGGTAATCTGGTGACAAATAAAGGTAATATGCTGTGAATAAGGAAAGATAATTTTTTCCAGCCGTTGGTGTCCGATAATAGCATTGACGAGGACACCAAGGAACCAATTTCAGATGACGGTATTGAGTGTATACCGCCTAGTCGGAACGAGGTCAAAATGGCAATAGCCCGTTTAAAGAATAACAAGGAAGCTGGAGACGATGGATTACCGGCAAAACTGTTTAAAACCGGAGGCTACACGCTGATATGGCGTATGCATCAGCTTGTTTGCTCAGTCTGGCTAGAAGAACTCATGCCAGACGATTGGAAGCTTAGCATATTATGTCTCGTCCACAAAAAGCAGACAGACAGTATGTGCCAATTACAGAGAAATAAGTCTTCTTCCCATCGCATATAAAATTTTATAGAGTGTACTCTGTGAAAGATTAAAGCCTAAAGGGTCATATCAGTGAGATTTTAATCCTGGAAAATCTACCATCGACTAAATATTCACGTTGTGCCAAATTCTTGAGAAGACCCGAGAAAAACAGATCGAGACATACCATCTATTTGTTGACTACTGGGCTGCTTTTGACAGCCATGTACGTTCAAAGGCTTTTCAATTGCCGTATATAGAGTGAAATCAATTTACAACAAACCCTACAGACTACATTACATAAACTACATTAAATAAACTGTTTGTTGCGGTTTGCACGCTGGTTTCTTCAAAAATTAAGTCAGAGCTCGCATTGCGGTCAGTGAAGGAAGATCTTTACAGTTCCATGAGATATTATGTTTTTCTTTTTAAAGTATGGATGACATTGATCTGGTTGAGATGTGGATTCAATTACGAGTCATACTGTGACCACATACTGTGAGTTCACGAAAAGTTAATATTTAATGATGATACTGACACCTTGGAAGCTAAAATTGTTTGTGTTATTCCCGACATATAGCTAGCAACGGTCATCCAGAATGCGTTTCGATAAGGGCAGCTGCGTTGGCCAGATGCACGAAATAATTTTCGATTGTTAATGCCATGTATTAATCTCTTGTAGAAATAATTTTTTTGGATTAAAATTTATTTATTCTTTATTTTATTTTACAATTTAAAGATCTTTTAAGGTTGAAAAACATTCTTTATTAAGGCCATGATCTAAGTCACTTTGATCTTATCCAAAAGGTGTTTCATATTTTATTCCAGAGACTATTGAAATTGAATTTTGTGTACTACTGACAAAATGTTCGATTAGTGGTGATATAACATAACGCAATAAGCGATTAATTGAATTTTGGTTGCTTCTACTATGGTCACTCTTATGGCGTTCTGTTAAATCAGGTCCAGTTAAACATTACTACTTAAGTTTGCATGATATACTTAAGTGATATACATACATATGTATTTTTTCAAAATTTTTAATATTATTTGTTAGAAACCAGTACTAATAGGGATAGTTAATTAGTTAGTCACGACGGGTAGCCAGACATCGGTCCAGCCCATCATTAATCCAGAAAATGAACAGCCTACATGTCGGCGTCTCGGTCCGATCCAAACCAACCAGACGCATGCACAAAATAAGAGATTTTCACATCAGTCAGATCCGACAAGGCATTTAGAAACTCGAGCTCAGGCACGGGAAGTGCTCGACAGTCTCCTCCTCTTGCTCATTCGGACAACCCCTAGCATAGACATTGAACGGCAGACTCAATCTCCTCGAGCGCGCCAACCACCCAGTGCTCAGTAATTACAGACAAAAGAGTTCGTAGCCTAAGTCGCGGCATCCCCATAATAGACTCCGAGCAAGCCTGATAATACTAGTACAGGAGCCAGATTTGCACGTGGGTTCATCATCCCACCGCAGTTGTGCCATGTCCAACATGTACTGCAGGACCAGTCTGTAAGAGGAGAGTAGCATCTCAACTGAGTGGTCAATCTCTTCATTCCTAAGGTGAGAGCCTACCCTCGCAAGTCCCTTTGTCGCAAGATTCCACCAGGTGTCTGAGTGATCCCTTACCTAGATAATCTCCAGGTCTAAATGTCTTGCCATCTCGTTCAGAGATGCGCGGCATTCACACACCAACCGCGATGTCGAAGAGACACCGGAGAGCGCCCTGATCGCAGCCTGACTGTCCGTACAGATTCGGATATAACTATCATATACTCCGTAGTACATCAACCAGTCCTCCGCCCTCTTTATCGCCGAGACCTCCGCCTGTAAAACACTGCAGTGGTCCGGCAATTTAAAGGATTCTCTCACTTCGTATACAGGAATAAAGATACCGCTCCCAAACCCTTCCGAGGAATTTGATCCATCCGTGTATATCACAACAGAACCGGGTCCAATTACCGACTCTGGTGAGATGCATACGGAAAACATTCTATCCAGGATGGATTTGGGTGTGCAGTAATCTATCCCATCAGGGATCATACCAAATACCTAAAGATGGCCGCATGCCCGTATACCCTGTCCGACCATGCCGTTTTTAAGCTTATCGCAGACATACCCGCCATTTGCCTATCAAAGTCCTGCAATATGTGAAAATCTCCAGAGACCTCCGCCATACAACCAAATATCCAAATTGGAAATATCCAATTGGAACTCCTACGATTTAGACCGCGGGAATTTCCAACAGCCCTAAGACAGGCGTACAAAATTGGCCCTTGCCGCCCACGCACGTATATTTTGGAGCCAGATACTTCGCGCCATCCGACAGCCCCAGCGCAACACCGTGCAGATGCGGTAGGGAAAACGACAATTTCGTCTTTCCGGGTTACTATACTAATAGGGATTGATTGATTAAAAATAACTTCTGATAATTCGCACTTTATATTAAAGTTTTGCTATATATAATGCTTTTAATAAATAAATATTAAATGTCCATGTGTTTCAACTCACCATAAATATTGAGACGTGCAGCATGTTGTACACGGCCTGCACGATTTTCAGCAATACATGCATATTCGCCACCATCCTCTACCATGACATGAGTAATATTAACATGACTAATTACATCACCATGAACGGTGATATATTGGCCCATCATGAATCTACAATAAATGTTAAGAGATAAAAATGAGAAAAAAATTTTATATGAAATCTACGATATAAACGAGTTAAACAAAATTAAAAGAGAAATGAAGATGGAAAAAGAAACTACGAGAAATGGATTAATTTATTTAATAAATGCCTGCATGTTTACGAGTATTGCGTGAATGTACGATAAAAACTGTAGTAATGAAATTCATTTTAAATAAAATTTTCTCCAATATTTCTGACGTCAACAGTTCTACAGCTATTTCATTAAAAAACTTGGTCATATGTTTGGGTATCTTACTGAGAAAATATTTGCGTTTTAAACCAAATTTGGATAAATCTTGAGAATAAAAAATACTTAAAAATGTTTAAAGTAATTCTATAACTGATTTAAAATGCTTAAGTAGGTCTTTGATTTTCAAATTGTTTTTTTTTTAATTTTTAATTCATTTTGACAAAATTTGTCTTCATTAAATCCTTCATATTAAATTGCATTTTCCATACAATTACGAGATTCACTGTGCAAATCAAAACCAAAAACTGTGGCTGGAAAAAAAACTTTTCTATTTACAGAGGCCCACACAACTTTAGCATTAACAGCGGCAAATAATTTTAATTAAAACTTAAACCAACAGACAGTCACTGTCAAAGCGTTGCTTTAACGTTAAAGCAACAGTATTAATGTTGTTTATTCGTTTGTTTCTTCTTTTTCTTTCTGCTGCTTATGGAAATGCTAATACGAATATTTGTGTGTATGCAGTTGACAATTAGAGTTGCCAACTGATAAAAAATATATTTAGAATGGGATTAACATAAATGACAAGTCTTTGTATATCCAAGCTTTTATCTTGATTTTGATTGACTTTCACTCACATCACTCCCTTTTTAACTCCTTCAAAAGACAGTCCTTAACCCACTCAATCGTTCGGAACTGCAAACTAGTCTTGGACTGATGAATTGGCTTATCATGGCTCTAAGCCAACAATCCTCAGGACTCCGTTCTGCCGCCCTTGAGTCATTACATCAGTATTATCGAGAGGTTCTTCGATGGGAAGGCTGGTCAAATATATTATAACGAATCGGTTAGCAGGGTCTCTACATATATATGGCCGTATGACGACTGCTCTTCTCTCTATGAATAAAGTGGTCCTGAGGCTGACTATAGGTGTCAGTACGGGCTATTGTGATATACGTTCAAAGACCCATAAATGGACGAATATTGATGCCGACTACTGTAAGCTATGCGAAGACGAGGAAGAGTTATAGACGATTGAATACCTATCATATCATTGTCCAAGGTTTTCGGGCGAGAGACATCGACTCTAAGTGAATTTAGATCCAGACTCTAACCTCCATGTCGTGTACCGACCATGCTGTTATATTTCAGTTTCACAAGGGCCTCAGCTGGTTGTGGCATGGGAATTCATTGGATACCGAGGAGTGAAGGACCTTCCAGTTTTTATATCTTTTATATATTTTTTTTTCCGTCACTCCTCTAAGGAGCATATTGGTTTTCCACAAAGCATCAGTTTCTTCAATTTGATATATCAAGCTAAGTAGATGATGATTAATCCGCTGTAGCTTCCTCCATATGATTTTTTGTTTAGTGGTGAAGATCCTTTGCTACTTGGTGGTGATCTTTACTTTAGCTTTGTAATTTTTTCACAGTAGGTGGCGTGTTTTTCCTGATCATTCGTCTGATATTTGTCAACATCGCCAGGGGTATGCGAGAAGGGTCAGGGGGGGCTTTTTTCTTTATTTTAATTTTTTATCTTTTTGAATGGAGGTTTTTGGAGGGAAGAAGTTGAAGCCTGTTTTTATTATTAAACATTCGAAACCACAATTAAATTTTTTCTTCGTCATGTCCTCTGCTGGGGCTCGAACCTGGGTCGTTTCTGTTGTTATGCGTGCGCTTTAGCCACTACACCATGCCACCCATTAGATTCTTTTTACTTTCAAATTGATTACTTCTTCTTTCTCCCTTTCTCTATAGCATTGTCCGGTAGTAGTAATTTGAGAGCTCTCACCCAGGCCAGTTTGCACCGTATTTTTCAATTTGTTTTCTCTTTAGTTCTCTTTGTTTATTTTTTGCTTATTTTTTCCTATGCAAGTGAGTACGTACGTGTGAATATAGAAGAGAAGAGCTGCTCTTTGCGGGAATATACTCTATAGTACAGTTTCTTCTTGGACCATATGGTCTCACAGTGTACGTGTGCATCGCACTTTTACGATTTGATAGACGCTCGTCTTCAAACCAAACCATACCTACAACGATTAATAGCAAGACATACATAAATATTTTTAAATTCAGATTTTAAAATGCATCCTAAATACACGACAATGTTTTTTCGCAATTCTCTCTCTCATAACATATTTCCACATACAAAATTTTCAAGCTGAATTACCATAATAATAAGTAATTAAATTTCAATTATTCTGTAGATTACTTAAAAATCAATGTGATTTTATCGGTTTGTTGTCATGTGTAATTGGCTTGTTGCCATTAACAGCTATTAAGCATTAAAAAACAAACAAAACAATGATTAGCCGCTGCCTTGATTTCATTTGCCATTCAGGAGACCAGGAACCTTGAACATGTTGTAAGTTCATTAGCTGAAAATCCCAGAAAATGTGCGAATTCGGTTTACAGTTGTATTGAACTGAGTGTCGTGTTTCATAAAACGACAGTTACCCATTCCGAAGTTTAACAAAGGAATTTAACACTGGAAAGACGGGGAGAACCCGTTTTCATATTTGACTGTCAATATCTTTCGTATTGATGATTTCTCTGAATTTATACTTCGTGACTTTTATTGAAATCGAAACAAATTTAATTTAATTACATATTACCATTTTGATAAAGTGTTCCAGAGGCAAATAAATAGCACAGCTACCTAGAAACATGGGTAGGGGTCATTAGACCTACTTGCATATTTGGCTGCCAATATTTCATTTATTAATTATATATCTGAATATCTTTTTCTTTGGTTTAAAAAATCATAAAGTAGGCTATAAATCATCATATCTGGCAGTTGTGTTCGCGAGAGTGTATATATCACATTCTATGGTTTCTAGAAGGAACAAAAGGAGGCAGCAAACTGATTTCCTTCGGTCCTGTGTAAATTGTTTTCAACATCGACCGGTTTGGTTGATTACGTGCTACTACTTTGAATCCCTGCGGATTCCAGTTTATGGTTTGCCTACATATGGTCTTCGGTGCATGTGACATATCCAGCGACATTTGGGATAAAGAATCCACAAGTAAATTTAATGTTGGGTCGATTTTCACAGGTTTCTATTTACGGTGGTGTTTAACGGTTAAAGGCCTAATTAGTCTAGAAGTAACGTAAATGGGACGTAAATGTAACGTGATCAGAACGTCAAGGTGATTCTGCACCAAAAATATTAATTTTTCATCATCCATTTTATTGAAGTTTGTTATTATTTAATAATTATAATTTAAAACACACACTTTTAAATTTTTCTTTGCTTCATTTAAGCCCAAATGCTTTGTTTAACATTTTATGTCAGCTGATGTTGTGTGTGAAGTAAAAACGCAGAAAATTTCTGCTGAACACAGAAAGAGAGCGTCTACGTTACGTTCGTTACAGAACAACTAACCATTTCTATGTATTTTCCATTTAAATGTCGTTTCAGCTGACACGTCACAACTACGTTACTTCTAGACTAATTGGGCCTTAAGTGTGGCAGACAAAATCCTGCATCGTTCAGCATGCAGTCGACTCATAAAAGACAGTATCACTGATGTTTAGCTTTCTTTAGAATGGTGACATTATAAAGTATTTGTCATATATATTTCTATTTGTTTGTGCAATTGTTACGTGAAATTCAATGAAAATTTTCATTTCATACTGATATTGCTACGATAAGTTATCAATGCAAATGTCATATTTCGATATTTCCTATTCCCATTTGTGGAGTAGAATTCTTTAAGTTTCCTTACGTATTTTGGTTATTTTTTTTTTGCATGAAATCAGCACTTAGGGAGTAACCCCTACACATGCAATACATTGTGCTGGTACTAGGAAAATAGGTTGTAAGAAGGAGGATATTGGGAGTAGTGTTTATAGATGTTCGATTTAAATTTGCTCATATCGTAAGTGGCAGGGAAGACTTTTGGAGGAAAATTATTCCGCAAACGAACAGTGCGACCAAATTCTCCCTGCGTTGTGCGATTCACTGGACAATCAACTACAAAGGGGTGCGCTCAACGAGAAGTACGAGTACTATGTAAAAATATATAATTTTTAGGAATTAATTCCTTATTTTTGTCAGAACACATTCCGTTATACTACCGATAGAACAATGCAACACACCTCACATTGCGACGAAGCTCTAATGAATAGATGGAGTGGCTACCCTACCGTCATTGATAAGAGCCATCGCCCTCTTCTGTCGAGAAGCTCCAAAATAGACTTTGAAGCATCGGCCCATACATGAGAGTTGTATACCAATTTGGGTCACATATAGGTCTTGTAAATAATAAGAAGATCAGATGGAGTGAAGTAGTTCTTACATCGTCTTAACAAGCCGAGGTACTTGAATGCTTCTTTCGACACTCAAAAAATGTGCTCATTCCAACAAATGTCACGGTGAACTCTCATGGCCAGAACACCAAGAGCATCTGATTCCTCAATATCTATATTACCCATAGATACAGACGACAACACACCACCACGTCTTTGTGTCAGAAAACAGCATTGGCTCTAGCGCGCGAACCCACTCAGAGATTTTCGCCAGGTCACTTGTTAGCGTGTCATTCATATTCCGCCTTTTCGCCTCAATCTCCAAAAGGCTCGGCCTACTATCATCTACGAAAGAGTAGATAGGATTCGAAGTGAGAAAAATAAAGTCGTTAAGAAATATTACAAATAGAGTTGGAGAAAGAACAGAGCCTTGCGATACCCCTGAATTTATTCTGAACTCCTCGGATGAGATTTCATTTATAACCACTCTTATAGTGCGATTTCTGAGAAAGCTCGATATGAATCGAGAGAAGTGACTACCAACACCAAGGGCAGTAAGTACAACCACAACTTTGCTCTTACCAAAACCATGAATGGATTTGTTCCACGTCTCAGAGAGTACCACCAGCAGGTCGCCAGTAGAACGGCCCTTGCGGAAGCCGTATTGACGGTCGTTTAGCAAATTGTTTAACTCCAAATATTTGACAAGGTGGTGATTATCGTACTCTCTATAGCTTTGGAAAGAACCGAACAAACTACAATTGGGCGGTAGTTTTCAAGCTTACTAGCCTAACCCTTTTTAGGAATGGGTATAACATTAGCAACCTGCCAGCAAGATGGAAAAATATCCGCACTGTAAGGCGCACTGAAAAGGTTGGCTATTGAACGAGTAAGCATCGAAGAGCACTACTTCAGGACAAGCGCTGGAATGCCGTTCGGCCCAGAAGACTTATTAAGGTCGAAATTTGCCTCGAAAGAATATACTAGAAATAGTCACTGATGCTCTTTCAAGTTCGGGCAGCGGTTGGACGTTCTCCTGCAAGTTCGAATTACCTGCTAACATTTCAGTCAGAAGGTTTGCCTTATCAACCTGGTAAGTGAATGTTAGGTCATCCTTTATAATGACTGGAACCGGACTGGCGCTGTTCCTAAGCCTTTTAACCAGATTAATGACTAAAATATATCACCTTGGCAACTCTTTTTTAAGTATAGTAATATATTTTTTTGCCTTTTTTTGGTTTACGTATACGAAGGGGGTAATTAAAAATTCGTAAGTACCTTTACTTTTTTTATCATTTTGCTTTTCTATTTTATTTTACTTTATCCTTTAATTTTTATTTTTTTTTCTCCTCTTTCGTTTTTGACTGTTGGTACATGTTCATAAATGTACTCGTACTTTATGAAATACAATTTTTTTTTCTCGAATTATATTTTTCCATAGGCTTAAAAGAAAAGTTTGTGTTTGTTGCTTCTGTGTTATTAGGTTTTTTTCTTGCTTTAATATTATCTGAATATGCAAAATGAGCAGGGAATTAAAAGAATTCATTATTTTAATTTTAAATTAATTTATAATAAATATGTTCAAACATATCTGGATTATTAGAAACAACTCTAAGAAAAATTAGTAATTCTAATATGACAAATTTTGTTGAAATATCTCAACCTATTTCAGTGTCATATAATGGTACTACTTTTACTTCTTAAGCAATCTTGTCATTTTGTTTTACCCCTTTATCTTCATAAATGAATGATGAGAATAAAGAATTTATAGATGTATTTTTAATTTTATCTATTGTTATATTATAGTTTATTGCATTTTATTTTCCCTCATTCACTTTCTCAATTTAACCACTCATATGAGATTTGCGAGATACTTGCATAGCTTTGTCACTATCACAATAATTGTCATTTAATTTGTTCGCTGTTTTTACGCTGCATTATTCCAGTTCTCTTTCCTTTTTGGATTATAATAAAAAAATAACTCCAACTATAAATATATTATTATTGCGTTCTATCTCGGATCTTAAAACTCTATTATGATGATTACGGTAAAATAACATAAAACTCATTAAGAGAGTTATGGTGTATTTAAATGCAAAAGAGAATAAAAAGACAATAAAAATGAAGGAAAAATTGTAAATATAAAATACGTTTTAATGATCATATCGCTCATTTATTGCAACAGTGTCATAAGTCAAAAAACAGTATATTTCAGGAGAGCTGTTTCAAATATCAATTTCCCATTACTTAACATCGAAATGGAAATAAACACTTTGCTCTTGTGCTCATAATTTTATACGAATCGCAAAGAATTTTTCACACAATATACATCACAATGTTCCGCATATTTTAGAATACTTAACTTAAAATTCACGTTTTTTGACTTACGAGTATGACACTGTTGCAATATATGAGCGATATATAGAAACACACTGCATGATATAATGTGATTAATGTATTCATCTTCCAGGAACCCACTCGTTTCTCAAGAGTTAAGAACTATTTCAATCTCTGTATCATCCTAATTGACAGTTTAGTTCAACTAAAAAACTTCTAGACGGGGGGGAGGTTCACTGAAATGAAAAATCAAGCTCTAGATTTGTATTTTCCAATTTTTAATTTTAATGTGATTTGTTAAAATCACTCAAAAAATTTTGCGTTAGAGGATAACCGTTATAATTCTAGATCAAAAAAAAATCATATCTGCCCTGCCTCATTAGATAAAACGCAAAGTACTTTCACTTAAAAAAAGAAAAGTCGTTAAACTAATTACATACATAATTTCCGCGACATTACAAGTGGGACAAGGGAGACTTCATTAAAACAGTGAGCCGCATGCGATTCTATTTTTAGACTCATTTAAATGGACCTACAATCTAACGCTGGCTCCGAACGGCATATGCATTAGTTAGAGAAGTTTTTCAAAGCGTAAGTACTCATAAATAGTCGCTAGCAGCGCTATGAGATGATAGCGCTATTGAAAATATAGTGGTCTGGTATTGAACCGACGATCTTCTGGTTGGTAGGCGGGTATCTTACGTACCATACCACAGCGGCACAAGAGATAGCTTATAGTTTCTCCCAAAAAGACACTGTAGAATCTGTCGTGTAGCTACATAGATACGTATATAGATAGCCCGTATGCTTTCTGCAATACCCGCTTTTTGGTTAATGCGGATATATAACCCTGGTTTGATTGTTGCCCTTCTCCGCATATACAAAATTCACTAACTAGTATGCGTGGAAAGCGCACGAAATATAATCTACTTCACTCAGCTATTGGAATCTTCCACTATTACCATTCTCAAAACAAAAAATCACTATGTACTTTGCATGGGAGGTACCACGCCTGCTTGTCCAATTCCGCCCACTTTCGGACTGATGATTTGTATTGCTCATGAAGCTATTTGTCCCAAATACTGAAATGTTAGATTTAACCGTTCTCAAGATATAATGAAATCAATATTTAGTTTGTATGGGAGGTATCAAGCTCCTTTTTTCCAATTCCGCGCATTTTTTGACTGATGATTTGTGCTGACTTTAAAGACATTCTGACCAAATCCAGAATGTTTTGCTTTAACCGTTCTCGTGATATATTAATTTCAATATTTAAGTGGGAGATATCATGCCCACTTATTCAATTCCGCCCACTATATGACTGATGATTTGCATTGATCATGAATTTATTTAGTCGAAATATTGAAACTTTAGCTTTTAACATTCTCAAGATATACTGAAATCAATATTTAGTTTGTATGATGATTTTCCTTGACTACAAATCTATTTTGGCCTAATTTAGAAAATCTTTCTGTTACCATTTTGAAGATATAGACAAATTAGTATACACTTTGTGTGGGTGTGGCACCGCTAAGTTGAAGTTTTTAAAATTTATATAGTCTAGAGTTCCTTCCACATATACTATAACAATTTCAAGGAAATTTTTCTGCCGTTCATAAGGCACAAACATACAAACACACATTTATTTATATATCGGGGGACCATCTATTGGTTTAAATTTGAGCCAGCGGTTATTTCGAATCTGGCAGTACTTATGCCATTCTATTCTGTTACAAAATTCAGTATATTATCTCCACTAAACGAAATGAATTTACTTTTGTACAACGTTGCGATTTATTGGAAATTTATTTTCAAAACAAAGACAAAAAATCATCTTTTCGGATAAAACTCATTTTCATCTTAGAGGGTACGTTAATAAGCAAAATTGTCGTGTCCGAAATCCTAACCGTGGTCTTAGAGAAGCCAATGCACCCATTACGAGTGACTGTGTGGTGCGGCTTGGAGAACGTGGGCATCATTGGTCCATATTTCTTTAAATGTCAATGGATGTACTTACCGCACCATGATAACCGATTTTTTTGAGACTGCTCTTCATGGTATTTATGTGAACGATATTTGGTTTCAACAGGATGGTGGAACTTGCCACACATCTCATGCCACAATCGATTTATAGCGTCAAACGTTTGATGGCTACTTAATTTGCCGAAATGGTGATATCAGTTGGCCGCCAAGAAGCTGCGACTTGACACTGTTGGACTATTTTCTATGTGACGCTCTTAAAGACAAGTGTTATGCCGACAAACCAGAGACAATTGAGCATTTGAAGGCCAACATTCGTGATGTCATTGCCGAGATTCGAACCAATATACTCGAAAAAATTCTTGAAAATTAGTTCGATCGAATAAAGTACAGTGAGGCCAGCCGCGGCAGCCATATGAATGCAATAATATTTCATTTATGATCGGAATATTTGTACTTCACAAAAAAAAAAAATAATAATAATAAATTTGGGAAAATTTCAAACCATTTTTGTTTTATTGCATTCTGAAATTTAAACTTTTAAATGGCCCACCCTATATATAAGATATAAAAAAAAGTCCTGATATCCTGATGTTTAAAGTTCTTAGATACTGAAGTATTAAATGCTCTACTATCTCTTCCTCTTTTTCATTTCGACAACTTCTTCAATAAAATGGAGATCAAAACTCTTTGCAGGCACACCATTTGGCCTCGGTCTTATAGGAGCCAGATTTTTCTCGAGGTGGACAAATTGTATTGATTTTCCTATTGTTGTCGTGCCCTACTTGGTCGTAGGAAGAGCTCTAGGAGATATATAGTGAGGACTGTCCTAGAAAGAAATCCGTAAGTCTAAAGAAGACCAAACAACATTGCAAAAAAGTAATTCAAAGCAAGTGTCAGGCAGCAAACCTTTTCTGGAACCAAATTAAGACTTTTGCTTCCAATCTAAATCCATGTAGCGAGCTAGATCTGAAATAATTGACAATTTCGATCAGTGTTGGCAAAAACCCTGGTTTTTTGTTAAAAAACCCAACCCAATAGGTTTTTTGATGGCTTTTTTCGTCCAGTTCGACAATATTTTTAATTTGTTAGTATAGTTGCCTTATTTTAGTATTTATAATGCAATTTTTCACTCTCAGTGGGAGCAGGGCGACATTGTGTACAATGAGCTGCTCGGTGATGGGAGCAGACTGCAATTACTCCGTTTGAACGGTGCATTATGAGAAAAACGGCCCGAATATAAAGACAGACAGACAAATAAAATTTCCCTTTTGCATGACAACGTTCGGTCTCACATCGTAAGAAGTGCGAAGCAATTGTTAGAAACGATAAAAAGGTGCATCTGCAGTATTCTCCAAGCATTGCTCCGGCTGACTATTGAATATTTCAACGGATACAATATCCTTTGGCATGTCACCGAATAACTTCTTTTAAGGAAGTAAAAATCGGCTTCGAAGTGGATCGCCTCAAACGACGAGTAGCTTATCTGAGACCGAACTCGGGCATGAGATCGGAGGTGGGGAAAAGATGTAAACAGTGATTTTAAGTGTTTTGAATTTGGTAAATTTGTTAATTAAGCGGACCGAATTAATTTGTACTCGTTATACTTAAATTTTAATTATTTCTGTTGTCAATGAGCTCCGAAAACCTTTAAAGAAAAAAACCCAGCCGGATGAGTAATTCACAGTGGGTGAGTAATTCACAAAATTCGGCTTAACCATCTACAATTTCCTTAATTGTTTTTCTTTACTGGACCATTAATGAAATAACTGTGTTTGTTTAAAGGCTATTACTTCTACTGTTTTTATTTAGTTATCACGCCTTTTCCACAATGGAGTTCTGCTAAGCCTCAGGGTGGGCTTTTATACCTTTAAACCTGCAAGAATTTATAAGATTTTAGTAATAAATAAATTAAAATGACTCTATTAAAATAAAAGTATTTTAATTGCTTTAACAACCAACCATTTCTAAATGTTTGCAATTAAATTTAAAATTTTTAAAAGCAACTTTCCAAATATTGCTCAGCTTAATGACAATATTCACCCTCCCTCCCCAACAAACAAAGAAAAAGAATTGTTGTAATTAATTTGATTTTAACAAAGACTCCATTAAAGTGGCTCACATAGCTTTATCAAAACCTTACCCTTATACTATTCGATTAATTAATATTGTTGATATTCGAATACAAAATAGTGCTCCCCATCATCCCATCTATCGCACATAACCAACCGTATGCACAATTTGTTGCAATAAATGAAACACATACTCGTACATACATACAGTCTGTACAAATTGGTAATTAAATACACATGTGTAAAGTCATAAAATGTAAGTGTATTTCTTCTCTTTCTGGTTAAAGACGCTTTCAATTCATTTGTGTGTTTATGGCTGTAACTGCTGCCAATAATAGAGTTTCTACTGTTCTTTTTCGGTTTTCATTTTCTCCATTTGTTGAAATACTTAAAGTTTAATGCATCTATTATCTTGGTGAAGAGGGGGAAGGAGTGAGGAGAAAATGGTAATTTTCCAAACTTCTTATTAAGGTTTTTATAATACCCGAGATACTCGTATAGTAGTAGGAGGGTGTGTACATAGTTATGGTTGTTGGATTTTAATTTTGTATGGCTTCTTTAAATTAAAAGAGTTTAAGTTGTTTGAGGCAAAAGTTTAAATACAAAAGACGTTATATTGTGAACTTTTTGAAATTAATACTCAACGAAGATTATTTTTTTACTATTAAAATAGCTTATAACTGGTTGGTATGAAGATGAAGTTAGAAATTGGCTATTTTCTATTGATTATTTTTATGTTCATTTTTAAATAGCCAGTATGCATGTGTTTCATAAATGAAAAGAACTAAAGAATTTGTTTTAATTTTTTATTTTTTAATGGCAGACGACGACATTCTATTAACATAACGATTTTGTTAATCTCTAACAGGGTCTAATTAAAAAGCGTTTTAAGTGCTTGCAGGTGCATATTCAAATTCTTAATTTTTTCAAATCAAACTATTTTTTTATATACAAATTTTGTAGGGTGGGCAATAAAAAAGTTCGAATGTAAAAATGTAATAAAAAACGGTTTGAAATTTTGCAAATTTATTTTTTTTGTTGTGAAGTAAAATTGTTCCGGTTAAAAATAAAATATTTCTTCATTCATATGGCTGCCGAGGCTGGCCTCCCGGTACCCCATTCGATCGAAGCAATTTTCGAGAACTATTTCGATGTTTATTTGTCTCTGGTTTGTTGGCATAACACTTATCTTTGACGGCACCCCACAAATAATAGTCCAACAGTGTCAAATCGCTGCTCCGAGGTGGCCAAACGACATCAGCTCTGCGGCTGATAATGCGATCTTCAAAAAACAGGGCGCAAAACATTGAGTGTAGCTTCGGATGTGTGGCACGCAGCGCCGTCCTGTTGAAATCAAATGTTGCTAATATCCTCCTCTTCAATTTTTGTGAATAAAAATTCGTTCAACATGGCCCGATAACGATCGCCATTGACTGTAACGTCCACTCCTTGCTCATTTTCGAAGAAAAATGGTGCAATTATGCCTCAGGACCAAAATCCGCACCAAACAGTGACTCGTCTTAGGTGTATCGGCTTTTCAGTGTATGCGTGTGGGTTTTCTGGGCCCCAAATGCGACAATTTTGCTTGTTTACAATCCAGCCAAGATCAAAATGAGCTTCATATGAAAAGATGATTTTTTTTGGCAAAATTGGCATCTTCTGTAAGTCGATCGCAGGCCCAGATTCCCAGCGTTGAAGCGTATACGCAATCATATTCGTTCAGCGGAAGGATAAAATTAATTATCTGTCAAATCAGACATGAGCTAAGTGTTACCATTCACGAAATAAGCACTAGTTGAAAAAAAACGTTAGATGGCGGACCCTTTATGAATTTTTATATTTAAATTTTAGCAATTTTTGTGATCACGAAATATGGGAAATGTTCTACATGCTTCTACCATTGAACAATCAAATTTTGGTCTCAGCTTGTCAACTCGCGTATAACCACACCTCAGCAAGCGGTCCAATTTTGCAGAAAATAATGACAAAATTGGTCACGTGGGGCTCTAAGTGTTAATCAAAATAAATGATTTTAGTATTTTTATTGCAATTTTAAAATGCTTATTTGCAAAATTTTAACAAAAACAAAATATATTTTAAACATATCTTTTTGAAGCGTCATTTAAATGTGTTCTTTAAACAAAAAGCGAACATAAACAGTATTGGCCTTATTGGAATATTGTTGCATCAACAAACTTTTTTTTCCACACAAAAAATAAAAGGGGAATAAACGGGAAAAATGCAAAAAGTTTCTTTTAGAAATTAAAAAAAAAAATGAGGTTTAATCCTTAAATACACACAAACAGAGTGAGCCTGAATGAGAAAACAAAAGCTATAGACATTGAAAAAAATAAATAGACTCGTACAACTCTATTTTTAAATATACTTACATTTGTACACATATACAGATGTATTTAAATATACAAATGATGAATAAATATGTGTGTGTGTATGTGTATGTGTGGGTTTATGTAAATGTATGAAAAATTTACAAATATTTGCAATTTTCCATACAAATAAATACCAGAACTTATTTTAACACAGAATACTTGTACAAATACATCCTCATTCTCATTCTCATTCTCTCTAGCCCACATTCTCCGCACACTCTACCATACATTTATTCTTTATATTCCGATATATGTGTTTGTGTAGGTGTATGTAAAAGAGTTGGTATTTGTTTTCATTCTCTGTTTGGTTTTCGCTCACTCTGTGTATAAATGGAAAAGTTCAATTACCTTCCGTTCGATGGTAGTGGAAATCCGTCCAGTGTCCATGAAATTTGTGGTGTTGGATTTCCGGCTGCTGAACATTTTAAACTTACAGCTGGACCAGGCTGCAAAGTTTGCTCAATAAAACTATACAGTAAAACTGGTGGGGCATCTGTAAATACAACAAAAACAAAAACAAAAAAGAGAAGAAACAAATAAATAAAACCAAGCATTACAAAAATGTTAAAAAAACAAATCGCTCGCTATCCTTATTTCTCTATAGTTATTTTTAAAATGTTTTAAATAAAATATAAAAAATATACCGAAACAGTACCCGAAAAAAAATAAAATAACATTTACCTCCTAATTGCAATTCTGCTGTTGCCTGAAATGTGTCTCCTTCTGGTCGCCTTACAACACATTGATACATGCCACGATTCTCTCGACTGACACGTGGTACAATTAAAGTGTCTTCTATGCGACCGGTTGATGGCAATTGACGACCATCTTTGTACCATAAGATATTTTGCATACCCACTGGACTACCATTGCTTGTAACCAAACAACGGAATTCCGCTGTACCACCCATGTGAACACTAAGAACATTTGGTTGAATTTCAACTTGTATGGGCGTAGCTACCGAGAGTCTTAGCTCAGCACTGGCTTCACCTCCTACATTGCTTGCCGTGCACTTATAAACACCGGAGTCTTCACCCGTCACAGCTTCAATAGCCAATATTGGTCCAAGTAATCGTATACGGGGACCGCTTAGTACTGGCAGTGGGCCTGGGCCATTGTGTGTGTACCAGCTGAAATGAAAAGAAAAAAAAATTGAAAATAAAATGATTTAACGAACAATTTAAATATGAAAAATACAAAACGCTGTGTAGGAAATAAGTAATTTTGTTATTGCAAAACAGGGCATTTATATCTCATAGAAAAAAGCGCGCAGTTTTCGTTGGGATAGGTTGGATTAAGGAGGGTGGCGTTACAATTACACTCTCACTGGGAGACCATTTGCCACAATGTGAGTCTCTTAAGAAGGGAAAGAAATGAGAAGGAAAAGAAAAGTTAAATAAATCACAAGTGAATGCATCTAAGCCAGGTAATTCCCATTAGGAATCCTAACAAGTTTCCAAGCCCTCTGCCGCTAAAATCAACTAATTGGAACAGTGTATGGCACTCTAATTACTTCACCGTCTGTTTTGAAGCTCTGATAAGTAGTAGAGTAACTGCTTCTTGTCTTTTTATCCTCAACATCCTCGCACAGCCTGCAAAACTCCGGCGTGCCATTATGCCGTTAACTCATAATCTTCTTTATCAAGAAATTGCCCACCATGACTCATATCCAGATATATTTACCTTAAATCGTGTCCCACCCTAGGACACAATATCCTATATACTACTTAGTTCAATTTATTGGCATAATTCGCTCCAGAGACCAATCAGCTATTCATTGCCGGATATGCCGCAGTGCTCATACACTTAGCTAAGTCTATTGTTATAGGAATCCAGTACTCTTTCTCTGTTCTTCTATGCATTATTACAATAATGCAATTACCACCACAGTACTGACATAGTGTCCCATGAGTGCCGCCTGACTATCCACATATCTTGTGTATCGGTATGAAGTGAGCGTCAAAATACAAATGTTTCCATAGGGAACATTGATTGTAAACGAGATTTAATTTTTGTGTGTTGGCAATGACATCTGTCAAACATATACATCAAAACAGTGAACAAAAAACATCATATTTTTTCAGCGTGTTAAAGATGACGAATTTTGTACCAGAAATTTATGATTTGCGGAAAACATTAATTTTTTGTTTTCATTTGAAGAAAAGTGCTGAAGAATCGCATCAAATGCTTGTCGAGACAAAAAATGACAATTTGGTTCATACATTGATCGAAAACCCATCAGAATGGGCAACAAAACACGGCAGGGTAATTTTTCAGTGTGACAGTGCACCCGCACATAAAGTAAAACTGGCTCAGGATATTATAAAAGTACTAGGCTGTATTCAGCAGACTAGGCTCCTTCCGACTACTATTTGTTTTCACGGATGGCACACGCATTGGCTGAGAAGCACTTCGATTCCTACGAGGAATTTGAAAATTGGGTGACTAAATGGTTTGCTTCAAAATACGAACAGGTTTATCGGATTGGAACCTACAGATTACCGGAATGATAGGAAAAATATGTAGCCAGCTATGGCCAATACTTTGAAAAAAATATTTTTTTACTTTTGCATTAAGAATTAATGTTTAATTTTCACCAAAAAAACGCTCAATTAATACAGATACAACTGGCAGATAGTTTTTAGTAAGTTCCTCTCAACGTTCTCATCTACCAGCACAAAGAATCTCAGGTTTGAAAACACTGCAATATAGCTATGAAGTTTATATGACCGTCTGTCCCAAAATGTAGACTCCTTCCTCTGTGTTCATCACCAATTTCAAGCCATCCGTAGAGACAACACAACCTCTTCGAAGACTATTAGTTCCAATTCAAAGGTCACTACTAGGAGTTTCTATATCGGTAATATTTTCAAAGTCAATTGTTGTATCTACATACTTCGTGAGGCGCTCAAAGACGATGTCTGACTCTCAAAATTAACTTTATTAATGATTCTAGCATGTCCAGCTCTAAGAACCCTCTTATAATTCCAGTTTTTTCAGACTATATGGGCCCAATGCAGCTATTTATCTCACTAACTTCTCTATTAGAAAAAGGTAGAGGACGGTGTCCAGCGCGTTTTGAGGTGTACTGCTCACTGCACTTGAAATGCCAGTTAAAGCACATTTCTAAGCTTTGGAGTGAAGATTCCTGTATTTTTTTTTTAATACCGTTCAGCAAACAGAACCACGGTAGGTGAGAATATATAGGCCTTACTACCGATGTGTATATCCAATATACAACCATCGAACTTAGATGGCAAGACCAGTAACATAATATTTTGACAAATTTGAAAACATTTATTTATGAGTTCGTTAATTGCAGTGAAAATAAAATAAATCTTGTGTTTGGTTTTTCATAAATAATTCTTTATTTACACAGTTTTGTGCGTCATTGCTCGTAACCTTTTTACGAGCAATAACAATTTCTATTCTTAATTACTCTTTCTGTTTACCACGTGATGATTTTTTCAAACATTAATAAAGGGTGGTCCAACCAAACCACACGTAGTTAAAACTAAGAGTTCACAGAGAATTATCGTAATATTTTTTGTTATGATACTATGAAAACTATGTGTCAAAAAAATATCAGCCAAATTCTTGCCAAAGCTTCGGTGGCGTACCTCTATTCGTCAGTTCATATTTGCAAAGACTCTGAGATATAATTGAGGTTCAATGCCGTTAATCTGCCGCATTATCTCATTCTTTAGCTCCTGTATTGTTCTTAGCTTATTGGCATACACTTTTTCTTATATCCCCAAAAAAGTCCAACGGTGTCAAATCACATGATCGTGGCTGCCAATTAACATCGCCACGACATGAGCTAACATTGAATTTCTCGAGCAAAAGAGGCATTGTTTCGTTGGCTGTGTGGCAGGTGGCACCATCCTGTTGGATCCACATATCTGGCCATAAGATCTCCGTTATCATGTGGCGATAGCGACCACCATTCACGGTAACTGCTAGACCGACCTCGCTTTCGAGGAAGTATGGCCCGATAATGCTACCAACCCATAAAACACACCAAACAGTCATTCTTTGTGGACACATCGGCTTTTTAACAATAATTCGTAGATTATCATTTGCCAAATTGCAGCAATTCCGCTTGTTAACGAATTCACTGAAGTGAATGTGTGTCTCGTCACTGAAGATGTCCAATTGACCATTCGGCGTATTAACTATGCTTTAAATGGTTAGTCTTCAGCTCTTGAGTCAATTGAACCTTTTAAGCGTGCAAATTCGAATGTTTATTCAAAATTCGATTCAGTGATGTTTGTGAGATGTTCAATTGTTGGGCATGACGACGAGTCGAGGTTGACGGCTCTTCACACCACATTTCCTAAACACCCGGTTTGCTGAAATTTGCTCTTAATTTTCCCTATTGTCGATTATGTTCACCAAAAAAAATCATGAAGTGCACGAAATGCATTTTAATTTGAACGCCCATTTTCGTAAAAGGCTTCAACGATCTTAAGGCTCTGCTCAATTGTCTACCTCTCCATGGTTGAATTTTGCAAACTCTGAAACAAATAAATGACAAATTAAGTTGGGCAAAAAACTTAACGTTAAGTTGTGACTCACATCGTGCATAATTGTTAGACCACCGTTTAATGTATGTCATTGTTGCACAGATCAAAAATGCCGTAACTTCGTAAAAACATCTTCAATGCTCAGAATAAGTTAATGGTATCTTTTTTTCGACTTTCTTTCTTTCCATAAAAATGCTTTATAGTTGCTGTCACAATTAAAAATACATAGAACGGAATTTGTAGACGAAATGCAAACAAATTAAATGCAATGAAATTCTAGACATCAAATGCGTCAAAGGAGTCAAAATTAATTTACTCTCGTAGATGTTGGCAAACAGCAAATAAATTAAAATTTTACTCAATTTTGTAAACGCGAAAGTTCGTTATCACGCAAAGAAGCCTTATACATACATATTGATTTAATCTACTTTGTTTACAATACAATTGTACAGTGGGAAGCAATAGTTAAAACAAATTTTAAAGGAGTGTTAATCAAAAGTGATAATTTATGGAAGTTTTTTTATATAACAATTTACTAAACTCCTTAAAATTTCTACATGTTTCATTAGACAAAATAAATTTTTGTTTCCATTTAAATAAATCAAATTAAAATATTAAAGATTTCTTAAGCAAACTATCAAGACCTTTTAAATTTACATTTTAAAAGGGGGAAAAAAAGTATGACATTTCCCTTTGGAATATACAAGTACCCTTCAAAAGTGGAAATAGGGCCAGTGTCTGTTTAAAAATTTCATGCAACCGTATTGGTAATTGTCCAACCATAACATTTTTATGCATTTTTTTTCTTATACTTCAGTTTTGCACATAGAATTTTACCATAATTTTATAGTTAAAAAATGTCAAAATGCATTAGTGTTGTAATGACAGGAACTAAAAAGAGTTGAATGAAATTAAATATTCACACCCAGGCTCATACTTCAATGCCTATATAGTATTTATGTTTTGCAAATCCTTATCATGTTGACATCTTCAACATAATGACGATGGCTATGATGATGATAGTTATGATGACAAAAAAAAAATACAACACCACCATTTTTTTTTTTTTTTTTGACATTAACATGTTTATGACATTTTGGATGGTTTCAGTGATGATGGTCTTTCTCTAACTTTTCTTACTTATTAAGGGAGTAAAGAATCTTGGTTAAAGGAAATATGTAAAATAAGTATTTTTTTTTGCTTTGGCAAAAGGAAAGAAGTTATTGCGGTCATAAAATGAATTGATAAGATGACTGCCATACAAAGCAAGGTTTCAATTCTCTAAATTTAAAAACACCCTTCATGCGAGTATGTGTGTTATGAGGCTTAAAATTATCATTTAAAAATAACCACCATATTCATAAAAAATGTTCGATTTAGAAAAGGCTTGTAAGCCATAAAATATAAACAAGTAATAATGTATAGGAATATTTATACCCATATTCCTTAAATTTAAAATGAGTTTGAAATGTGTTTTATTTTAAATTTTTCATACAAGATTTTCTTAAAATGATTTCAAATAAATTTAAATTTTTTATGAATATGGGGCTTAAACTTTTATTCAAGATATACATGTAATTTTTATAAGTTGACTTATTGTTACATTTTATCCTTTTTAAAACGTCCGAGTTCTTTTAAATTTCGCAAAATATTTATTTTAATTTAATGTCTTACTTTATTTTCTTGTTTTTTTTTTTAACTACAACTTTTTACGATTATAATTACACAGTAGCCAACTTATTTATCTTGCACTTAATACACCAATTTTCTCAAAACACAACTTTTAGAACGACTTTACACTGTGACTGTCAAACTATCACTGACTGATAAGGCAAGCAGGTCCCTTGTATACCTGACTGCCATTAGTTTTGAATGCTTTAGTACAGTCCGAAACTTTCTGTTCAACTACGTTATTACCCGTAAGTTTAATTGGTAACGCTATGAAATACACAAAAATTATGACATTGCCATGGTGACACATTGACAGCATTGACATATACTAATAGACTAATATCCTACAATACAGTTTTAAATGTACTGATGTTGTTGTATCTTCTCTTTAGACATTTGTATTTTTGTAACAATTTAATTGAATATTTTTCTAGCCTGTTTAATTTTTAAGCCCATTGATATAATCAGCTGAAAAATGCTTTTAAAGAGCCCTTTTCATTAAAAAATTTAGTCTGTCTTCAGCTCAATAGAAAACAGTGCTACACAACATTCGTACAGACTGATAAGACTTATAAATTTTTAAGGCCTTTGATAATTTATTGTATAAATTCTAATTTAAAATTCTAAAAATGGACACACATTTCTATTGGTCTAAAATAGCTGCTTAAAAGATAGAATATTATATATAAAGGAGCAAACTTTTTAGCCTCTCTCAAGTTATTAACAATAGTACATATATAATAGTTCCTAATTTATCTGCAATAGTATTCATAAATATACAAACAAATTTTCTTTTTCGAACGATCGCACCACTAACCCAACCGTGGAGGACTCGTCCTCATGACGTAAAGACACTTACACACTACTGAACTATAGAAGATACAGGCATATAAGTCATTGCAACGAGAGCACGAATCAGCTTCAAAGCTTAATCAGAAGCTGAAAATAACAACAATTTATATACATACTTAAAGCTAACAAAAACACATAAATGTACATGAATTAATTATGAATAATACATCCACACTCAATATTACTCACATCACAGTTAAAATCAATAAATCATAATCTACGGAAAGGAAATGAATTTTCATAGTTCGTTCTGTTAAAGTTCAGTGCGAGAGAACGATAATGACGAAAAAATCTGACCGTGATGCTAAAAATTAAGATAAAAAGCAAAAGCTCGGAATCAATATTACCGGCAATAAGGTTGCAAACAAAACTAATACCTAAAATTGCCCAACTTTGGCTTATATGAAGGAAATCTAACAACATAAATCCACCCTAAGCCACGTGAACAGAATAATAATAACTGTCCCTGCTCAATCAAACAAATATGACACTGATAATAAAAATATCAATTTACTAAAGCCTACTACGAAGTCGGCCTAACAGAAGATATGTGTGACTGTTTCGTAATATAAGAATCAGTACATTTCTTGGACCATTTTTTCACAAAACCTAAAATCGCCTTAGTCTTACTAGTCATCATATAAACATGATTAAAAAAATAACAGTTTCCTACCCAATAACACACCCAGATCAAGAAAGGTTGTAACGGTCTCGAATGGGCTAGAAACAATTGTATATTCGAGCGGAATTATACAGCTACGGGAGAAAACCAAACTAAACTTTGCGCCAATCAATAAAAACATCAATAATCCGTTGTAGAACAGACCGACCAGAAACATCATTAGAAATATAAAATAATTGAGCATCACCAGCGTACATAAGAACACCACTGTCAGAAAATACGTAAGCAAGATCATTAAGAAATGATAAACGTTGGTAAGACTAATATAATCCTTTTAGTTTTAATATATTTATTATAACTGATAATATTAAAACTAAAACAACAGTTTTTTGAGCCAATGACGACTATACAAGTCGCATGTAAAAAAGTCAAGTTCAGGTATCAATCAGATCAGAAAAATATCTGGCTGAAAAGGACATAGAATGACCGATAAGCTAAAATCAATGGCAGTATGTAGATAAAGGGCTAGTGCTGTCAGGCAATATGCAGGACTGTTGGCTAGTGCTGGTGCAGATGACGGCGGAATTGGAGCAATGGGGTGAAGGGATTTATGTGACCCTTAATTCGAATTAACTGCTCAAATTGTGAAGGTCCGAACTCAGAAGTGCGGTGTACATTTTGACATGAAAACACAACTATATAGGATTAACTGTGTTGAGTCTGATAACTGTAGAAAATACGAAGATAACATTGAGGCTCTTAAACATTTGCTTTTCACATCCCTTCGGGATGAATCTCTTTAATTAAATTGTGGAATCCCAAGCAACTCTGTTTGGACTGAATTTTGGCTTAGGAGAAGTCTTTCTGTCTGAAGGAGTAGCTAGACCTCTCCTATCGATCTAATCTAACCTTTGTAAAATAATACACATCGCATTTGTATCGCTGAAGTAAGTCAAATCAAAATTTTCAAATTTTCAACAGAAGCAAAAAATCTTTTCCATTTAATTTTTTTTTTCTTCGTCACACCCCTAGGAAGCATACTGGCTTTCAACAAAGTAGCCATTGCTTTGTTTGAGTTTCATTAATTAAGTTGATTTTCAAGCTAAGTAGATGATTAAACTACTCCCACTTGTTCTGAGATTCGCAATAAGCGATTGTTCGCTATTAGCGAAGAATTTTCGAAACATAAATATTTGTTTTTCCCATTGCTTTTCTTTTTATAAGACTTTGGTTTCTTCTCAATTCACACATATTCTTATGCTGTTGCTTTTAGTCGTCACTGAAACAGCGACGAATGAACACGCGTATCGGGTAGATGGTGATACTTTTCTATTCTTATTTTTGTTTTCTTGTTTCTTTAAAGAAAAAAGTAAATTTTTCTCGTTTTGAGCGGCGAAAAAGCAAAAGTAACGACAAAAGCAGAAAAAAGCAAATTTATTCGCTAAAGGTTTGTTATTGATAATGTAGCCAAGCGTTCGAGATCGAAAGATTTGCTGCCACAAACTGAGCGACGGGTGGGCTTTATGAGTTCCTTCTCGTTTCGCTTCAAATAGTCGTTTTCGAATGTTTATCAGAGAAATGTTTGTTAAACGTTCAAAGGTGATGTTATTATTATCGGTGTCGTGATAAAGGGGGCTATAGCTCGCCTCCACAGTAAGGCACGTTGCCCGAGGCACGGGTGAATTAACGTTCACCCATGATAATCACAAATAAGTACCCAATTCAAAAGCGCGTTGCTATGACACTCAACTTCACACAATGGTGAAGTATTGGAGACCACTTTGACTTCCGCCGTGATGTAGATTACAGCACTCGGCTGAGGAGATGAAACACCACACCGAGTTAACGATTTGCATGCGTTTTAGGTTTAAAAGTACAGCCACCACGAAGCTCCCACAAGAGGGCCTTCTTAAAGTCAGGCAAGGACCGAAGCCCGTTGGGCTCCTGTCCCCCGTGAAATATCTCTTGTCAGGCTTAATAACACGTGGGTATCCGCCCAAGTATAATCTCCCGAACTTGTCGCCGGTATGCTAAGTGGTGGTGGTGATTCTTGCTTTAGCATTGCAGTTTTTTTCCGGTAGATGGCATTTTCTCTTGATCATTCGTTTGATGTTTTTTATCATCGCCAAAGGTAAGCTTTAAGGTCAAATGGGCTTTTTTAGATAGATTTGCCTGGAGGGTGGTTGAAGTCTCTTTATTAAACACTTGAAATTGACAAATTTGTAGTTGATTCTGTTTAGCGGTACAAGTGAGATATGTATATGCTTTTACCTTGAAATAAGAGAATTTTTCTGAGCAATTTTTCTGGGTTCTAAGTATCCAGATCGTGCAATCTAATGTATCCCGATTATTTTTCGGAGGTAAGTTATGTGAATGTAGAATGATGGTCAACATAACTCATGTCTCTTTCATTAATTACATATTAATGATTACAAAAAAACTGAATCAAGGCAAAGATGCTTTGTGAAAGCCAAAGAAGAAGAATAACGGCAAAAAATGTTATTAAAATTGCTAAGAATTAATTGCTTAATTAAAATTTGAAAAACTTTCAATATTGATTTCTTCAGTCTATGCCATTTCCCCCATAGACCTTGAGACACTATAGCTACTGATTATTTTTTGTTTAATTGTGACATTAATTTGCTTGTATTTTTGCCCCTTATACATAAAATTCCTTCTCTTAAACAATGGAACCCCTATGCAAACCATCCAATAAAGGGAACTTAACAATCCTTTTCAATTATTTTTTTTTAATTTAAATTTTTTTATTTTTATACGTTTATGCCACAGTCGCTTTGCAAATAGAAAAAAGTTCATTGTCTTCCATAAGCACGAAGGTAAACATGTAAATATACTCGCTCAACACAGAGTAAATTGTTGTAAATTGTAGATGTAAAGTAAACGAACGTTACTGATTGCGGCAACAAAACCAGCGCAAACAGCGACAACAGCAGCAGCACACCAAACAGAGGAGATGAAAATAAAATCTATAGAAGGGAATGTGATTAATTTACATTTATTTACAGGAAAGACAAGTTTAACTAAAAAAAAACTTTTTTTTTATTCCTCGTATTTGTCTACAATATTTGCGTTAAAAGTTTAAAGGCAAAAAAGAAGAGAAAGATAATAGAAAGGACCGCTAAAGTCATTAGAAGACATTGAAATTTAATTTTGTAAACTTTTAAGGAAAGGCAACTACTTTGTAAAGTCAAATAGTTATGTTATGTGGAGTTGTTGTAATTACTTTGAAGTTGTTTTTTTATTACAGTTTTTAACAATTCAAATTCCAATCGAAATTTCGAGGATATTTCAAACAAACGTGGTCCCATGCATTACTAGTAATCTTTAATACTATTTTAATTATTATTATTTTATTTAGTTTAAGCATTTAAATGCTATATAGTTGCTTAAAGTACTAATTAACATGAAATTATAGCTGATGGCACTATCCTTTTTAGTATAATTTTTTAAAAAATTAATTAAAATACTATCTTAAATGGTACAGATGTTATTCTTATTTTATATAAAAAGGAATTGATAGGAGTCTACTACATAAAAGTTATAAGACCATATCTCAATTGGTTCAGATAATATTAAACATTAAACGTCAGTAAAAGGGGAGCGCTGTCATGATGACGCGCACTGTATATAGTATATTGTATACAAATTTAAATGAAATTTTTTTACTCCGACTAATCCATCATCCACTTTATTTTCTAAAGAAATATATCGCATTGACTTCGTATTCACTATTGTCATCCAAAGAACTACACATTGAAATATCGGAGTTACGAAGTACAAATGATAAACTAGAAGTTACAGAAATGAAACTCAATATAACCTTGCAAACTGGTTGAATTACAAATAAATTTTGTTATAAAATTTTTTACTTTTTACACACATTTTAGTTAATTTATTGTCTTAAAAACAATATGGACCAATATGGTAATTTACCTAAGACTAGAACGCTTTTTAAATTAAACTCAACACAAACAAGCAATGCAATTATTTTTCTTTTGAGACCACCATTCAGGGTATGCACTGCATTGTGGTGGTACTAGGAAAATAGATTGTGGGAAGGAGGATGGATAGAGTAGTGTCTATGGACGTTCGATTTAAATTTGTTCATGTTGTAAGTGGCAGGAAACACATTCGCTGGAAGATTATTCCACAATCGAACAGTGCAACCAAAGAACGAATTCTCCCTATAATGCGTTGTGCGATTCACTGGACAATCAACTACAAAGGGGTGCGCTCTATGAGAAATACGTGTACTACGTAAAAATATATGATTACCAGGAATTAGTTACTTAATTTCATTAGAACACATTCCGTTATAATACCGATAGAACAATGAAACACATGCCACATTGAGGCGATGCTCTAATGAATCGTGCGGTTGAGAAGCTCCAAAATATACTCTGAAGCACCGGCCCATACATGAGAGTTGTAATACAATTTGGGTCGAATATAGGTCTTGTAAATATTAAGGAGATCAGATAGAGCCGAGACACTTGAATGCTTCTTTAGACACTCGAAATATGTGCTCATTCCAACGAACGTCACAGTGAATTCTTATGCCCAGAACATCAAGAGCATCTGATTGCTCAATATCTACATTACCCATAAATACAGATGACAACACACCACCACGTCTGTATGTCAGAAAACAACATTGTATCTTGAGCGCGTTAAAGTCGACCCTGTTCGTACGACCCCAATCAGAGATTTTCGCCATGTCGCTTGTAAGCGTGTCGTTCATATTCTGCCTTTTCGCCCCAATCTCCAAACGGCTCGTCCTACTATCAAAAGAATATGAGTGACGAATATTGCTGTCATCTGCAAAAGAGTAAATAGGATTGGAAGTGAGAAAAAGAAAGTCAATAAGAAGTATTGGAAATAGAGTTGGCGAAAGAAGAGAGTCTTGCGGTACCCCTGAATTTATCTTAAACTCGTCGGATGAGATTCCATCTATAACCACTATTATAGTGCGATTTCTGAGACAGCTCGATATGAATCGAGACAAGTGACTACCGACACCAAAAGCAATAAGTGTGGATATCAGAGCCTCGTGCCAGACTCTGTCAAACGCTTTGGAAATATCCAGGGCCACAACTTTACTCTCACCAAAATCCTTAATGGACCTATTCCACCTTTCAAAGAGTAGCGCCAGCAGATCACAAGTAGAGCGACCCTTACCGAAACCGTAGTTTCGATCACTCAGCAAATTGTTGGACTCTAAATATTTCACAAGGTGATGATTAATCATATTCTCCATAACTTTCAAAAGTGCCGAAAAACTGCTATTTGGCGGTAGTTTTCAGGGTTTTAGCCTCACCCTTTTTAGGGGTTGGCGTTACATTGGCAGTCTTCCGGTAAGATGGAAAAACACCAGCACGATAAGACGCACTGAAATGATAAACCAATGGACGCGCAAGTGTCGAAGAGCACTGCTTCAGAACCAGCGCTGGAATGCCATCCGGCCCAGAAGACTTATTAAGGCCGAAATTGGGCTCAAAAGAATATACTAGGCATAGTCACCAGTTTCAAGTTCGGGCAGTGGTCGAACACTTTCCGGCAAGTTCGAATTACCTGCAAACATTTCAGCCAGAAGGTTTGCCTTATCAACCGAGTTAGTGAATGTTTGGTCATCTTTTATAAGGACTGGAACCGAACTAGCTCTGTTCTTAAGTCTTTTAATGAATGACCAAATGACTTCCCCGCGGAAAAGTAAGAACTTTAGCACGTAGGAACTCTTTACGCGTCTAAATACTGCGGCACATGAAGATCACGCCGGTTTGCGTAGCGAATCAGTATGATCGCATTTGTTATTACGCCAATTTCTTAATGCTTCCTCTCGGGATCTGACTGTAAGCTTGCACGTCTGATTAAACCAATATTTATTTCTTGATTTAATCGAAAGCTTTTTGGATGGGAATCTGTCTTTAACGTTATTTAACTATTAAAGACGTTTTCTGGAATTTTTTGATTTATAGAGATGCTTATGAAAAACTTTTTATGGCAGCATAAGTAAATTATAGTCTTATTCGCACAAACTTTTGCGCGGCAATAAAATGCCGCTTAGAACTTTAGTACTAAGATATTATTTTAATTAGAAGCGGATATGAGAAATTCTAACTATCGAATGAGTACCATTAGCACGATTTTATATTTTATATTTAAGAAGTTTAAATATTATTGTGTTTTAAAGCAGCTCCATTAAATTTAAACAAACTATTAAACTGTTTTTATATCTTTCATAGCGATTCTTCTTTTAATTGTTATCCAGTTGCTATTATTGACGAAAAATTTAGAGACGTTTTACGTTACAAAAAAGAGGTCAATAGCTTCTTTTACACATTAAGAAAATTAATTTGCTCTTCTGATGAACATTTAAAACTTAATTCAGTTTTTATAAATTGTCAATTCATCCTCGCAATCATTTTAGCGATGCATTTTCTTTTCATACAACCACATGCTAAGAGTCATAATAATTACTCAACGCGAATGGAAAAAAATATAAATAAAAACTATGTTTCATATAACACAAAAGGAAACTATGATAAGCGTTAGAACTTTTATTTTAAATTTTTTTCCACTAAAAATTTGCCAGTAGTGATGATTGTTGGTAATCATGGCAACCAAAAAAAAAAAAAAAAGACCCAACGACTTGCATTATATCGTAGATGACGGCGATGAAATGCAGAAATAAAAAACAAAAGAAATGATGGCAAGAGAAAATAAAAAGCAGCGAAATATTATCAGCAGCAATAACATAGTATTGCAGATTCATCAAATACATACTATCTCCCTTAAAAAAGTATAGAGGTATAGCACGGGTGGTATAAAAGGCATTAAAAGCTTTACATACCCTCTGGTTGCAGACAATAAAAAGAGCGCTTTTGTAGTTTTATTAATGTATATGCGGTTTATGTATTAGTAAATATTTATTATATATATACATACATTCCTGTGTATATGGTGTGTGTGTGTGTGTGTGTGTGTGTGCAAATTAATGAGGAAAATCATAAAAACCAAAATATGAACAGATAAAGGAAGAAGAAAAACAGAAAAACTAAAAAATTAAATAAAAGCAGCACGAAAAAATTGCATCAAAACCATATCAACATCGGTCAAGTGCAACTATAGTGCACGCTATTGTGTTGAATAAACGAACAAAAATAAAGTTAAATTGCTGTGCATATACAAAATATCTTTTCAAGGACCTTATTATTCTAAAATAGTAGTTTTTACAAAAAATTCCTTTTTACATTCATATCAACAGTTCTTCATTCATGGTGGCAACCATATTAAAAAATTTACAAATTTTTAAAGGGTTTATTTCTTAAAATTTTATTTGTTTCTATTTTACTTTACTTTGATTAACTCTTATGTATCCGACATGGTACCGGGTACCTATTGCGCTTTGAAACTGATTTTTTTGTTAGTAAACGTTGTACTTGTCTCCTAACTTTTAATATAAGTATGCACAGCTTTAATAATAACATTGGTCTACAAAAAACGAAAAAATTTCTCACCTTTAAATAAAACTATATGGATAATAATGATTTTAAAACTCAACATTTTTTATGGGCGTGGCAAAATATGGTAGTTATGTCAATATATGTCATCATAACTTGCAAACGAATCGAGCGATTTCGATGCAATTACCGCCAAATTTTTCCAAAAAAGAATTTCCTATAACTCTGTAACTCAATAAATTTACTTTTTTCTATGCTCAACAGTTTCGGAGTTATTCGTAACATAGTTGCGAAAAACAAATATTTTGCGCAAAATTAGAGCAATTTTGTTGTTGTTTTTTTTTTTCAAAAAGTCATAAAAAAATATTTAGAACGACAATTTTACATGTTAAGCACTTAAATTAAAGCTTAAAATAATGAGAACAAAATAAACTATAAATCACGAAAACCGGTTGGCCAGTGCCGATTTTATTCGAAATTAAGTCCAGGTACCTGACTTTAACCAAAATTAGCGAATAAATTTTTTCCTGCAAAATTATTGTAATTTTTTTTTAATTTCCAAAAAGTCATAAAAAAAAACTCGTAGAATATAAATTTAATATTTTAAGCATTAAAATTAAAGTCAGATATGTTGAAAGTAAAATAGCCATAGTAATGGAAAATAATTTCATTAAAATGGCTGCCTCGGCTGGCCATGCGGTAGCCTACACGATTGGTCTAATTTTTAAGCACATTATCGATTGTGTGCAGCTGTATTTCACCAATGGCTTTACGAATATTGTCCTTTAAAGCGTGAATTGTCTCTGGCTTGTTGGCCTAACACTTATCTTTAACGGCACCCCACAAATAATAGTCAAACGGTGTCAAATCGCAGCTCCGAGGTGGCCAAACGACATCAGCTCTACGGATGATAATGCGATCTTCAAAAACAGGGCGCAAAACATCGAGTGTAGCTTCGGCTGGGTGTCACGTTGCGCCGTCTGTTGAAACAATATGTTGCTCATATCTTCCTCTTCAATTTTTGTGAACAAAAATTCGTTCAACGTGGTCCGATAACGATCGCCATTGACTGTAATGGCCACTTCTTACTCATTTTCGAAGAAAAATGGCCCAATTATGTCTCTGGACCAAAATTCGCACCAAACAGTGACTCGTCTTGGGTGTATCGGCTTTTATATGTATGCGTGCGGGTTTTCTGTGCCCCAAATGCGACAATTTTGCTTGCTTATATACCCACCAAGATTTTTGGCAAAATCGGCATCTTCTGTAAGTCGATCGCAGGCCCACTTAGCGAAGCGTATACACAACCATATTCGTTCAGCGGAAGGATATAACTAATTATCTGTCAAATCAGACATGAGCTAAGTGTTAGCATTCGCGAAATAAGCACTAGTTGAAAAAAAAAACTTAGATGGTGGACCCTTTATATGGGTTTTAGCGGCTACAATTTTTAATCCGTAATTTTGTAATTTAAAATTATAATTTTTCCAAAAAGTTCTTCAAAAATGTTTATTTTCAATAAAATTTGTGAAAAGGTTAACTTGGCCAAAGTGTGTTTGTTACAAAATTAAACACGGAAAAAAAATCGTGATTTTATTCAAAGGAAGCAGACCTTTAGTTTCGAATCTGGACAGACTGAGAGAATACAATCTCTGCAAAGTTTAAGTTCTAAAAAGCGTAAAATAGCCAATTTATATTTTCACAATTTATATATGAAAAAATGAATCATTGGCTCAAATTTTCTTTATTAAAAAAAATCATTCTTACATCCGTTTTAGTCTAATTTCTGGTCTTTTTTACATTTCAATCATGAATTTCGTTATCAATTTTCATTCTTAAAAAAATAATACATAACCTTGCTTCCGATTGCAATTAATGAGTCTAGACTTTGTACCACAAATTTTATTGATTAATTATACTCAACATTCCAATTAAACCTTTAAAATTTATTGTCATTGAAGAAAAAAATTCCACAAAATATTCTTATGAGTCTAACACTCAATCAATGTCATTTATTCCTGGAATAAACAGCTGACTTGTACTACCTTAACAACACTATAACAATCCCCAGCGATCCTGGGTATAGGGAAGGTAAAATGAGAGAAAAAAAAACAAAAACAAACTGAACGTGAATACAATAAATATGATGAAACCTAAGATAAGCAAGTGGAAGGAGTTGCAAAACCAGATGTAGAAAACGACGCAATGATATACGAGTTGTATGAAATGAATATTGTAATACAAAAAAAAGAAAAATATCTTTGTCATTGTATAGGTAATTATTGAAATAGAGATGAAGAAAAATGTTTTATGATTAGCTGGTTTAATAGCAAAACCATCACTTGATAAAGCTTTGAGGGGGGAGAAAAGGAAAGAGCAGAGAGAAAGACTATGAAATTTAAATGCTTTTGTTTTTTGATTTCATATTATACTCCATGATTTCTTTCTCAGTGGCATGAATATGTAGAAATAAATGTCTGTAGACGTGCCACACTGTATATGGGTGAAAAAAAAGTGGTAGTGGAGGGAGTGATAGCAGTATTACAATATAAATCTTGTGGCTTGAATTCTTAGAAACATTCCAGACATACATTTGTAAATACAAATTAGACACCATCAACTCTCATCACTTCTCTAACAATGTGGCAAATACATATACACGCATACAACACGCACAAACACACACATATTTTAAATAAGAAAACAGTTTATCATTGTTGATTTTTTATTACAGCAACAACAAAACAAGAAGGCTAATTATTAAACATGTTTTATGTTTCAATGATTAAATACAGACAAACGCACACCCACCCAGGCGCACACACATAAAATTCAAAGAAATAAATAATTATGCGCAGGGTTGTCAGATTTGGCGATTTGGCGAAAATTAATGTTTTTGCTTGAAGAATTCTTACATATGCTCACCTCAGGGCTATGAGGTCTACTTCTTCTCTGTCTAAGTCCACTGGAAAGCGTAAAATCTGACTGTATTCCACTAAATTATAAGTCACAAGTATATGAAGTTAAGAAAAAACGTTTTTTACACGTAATTAAAAATTTTGGAGGTGGTTAGAAAATTTCGAAAACTTAATCTTGTTGTACTCGATAGCGTTTATTAGAAAAATAGCATAACTTTTCAGGTATTTCGCTCTTTTTTGCCGCACAGTGTAATTTAATTCCAATACGAGACAATGTGAAATGTGTCGAAGAAAAAGTCTATAAACTAAGTTATGGTAAACATTGTACACTTTTTGTTTCTGCTAACATTTTTGCTTAAATTAACAAAATATACTATTGATACGACAATAAGGTTGCACACCACAGCTTTTATTACATCGCTAAAATAAATAAAAAAGCTGCAAGAACAACTATACGTGCTGTTTACAAATAACCAAATCTACAACAGCAACTATTAGCAGAGAAAAAGTAAATACAAATAACATGGCAACAACAATAATTAAGCAGCAAAGAAAACAAGTAACAGACAATAAACAAGCAACAACAAATACGAAGAGCTGAAAGATGCAGATGTTCACATAAGCATGGCTACAAAAAAACTAAAAAGAAATTAAAAGAAAGAAATGGAATCTACCGGAAATATCGAGAGGTTCGAGAGCTTTCGCTGTATTGTTTACTCAGCCATATAGAAAACACATCGATGCGAACAACAACTAGTTTAAGTAAAGTAAACTCAGCGAGTGCGGTTTGTTTGAAGAGAGTTTATAAGGAGTAAACTCGTGAAGTGAATCGTGAAGTAAAAAACCAGTTTAGTTGAAGCTAACTCAGTAAGGAGAGTTAAATGTGGATAATCTCTGGTTGAAAAGGTTGTGATCGAACCTAAGTTATAGCTACGATCTGGTTGGAAGATCCTTAGGAAGAAAAATCTGTCGAGTAATCGTTGTTGTTTACAAAGTTGTAAACAGACAGAGTAATTAAGAATAAAAATTGTTATTGCCTGTGAAAATTTTACAAGCAGTGGTGCACATAAGTGTGTTGAATGAAAGATTTTTTTAATTAAAACCAAACACAACATTTATTTTATTTTAACTACAATCTACGAACTCATAAAAACACGTTTTTAAAAAGGTAAAAACGTAACACTATATTATGGCGAAATTTTTTCCACTTTTGGCGAAATTTAAGAATTCGAAACAAATTATTTTTTATTTGTTTTAATTTTTTTTTTCATTATTTAACAAAATATAAATGTTATTGCCAAAATGTAAAAAAGATGATTTGGCGATTTTGGCGAATTTTGATATTGAATTTGGCGAAAAAGCTAAAAAAGTATCTGACAACTCTGGTTATGAGTATGAAGGAGGAACATTGGTGATGATTTAAGAAATTTTTTTTTTTTATTTTTGTTTTAGGAGAATACGAATACACTTCTTAATGCCTGAGAAAAAGTGTACTTTTTTCTCTCCTAATTGTGCTATTGTTTTACGGTCTGCCACATTGTGTGTGTGTGTGTGTGTGTTTGTGTTTGAGTAACTTGAAATATTAATGTTCGTTTTTACTTCAAATACAAGTGGTAGCGGTAAAAACAAAAGAAAAATAAAAATGCTGTCTTGTCCTGAGATCAAAAATGCGTGATAAAATAGCAAAAAAGTATGATATTAAATATATTAATTACGGCAAATACCTTACTTTTTTGTTGTCATGGCATAAAATAAATTGTTGAAAAACCTCAAAGACATCTTCATAATTTTCATGTTAAATTCTATACCACAAACACTTTTTGTTATAGTATATTGCTTTCATAATAGTCAAAATCAGCTATAAATTGGCGAAGTTAGCTGCAATGATTTACGATTATTCGAAACCACAATTAAATTTTTTCTACGTCATATTCTCTGCTGGGGCTCGAAACTGGGTCATTTGGGTGACGCCAACCCCGATATACTCGATGGTATCTATTAGAAAAATTTGTTTTTAATGTAAGAGAAATTTCCCGGCCGCATAATTTCTCGAATTGAAGATGACAATTGGGCACCAAGGTCATGCGATTTGACGCCGTAAGGCTCTTTTGTGGGACTACCGCAAAGAGCATATCTATCTGGATTATCGCCTACTGTTTAAACCTTTTGAAGACCAATATTCGTTAAGTTAATGCCCAGATACTGCCAGAAATGTGCGACTGTATACAGAATCAGTTACCACTTAAGATTATAGTGAATCTAGTAGAGATACCGAAGCTTTCCTTAAATAAAATATCCCAATTGTTATGAAACTAAAAAGCATACAAAAAATTACTTGCGCAGAGAAAATGAAAAGTTTTAAAATTGCCTTCTATTCATATGAGAATGGTTTGCAGCGACCGGCAGTATAGAAATGGTTTATTGATACAATTCAAACGAGTTATTGATAATCGAACTAAAGAATTCATTATTTCGGGTATTTTCTGTAAGCTGAAAACGCGTGAAAATGAAATCGAGCAAATTTAATTGCCAAAATTATTTAAAAATTTTGATAATCAAAGAAGTTATTTTAATGGTAATTAAGCGAATTATTTAGGAGGTGGTGTGGAGTAGTAGTCAGAACGCACGCATACAACACAAAACATTATCTCGGCTTCGAAACCTATCAAAGGACGTGACGAAAAAAATGTAATTACGGCTTCAACCTGCCCCTAGACAAATCCATCTAAAAAAGCCCTCTGAACCATCCAGATTAACTCTAGCGATGATTACAAACATCAGACGAATGATGAAAACGCCATCTACTAGGAAAAAATTACCACTACACACAATCATATGGGGTCGAGCTACAGTAGATTAATCATCTACTTAGCTTGAAAATCAGCCTGATTATTGACACTGGAACAAAGCAATGGATGCTTTGTGGAAAGCCAATATGCACCTAGAAAAATTATGGAAAAAAAATTAAAATCTACTCAGATTTAGAAATTAAAGATATCTGAAGCAGGGTTGGCAACACAATGGATAACCCAATTAAACTCACTCGGGTTTTATTAGGTATTATAAAGAGTGGGCAAATTTGAGCTTAGGAAGTATATTGGGTTTAAAACCAGGGTTGGCAAAAACCCGGGTTTTTTTTATTGGATTTTCTGATAGGTTTATTTGAGTTTTATTGTGTTTTATAACTACTTTCAAAATCCGTTTAAATCGGCAATATTTTTTGTTTGTTTATACAATTACGTTGTTTTAGTATTTATAGTGCAACTTTGTACTTTTGGTGGGATTAAGGCAGCATTGTGAGAAAAACACCCTAAATATAGAAACAGACATGATTAAGTTATTCTTTTGCATGACAACACTCGACCACATGTCGCAAAAGTATAAAAACAGTTATTAGAAACGATCAAATGCCGCATCTGCCGTATTCTCCGAACATTGCTTCATCGGCTATTGCGACGGATACAATATACTCACACCTGTTTATACGGGCTTTTAACATGGCATTTTTCTATAACTGCCTGTTTGAAATACGGTTAAAACGTCATGTATTCTCCCTTTTTTTTAGCAAAAAGTGTAAGGGAAGCAGCATATTCATCCCGTTAAAAGGCATTTCGATTTACGGCCTACATTTTCAGAAACTACATATGCCGTGTAAAGGGGTATCAGTTTATGTTTCGTCATCTAATCACTTAATACGAAATGCATAATCGGCTTCAAAGTTAGAGCGCCTTAAAACACGAGAATTTTTTTCAGATGCGATTTGGGAATTGGCTCAGAGGTGGGGAAAAGATGTAAGCAATGATTTGATAAATTTCTTATTTCATTATCTTTTTGAGCTCAAAAACGGAGCAAATAAATTTGTACTCCCACTACTTATTATTGTTATTATTATTATATATAAACTACGAAAATCTTTAAATAAAGAAGCCCACCCGGTTCTTTTAAATATTATACGCAATAAAACCCAGGTGGGTTTAATTGGGTTACCCAGTGTATTGCCAACCATCTTAAAAAAACATTGCATTCATGATATAACGAAGCTTTGCTGAAAAATGTGATTCAAAATTTTGTGAAAAGAGTGAACATTGGCTCGACATAATATTTCATTATTGGTGGGTGGCGTGGGGTAGTGATTAGAGCGCACGCATAACAACACAAACGACCTAGGTTTGAGCCGCAGCAGAGGACAACACGAAAAAAAAAAATTAATTGTGGTTTCGAATGTTTAATAATAATAAAAAACAAGGCTTCAACTTCCCTCCAGACAGCTCCATCTAAAAAATAAAGAAAAAAGCCTCCCTGACCATCCCGCATATCTCTGGCGATGATGACAAACATTAGACAAATGATCAGGAAAAACACGCCACCTAGTGGGAAAAAATTACAATGCTGAAGTAAAGATCACCACCAATTAGCAAGGATATTCACCACTACACACACAAAAAAACATCATATGTAGGAAGCTACAGCGGATTAATCATCTACTTAGCTTAAAAAAAAAGATATTTCATTAATAATTCCCATATTTATATTGGTATGAAAAAATTTAATTTGTCAAAAAATGTGCTTTTAAGCCAATTTCCTAACGTCATATTTGCCCATCGTTTATTAAAAAAAAACCTCGGTGGGGTTTTTAAGTAAAGTTTCTTGTAGTTGATTTACGACAAAAATTGTGTAGTTTAGGTATTGGAAGTATAAGTTAATTCAGTCCCTTTTAGCTTAAAAATGATAATAAAAATGATAATTATCAAAATAAAATCTTATCAAACCATTTCTTACATCTATTCCCCACCTATGAGCCAATTTCCGAATGCACAGTCTGAGAAAAACTTGTCTTTTGACGCGATCCAACTTTCTTCAAAACAAGTGATTCGGTGATTGCCGAAAGATATTGTAATCGTCGAAATAGCCAGTAATCAGAAGAAACAGTATTTGAATAATACGGCAAGTGCGGTATTTAATCGTTTCTACCGAGCGTTGTTATACAAAAGAATAACTTAATTATGCCTGCCTTTATATTCCATCAAAATTTGGACAGAAATCAAAATTTAGACAGAAATTTCGGTACTTTGTAAGCTAAAAAATTAAAAAAAATATTTCACTAATTCCTCTATAGCTCCAACCTTTATCCTAATTTATATTTAAAACATTTTTTTCTTTTTTTTTAAGCGCTAGAAAGTACTATAACATGGATTCTTAAACATTTTTTTATAGAAATACCTTAACGCATTAAAAATAAAAATAAAAATCCATAAACCCAAAGAGACAAACATTAATTAATTTCATAAACGTAATCAAAACAATTTCTCTGTAATAAAAGTTATTTCAGAAAATATTGGCCAGAAAATTTATGCCATAATTAAATAATTTAATTATGCGTAGAAAAAAACTAATAAAAAAATAAAAAGAAAGACAACAAAATTCATTTCAATGCCACTACATGAGCTCTTAACTACAAATAATAATAATAAAATAATAACAAAACACACATATACGTATACACACATATAATTTAACGATGGATAGAGGGATAAATGAATAGAGATGGCTATACACAGAAAAGCCATTCAATCTTAAGAAAAACAAAAGCATGACGGGAACGTGAAAAGTCTTCAATAACACTTTTGATAAAAAAATAAAAGAAAAAACAATTTTTTCCCTCCAAGAGGAAGAGAAAGTGTAAGAACGCTTTGTATGTGTTAATATTGTATAAAAGAGCTGGAGAATATTTTGTACCAATACTGTCTAAAAAAATCAGTAGAAATTGTTTTTACTTTCACGTATACAAACACTCATACATATATATACACATACGTAGGTTTGTTGCAGAGTATGTGTCAAATTATGTAGAGAATCATGTTATATTCCAAAAATATAAATAATGATATTAATGTCCATCCAATAACAGAGTGGCATAAATATTATGGCACAAAATTAAAAAAAATATGAAAAAGAAATAGAGTCTTCATCGATAGCCTTAGTCCGTATAATATCAATAATATTAATAATAATAAGTTTCAATCAAGTTTCAATCAATCCTAAAACTAGCTTAGGGCTTCAATAAATTCCCTGAACAACGTTCTGTTTTCTGCTAACGCCTTTACTTCTGTCCAACTCTTGCCGCAACCGTTCAACTCGGCCTCAATTTGTTGTCTCCCTGTATGGGCTGGGCATTCTCTTCTTCTACTCCCCTGTTGATTGCAATCAATGGCAAAACTACTAATATCATTCAAATTCCTTCAAATAGCATGACCAATCCCTCGCCATTTGCGCCTATTTATCTCAATCGCCAATAGTTCTTGTTCTGTTCTGTGCCAAAACGCAATTTAGACACAGTTATCGGCCAGAAAATGTCAAAAATCCTGAGAAGACAGCGGTTCACGAAAACTTATAACTTTCACATATCGCCAGTGGCAGCTTTCCACGTTTCGCAACCACACAAAAATATGGATTTTACATTGCAGTTAAATAGCATAACTTTTGTACAAAACGATAATATGGTTGATTCCCAGATTGATCTTAGACAGCCAAAAGTTTGACACGCTTTCTGCAAGCGGTTCTCAATATCCTCGCTAGAGCCTACGTTTGGGGGTATAATACTTCCCAGGTAGCAGACTTAACGGACGCTCTCAATTTCTTTAGTGTCAATAAGAAATTATTTTTGGGACATCGCGTTTATACAGAGAGTTTTAGTCTTCGCGACACTTATCCTCAAACCAGCGACTTACGCTGCCAGCGTTACGTTATGTAAATTTGTCGCAAGTTCCGGAAAGCTGCGGGCCAAGAGACAGAATTCACCCGCATAATTGGTGTCATTTATCTGGCTTTGCGGTCCTCAATTTAGACCTCTGCCGTCGAAGATGGCTCTCTCAAGATTCAAGTCCAGAAATAGCGGTGGTGAAATGACGCACCCTTGCCGGACTCCAGTTCCTACTTCTATCGGTCCGCTTAATAGTCTGCCAAGCCTAACTCTGTAAGATGCATTGCAATATAAACTCTTAATGAGTTCAATGAGCTTAAGCGGAACTCCCTTGCATGCCAGTATACTCCATATCACTTCATGCTTCAGTCTGTCAAAGCATTCTCGAAATCTATATAGCAAAGATACAGTGGTGAGCGCCAGTCCAATGATGATTTGGAAAGGATTAGCATGGCCTATAGCGGAATATTGTGGTCTAAAACCAGCTTGCTCTTGTCTTAATATGTGCGTTATTCTCTCGGAAAATTTCTTTGAAATAATCTGAGCGATCATGCACAGTAGCGGTTATTGAGTTTGTTCACCAGGTAGATTGATCGAATAATTGGGTAAATTAATAAGGAGTCCGCTCTTAATAGTTCTGAGCTATTGCTCCTGGAGTTTTGTTATTCTTGAGGCTACTGATAGAGCTCACGATCTCCTCGAGGGTTAAATAGACAGACGGTATGTGCGTGTCTTCCACATGCTACTCGCATTCGCATTCGTTCCATACGGGTTGACTATATACTGCCAGCAAATTACTAGAATGAGCAGCCCAAATCTCAACCTGATCATCAATTTTCATCACCATTCGCCTTTCTACGTGGTCTTTGTGATGTGGTATAGCCAGTTTTTATCTTCCTAAGTGACCTGTACAAATCGCCAGCACAATGGGTCTCAGCAGCGCTCTGAGCATATCTACTTATAGAGTCGATCAACCGCCGCTTATCTCGCCAAGCACTGCGCTTAACCTGCCTGTCGATTTCGCTGTAGCGTGACTGTAAATGTACTTTGGTAGCGCGTGATCTTGCTCAATTCAATTCTGAATATCATTTATTTTTCCCTCACTCCATTTTGTAGCGTGAGCAAATAAGACCCACAACAATGTAAAATATTGTATTGATGGTAATTCGTTTTAATGCCATATATGTGCCACTAAGTATGAAATTTCAGGACATTCAATTTGAGTATTGATCTGAATAACGGAGTTACAAATGCTCTATATATTATATAGCAAGGCTATCAAATTGCGTGTTCGTAAGCGTCTGCAAATTCACTGACCAAATTTATAATTTACAATTAAAGACGTTTCTTTGCTTCTATGACATGCAATGCCATTTTATCGGAGCCACAGCTTGGATAAGTTATCGATGTTTAAAAGCTCTGGCTATGTGTTGATAATATTGTTACGTTTTTACCTTTTTAAAAATGTGTATTTATGAGTTCGTAGATTCTAGTTAAAATAAAATAAGTCTTGTGTTTAGTTTTTAATTAAAATTCTTTATTCAACACAGTTATGTGCACCACTGCTTATAATCTTATTGCAGGCAGTAACCGTTTTCTATTCTTAATTTCTCCATCTGTTTACAACTTTGTAAACAACAACAATTTCTCAACAGATCTTTCTTCCTAAAGAGCTTCCAACCTGATCGTAGTTATAATTTATCCACACTTAACCTTCTTTACTGAGTTAGCTCCAACTGAACTGGTTCTTACCTCATCACTAGCTTCACGAGATTACTCCTTATAAACTCTCTTCACACCGAGCTTAAACCAATTAACTCTCTTCACGCATCGATGTGTTTTTTATATGGCTGAGTAAACAATACATCGAAAGCTCTCGAAACTTTTGATATTTCAGGTTGATTCCATTTTTTTCTTTTATTTTCATCTTAGTTCTTACCAGCTCTTAGTATTTGTTGTTGCTTGTTATTGTCTGTTTCTTGTTTTCCTTGCTGTTAGTTTTTGTTGTTGCTGTGTTATTTTTATTTACTTTATTACTGCTAACGTATGTTGTTGTCAATTCTGGTTGTTTATAAACAGCACGTATAGTTATCTTTTATTTATTTTAGCGATATAATAAATGCAGGGGTGCCCAACCTGATTTTTGTAACAATATTTTCATTTTCATTTTTTGTAACATGTTTTCCTGCACCAAATCTTAGACCTTTTGAGGTCACCCTTTATCGAAATTTTGTAATCACATAGCTATTAAGACTGTCAGAAGTACGGTATAGTGTTGATCAGGAGCTTGGACTAGCTTTTGGTGCTGCTTTGTTGTTCCTAAGCCTATTGGTGTCCTCGGTTAAATCCCTTATATCGGGCAGATCCATCGATTTTATAATTGCTCTCACAAAACCCAAATCTGCCCTAATTCTGTAGAAAATCATACATGTAACACTGTATAATATACATACATACATTAAAATATAAATGTTATGGTATTTTCCGAAAGTGTATGTGGATAGATTTTTTATTTGTGTGAGTATCCTCTACTGTACATACATTCCTTTTTTTACGTACTCGTACTCATGTTGGCTTTTGTATATCGGTGTAAGGAAAAATATTAAATAAAAGGATAATGTAATCTTTCTGCATCATAAAGTGAACTTTTATTTATATGGACTTGACAAAAATGAGAAAAAATGTACACACTTAAGCCCATTGAAAATATGCTTGTCGGACAGCCTCAGCATGTGCGTAAAATATATGAAACGTGAAGTCAATGATGATGACAAAAATATTATCTCGGGGTAATAGCGACTAGAAAATGTACTATATTATGCAGATACATACATAACAATAAATACCTGTGGTTAGCAACAAACTCCTTAAAATTAAAATTCATTAAATTTTATATTGTTCTTTAAAGGTCAACAAAAGCTGTGACCTTTTTATAATTAATTAATATAATGTCCTTTTGTGAAGCCTAACCAGTGGCTTATCGTCAATTTTAAAATTTTAAGGGAAATGAAAAAAGGGTGTGCAAAATGGGTTTTAATTTTATATATATTAGCCCCTGTTTCATATATAAAAAATATTAAACAAAATTGTTTTATAGGGGAAATATTGAACATCACCTCTTAGGGCACTCTTTGTCTTGTGACACAAAAATTTACGAGCAAGTACTTTGCGTATATCCCTAATGCCATTCCATTTATTGAGTCTGTGTGTGCCTGTATTGCTTTGGCCATAATGAATAAATGAATGAATGAATGGTTGCATTACTAAGAATAATGTTAAGGCGTAACATACTAAATTTAAGACTGGTCTTATGGTAAGTCATAAAAATATTATTACACTTGGAAAATATACAACAACAGCTACAGCCAGCCTCAATGGCAAAAAAAAGAAAAAATTTTACAAAAAGAAACAGAAAATAGCTTTAGAATAGGAGCAACAAAGAGAAGTAAAAAAAGTAAAAAGAAAAACAGAAGACTTCCAATTATATACACTTTTAAGCTGTAAAGCAAAGTACTTTCTTCCTCAATTCATGTCCGCAGGACTGGAAAACATGAATTGCTTCTCAAGACTAATATAGAGAAAAAGTCAATTGTACAATAAGGCACGTATGAAGTGTAACAATGTAAAGCAAAATGAAATGGGTTATAAAATGATTGGTTATGGTAAACAAATATAATTCAGACAAGAATCTGCTGCTGTAAGTAAGATTTTAAGAAAATTTCAAAATTTTTCCAAATTTTTTTGTATCTAAAGCAGAAAAAAAATTGTGAAAAAAGAAAAAATACACATTTTTCTTTTTAAAAACTCAGTATTTTAAAAATGTTGCCATTGGTGCTGTCAGAAACGAACGAAAAATAACATTTTTCACAAAGTTTTTTACACGCGTTTAAAAAATTAACAAAAAGAAAAAAAAACAGCTTAGAGGTAAATGGGGCAATATGCACTTTATGAGGGCAACATTTTTAGAACGAAACATGATAAACTTTCTTAGTGTCTCTTTATTTTAAAGAACATAAAAAGCTATTTAAAAAAAAAGAGAAAAAAAAACTGCACATTATTATTCAGAAAAGAAACCATCATGCTAAGTTTACAACATCTTATAATGTTGCAAGGCGGCTGGGCAGAAAAAAACGCTAGTTTAGCTCTAAGGTTTTTGATGATGCATTTTTATTACTTGATTAATTTACTACAAAACCAATGACCATTTATCAAAATGATCACTCTTTTAAATAAGTCCCCCAGAATACCTCAAGTATCATTTGTAGTCATTATAGCACAATACTGGCTGAACACTGCAAATGCAGAGTCTTTTGAGCATTTGGTAAGTGCAGACAACTTAAACAGCTTTCTAAGTAAGGTAACTGGCATATCACTAAACTAACTGCTGTGGTTCCTTGAACTACTGTTGAGTAGAAGTGAGATACATTGCCTCGAGCCCATAGAGCGAAAAAAAAAGAGTCGTCGTCGATAAATTAAATTTCTCTTCTTTTCAGATCTGAAAAAAAACTTAAAAGCTAAGTTATTAGCTTATAAGTGCATGAACGTCAGAAAAACTGAGTTTTTACTCGTAACTCGAAACTTTGGAGATGTTTCATAAATTTCAAAACCAGTTCCTTGTTCTGCTCGACGGGGCCTATCAGAAAATCCCAGATATTTCAACTTCGTTTTAATTTTTCGCACCGCGTATTAACTTTTTTATTTCTGAGTTATTATGTTATATATAAAGTCATAATTCAAATTATTTTTAATATTTCATTTGACTTCTATTATTTAAAATCAAAAAACTTTTTTAAAATATCTCTAAATTACACATTTTTAAAACTTAAAAATTTTTTAAGTTGTGGGACAAGGTTGGTCCTATTTTTTTTTATTTGATAGCACATGTTACATAGTTTCAGAAACTGAAATAAAAATATCTATTTTTATCTATTTTATTTAAAAACTCCTTCAAAATTTGGCAAATTGAATTTTTTTATGAAATAAGTGCATTTTTCAAAGTAGAAGACAAATAAAAACAATAAATTAAATTTAAAGCTTTTTTTACACATTTTTTTAAAATATTGTAGAATATTTAAAAAACCAAACTTGAAAATACTTCTTTAAAAAATAGGGTTTTTACAACTATTTTTCTGAAGCACCTAAAATATATTTTTTAGGCAGTATTTTTTATTATAAATTAGTTGCGTTTAGCGTCCTCTTGCGTTTATATAGGGAAGTAGCCGAATAAAATATTGAGTATTTTATTCAACGGATTAGTATATTTCAAAAATATATATCTTATCAAAATCTGTGATGAGTACTTTTTTTATTTTTGCTTATGGGCAACGCACTGCGTGACGTGTACACCGAGGTTTAAAACTTCGGCCGCAGTTTTAACGTTCTTATTAATGATCCAGGAAAGTGGGATTTTGGGGTCCCTAGAGCCAACCCCACCTGTTTACTGTGGTATAGGGATAGATCTTAAATGGATAGTGGGTCCAACACTAATATATAAACGTCCATGGCTATGTGTTTCACTGTTTTCTAACTGGAGATTCAGGTTATTTCTATCTGTTTTCTGATTAATATAGAGCGCAAAATCAAGGACGCTTCGGTAAATATATATACTGATAGTCAAACGACACTGAGGGTGCTTTCCTCAGAGTATGTAGACTCGAAGTTGGTACATGAATGCTATACAAATGTCTACACCCTGTCATTGAGAAACTGGATAACATTTTCTAGGACCCCTGGATACACTGGTGTTATGGGAGAGGAGATTGCTGATGAACTGAAGGCGAAATTCCGCCACTAGACTTGTAAAATTAACTGGTACTGTGAAATTAAACGGTCCACGGCGAGGGTAGGGTTGAGCATTATCGTATCAAGGTTTCCTATACATACGTATCTTAAGATTCAGAGTAAAATTTAAATAAAAATATTTTTCCGTTATAGATTCATACATAGTAAACTAGTCCTTATAGGTAACAAATTACTTTTTTAATTTTTCAATGGCGAAATTTGTAATCCATATCTTAATTTTAACACGTACTTCATTGTGGTTGAACTCTATACCTATAGGTTAGACTCATAATATCTTCTATACTCTGCAGAAAGAAGAATAAAATTGATAGAAGAGTTCGACACTGTATTGACTAACAACTACCATCAAAAACTGTTTATTCTTCAAGTAAGACAGGCCTGATCTTTAAGGAATACATGGAACTCCCAAAAGTTGTTCTGTAGAAAACATTTTCGCCATAACGATCTTGTTTCCAAAAAGAACAATTAATAGTTTGACTATTAAAATATTAAAATATTATAATAAACATGAAGCTTCCCTTTCATTACAAAATTTTGATTTTGGAAAGTAAGGACCAATCTAATAACGGGTCCACCATCTAATGTTTTTTTTTCAACTAGTGCTTATTTCGTGAATCGTAACACTTAGCTCGTGTCTGATTTGACAGATTATTAGTTTTATCCTTCCGCTGAACGAATATGGTTGTGTATATGCTTTTTTCGCTACGCTAAGTGGGCCTGCGATCGACTTACAGAAGATGCCGATTTTGCAAAAAAAAATCATCTTTTCAAATGAAGCTCATTTTGATCTTGGCGGGTATGTAAACAAGCAAAATTGTCGCATTTCGGGCACAGAAAATCCGCACGCATACATTGAAAAGCAGATACACCCAAGACGAGTCATTGTTTGGTGCGGATTTTAGTCCAGAGGCATAATTGGCCATTTTTCTTCGAAAATGAGCAAGGAGTGGCCGTTACAGTCAATGGCGATCGTTATCGGGCCATGTTGAACGAATTTTTGTTCACAAAAATTGAAGAGGAGGATATTAGCAACATTTGGTTTCAACAGGACGGCGCTACGTGCCACATAGCCGAAGCTACACTCAATGTTTTGCGCCCTGTTTTCGAAAAAAAAAAATAATAATTTGGCGGACCCATACATAGCTACTAAGAAGAGTTGCTTGCATGATCTCTTAAATAATTACAGGCTTCGTTTCTATCAAAAAAGTCTTATGTTTAAGATTAATTGAAAAAAATTCTTCAAAAATATGATCATTATTTGGATGGGATGATTGTCCTTATAATTTAAAACTTAATGTAAGATGCGAAGTATCATTAAATGAAGAGTATCGGATCATAAGTCCAGTCCATTCAAGCTTAATATACAAAAATAAACTGAAGAAATTTTCAATTTTCAAAAATTTAAAATATTTTACAGAAATATTTTATAGAGATTCCTGTACACGGCAATTTACTGAAAGTTAAACCGTAAATCTCAAGCAATAAATTTTTTTTAATGATTTTTTATCGTAAAAAATATATTTTTTTATAAAAAACCTTTACCTGTATTCAGGAGATGGACATCCCTGAGCCACACATAGCAGAACAGCACCCTCATCCTGTGATACTTGCACATGTGCTGTGTGCTCAACGACACTCGGTGATATAATGCCGCGATGTGCTAGAATATAAAAAATGTTATAGAAATGTTAACAGTCATGAACTGTAGAATACCAAAATCAAACAAATTCTTGTTAAGTGAAACCCAAAATAAAGAATTAAATTAAGAAAATTTTTACAAGAATTTTTTTTAAGACAAAATAAAACAGAATTTATATGAAAATTATTTTAATTTATGTAGTATTGGAAAGAGCAAGGACCGACAATTTTAATAAAAGGATATCAGTCATTTTTTAGTTTTAAAGCTATAATCTATTCGATCAGCTTTATCTTTATCACTGCGATGTGGCGTAGTTGGATTGAAACAACATATCAGTGATATTTATATCACCAATACAGGCCAAAACATTGTCCAACCACTCCTCCAGAGCACACAGCACACATTACAGTACACAGAAAAATGAAAATGGACTTCAACTGATTAAGTTTTTTATCCAGAAAAAGCAGCGGATTGTTTTTAAATTAATTCAGTTGACTTGCTTCAAAAGGAATTGTTATCTGGCTTCAAATTCATCCTTCTGTTGCAGCTTGTGAGGCAATATTCGTTATGTAGACATTGGGTATAGCCTGAAGCTTCTATTATAAGAACTGGCATTATAAATAATCTTCTAGATTCAAGTTGGTATGAGAGATACCATAAATCATGGTCCAAGTCTAAACGAAAACGATTTTTTTTTCCTTTTTTATAGTTACGCCCTATAGTTTGATAACACTTAGGTTAGTCATCAAGACGGGCTAATCCTAGGACCAGCCCACTAAAGCCAAAAAGGCCCATTTTGATGCCGCATACCGTAATGATCCTGAACAGAGAAAAAACAGGACCATGTGCCCATCAAATCCAAGCGGACCTCGATAACGAAGCGATCGATACAAAACAAGTGCTTCGCTGTTAAGATCTTCTTCTCACAGCATTGTCTGCCTACTGGACAATCACCAGAGAACACACCCACCACAGTCGAAATTCTCCGCTTTGGCAGCATTACTAGCTGACTAGTCCTTCTCCGATCAACAGCTGGGCACTTCTCTCTCGCCTGCATACACGAAGAAGACTGTCTTCATCTTCTGCAGAACATACACCTGGCCCACCACTTATGATACAGACAACAAGTAGAGGTAGGCATATAAACACTTGCTTTTGCCGGAAGAACCAGTACCGTCGTGCACCGTCTGGCCAACACATTCTGCCATACTGTTCCTCGTAATATAACTGTGTTCCGGAACCCATATAAGCTTGATTTAGAAATATTCTGCCATCATCATTAGTGATAAGTGGCACTCCCATACCGTCCGGACGTTAGCAAACATAGACTTCAGAGACTTGATTGCCGCCAGGCTATTGGTACAGATACACCCTCCTAATTGTGGTTATTTTCCTCGCAAGCCAATTAGCGACTTTCTTAATGGCCATCACTTCCGCTTGAAAGACGCTGCAGTGATCATGCAGTCTATGCCGGACCTAAATACTAAGGTCCGTAAAAAATATACCGTAGCCCAGTCTATCATTTATTCTATAACCATCGTTTTAAAATCGTGAGCTGGTCATATCCCCCTCCAGCGAACTACGCCAGATCCCTCAGCTAGGCATAAGCATCTTACACCTGACAACTGGTAGTGGAGATGAAATGCAGTAACCCGGTCTAGCTGGATTTGAATCAACCTGTCTCTAGTGAGAGAATCAAAAACCCGATTACTTTACCCACAGTGTGACATCAGGCGGCCATGATTATTGAAGACATTTACTGACAGGTGGAAGAAGAATAGTCACTAAGTCAGAAAGACAGATGCATGAACTTATGTTTTTTTCCTCAGGATTGATGTTATGTATAGCGGCATAATTGAAGTAATAATTAGGTACCACAGACATCAGAAAATCACTATAATTCGTAAAGTGGTATCTCTATCTGTTATGTAAAAATCTATTATCCTATGTTTGTCATTTTATAAATCGAGAGCCACTTAGGCGATTTACAAGCTAATACGTGCGTTGGAAGGGTGTACTTTCACTTATGGTTTTTTTGCAACTAGGCGGTACCACGCCTATATAAATTGTTTATTTATAGCTCCACATCTTTAAAATGGTAATAGAAATAATTTCTGAATTTGGCTCAATATACATATACATATACAAGGTATATACATATTTTTGTATATCTTTGGATCGGTAATAGTGAAAGGTTCAGAATTGGGTTTAAATAGCTGCGTAGTCAATAAACATCATCAGTCGAAATATGGGCGGAATTAATTAATTGGGTGTGGCACCTTCCATACAAAATAAATATTGATATTTGCATATTTAGAGAACGATAATAGTGAAAGTTTCTAAATTTGGTCCAAATAGTTTTGTGACCAATAAAAATCATCACTCAAAAAGTGGGCGGAATTGGATAATTGGGAGTAGCATCTCCCATACAAAATATATATTGGTTTTTGTATATCTTTGGAGTGGTTATAGTGGAAGGTTATGAATTTGGTTTAAATAGCTCCGTAGTCGATTCACATCATCATTCGAAATATGGGCGAAATTGAATAGGTGGGTGTGGCATCTCCCATACAAAGTAAATATAATGATTTTTGTATACCTAACGGTTAGAATGATAGTTGAACTTGTTCTATATTACTTAGTAGCCAATCTAAATCACTAGTTTTAATGCATTCCTTTAAATTTTTCTTATGAGGAATACATTTTATAAGTATACAGCACAACTGGGTTACTGTAAATAGTAGTTTATAAAAATCATTTTTACTATCACATCGTGTGTATTAGTTATATCGGATTCATTTTTCACAACACTTATACGTCTAGTGTGCGACATTGCTTGTTATGTGTACTACTCGTATAGAAAAAAGTATTTAAGATTTTGAATTTTAAACTAATTTAGTGAATAACTCTATCAACTCATTAAGATGTGGAGCATTTTTTTTTTAATTTTTTTTTTAATTTCAGATTTTCTTTTTTTTCTTTTTGTACCGAAAATGCTCCCCTAATAAAAATGTAAAGTAAATTACTAGAACATTCTAAATAAAATCTTTTTAAATTTACACAAAATATCTGATATACAATACGAGTATTATTATATTTAAATGCCAACTTGACATATGCAATTTAACAGTTAAACTTACAATTTATTCTCAGTCTTGTGGGTGAACTGACAACAACTTGACGTGTTAATCGATGCATACTTCGACACCGAAACGATTGGGATTCATCACTTTCCTGTAGATTATGAATAAGTAATTCACCGGTGGGTAATAAATGAAATTTACCATCTGAAATGAAATAAATTCAATATTTATTATATAGTAATGGGAATTAATATAATGAAAAAAATAAATAAAATAAATAAATATTTGAATGTTTGCAAAATGAAAATGTAATTGCAAAAATATTTTTTTTTAATCTTTAAATAATTAAGTGATATAGTGTGGAGAGTATATATGTACATAAGAATATACGTATTTTGTTAAGGGATTTTGATAAACATTTTATTTGCATTTTATATTAATACGATTTCTTATATGTGAGCATATGTCTGTACGTATGTAGTATTATTAAAATACATCGCTTTTTGTTTGTTTGTTGTACTTAATTCTTGTTTATGTTCAACACAAATAGCCCAGGGGACAATTTTAATTATAAATGAGTTCTAGTTTACAAATCCTCAAAAATAAAGATATTAAACAACAAGGCTTATAAGACTAAGAAAATAATTTATAGACCATCAAGACCGACTATTTGGCATGCTATACCATAGTTTAATGCAGCACAAGCCCTCTTGACTATGTCTTTTTTAACGCCGCTAGACCGACTTAAAACAAATTCTTAATTATAATTCAATGGTACCTGTGACATATTTTACAGCTACCGTCCGTTCGTAGTGGGTCACAGACTGCGATACCTCGTCTCCCGATTTAATACAGTGAGTGATCGTATTGACACGCGATCAAGGCGAATTATTTTGACATTATAAGGATAAGAATAAGAACGAGGAAACTAAAAACAGTTTTTATGAGCTTCTGGATAGAACATATGTGATTGGTTGACATCAAAATACTCCTAGAAGATTTGAATGCTAAGATAGGAAGCGAAGCAGTCTTTATCCCAACGGTCTTCAAATTCTGCCAGCACGATAATACAATAAACAATGGTATGTGATTAATTGACTTCCCTGCGGCAAGAAATATGGTGGTCAACAAGCAGTACGAAGTTTCAGGGAAGGCAATCAATAAGGCAATCTGGCGATTTCCTAATCAATGTACAGGAAATCAGGTTACTTTAAGTGTACTAGATGTACGCTCGATTTATGGGACCAATATTGACTCAGATCACTGCTTAGTAGCAGCTAAGGTGTGCACGAAATTGAGCAGGGAGAAAAATGCTCGTTCCCAAGCACGGAGAAAGCTGGATATGGGTAAGCTGCGTAACCCAGAGTTGGCCATTGCCTACAGAACTGAAATCTCTCGAATGTTAATGCAAACGAAATCCTCTGCTGATGACCATGATGCACAGTGGCAACATATTTCTCTTTCCACTCTATTCGCCGTAAGATCCGTACTTGAAAGGCGAAAGTGCAGGCAATTGCAACGCGAGGTGTGCATCAGCATTATAAGGAGATAAGAAAGAAGGTAGATCGACAGTTCTGAAGTAGAAAAGGTACCTAAAGAAACGGAGTGATAAAGAACTGGAGGACTGCATGAGCCGGAGTGATGCCAGAAATTTTCAACCGGCAGTTAAAGCGGACAGACCTTGGTAATAGGCTCGTTTCTCGTAGGAATCACATCGAGTAGGACAATGTAATCTTCTCATTTGCCAGCAGGCATGAGGTGAAATAGGCTAAAGTACGCCACAAAAATAATAGGGCTGCGGGTGCCGATAATCTTCCAGCAGAACTTTTTAAATCTGGTTGCGATGCATACACCAGCTTTTGTTTGATTGAGGGAAACCATGCCCTCAGATTAGAGACTTGGAGTACTTTTGTCTATGCAACAAAATTCGCGGAATTAGTCTTCTACCCATCTCTTATAAAATTTTATCCATCGTAATGTGTGAACGACTTAAACATATCGTCGGTGGACTGATCGAAAACTATCAGTGTGGTCTTGTGCCAGGAAAATCCACCGCTGATCAAATATTCACATAACGTCTGATCTTGGATAAAACCCAGAAAAAACAGGTCGATACATAACACCTCTCCGGCGATTATAAAGCTGGCTTTGATAGTTTTATAGGGAGCAAATTTTATAAGGCTATGCCTGAGCTCAGAATACCTACAAAATTATAAAACTGTGTTGGATGCCGCAGAGGGAGACAAAGTCATAAGTGAAAATAAGCAAGGACTTATCACAGACTTTTTTTTACTAAAAAGGGAGTCAGATAAGAGGACAGTCTATCTTTCTGCCTCTTCAACATTGTAATAGAGAAAATAGTAAGAGAAGCTGCCGTGAATACCAGTTTACAACAAGAGCCACTTGCTTCTCGCATATGATGATAGCGGCATAATGGGAAAGAATTTACTTGAAGTCACGTCAGTATTAAGAAAGAGTTAGCTAAAGCTGGTTTGGTTGTAAATAAGGGTAATAAGTAGTTAATGGTCTTCAGCGACAAACATTCCATGCGTCTTGAACTAATGATGGTTGGATGGACATAAATACCCCAATACCTGGAAATAAAAACGTCGTATCTCGGCAATGGCATCACGAATGTTGGCCTTAAAATGCTCAATTGTCTCTGGTATGTCGGCATAAAACTTGTCTTTAACAGCGTCCAACAGAAAATAGTACAACGGTGTCAAATCACAGCTTCTTGGCGACAAACTAATATTACCATTTCGGCTAATTAACGGCCATCAAATGTTTGACGCAACAAATCAATTGGGGCAGTTTCAAACCAAACATCGTTCACATCAAGACCATGAAGAGCGGGCAAAAAAAATTGGTTATCATGGTGCGATATGTGTCTCCGTTGACCGTTATAGTTGCGAAATATGAAATATGGGCCAATAATGCCTCCGCTCTACAATCTGCACCAAACAGTCACTCACGATTGGACGAATTTTCGGAAACTTTTTCGAGTGTATGGCGTCGTGTCTAGCAATGGCATCACGAATGTTGGCCTTCAAATGCTCAATTGTCTCTGGTATGTCAGCATAAAACTGGTATTTAACAGCGACCTATAGAAAATAGTCCAACGGTGTCAAATCGCAGCTTTTTGGCGGCCAACTACGGCTAGTTAAACGGCCATCAATCATAATCAAACAAATCAATAAATCGACTGTGGCATGAGATGGCAAGTTGCACCATCCCCTTGAAACCACATATTTTTTACATAAATACCATGAAGAGTGGGCACGATAGGTGACTCAATTTACCGTAATGGTAGCCATCTCCACACGCCGCACCAAACAGTCACCCGTAATGGGCGCTTTGGCTTCTGTAAGACTACGTTTGGGGTTTCTGAGCCAAAAATATGGCAATTTTGCTTATTAACGTACCCACTAAGATGAAAAAGAGCTGCATTCGAAAAGATGTTCTTTTTGCCAAAATCGACATCATCGTACATTTTCTGGTTGGTAGATGATGATGGTCATGCGACTTCAACTCTTAAACCAATTAAATTTTGTAAGGCATCATATCGAGATCTTTTCTCAGAAATCGAGCTAAACTGGTGCGTGAAATGTTCAATTCTTGAGAACGATGACGAGTTGATGTTGATGGATTCTCACACACACTCTCAGCCACAGCTTTGATATTTCCTGGTGTACACACTGTCCGAGCACTCCTTCGTCTTGAGGCATCGACAGTAAAACCAGTTTCACGAATTGTGGCAATAAACTTGCGTATACCGGTCACTGTTGGTCCTTCTCTGTGACCAAATTTTGTACGACATTTTCGTGCAATTTCTAACCCATTGCCGATAAATAAATTTCCAATAAATCCCAACGTTGCTCATGTGTAAATCGATTCATTTCTTACAGTGGAGATAATATACTGAATTTTGTGACAGAACAGAATGACATAAGTATTGGCAGATTCGAAATAACCGCTGGTTCAAATATAAACCGATAGATGTGCCCCGTCCGATATTTTTCACTTGATGTTTATTTAAGTTTCTTAAGTATTTGAATTCTATTGCACTTTCATCATAATATCATAACGTCAGTCATAGTCATTGGCCATATGTTGCAATACGGTATACAAATTTGCATCCCAGTGTTTTAAATACAATATTTAATGAAATAATTTTTTGCATTTTTTGCAAATAAAAATATGGCAAAAAGAAAGGAAAATGTTAATAGTGTGTAATTTGAAATAAATATTCAGCATCTTGTATTGTAGTTGTTTAGCATTGTGCACTTAACTTTGTACGTTTTTTTTTTTTTTTTTTTAGTAATTTTAGTTTTTTCAATTTTATGCATAATTTTTCCCTTTTTCTTTATTCATTTCTAACAAAACGTCATAACGAATTCGCAAACAACGCAAACCTAAACACTACCGTGAGAGAGTGAAATGAAAAAATAAAAACTTAAAATGGCAGGACGTGTCCTTTTATACACGTTTTCTACTGAAGCTGATGCTGATGCTGTTGCTGCCATAGTAACACTGCCTTAGCCACACATGCATTACAAATACACTGAAAACACAAATACATTTACCAAATAAGTGTTTTTTGTTGTGTGTGAGAGTAATTGTGTGTGTGTGTGTGTGTGTGTGTGTAAGTAAGACTGAATAAATAAACGAATAGAAGCGAGTGAGCAAATGGCTGACTGAACGAATGAATGAATGAATGAATGAGTGTATGAATGACTGAATACACTTACCGCCTTGAAGTGATGGATAAATGTAGATAGCGGGTTCATGAACCCATGAGACCACTCGAACCAATTCCTTAACAAACGTTGGCACTACACAACGTAAAATGGCTGTGCAACCACGAGATGCAGATAATACTTCTACATCAACTTTATAAGCTTGTGCCACAACTGCAAAAAAAGACGAGACAAAATATAAAAAATGAAAAGAACAGAGCCACACATAAAAACCAATTTAAAAAAAAGAAAAAAATAAATAAATAAATAAATTTCACTGCAACTGCCACAAATACTTGCAACATGTAATTTAATTAGCAGACAACTTAATAACAATTTTAATAAAATTTTTCAATTTATTTTTATTTTTATTACGTTTCTCTCTCTCTCTCTCTCTCCCTCTCACTCTGAAATCAAATTAAAATTAAACTTACCAGCTCTGACTTGCACATCACGGGATACAATACGGCCAACACCGTTGCTGGCAACACAACGATATATTGTATTGTGCACATCTTGATGATATGCCGCTGCAGGAAATGGCAAAAGTACCAGTGTACCATTGCGTAACACTCGACGAACACCATGTATTTCCGTTACAGCTGTACCGTCTGCATGTACCCAGTCAATGGTCGGCTGAGGGCTGCCCGAGGCTGAACAATCTAGCCAACCGCCTGAGGAATTTGAGAATTCAACACGACCCGGCGGTTCCATAACAAAACCCGGTCCGCGTAAATGTGCTTCATATACTTCCGCCAACAGTGTATCTGCAATAGAAGACATCATAAAAGCGTCGTTTATTTTGAAAAAAAGTTAAAGATAAACAAATCGCCTGCCACATACGTATATGTATGTGTGTTTTTCTGTGTGTGTTTTTCGTTTATTTCAACAAAATGTCTGTTGATAATGATTTTCTCTTTGAATATGATAATTTGCTCCTTTTTTATATTTCTCACTTCTGAAGACTTCTTATTTTATGTCTGTTACTAAATGATGCATTGCATAAATCTCTCATATTTTGTTTTTTTGCATTTTTATTTTAAAAAACGGAAACATAAATATTTTTATTTCTTTTATTTATTTTTTTATATAAAAAGAATAATTTTCTTAACAAGAGTACAACATGATTGCCAAAACGGAAACTGAAATGCAACCGCAAAAAAGTAAAACGGAAAAAAAGTTTTAAAAAAAAAAATGTAGAAAAATCATAAGTACATATGCTGACTGCCTGGCGGTCTGTCTGTGGATAAATAAATAAATGGATGATGCTATTCAAAAAGACGAATGTACCATAAATGCCAAAAATAATATGGAAGTGTTTGTTATGGTAAAGCTTGAGTTGTCTTTAAAATACAACTAACGCTACATGCTGTAACTTAGTAGAGGCAAAGCTATGTTACAAGGAATTTTTTGTAACTCGTGACAATCAGCGGATAATCTGTGTTGTAATTGCGAGACTCGCTTCAGAAATTCAAATTATGAAAGCAAGTTCTTATGTATGGACATTTAAATCTGAAGAACGCTTTGAAAATTTGGAAGAGAAACAAAAGGCAAAATTGAAAGTGAATATTTTTTACATATACATGCGAGTATTAGGGAGATCGATTATTAAAATTTTTTCAAAAACCGGTTGTGAATATTCCGAAAAGTCAAAAATTTTGGGAAACCGGTTTGCGGTCAAAAATTAATTTAATAACCGGTTAACCGCTTCTCTCATTTTAATAAATTTATTTTCAATTCATGTCGTTTTGTTATATAAAATTGATCATATTTGAACCATGTTGTAGTTTCTAGCTAATAAGTATGCTAGAATAACATTCCGCTTTTAAGGTTCTAATAAAGGATCCGCCAAATATATATTTTTTTTTTTTTTTGAAAATGCTATAAAAGAAAAACTACTGAATATTTTCTCAAATTAGATTTTTATTTGAAAGTACAATCCTTCCGGTTAATAATGGAAAATAATTTCATTCAAACGGTTGCCTCGTCTGGCCATTCAGTAGCCTACACGATCGGTCCAATTTTCAAGCACATTATCGATTGTGCAGCTGTATTTCACCAATGGCTTCACGAATATTGTCCTTTAAAGCGTCAATTGTCTCTGGCTTGTTGGCGTAACACTTATCTTTGACGGCACCCCACAAATAATAGTCCAACGGTGTCAAATCGCAGCTCCGAGGTGGCTCAACTGCATCAGTTCTGTGGCTGATAATGCGATCTTCAAAAACAGGGCGCAAAACATCGAGTGTAGCTTCGGCTGTGTGGCACGTAGCGCCGTCCTGTTGAAACCAAATGTTGCTAATATCCTCCTCTTCAATTTTGTGAACAAAAATTCGTTCAGCATGGCCCGATAATGACCGCCATTGACTGTAACGGCCAATCCCTGCTCATTTTCGAAGAAAAATGGTTCAATTATGCCTTTGGCCCAAAATCCGCACCAAACAGTGACTCGTCTTAGGTGTATCGGCTTTTCAATGTATGCGTACGGGTTTTCTGTGCCCCAAATGCGACAATTTTGCTTGTTTACATATCCGCTAAGATCAAGATGAGCTTCATCTCCAAAGGTGATTTTTTGGCAGGCCCATATTCCCTTGATACTGCGTGATATCGAGTATGCCTCATCTGGACCTGAACCGTATAGGGAAAGCCAATTTGGCTGAGAGGGCTCGCAAGGCGGCTTGGGCCACCTACTGCTGCAGAAGAGTATTGGCTGCGAACTGGGGTTTCAGCCTTCAGTCCTAGTGATACACAAACATATTCATTCAGCGGAAAGATAAAACTAATTATCTGTCAAATCAGACATGAGCTAAGTGTTACCATTCACGAAATAAGCACTGGTTGAAAAAAAAACATTAGATGGCGGACACTTTCTTTCAGTGATTAATTTTTGCAAGAGTGTTATTGGATGGCGCCTTTGAACTACTTAGTATAGAAAAAAGTTTCCTTGCTGCACAAATATGTACGTCAATCTTATGGACATGTCTAAGGTGTTTAATAAGTCCTACTGTCGAAAAACTTTAGTATGGTAGTGAATCTAGGACGAAGTCTCTCAGAATTATACAAGGATTTCTGTGAATTATGCGTTAAGGGCAAAAAACAGGCTGTGAGATACGGACAAACCTGTACCGTAGTCATTGGATATACAAGCTCAAGTTATTGGGGCAAGACATTTTCAGTGACCTTGGTGAGGTTGCGTCTACCATAATAATCAATATGGGGTGATTTTTGTTAGCCATTAGTTAGTTGGTAAGGAGACTGTTTACATTTATCTTTCCATTTCTACCTTTGATCTCTTGTCGTAATTTTCTTAGTTCTTTTATTTAATTTCTTGTTTTCGTGGTTATTAGCCACATTTCTTTTCTTCTCTTATCTCTCCACTGAAGGTATCCAAAATGAACCTATATTGGTCTCTGGCTATTTAATTGAACAGAATACTTTTGAGCCTTATTTCCGAAGTTATTACCATGAACCAACAGTAAGTTTGGAGTTTTAAAAAGTCGCTATCGTTATTGAAATCGAGATGTAAAATTAGTATTTTAGAATAGTTACTACATCTACGTTCGAAATATTTTCAAACTTAAGTTTTTCAATTGCAATTGCTTACATTTATTTTAACGGCTCCATACAAATTAATATCCATTTACAGAAAATGAGTAAAAGTTATTCTTGCTCAAGTGTGCGTATGTTAATCGTTCTATCGTCGTTCTACCATGGTTTTGACGTTATTTGTTATTCGTTCAAGGTTTTCGTATATATAAAAATAAGATCTTATATATTAAACTTGGAAGAATTCCTTAATTATGAGCTACAAATAAAAATTAAAAAAAAAACGTATAAAAAGTATACTTTGTTAAATAACCGGTTATTCGGTATTCGGAACATTGGAAGGACATTTACACATACGGACATTTACGATACATAAAATTACTGAATTTTTGATGAGTGAAGAAAGGAGGCCTTCTAGGAGTTGTGGACATCATTCTCTGCTGGGACAAGTGTCATGTGGGAATTTTGCGAAATGATAAGGCAGATAAGCTTACCAGGAAAGAAGCTGTCACACTACTAATGGGACTTTTCTATCGAGTGGAACGAGGGGCAGGAACATACAAATACAACGTAAATTGTATCAAATCCAATGTGAACATTCTGAGTGGAAGAAACTGAATCACCAGAGCACACATTTGAGGAGAAGAACCTAGACGCTGTTAGCACCAACCGATATCCTGACTTTGCTTCAGACATGGGAGTTGGTAGTGGTATAATTAAGCAACACTGTTTCAGTTGAGGGCTCTACAATAGACCAAAGTACTTCAGAATCTGTTATGATAGGATAGGATGCAGTGACATTTTTTTTGTGTAGCGGCCAGCTGTGATGCCATATCAGACAATGTGTCCGACCAGCAAGTCGGTCTATATTTTCAACTCGAGGACTCGCCTTAAAGCAAAATTCCCTTGGATTATTCTGAAAACCTGCTCGAAATCGTAATGAATTTGACATAGACATGATGTCATGAAACGATTGCTCCGTTAGGCTATCGAGAAAAAACGAGCTAAATATGAGAAAACTACGTATAGCCAGAGGCGAACATTGGCATATGAAATGGAACACATTCTCTTTCTTGTCGATTCAAAGCCACTTAACCACAATAACAATTTCGAATATTTTGCTAAGGCGGTAATGAGTAAAGAGTAAATTAAAAAAAAAAATAAAAATGGGTCTTATATAGGGTGAGCCATTTAAAAGTTTAAATTTTAAAATGCAATAAAACAATAATGGTTTGATTTTTGCCAAATTTATTTGTTTGTTGTGAAGTTCAATTGTTCCGGTTAGGAATGAAATATTATATCATTTATATGGCTGCTGCGTCTGGCCTCACAGTACCCTATCCGATCGGACCAATTTTCTAAAACTTTATCAAGTGTATGTGGTGGTATCTCGGCAATGGTGTCACGAATATTGGCCTTTAAATACTCAATTGTCTCTGATTTGTCGGCATAACACTTGTCATTAACGGCGCCCCACAGAAAATAGTCCAACGGTATCAAATCACAGCTTCTTGGCGGCCAACTGACATCAGCATTTCGGCTAATTAAACGGCCATCAAACGTTTGACGAAATAAATCGTTTGTGGCATAAGATATGTGGCAAGTTGCAGCATCCTGTTGAAACCAAACATCGTTCATATCAGTAGCGTGCAGAGCGGACACAAAAAAATCGGTTATAGTACTGAGATAGGTGTCTCCATTGACCGTAATTGTTGCGCCGTCCTCATTTTCAAACAAATATGGGCCAATGCTGACTCCGCTCCGCCCCAAACAGTCACTCGAAATGGGTGCATTGGCTTCTGTAAGACCACGGTTGGGTTTACTGAGCTTTATATATGGAAATTTTGCTTACTAACGTACCCACCATTAACGTTGGCCAACCTAGAGAAGCGAAAACAAAGCAGATGGTGATGCGGCTTCAACTCTTGAACCAAATGAATTTTGTAAATTCGACGTAAAGTGAAGTCGTGAGTGAAATGTTTAACTCTTGAGAACGATGACCAATTGATGTTGATGGATGCTGACGCATATTCTGAGCCAGAACTTTGATATTTTCGGGTGTATGCACTGTACAAGCACGCTTACAGCTTGACGCATCAACAATTCAATCCGTTTGACGAACTTTAGCAATAAACTTGCGTATACCGGGGATACTATTGGTCCTTGTCTGCGACCAAATTTCGTACGACATTTTCGTGCAATTTCCAACCAATTGCCTTTGTTTTTTAAATAAATTTTAAATAAATCCCAATGTTGCTCAGTGGCAAATCGATTTATTTCGTTCAGTGGAAATAATATGTTGAATTTTGTGACAGAATAGAATGACATAAGTATTGCCAGATTCGAATTAACCGATAGATGGCCCATCCGATAAATGGAATGGGAGTTGTACTCGTATCAAATCAAATGTGTACATTCTGTGATTAGGAATCTAAATCACCAGAGCCATTGAGTACGGCACTGATGCATTTTAGAAAAGGACTTAGGCGCTTACGGTGTAGAGACTGTGGATCTATCACCAACTGATTAAGTCATCGGTATTAGGAAAACTCCGTTCTAGTATAGCTGTACTTTACAACCTCTTAACGGCAATAATAATCTTGAATATTTTGCTAAGGCCGTATTAACAAAAAAGTAAACTAAAAAATATACAAATAATAATAATAAGAAATGGGATTAATCTTTAAATAAAAATTATTAAAATTAAAAAAAATATATGAATATCGAGATTTTGATCATTTCATTTCTAGTTCCATAATGATTATCAGATAAAAAGTGTTTCATTATATTTTTGCCATTATGATATACTCGTACAAGCAAATACATTTAAATTCAGATTAAACTCGAGGGAATATATTTTTATGATCTTAAATATTTCTCATCAAGATATACGTTTTTCGTATTATTTTTTTCTCTTCATTTTATGCTGAGCTCTTCCATTTTGTTTTGTGTTTTGTTTTGTTTTGTTTTGTATTTTTGTACTCCTTTACGGTTGTACGCATTTATAAGTGTTTGTGTGAAACATCAGAGCAGTGCTTGAATAGAGCCATCATTTACGTTGTACGAGTATATTCTTCTCATAAAAAATAGGATAAAATTATGTTTAAGAGTGCGTGTGTATGTGTATAAGTGTCTGTCTACAATGATAGTAATAACAATAACGAAAAGGAAGAAGAGCTTCTACAACAATGTTTTCATAAACATATACAATCCAACCAGATTTTTACAATGAGGCTAAAGACTGACTGCCTTGCTTGACTGACTGATGAAGGAATGAAACACAAAATAAAGCCGAATTATATACATACATACATAGAGATGAAAGTATGAAAACATTGGAATGGGGCAACAAACAACAACAACGCCAGCAAAACAATCATAATCAACAACAACAATAATCACAAAAAAAATATAAAAAAAGAATACGAAAGAGTTGTTTTCCAAAATAGTATACAAAAAAGAGGCATAAATATAAACAAGAAGTATTTCTGACTGCAACATATTTTTATGAAACAAAAATAATTTTTTTTCCCTTATATAGTATTCGAGTAAGTCCCCTTGCTTATCATAAAACTGAATGTCTTTCCTAGATTTCTTCGGATATTTTTTATAATTTTTTTATGCATTTCATTTAATATTTTAGAACCGAAACGCGCAAAAACATTCCCAAATAGATTGTGATGTAGAAATTCCATAAAGACAAAACATGGAGAACGGCATCGTAAAAAAATCATACCGAAAAAAGAGGAAGCAAATAAAAAAAAGGAATCATATAAACATTATTCTTTAAATTCTCTTCTTTTTTTCCCTCCTAATATTTTTATGAGAATGTAAGTGCTTCAGAAATTTAAACATGTATGTATAAATAAAAACATTTACAGTGGGTAATATATTTATGGCACAGTAACTCTTAGTTTTTTCCTATAATCGTATACCATAGGAATGGATAATTGAAAACTGTAGGCACATTTTCCAGAATTGACATGTTGTTAAGAAAAGATACACCCACATTAGTACATTTGGTGCTATAAATTTTATAGTGGGATTTGTGTCATGGCTGTCAATGTGTCACCCTGGCAATGTCATAATTATTTGTGTTATTAACAGTGTTACCAATTTCACATTGAAAGGTATTACCAATTACACTTTTGAATCTGAATAGAAGATCTGAGAAGGTTTAAGACTTTACTAGAACATTCGAAACTGTTGGCAATCAGCTATATAAGTAACACTGGTTTGCCTACGTCAGTCAGTTACAGTTTAACAGTCATAGTGTAAAGTCATAGTAATAGTTGAGTTATTGAGTTAATTGGTGTACTAAGCGCATATTCAATTATTTTCTATACTGTATAGTTATAATTGTATAAAGTAGAAGTTGAGTAAACTAGTGTATACAGTAAAACATTAAATTCGCAGCATTTATTTTATTCTACGCAATTTAAAAGAACTCAAACGTTTTAAAAAGTTAAAATGTGACAAACCGCGCTAAACTTGGTAGTATCGGGTGACTTCAACTTTCAACAACAACAAGTTTTTAGCAACTTTCTTTTTGGCAACACTGTTTTTTGGCAGCTTAGCTGTTTTCAAACATGTTCAGTTTGGTCTAAAATTTAACCATGAAACGAATAACGTTTGCTGATTATTGAATTGTGTTTAGCGAAGAAACTCATTTCTGATTGAATGGACACGTGAACAAGCAAAATTGCCGTACTTGGTGTGAAGAGCAGCCAGAAGCAATGCAAGAACTGCCGATGAACCCCGAAAATTCACTGTTTTGTGTAAATTATAGGCCGGTAGCATGATTGGACCGTAGTTTTTCAAAGACAACGAAAGCAGAAACCTTACTGTGAATGGCGAGGGCTACCGTGCGTTGATTACAATTTTTTTTGCCTAAACTGGAAGAGCTAATCTGGGCTGATATGTAGCTTCAACAAGAGGGTGCCATATGCCACATATCACGCGAAAAAATGGTCCATTTGAAAGGTAAGATTGTTTCACGTTGTTGGCGGCCTAGGTCGTGCGATTTAACGCGCTGTCTATAGGGTCAAAACCGCCAAGGTTGATGCACTGGAAGCTTATATTGAAGAATTTATTCGTGAGATACCGGCCGATATGTTGGATAGAGTATACCAAAATTGAGCCCAGCGTATTAACCATTTGGGCCATAGCCGCGTTTAACATTTATAAGAAATCATCTTTCAAATAAAGATTTTTATAAATGAAATCAACAAGCTCTTAAAAAATCACCCGCTTGAACAAGCCCAGGCTTCTATATCGACAGACCAGAGATTAAATTTTACTAACGACTCCTGGACCACAATACTGTTGTTCAAGCGAAACTCCGTGCGATAACGAAATTATGACAAATATGAAGGCAATAACTATCAACATTTCCAGAAGGCAGTACAGTAGTATGTCTATCGTGCCTTTGCGATGCAGGTGCCAGGACACATGGCATGAAGAGGCGAGTGAACTGGCATTTAAGTGAAGGGAGTCACCGACGGTTAACCTGGATAGCCTTAGATACTCATGGCAGTTACATCCGGCTTGAAAAGTTTCACTTTAAATGCTCATGTATCACTTCAGAATAGTGAAACAGGGGGAAAACTACAAGGACATTTTGGATGGAGCTGAGCTGGAAAAGGATAGAGAGCTTGCCGCGCTTAGCAAAATGAATTCGAGTGGCATTTTGAGCTTGTAATGAATAACTTAAGGTTAAGGGATTATTGATCCTAAGGGCGTGGCAGAGAAAATTGTGTGTAGCTTTTTGAGGAAGATGATGAATCCCTCGAACACTTCTTATGCCACTGTCCGGCCTTTGCCAGAAATAGACATTTGTCTTCTGGCTCACAGACATTTCGACTTGCATGGAAAGCTGGATTTTGTACAGGTAGAGTCATACAGAGCAGATTTATAACATTCGTAATTTAGCGAGTCTTTGCTTATACAAATTTGGAGGAGTTGTCTTCGTTTTACTATCTTGGCAGCATATTTACTGCCTATGACAGATCCAGAGGTGAATGCGAAACATTTCGAACTTAAGCAGCCAATTTGTTGGCCAACTAAGCCACATCTGACGATCTCTATACACATCTTTCAACATGAACAATGAACATCTTTAATTCATCTGTAAGCTCAACATTTTTGTATGACTGCATATCGTTGAACTCAGCTGTTAAGGATATTAATTCTATACAGGCATTTACCAACCGCTATAATATTATGGACATACACAATACTCAAATACTCCTTGTGACAAGAAAAATCATCCAGTTTCAATAAAGTTTCAGTTTTAATATTGGAAGGTAACGGAGATGGGTTGGGCACACCCTACTAAAACCGGATTCTAACATAATATGGGCAGCCATATAATGGAATCTAGAGGAAAATCGAAGAACTATAAAACCAGCTCATAGCTGGAAAGGGCTGGTGTAGAAAAGAGCTGCTTCTCATAAAAGCACTAGGAGCTAATTTATAGCATTAGCTTTGGGCAGACTTAACTAGACTTAAAAAAAAAGAAAACATAAGGTTAGAAGAGAATGTTGCGATAGAGAAAAAGAAAAATATGAAGGGAAGTAGCAGAAACAATAAAGGGTCCGCCAACTAACGTTTTTTTTTCAACTATTGCTTATTTCGTGAATGGTAACACTAAGCTCATGTCTGATTTGACAGATAATTAGTTTTATCCCTCCGCTGAACGAATATGGTTGTGTATACGCTTGAACAACGCTGGGAAATATTGCGACATTACTTTGAAAATCATGGTAATGTTGCAGAATCAAAAATCATCTCTTCAGATGAAGCTCATTTTGATCTTGGCGGGTATGTTAACAAGCAAAATTGTCGCATTTGGGGCACAGAAAACCCGCACGCATACATTGAAAAGCCGATACACCCAAGACGAGTCACTGTTTGGTGCGGATTTTGTCCAGAGGCCTAATTGGGTCATTTTCTTCGAAAATTAGCAAGGAGTGGCTGTTATAGTCAATGGCGATAGTTATCCGGCCATATTGAACGAATGTTTTTTAACAAAAATTGAAGAGGAGGATATTAGCAACATTTGATTTCAACAGTACGGCGCTACGTACCACACAGCCGAAGCTACACTCGATGTTTTGCGCCCTGTTTTTGAAGATTGCATTATCAGCCGCAGAGCTGATGTCGTTTGGCCACCTAGGAGCTGCGATTTGACACCGTTGGACTATTATTTGTGGGGTGCTGTCAAAGATAAGTGTTACACCGGCAAGCCAGAGACAATTGACGCTTTAAAGGACAATATTTGTGAGGCCATTTGTGAAATACAGCTGCACACAATCGATAATGGGCTTGAAAATTGGACCGATCGTGTAGGCTACTGCATGGCCAGCCAAGGCAGCCATTTTAATGAAATTGTTTTTCATTATTAACTGGAAGAATTGTTCTTTCAAATAAAAAAAGAAATTTGAGAAAATATTCAGTAGTTTTTTATAGCATTTTCAAAAAAAAAAATTTATTTGGCGGACCCTATATGAATGTTAGAAAACACAAGCATTCGAGTCTCTCGTTTCCTTGATAAAAAGCACAATCGGTATATCTTTCCACTAAAAACAAGCACTTAGTCTATCCCGTTCAGAACCGTAACGGTGAACATGAAATTATTCATTCATGCCCCGTGACTATATAACAACTTGAGCCATTCTAAACTGGGTTAAGGTTAAGCCAACCTTGGTCAAAAACTGCATACGCTATGTAACATCTAGTCATCTTGGATCAGATATCAGCTTAAAAATATCAGAATGAATTCTATACAAATTTTATTTAATTTACTTGTTGCTCATTGCTTTATTCCAGACTTAATATTAAGACATCCTATATTGTAAAAAATTAGAAAAAAGGAAATAATTTTTCAATTTTTCAAATCTCTATTATCAACATCAACATAAAAACTACATTACAAAAAAGCAAACGCACTTTTGTTACCCACTGTCTGAGTAAATCGAAATAAGTGTATGCGTGCTAAAGAATAAAATTAACATAAAATTGAAATAATTTGAAAATATTTTGGGGTAAAGAGTTACATATTCATAACAAAATTATGTTGATAGAATTATTTCCCCATGGCTATAAAATAAATAGGATTCGGATTCATGACATAAAATTATAAATAAAAATTAAATGAAAAAAAATAATTGAAAACAAAAAACACACAAAGAAGCTATTAACACTTGTAACCGAATCATTTTTATGAAATTATATTATTTTAAGAAAAAAAAAAAACAATTTCGTATTTATTATTTATGAGTATGAAGCGAAAAAAGATTGGTATTAAAAAAAATTTACGTATGTGTACTTAAAGACAGACCCGCAAATTGTTCGATAATCTTTTGATTGCAAATATTTAAATAAACATAAAATTTATTTATCTTTTTAAGTGGCCATTAAATTTTTTATATTCTTATATTGTCGTCTTTGATGTACGTAGTTTACACATTTTCATACTAAGATTGTAGTCAAACGAATTTTACAAAACTCTTACGATTGAAATCAGTCTTAATTCATGGAAACTATATTATAGTGTAGTATAGAGTGGCCTGCTGTAGTGGTTAGAGCGCACGCATAACAAAACCAGCGGCATAGGTTCGAACCCAGCAAAGGACGTAACAAAGAAATATTTATTAAAGCTTAGTGTTTAATAAACTTCCCTCCAGACAACTCCATCCAAAAAAGTTAAGAAGAAGCCCGTGATCTTCCAGTTTACCTCTGTCGATGATGGCAATCATTAAGACGAATGAATAATCAGGAGAAAAACGCCACAACTACATACGAGTATATCGTTGCGGACGTCCAAAAGGTTAGACCTGTGTTTACTGGCAAAAATATCACTGGCTTTGCACCTTTTTATAACATTATTGACGCCTTCAAAGACTTTTGAATGAGGAATAGCTGGCATTATGTTAACAAAATCGACATCACTGCTATCTGAAGCCTCCTTATCGCTATTTTCGGCATCAGATTTGTCAGTAAACACATCTTCATTCCGTTTCTCGATTTCATTTAAATTTACGGAATTATTTGGCATAATTTCATTCAAAAGATCAAGATTTAGTTGAAGAAATTGATTGCAATCATGATTTCGTTGATTCAATTGTCTAGTGGCAAATCATCATCGCTGTCGTAATCGCCTAAATCCCAATTTAATAATTTGGATTAAGAATTTTTTAACACTGTGGGCTGTACCTCATCCCATGATTGTTTCAACAATATTATTGCATCTCGGATTGCATGCCGTTTTAAAAGCTTATCAATATCACCAACATTACCAATTAATTGAGATTGCAACTTACTTCTTTAAATGGGTTTTGTCATTTTAATACAATTTTTATTCATTGGCTGAACTGCTGCTGTTATCTACAAGCAGAAGAGCTTTTGTGGCCAAATTATTGCCTTCAGAAAAACGTATGACCTGTAGAATACAAAAATTAAAAATTATGGAACTTAAAATAGGCATTGGCTAAACATACTTCTTTAATAAATATCTTGTGAAACCAATCATTAAATATACGGGAAGTCATCCACGCATTTTTCGGATAGTCATAATGAAGTGGGATAATCCTCTGAAGCTTTTTGGTTTTTTAGCTTTTCCAATAACCAATGGTTTTAATTTATGTGAGCCATCAGAATTTGTGCCTATTAACAGCGTTCTTTTTCAGTTTGAAATTCTTGGCCCCTTTTTTCACAAGAATCGACAAATGCTCTATCTGAAAGGCAGCGGAAAAATAGACCGCTTTAATCAGCATTAGACATTTGCCTTTCCAATAACCTAATTTCTGCGACTTTTGCACGAAATATGTATAGAAATTGAGTGACCTCACCAATATCACTCGAAAGTATTTCTCCACCAATTTTTAAATAGCGTATTGCATAACGGGTTTTAAATTTGGAAAACCATCCGTCACTTGCAGTAAATGCGTTTCCATCTTTTGTTTTTAATATAGGTCCTGTCACAGTGTTCTTCTTTTCACGTTGATTTAAAAACCACTTTTCCATTTCTTCATATTCCGCCTTACGCAAAAAATTTTTTTTTTTGCTTCCTGATGGGTTCTGGTAACTGCATACATTATTTCTTGTTTTTTTTTTTAATTTATGTGGCTGATGGAAGATTTTGTCACATTAAAATCTTGAGGTAAACAATTTCCACTCACGCCTTCATTAAGTCTTTTTAATATTTTAACCTCGGTATCCAAAGATTTGGCATTTTTAAAAATTTCACACGTATGAACACTTCACTTTGATCTTCAGTCATCAACTGAACCAAATTTGTACGAGCATATCAAATTTCACACGCATATGACGAAATTGTACACACCACAAATAACTTGGTGATTCCCCGTCTTATTTTTATTTTAATAAGCGAAAAAAATAATTTGTAGTTAAAATAGTCCAGAAATTAGAACTTCATGTTCTAATTTCAGAGCATCCGATACATTGACATGCACAGCTCGAATTTGTTACGGTCCGAATTTGTGAGATTCTACTGTACTAAGTAAAGATCACCATCACCATTTAGCAAGGATCTTCACCGCTACACAATTATATGGAGAGGAGCTACAGTGGATTAATCATCTACTTAACCGGAAAAAATCAATTTGATTAATGAAACTGAAACAAAGCAATGGATGCTTTGTGCAAAGAATGAATGTGCCCTTAGAGAGTAGTCACGAAGAATAAAAAATTATAATCTTTTTTACACATTCCTTAAAATTGTTCCGGCCCAAATGAAATTTAGACTCACTGAACAAAATTTTTAAATTCTTTAGAATCTTGAAAAATATGATAAAATTTTGAATATTTTAAGATATTTTTTAAAATTTTTATTCAAGGTTTACCAAGACCAATCTTGGTAAATACAAGAATATTTTTTACCAATAGCCGCCATGTAGATGCACATATATAACTTTTATTTATATAATTTACAGTTTATAATCCAATAAAATCTCCATTTAATAGTACATCTTTTTACAATATTACTCAATTATGATGATGGGACTTGGTAGCACTTGTTACGTTGTTACTGTGTTCAGCCCAAATGGGATTCTTGTATGTAACGCACACTTTCCGTGTTTATGTGTTGTAGGGAATACTATGACAACACCACTCATAGTGTTTTTTTTAGAGGTATAGAACTTTAAGTTGCAATAAAGCAACGATGGATTATTCGATTGACATGAATTTTATTTATCCGAAAGATAATCTTGTGGCATTACATTTCAAATATGATTTCTGGCATATGACCGTCACGGCTGGCGCGGATGTAGTCCAACATTTGTGGCCATATGTCGGCAATAACACGGCGAATGTTGTCTTCGAAATGGTCAAGCGTTTGTGGCTTTACCGCATAGACCAATGACTTTACACAGCACCACAAGAACTTGGAGGCCAATTCCCAGGTCCAAAACTGAAATTAGGCGGTCACCAAACGCAATAAATCTATTGTGGCACGAGCTGTGTGATATGTTGCGCCGTCTTGTTGAAGCCACATCTCCTGGAGATCATGGTTATTAAATTCAGGAATGAAAAAGTTTGTAATCATGGCTCTATACCGATCACCATTGACTGTAACGTTCTGGCCACCATCGTTTTTGGAAAAGTACGCACCAAACAGTCAGTTTTTCTGGATATAACGGTGTTTCTAACACTTAAGGATTACCTTCACTACAAATGCGGCAATTTTGTTTGTTGACGTAGCCATTCAACCAGAAGTGCGCGTCATCGCTAAACATAATTCGCTTATGAAAATTAAAAAAATTAAAGAAAAAAAATTCACTTATGAAAAATGAAAATTGCACTATTTGCAGGCGTTATTCAGGCGTGACTCTATTCATGACGAATTGCCAAGCGACACTGAGAATAAATCACTTGACAGTTGTTAAATCGGTCGCCATCTTGAAAAGTAATGCCAACTTAAATTTCTATACCTCTATAAAAAACACGCTTTATAACAGTATTTATTTTGTGGACTAGACATACCATTATATTTGTGTATCGTGGACAATAAAACAATTAATTTGTTTTGGCAGTAACATAAGAGACTAACGTTGCCACTTCAGTGAAACCAAACAAACTAAGTGTAACTTCGCGGCTATGGGTCGGCTAAAACTGCTTGGGATCTTTATTATTTTTACTGTGCCTACGATTGATAACTTTCAAGTGGCTAGCTCTCTAGGCTAATGAAAGTGTTGTAAACAATTACCCACGTTGTCATTCCTTCCAGTATTTTTGAATATGCCTACCAAGTCATTTACTACGCACTCACCGTGATTAGTATCTCTTAGATTGCAAAATTTTTGCAGAATATATTTACCCTTGAAGTAGATAAAACGTTATGGAATCACATGCCCTCCATATTTATTTCACATTCGGCTAAATTTGAACGCATATACTGTGAGATACGTTTTCTACTCCTAAGTCCAAAGAGTGGCTCGTCTACGGTTATAGACTCATGTGTTCGATAATGATGTCTTAAATTAGCATTTATCATCTCGAAGATATCTCTTATTGGTGTAGCTCTTGTAGCATGCCAGTCAATGCAAATCTGCTACGCGGCATGGTTATATGGATATGTATTTTTTTCCCATAGCTCTGTGAGTATCCCCTTTTAAGAATTGTGGGTGCCCATTACCAGCAAAATTCCAAAATTCCATGCATATTAAAGGTTGATTTAATTTTGCATGTCACTCCACTGATTACGAACTTTTCTTATACAGAACCATTTTTGTTGGTCCCACGGAGTTTGTTATAACCTAGTTTTATTGTACCTTGGGAGAATTGTACACCATAACAACTCATATAAAAGCAAAAAATAGCAATACATGTAACAATGATTTGTTCATCGCCTGTAACTTATGTTAAGTTAGAAATACAGTATTGCCCTGGTGGGTATTGGTAAAGGATGTATATAAAAACCTTTGGTAAAGCAATGGTTAAAACTGCTGGTGAATATAAATTGATTACGGGCAGGATATAATTATATTGTGTATAGGGTACACCTTTAGGCCAGAAGGTAGTAGCTTCAATTTCCAACAGAGACATTGGTCTATTACACTGCACTGCAGCAACAAAAAGCATGTGTGTAAAACAAAAATTTCAATTATGTATGTGTGAGTGTGTGTGTTTAACACATATATTTTGTGTTGTAAGTGAACGCACTAGCTCATTAAAAGAGCTAAAGAACCCAATTCTACAATATAATGCCTTAAAAACAACTTAAGCTGGGATCACACGATCGCCTCAAATGCACCAATATGATACAAATTTTATTGTGACAAATTAGCGCTCAATAATATAATTGTGCCAATTAAAAATTCTGTATTTCAACGGTTGTCTTATTTTATACAAAATTTATTGTCACAAGATGGCGCAAAACGATGTATTGACAATAACTGTCCCAAGGCTATCACAGGATTGTTCTAGTTTACGGCAACTCTGTGAATCAGCTGTTGTGGAAAATATACTTATTATTATTATTTTGTTTGTGTTCAAAATGGTTCCTTCCTAAAAAAAAGAAAATAGCGTCCTTTTATATATATTGAGGTCATCTAGTGAACAAATAATGAAAAAGAAATACAAAAATAAAGAAAAGAAGAAGTGTGTGGGTCAGAGATTGGCTCACCAGAAGGGCCATTGATGGTGCATATTAGAAAACAATAAACTTTAAAAAGATTAATTCACTAAAATATGTATTCATTTATATTGGAATATACTCGTAATTACAAATTATATTTAATTCTCTAAAGTAAAAATGGTTTGTTCTCTAAAAAATAAAAATTGCTCCGGCTTTGATTCTCAGGTGTCAGCTCGATAAAAAAAGCAAAAATAATGAAAAAGAGATATATTGAAAGGTTGTGATGCAATTTACACATAAATAATTTCAAAAAATGCATATTTGAAGGGATGACAATTATAAATACCGTTTTAAAACGTGTTTTTTCAGGAAGAAATCAGTTAAAAAAAAAATTCGATGATTATTGTCTTCTTCAATTGCCACACAATAGTACAATAAATATTGGTGTTTTGTTAGAATTCTTTCACACGATTTTCGCACCAGCGTTGCTTTTGATTGAGATAAATAAGCACAATAATATTGTGAGTTGTCGTATGAGCCAATAAATTGTATAGTCACACGATTGGCATATAAAAAGACTAATTATTGGTGCACTACGATAATCGTGTGATCACAATCATACCTTTAGATGGAAAATTTTCCTGTTTTTGTATTAACAATCTATTCACAAAAATAACAATAAAAAGATTTTTTCTTTTATCAAACTAGTAAAACAATGCCTGGTCAAAACTAAAGCAACTTTTGTATTTCTGTCAAATATCTTCAATATGAAATTAGTAGTCGTACCATAAAATTTTGAACGATTTAAAATTTGAGAGTCCCTTAACCTCTTTAATACTTGTTGTTCGGAAATTTTGATCAAAAAATTCCCGGAATTTATTCAGAAAATTAAAAATACAAGCTTATTCACTTCGATTTCTACGACAAAGTCGAAAATGGGGTGAATAAATGCTTTGCTTCAAAAGACTAACAGTTTTATTGGCGTGGAATTCACAAATTGCTTGAAAGAGTGGAAAAATATGTAGCCAGCAATGGCCAATTGTTTGAATAAAATATTTTTTACGTTCCCTATAAAAATTAGTGCTTTATTTTCATAAAAAAACGCTCATTTTATAAATCTTGAGCCAGTAAACCGATTTACAAGACAATACATGCGTTGGAAAGGTGTACTTTCACTATTGGGTTTGAATTAACGCCCATATTAAATTTTCATTTATATGTCTATATCTTTAACACGATAATAGTAAGAGTTTCTAAATTTGGCCCAAATAACTTTATGGTCAATACAAATCAAGAGTTAAAAACTGGGCCGCATTAGATAAGCGAGAGTGGCATCTGCCATACAAAGTAAATTTTGATATTTCTGTATCTTTGGAACGGTAATAGTGGAAAGTTCTGAATTCAGTCTAAATAACTTCGACATCAATACAAATCATCACTCAAAAAGTGGGCGGAAATGGATAAGTAAGAGTGGCATCTCCCATATAAAGTAAATATTGATTTATGTTTATCGGGAGAACGGATTGCATGACTTCGTAGGGAACACAAACCATTAGTTTCAATGCATTTCTTTAAATTTTGAGTACATTTTATAGGCAAACAACTCAAGGGCTCCCTAAATTGTTTTCACTATTTCTCCCAAATTTCAATAGACTAAATTAATAGTTACATGCTTGTTTCATATTGTGAATAAAAACCTTACGTGCTAATGTAAATACTAATTGTAAATATTACTTGAAGAAAATTTCTCCAAACAAATGAGAAATGAAAAAAGAGAAAAAAAATTATAACGGCCGAGTACACACATTTGTTACTCCTGTGAATAATAGAAGATGTACAAACACTTCTTAGGTAGGAACTACGATTAAATTCTACAGGAACTAACAAATTTTTACTCTTAATTCAGTAATAACCACTGAGTATTTAGAAACTTATTGGCATTTATAACTGCTTGTGCTGTTTGTGAAGTAACACATCGAACCTTTTTTCATAAAGGGTCCGCCAAATATTTTTTTTTTTTTTTTGAAAATGCTATAAAAAAAACTACTGAATATTTTCTCAAATTTAGTTTTTCATTTGAAAGTACAATCCTTCCGGTTAATAATAGAGAATAATTTCATTAAAATAGCTGCCTCGGCTGGCCATGCAGTAGCCTACACGATCGGTCCAATTTTTAAGCACATTATCGATTGTGTGCAGCTGCCGGTTGTGTATTTCAAACATGGCTTCAGGAATATTGTCCTTTAAAGCGTCAATTGTCTCTGGCTGGTTGGCGTAACACTTATCTTTGACGGCACCCCACAAATAATAGTCTAACCGTGTCAAATCGCAGCTCCGAGGTGGCGAAACGACTCTGCGGCTGATAATGCGATCTTCAAAAACAGGACGCAAAGATTCGAGTGTCGTTCGACTGTGTGGCACGTAGCGCCGTCCTTTTGAAACCAAATGTTACTATTATCCTCCTCTTCAATTTTTTTGAACAAATATTCGTTCAACATGGCTCGATACCGATCGCCATTGACTGTAACGGCTCATTTTCGAAGAAAAATGGCCCAATTATACCTCTGGACCAAAATCTGCACCAAACACTGACTCGTCTTGGGTGTTTCGGCTTTTCAATGTATGCGTGCGGGTTTTCTGGGCCAAAAATGCGACAATTTTGCTTGTTTACATACCCGCCAAGATCAAAATGAGCTTCATCTGCAACATTACCATGATTTTCAATGTAATGTTGTAATATTTCCCAGCGTTGTTCAAGCGTATACACAACCATATTCGTTCAGCGGAATGATAAAACTAATTATCTGTCAAATCAGACATGAGCTAAGTGTTACCATTCACGAAATAAGCACTGGTTGAAAAAAAAAACGTTATAACCGTATAATCGAATGATATGTAATTTTGCTTAGCTTGGGAACCGAGATAGTTTCAAGTGAAACTACCGCCTCGGAATCGCCTTATTAGCCAATTTTTATCATGCGACGATATCAAGCACGATAAAAAAATTTCCAGTTCTTTTTAGAATATGTAATATAAATTATTGTCACTAATTGGGAAACATTTTCTACAACAAACTTATGTTTTAACAAAATAATTTTCTTTTTTTTAATTAATTGTTTTGAATTTGATATTCGACTTTTTAGCAGCAAAACACTTTTCAAACATGTAAAAATATTAAAAGAAAACTTTTTCCTCACAAAATAACGCTAAACATACCGGCTTTTATAAACGGCTTTTATTTTTTCATATCCTTATTATCCTTAAATAGGTTTGTTTACAAAAGCTGTTTCTTAAAAGTAATTGAAAGCACCAAAAAGAAGGCATTAAAATAAAACAAAACAATACAACAACAAACAAACAAAAAAATAAATAAAAAATTAAATGAACCCAAAAACTGAACCATATCCTTCTAAATGGGAATAATGCCGCTGTATAGATGTGTTAGTTGAAAATATTATTGTTCATACACACACACTATCTCTCTTTCTCTTTCGTCTTTACTTTTATGGCTTCTTAGTATATAAACAGCACAAATACACCAAAAAAAAGAAAAAAAGAATTCTGAAGCACGTGAATAACAAACACACACAGAGAAACTCTTTATAAGATGGAAACAAAATAACAGCAAGAGACTGAGCAAAATAACTAAAGTATATGCTAAGGCTCCGATGAGGTAGGAGGTCGATGTTTATGGAAATGAAAATAAAAAACAACATACCGGAATGCAAAAGTAGCAAAATTATAACAGCATGGCAACTAATCCACATGATGGTTTGTTTTTTTTTTTTTTTTTTCTTTATGTACTAATTGTGTGTTTTGATTTTTTGTTTATGTATTTAGTTGAGTTGAGATTTATTTTCAATTCCAATATTTTAGTTAAGTATAGTGTAGAATTAAACGGAGAGATATTTTTGTAAATATTTTTTTTAATTTTTCACTGCACTACTTTTAATTGCACAAAATTGGAGAAAAAGCAAATTTTCTGTATATATAACCGAATATATGGGTGAAAATATTGCACAAATCTGGTTGATGTACTCATTTGTTAAAATTTTTCATTTGAATTTATTTTTGTTTCCAATTTTAAGGTTAATGGAAGTTGTTGGATTTTTTTTACAACTTTTTTTTTAAATATTTATTTTTGCACTTCTTTTAATTTAATTTTGATCAAAATTTGTTTGATTTTGTGATAATTTTTTCTTTTTTTGAATTTTGATTTTATTGCACTTTTGTTTTAATCCATTTTCTGGTGGTTATAGTTTTTTGTTAAAGGTGAGTGTTTTATGGCTTAAGCTTTATTTGAATGCGTTTTGTTTACTTAAAATTGATAAGGTTTTTTGTTTGTTTTTGATGTTTATGTTCATTTGGCAGCATAAGTTTTATATATTGGCGATGTCTAAGTGTATCTATAAACAATGAAAAACTTGAGATGTTGATGACATTACACTTGACATTTACACAACAACAAGAAGAAAAAAGGAATAATATTTTCTTGCCATACGCTCTCTCTCCCGCCTTTTGCTTAATTCGTTGCTCTTGTTTAGGCCTAAAAACAATAGGCTCTTTTCAACACAAATACACTCTCACATATTCTCTTTAGCACATTGCCTCTCTTACGCTCTGCTCTAGGTTATCTATATTCAAAACACGAAATGAGTGATTGTTGGAGTGGGCGGGGGGTTTATTTTTAAAACAATGCACTTTTTTCTACTTGCTCTCACTCTCTTTTTCTTTCTCTCTTTCGCACACTCACACACACTGTTATAGTTTCAGCCAAATACTTCCTTCATTGTTTTTATCCGTTAAACCGATACGACACCTTCAAAGTTCCAACTGCTACTGAACTCGTTAATCGTTTGAAGCTCTTATTGAGCTCCACTGAAGGCTTTCTATTCCTTTATGGTGTGGTGAATTATTGTCCTTACTTTCATATTTCCTCATCTGGCCGCCATATTTGCTTACCAATGTACATAGCGCATGTGCCATAACATTTGCTTTCGATTTATTTAGTCTGTTGCCTTTGTTTTCTTATTTTATGGCCCTCTTTTGGGGTTTATTGTCTGTGGTTAAGGAAATTATCAATCGGTTTTTGTTTTGCGCTTTTATTCGTTATAAATTTTTATCTATAATTTTTATCTCTTCATTTGTTTTAGTTATTCATTTATAGGTTTGGCGCTTTGTTTATTTTTTATATTTCACTTGGTATTTTCTTATTCTACCGGTGTATACATTTAAGAATTTCATTCATATTGTTGTCAGTAGCATTTGCTATTAGAAATTGATAAGGTTGTCTTTATGTTAGAGAGGAAGCTTAGCATTATGGTGTTGATTTGAAAAATATACGCAAAATGTATATTCAAGGTAATCAAAAAAACAAAAAAAATTGTTTTTTCGAAATATTAAGAAATAATAAAAAAGAATGAAGTCGGTCCATCCTATTTTTACAGCATTATCTCAACAGAGTTCCACCAACTAGTGTCAATATATAATCTTCCAAAAGTGATATCTTATTTTTCCTACAATCGTTGCTCGGATAAATTTAAAAAACGTAGAACGTTTTGCCATCAGAAAAATTTTAAGATGAAAATGTTGCCCTGAAATACTGCCACCACAATTTAGTGAGTGGAAAATGTGATTGATGAATCGTTGAAGTCGTCTCCATCATCTATAATTGATGAACATCGTATAAAGAATTGTGTGGAAAAGTTATTGTTTTGGTTCTTGTCAAGAAAAGGTAACATGTTGATAGGGTGGGAGCAACATTAAGAAATATATCCATTAAAAGGCAACATTTTGTTCAGACTACAGCTTTTGTGTTCAGGGTATAGTTTGTTGAAAGACGTTCACTATTGTATCTAGATTTCATAGACTTCGAGAAAATCTTCGACAAACTAAATCAGATATGATTTGGAATGGATTGGTATTAAGGGGAAATTCAGCCAAACCCATATGTTTCATCAAGAGCTGGTATCGTAATATATCTTGCCGAGTTGGACATGGCAAGAGCCCTCGGCAACGACAAGGACGTAGTATGGGAATTGCAAGGCCGGTGCAAGATCCTCAACTAAATATTTTTCAGGCTTTGCAGTAAGGAAAAGGTGAAGTGTATTATGCTGGTGCCATTCTACACACGATAAATGTGTAGGTTCATTCACCAATTGCGCAAGGTTATTATGTTCAGCAAATAACTCAACTTATTGACCCTTCTGGAGTTGTACGGTTTGTAAATCCCTGCCCTCTTCACATTTCTCGAGACCAAAAGCTGTGTCTAATCATATACCGTGGTAAGGACAGAACAGTAACCTTTATAGATTAAAAAAAGGTGCCATTTGCCTCGTATCAGTCATATGACTGGAAGAAAAACAAACGAATCTGCAAAGAAACATAGGAGGGGCACGTCCAGCTCACACATGGAGAAGATAGATTGAGGCTAAGGTAACCAAAAGAACTAAGATCTGGGGTGAAGATAGAGAATTGCTGCAAAACATAAATATGTTTAAAAAATCAGTGAGACCCTCTAATCTTTGCAGGTTCAGGGGACCTACTTTATCTTTGCTTGAACTTCACTTATACGGTATCAAGGAAGCAAATTAGGAGTTAGGCCTGCAAATATAGAACTGGTACTGTTAACCCTTATGTGAGCGACAAATAAAACATCTTTAAACAACTTTGTGGGTACCCGAGTACCCATAAGTTTTATAGGTCCCCCCATAAGAGACTACTTAATAACCATTCTAAATTGGTTTCAATAATAATCTACTGATTTTTATACGATTTCATCTAAAACAAAATTATTCGTAATAAAAAGCTTGGCATGACTTTCATATATTTTGGGCTACCCAGCTACCCTGTCCTTCTTTAAGTATGTATTTATAATAAATATTACCTTGTTGTGCCACTGTCAAAAAACTAAAATGCATTTAATTTTAAGAGGAATATATCTTAGGAGTTCTCAAAAAGTTGTTAATTTCTAGACCAATAACTTCCGTAACCATTTTTTTTATGAATTGGGTACCCGGGTAGCTTGTCACTCACATAAGGGTTAAGAAGATATAATTTTACTGAATTTATTAATCCCGCTCTAAATGGAATATCCTCATCCAGTGATGAGTAATATTGGGCAGCAGGCTCAAGCGGAACTTGAAAACTAACTGAAGAACCGCAGCGAAAAACTATACTGTTGCAACATGTAAATGCCAATTAACTGTTAAAAATTTTTAGCAAAAATTCTTTTCTTCCCTGAGAATGCTACTTATATGTCTATGCACTGATGACTGCAGAAGTATGAAAATATGGATCGTAGAGTTCTCTCGGTATAGCTAGATATCAGAGTAAAGTATTATTCTCGTTGACGAGATTATGAAATAGTAATACAGTAAATTCAACATTACGAGATCTTCAATATTATTTTTAGACCTTAGCGATTGCAATGTGGTTTTTACATCTCGAAAGTTTAAGTTATATTTACATCGAAAGTTGTTCATGAATGCCAGGTATTTCTGGATGGCGGATTAACTTTAGCAAGCAGATACCACTTTGAAACATTACGGGTCAACTAGAGACATCAAGGTCCTGAATTGAGAAGCAGCCGCATTTTAAGACAAAGGATCTAGCAAAACTAGGATGGCCAACAAACTATACAAGTAGACAAGTATAAGAGGTTAAATGAACACCTTTTTTGGCTCACTTTGCTTGTTAAAAGAATATTCTATGACAGACATAGCCTTCATTAGGTCTCGTGGTTGGCTAACGGAAAGCGGCTATTAGATGTAGCACTTTAGTATTATAGCCAGGGTTAGATATCCATTTGGTAACCCAATTAAGCCCGCCCGGATTTTATTATATATTATGTTAAAATAAAACCCAGCAGGGTTTTTTGTTTAAAGTAATTCGTCGTTTATTTACAGGAAAAATAAGTATAATTTACGCATTAGGAGTACAATTTAATTAAGTACTTTTTTTAACTCAAAAAGTTAATGAATTAACAAATTTATCAAATTTTAATTAAATGAAATCACTGCTTATATTTTTGCCTCACCTCTGAGTCAATTTCTGTATCCCGTTTCAGAAAAACTTCTCGTCTTTTGAGGCGATCTAACTTTGAAGCCGATTTTAATCTTGAAAAGAAGTGATTCGGTGAAGTCCTAAATGATATTGTATCCGTGAAACAGCCAATAGTCAGAGGGACCAATTTGGAAGAATACGGCGTACAGTGCGTCGATCCCATAGAGCGAATGGACAAAAATAAAAAGAGTTTTGGTAGATAAATGAATTTTCGTACAGACAATCATATCATAAATATATGCAAAAATATAATAAAATAGAATAATGGACACACCTACCATCTAAATATAATTTATATTTAATTTATTATTTTTTTTTTTTTTTTTGATGGGAAAGACGTGTCCTAGTTACTGATATAAATAAATAAATTCCATATAACAAGTGTTACAGGCAGATAATTTTGGGGATTTTGCAAAAAAAAAAAAAACTAAAATATGTTGTAGTTTGGCGAAAATTCGATGTTGTAATTCAAATTTTGAATTTGAATAATAATTTTAATTATTTCTAGGTTGATATATCATATATAAATTGATAAAACAAATTATTATTATTTTTTTATTTGCCTGAAGTTATTTAAAATCAGTAAACTTTATGAAACATTCTCTAGATTATATATTTTTAAATTTCAAAATTTTTTAATTTGTAAGACAAAATTGTTTTATTATTCTTTTATTTGATAAAACATATTATATAACTTTAAGAACTGAAATAAAATGGATATATTTTTATATATATTTTTTTTAGTGCTCCTTCAAAGTTTGGTAAATTTAAACTTTATATTGAAATAACTGCTATATTCAAAGCAGTAAAAATAAAAACAGTAAACAAAATTTAAAATGTTTTTTTCTTATTTTGTTTATAACATTGTGAAGTATTTAAAAAACCAAACTTTCAAAATTTTTTTATAAATAGAGTTTTAATAGCTATTTTTCTGAAGTACTTAAAATCCAATTTTTTACATAGTTTTTTTTTCCTTTTTAACTTTTAAAAGCATGTGTTTATGAGTTCGTAGATTGTAGTTAAAATAAAATAAATTTTGTGTTTGATTTTAATTAAAATCCTTTATTCAACACAATTATGTGCATCACTGCATGTAACCTTTGTACAGGCAATAACAATTTTCTATTCTTAATTACTCTGTCTGTTTACAATCTTGTAAGCAACAACAATTACTCGACAGACCTTTCTACTTAAAGAGTTTCCATCCCGATCGTAGTTATAATTTAGGTTCGATCACAACCTTTTCAACCAGAGGTTATCCACACTTAACTCTCTTTACTGAGTTAGCGCCAACTATGCTGGTTTCTACTTCACTACTAGCTTCACGAGTTTACTCCTTATAAACTCTCTTCACACCAATAACACATTCACTGAGTTAACTTTACTTAAAACTACACTCGCTGAGTTTACGACACATAATCTGAACTGCTGTTGGCATCGATGTGCTTTTTATATGGCTAAGTAAACAATACATCGAAAGCTCTCGAACCCCTCGATAGTTCAGGTAGATTCCGTTTCTTTCTTTTATTTTTTTTAGTTCTTATGTAGCCATGCAAATGTAAACATCTACCTCTTTCAGCTTTTAGTACTTGTTGTTGCTTCTTTATTGTCTGTTACTTGTTTTCTTTGCTGCTTAATTATTGTTGTTGCCGTGTTATTTTTATTTACTTTATCGTTGCTAATGGTTGTTGTTGTAGATTTGGTTATTTGTAAACAGCACGTATAGAGTTGTTCTTGCAACTTTTATTTATTTATTTTAGCCATGTAATAAACACATTTGTTCCCTAACTTTTTAACAGTATTCTTTATTATAAACCAGTTAGGTTTAGCGCCCTCTTTAGGCAATACAGAGAAGTAACCGAAAAAAGTTGTAGAGTATTATACTCAGCAGGTAATTGGCTTCAAAAAAATATATATTTCATTAATATCCGTGATGAGTTATATTTGGATTTTTGGCTATGGGACAATGTACTGATCGGCGGGTGCAGCACTTGAGCGTTGCTGAAAATCGTTTGGGAGCCTTTACCGAGCGTTTTCATGCAAAAGAATAACTTAATTACTCATAATGCACGGTTCAAACAAAGTAATTGCAGTCTGCTTTAACAGCCCATAGCACACAACGCCTAATTGTTCTCACCAAGAGTGTAAAATTGCATTCATTGCATTGCAGACAGCAAATAGACAGCAATACCCAGTCACTGGACATCAATAAAATATACTGGCATTCGTATTATACCTGGTAGCAGAACAAAAAATCGGTTTCAGCCCAAAACATGTTTCTTTGCATATTCGAGCATCACAAGGTAGTATTTAGGAATCGATGAGCTAAACCTAATCCTATTCATAAAAAGTCCAACACAGACTCCGGAAAAAGGCTAAATGGGTCAATATTAGAGCAATAATTTGGTGTTATTTGAATAATAAAAGATGTCATTAAATCATAATTATCTTCAAGGCTTCGATCTATACAACTTGTATTCAAATTCTAACAATCTAAACTTAATTGAATCTTAGGCATTGAACTACTCCTTTTACATTCACACATTACGCATTCAACACACACCCACGATATTTTATTTTTTGTCAAAACATCCTACAATAAAAACAAATTTCCATTTTAATTTTTGAAAATTTACATTTTTTCTTTTTTGTTGTTGTTATTTACTTTGAACTACATTAAGCCACTGCTGCGTACACTCTAATTTTGTAACACAATTCGAACGTTAACAGTTAGCAACCTCAGGTAATACAATTACTATTGACCGTAGTTGTTTGTTCCACTTTATTAATGGGTTCCAATTTCCAATTTATTAAAGATGCTTTAGAATTCTATCAGGCAGCTATTAAGGGAAACAAAAATCTAATTAAAATTTTCTCTTTTTCTTTTCTATGCAACGAATCAGTTCTAATTTATATTTTGCGTATGATAGAGGCATTGGGTAGAGGTGATTATTGGGGGTGGTTTTTATTAAGAGTCTACATATGAACGTATTTTGTTTTGATTAAAAACGAGAACACAAAAACTAAATTAAAATAAAATCAAGGTTTTTTCTTGCTGTTGTTGTTAATAAATGTTGGCCAAAGTACTAAACCATATTGTAAAAGTTATAGAAGTTTAGCCTACTAACATACATACATATGTATGTATGTATATAAATGCATGACCATATTTGTGTACACATTTATGTATATACAGTGGGAAACCAAAAAGTCGATGATGTTAAGAAAAAGTTTGTATTTCTGTGTAGCTAGATCCTCCGGTATTCACAATAGGTGACGTTTTTTTCTCAACATTCGTCTGATGCTTATTATCATCGCCAGAGGTAAGCAGGATTATCAGCACCCTGACTATTCTATAATTTTTAGAAGGAGTTGTTTGGAGGGAAGTTGAAGCCTTGTTTATTAAACACTTGAAGCCACAATTAAGTTTTGTTCACCATGTCCTCTGGTAGACCACTTGTGTTGTTATGTATGCGCTTTAACCACTACACCGCGCCATCTCTACTAAAAACGTTATCTACTGGGAGAAAATTACAATGCTAAGTAAAGATTACCAGCACCACTTAGGAAGGATCTTCACCATTACACAATCATTTGGAGAGGAGCTACTTAGCTACTTGATTAATGAAATTGAAACCATGGATATTTTGTAGAAAGCCAATATGCTCCCTGAAGCAGTGACGGAGAATAAAAATATCCATCTGTCATATTTCATGAGAAATATCTATAAAACAGATCCTTTAAGATTTTTCTGCTCAAAAAACAACATTTCCATCAGTGTGTTTAAAATCTTCAAATCGTTTAATTATTGTGAATTTTTCAATAAATTACGATGATAAACGGTGGTCCGACCAAAAAGCACGATGTTAATTGTAAATAAAACAAAAAGTTTTCAGAGAATTTTCTTAATATTTTTTATTACGATAGAAAAATATACGACAATTATGCGAGAAACAAAATATCGGCCAAAAATTTGCCACGGCTTCGGTGTCTTATATCTATCCGTCGTTCCATATTTTCAATGACGCTGTGACATAATTGAGGTTCAGTGTCAATATTGTGTCGAACTTTTTCATCCTTTGGCTTTTGAATTGTTTTTGGCATTTTCGTTTTCTTTTAAATATCCCCAAAGAAAGCAGTCCACCGGTGTCAAAACACATGATCGTGGCGGCCAATTGATATCGCCAAGACATGAGAGAACATGGTCATTATATTTATAGCGCAAACGAGCCTTTGCTTCGTTGGCTGTGTAGTAAGTAGCAACATTCTGTAAACATTCTGGTTTCATATATCGTCCAGGTCCATATCCTCAATTTCTGATCACAAGAAGTCCGTTATCAGCGCGCGATAGCGAACACCATTCACGGTAACTGCTTGGCCGACTTCATTTCCAAAGAAGAACTGCTCGAAGACGTCCTCAGCTCAGAAACCGCACCAAACCATCAAGCTTTGTGAATGCATCGGCTTTTGAACAAACTCTTTTGGATTCTTATTTGCCAAAAAGCGGTAATTCTGCTTGTTAACAAATCCGCTGAGGTGAGAATGTGCTTTGTCGCTGAAGATGATTCTATTTGTAAAGTCGCCATACACTTCTGTCTGTTCAACTAACTATTCGGCGTATTGACGACGCTTGAAGTGGTCAGTAGGCTTCAGCTCTTGAGTTAATTGAACCCTGTAAGCGTGAAAATTCAAATCCTTTATTCAAAATTCGCATCAGTGATGTTCGCAAGATGTTTAATTGTTGGGCATGACGACAAGTCGACGTTGATCTGCCACACTATCGCGAACAACAGCAATGTTTTCCACAAAACGAACTGGGCGAGAATGCACAGGTGTCTTCATATTTCCTACACAACCGGTTTGCTGAAATTTGCGCACAATTCTCTCAATTGTGAACACATTTGGTCGATTATGCCGACCAAAAAAAAAAAATCATGAAGTGCACGAAATGATTTTGATTTAAACACCCATTTTCGTAGAAGGCTTTAACAATTTTAATGCGTAGCTCAATTGAGTTTGAGTTTGTCAAATACTGAAACAACTTGACGTTACGGTGTGTCTCACGATTGACATTCTGCAATATGTCTGGATCGCTCTTTTACAAATGCCACCAACTGGGAACCACCAGTTAGCAAGGATCTTCACCACTACCCAAAATCATATGGAGGCGAGCTACAGTGGATTAATCATCTAATTAACTTGAAAAATCAACTTGATTAATGAAACTGAAACAAAGCAATAGGTGCATTGTAAAAAGCTAATATGCTCCTAATATGCTCCTTAGACTACTTCGTTCTCTGTTTGTATTACTTAATTGGATTCTACCGTTCGCACGGTACCTTTTAACAGCTAGCATATGAAGTCAATGCAGCGAGTGGCCATTGTTTTGTTTGTTGTCTTTATTTCGTTTATTTTTTGTACTTTACAACATACTTTATGGAGATCAATTTAGTAAATTTGCAACGTTAAATACGTAATAAAAACATTTTGATTAAGAGCTAATAAGTATGCTAAACTCTTTTGGTCTAAGTTTTATAAAAATTAGAAATGACACTGATTTTGAAGTAATACAAAGTGTAATAGAAATAGCAGTTCATAATTACAATTTGAGTGGTTCTCCCTCAAGATTTTGTAAAGAAATTTATGTAATTCAGCTCATAATCGAGGGTTGTATTATGAATGAGACAGCGAATGACGAAGAAACGATGTCGTGTGAACATAGCATGATAAAATGTTTAACTCAATTAATTTGTCTGAATTTTTCAATTAATCTCCTCACAGCCAACGAAGTAAAATATAGTACTAAACCCATTATAAAGGGCCCGCCATCTATCTTTTTTTTTTCAACTTGTGCTTATTTCGTGAATGGTAACACTTAGCTCATGTCTGATTTGACAGATAATTAGTTTTATCCTCCCGCTGAGCGAATATGGTTGTGTATATGCTTGAACAACGCTGGGAATCTGGGCCTGCGATCGACTTACAGAAGATGCCGGTTTTGCCAAAAAATAATCTTTTCAGATGAAGCTCATTTTGATTTTGGCGGGTATGTAAACAAGCAAAATTGTCACATTTGGGGCACAGAAAACCCGCACGCATACATAGAAAAGCCGATACACCCAAGACGAGTCACTGTTTGGTGCGGATTTGGGTTCAGAGGCATAATTGGGCCATTTTTCTTCGAAAATGAGCAAGAGTGGCCGTTACAGTCAATGACGATCGTTATCGGGCCATGTTGAACGAATTTTTGTTCACAATAATTGAAGAGGAGGATATTAGCAACATTTGGTTTCAACAGGAGGGTGCTACGTGCCACACAGCCGAAGCTACACTCGATGTTTTGCGTCCTGTTTTTGAAGATCGCATTATCAGCTGCAGAGCTGATGTCGTTTGGCCACCTCGGAGCTGCGATTTGACACCGTTGGGCTATAATTTGTGGGATGTCGTTAAAGATAAGTGTTACGCCAACAAGCCAGAGATAATTGACGCTTTAAAGGACAATATTTCGTGAAGCCATTGGTGGAATACAGCTGCACACAATCGATAATGTGCTTAAAAATTGTACCGATCGTGTAGGCTACTACATGGCCAACCGAGGTAGCCATTTGAATGAAATTATTTTCCATTATTAACCGGAAGGATTGTACTTTCAAATAAAAAAAGAAATTTGAGAAAATATTCGGTAGTTTTTTTTATAGCATTTAAAAAAAAATAATTATTTGGCGGACCCTTTATTTGTTATGAAATATCATATCTCTTATTATCCATAGTTATGTACTTCACTGTACAAATTCAGCAAACTTAAGCGTATGTTTCAGCCTGTAGTACGGTGTTTTTGCTTTTATGTGTGCAGACGACGTTGTGGGACAAAAATATTTCAAATTGTTACAAAATATTATGCAGTCAAAATTACCAGTGTTTTCTCTAATGATAATTTGCTTATAACCAACTACACACATTTATACATACATACATGCATACATACCTCTACACACATAGAGTCACAACTCACATTTAAGGTATTTGAAAAAGACCCTTTCGCAAACTCAAATGGCATTTATAGTAACCGGAAACAGGCATTGGAATTTATGTTTAGGTAGTAAAAACATACTTGTTGTTGACATTGTTGTTGCTTTTATGTTGATACCACACATAGACAATGTTTTTGGTAATGGCCGTATACAGCAATGCTTGTAACACATTTAAAAATATTGCCATTTACTAACACTTGGCTGGTGGAAAATGTGAAAATAAATTTTTTTTTTATTTTTGTTGTTGATATTTTTGTTGTTATTTTTAAAGGTTTAATGTTACATTCCACAAACACTTGAACAAATACCGCAATATTATTATTTTGCACACACACACATACGCACACAATTTAATTTTTGTTGTTATCATATTTTCGTAGATATGTACACTTCACTTGTATTGAGTTTAGAGTTAAAGAAATTGTGTGTTGTTGCATAGGCTGTATCGACCTTTTCCAACAATGACCAACTAACGTCTGTTTTTGATGTGTGTGGCATGAAATTGAAGGAAGGGGATGCGAAGGCGCAAGTTTTATTGTCATAACCCATAGAGTCAATGACTTTTTCAGTAACTCTGTATGTAAACAAGTGTGTGTGTGTATCGAAATGCGTTGTTATTGTAGCTGATGCTGCTCATGCCTCTGTTGTTATTATTATTGTTGTCAATATTGTTGTTTTCATTAGGCTGCCCTACATATTGTCGTATGATTGAAAAGGTATTACCTTGACAACATATCACGTGTAACACTTGGTTTGCTAAATTTTGTATACATTCACATCAAAAAATATGGTAAAGTTTTAAATTTTTTTTTTTTAAATGGTTCAAGCAACCAAAAACTATTAGTGATGCTAGTTGTCTGGATAAAGTTCCTTCTGACGATAATAGATGATAATTGTGGACGACATTTATTCTAAGCAAAATCGACACATATGCCATATAGCCGATGTAACGATTAGGGAGATTGGGCGGTTATTATTCGACTGGTTTTTTTCGTTTTGTCGAATACGGTTTTTTCAAAATTTTCATTTTTCAAATACTGAATAAGCCGGTTAACTTAAATAAGTATAATTTGTATAGGTTTGCTTATTTTTTTTATTGAAAACATGCTCATCGTTTAACTATTTGTATAAATTTAATTACTTTTGTATATCTGACGACCTTGAACGCCTCACAAAGAACTTGAAAACCAAGGTACGAGGGCGGATTGATATTGAAGCTACGTAAGTAGAAAAAAAACTTTTTTTTTTCAAAAACCATTCATTTCTCGACATAGTCTCCTTTTAGCTCAATACACTTAGTAAGAGGAGTTTTCAAATTTTTTATACCATCTGAATAATACGATTTTGGGAACCCCGCAAAATACGCATTAGTTTCGGTAATCACTTCTTCGGTCGAGATGAATATTTTTCCTGCGAGCCATTTTCTCAAGTTTGGAAACAGGAAGAAGTCACTAGGGGCTAAATCTGGACTATTGGATGATCAACCAATTCGAAGTGGATTTCTCGTAGTTTTAGCATCCTATCTAATGCTGTGTGAACCGGTGCGTTATATTGAAGAAAGAGCACTTTTTTCTGGTTTAAATGTGGTCGTTTTTCGATAATACTCTCCTGTGGTTGTGGATCCCTTTTCAAAATAATCGGTGGGCAATATTCCGTGTGCATCCCAAAATACAGTGGCCATAACCTTGCCAGCCGATTTCGCTGTCTTCGCCTTATTCGGGCACTTCCACCAGCTTCCACCCATTTCTTTGATTGATTTTTAGTTTCAGCAACATTCAACAACATTTATTAATCTACGCCAAAAATCAGCAGGATTATGCTTTATCATGTCCAAACACCGCTGTGAAGTGATCTGTCGAACTCGTTTTTGTTCAACACCGAGCAAACGCGGCACCCATCTTGCCGATAGCTTTTTCATATGCAAATGTTCATGCAAAATGTTGAATACACGTTCATATGATATGTTTACCATTTCAGCAATCTCACGGATTTTGATTCGGCGATCATTCATAACGATATCGAGGATTTTCTTGATATTTTATTCAGTAACCACCTCTTTTGGCCTTCCTGTTGATGGTATTGTTGCAGTGCTTGTTCGGCCCCGTTTAAATTCAGCAATCCAATATTTTACCAATATAATCTGACGGAGCAGTTTCGCCGTTTTGCCTTTCAAATAATAGTGTTTAATCACTACACGAAATTCACTTTTTTCCATTTTCCAAGAAACACAAAAGTTGCTTACTTCAAACGACTACAACAAATAAACTAATCGATGAATTTGGTTAAAATTTTAACAGCTGACGTTTGACAGATCGCAATTTCTAAGAAAGAAAAAGTTTTTGTGTTTGACCTGTGACCTAGCGCTAGGTAGCTTCAATGTCAATCCGCCCTCGTAGATCGGAAAAGATATGCAAAAATAATATTTTCTCATCTTCTGTAAGTAAATATTGTTTTTTATATATGAAGAATGATCAACCAGACTCATTGAAAGGCCACAAACCCACAAACGCCAGTTCCGGACGGCAGATATATTAGTCAGTGAAGTTTTTCAGAGCGTAAATACACCTAATGAGTCGCTAGTAATGTTGTGAGCTGATATATGAGCCTGGGTTGAACCGACGACTTCTTGGTTGGAGGGTGGCTACTTACCCAACATACTACAGTGACACACACTATTAAATATGTGGTGCATAAATTTACATACAGTGCTGCTCGAAATCTAAGCAAACTTCCTTGTCGAGGCAATTAAGGACTCGTGTATTACTAATAAATTTATTGAAAGTGAAACATTTAATTTTTGTTATCATAAGCACCTAAATTATAACTATAATAACGAACCTTTAATTCCATTCTCTACCAAGTAATACAACAACAAAAAAGAAATTTGCTCTTTGAGTAGCTGCTGTTTGAAACTTAAGCAACTTTTAGTAATTTATGTAATAAATTTTGTTTTTTATGGTCTCCGCACACCGGTTTGGTTTTTATGAGATTTTTTTAGATTTATTGTTAGCATTGATTGCCACATTAATTTAAGCTCTCCATCAGCTTCTGCTTATTTTTAAAACGACGTGCTCCAGCTCGGCGCTTCAAGAATTAGGAATAATTTTATTTAAATAAAATAATCGGTTAACCGGTTTTTTGAAATATAATTAATCGAAAACCGGTTTTTTACGTGCTATTAAAATTGATCCCCTAGAGATGATATGGTAGTCTAGCAGACACCAACGAGCATACAAAGCTATTTGAGCCATTGTCTAAAAAGCATCGGCTCTGGCGTTCCAAGTGCCATCCTATTACGTAGTCATGGGTTCGCTAGTATGATGAAAGAGATCAAAGCGAACGTATGCGTCCATGTGAAAGCAAAAGTGCCTAGAAATCAACCGCGTCAATGTTGAAGTATGTAGGTGTCTGAAAAACAGCCAGGTTTTGTTATAATCTAATACTGTACTTAATACTTTATTTCTTGTTAGTTTTGTTTGAATTGAGCACTTAAATACAAAAAGGGACTTACTTTTCTATGGGACATTCATCTGGACATTATAAGAGCCTCGATTAATTGATACAGCAATTGTTGGAAGAAGAGAGAGAGAAGGAGTTTAGCGATATGGATAATGAAGGTAATGATCCATATTTTCAGATAGAAATTGAACTTTTAAATCACGAATAAAGGAAGAAATCTTGGATTTATCCGGGACAACCATCAACTTCAGCTGCTTAACCAGATCGATTCGGCAGGATGACAATGCTGTGTGTCTGGTGGTACCAGAAACGCGTGGTGTATCACGTGCTCACAAAAACTTAGTGAAACCGTTAAGAGGTATCGCTACCGACAAAAATTGACATCAATTTGAACCGTGCATTGATCGAAAAACGACCAGAGTGGGCACCAAGACAAGGCAAGGTAATTTTGCAACATGACAATGCACCAGCACATAACTCAAAATTGGTTCAGAATACAAACAAAGCATTAGGTTGACAGCTGCTACCCCAACCGCCGCATTCACCAGACACCAGTACTTGGATTCTTACGAGGAAGCCGAAAATTGGGTGTCTAATTGGTTTGCTCCACAAATTGACTGTAAGATGGGAAATATGTGTAGCCAGCGGTGTCCAATACTTTAAATAAAATGATTTTTACTTTCTGATTATGAATTAGTGTTCATTTCATACCGGTACACCTGGTACACCATATTGATATGAATTTTAAATGTGAAGTACTATATGAACAGGCTGTAATCCTAATAAAGATGAAGAAGATGAAATAACGCAGATTTGCAATGATTGAGAAAATAATGTTAATGTGACTAAAAAAACTCAAGGCATCTAAAACAACGCTTATCAGTACTTAAAAACTGTTAAACTGAGAATCTTAGCTATTGAACCAAGAACTGAATATAGTCAATTGCATTTTCAAATTGATTTAAAAATAAAATTTAAGTAAAAATTGAATTTAAAGTAGTACTTACTGCATAGTTTCAATAACTTTCGAATTTATGCCTTTTCGAAACATTATGTCTGTCAAGATCACCGTATTCGTTTCGACCAAAGTGTCGACTACAATATCATCATATCTCTGGCTATTATTTGCCATATTCTGAATGTTGTAATATTTTCTCTTGTTATCTACTTTAACATAATCAGCAGAAGGCAAATATTGTTGAATGTAAGAAAAAAATTTAATACAAAAAAAGAAAAAAATATGAAGAAAAACCACAAAAAATATATCAAAATAAAACAAAATTATCATCAGCAACAACATTATAACAGCAGCAGCAACAACAACAGCATTGTGCCACATTTAAAGTTGAGTCAAGTGATAAGTATCCTAAATAAGAATGAACATTTTTACCTCAGTTTTCTTTAATTACATTATGATGAATGAGTACAAACTATTGTTAGAAAGCAAAAAATTAAAAAAAAAACTGTGTTAAGGATATTCTTTGTATATAAAAATAAACAGGATTTTTTTAAGGGTCTAGACTTAATCTCTTTGCAACCATGTTTGTATAATAATTAAATTTTAATGAACTTTTTTTTCCATGCTCACGTAATTATGTAAAATATTCACAAAAAAGGAGAATTTTGTAGAGTAAATGTCACAAAATAAAACTTCAAAATTGTTTTTTGATGCAAAGGTACTGTGTGTGAGGAATGACCTGAATTTAAAACGGGTTAAAAACTTAACTCGATATTTAATGAGATTTTAAGACTACTTGATATAAAAAAGTTTTAAATCAAGTTTAACGTCAAAAAACAAAAAAATTATGTATTTATTCACTTTCTGAAAGAGTTTATTAAAGAAAATTTTATTAAAAAAAAACTGCTTTTTCATTTCTGATCTCCTTCCTTTTCTCCTTTTTCTTTTTTTTTCTCACAAATTTCCGGAAAAGTGAAATATAAATTTTCATTAAAATGTTTTCTCACATTACCTGCTTATTTTTTGATATCAGGACCTGCCATCATATTTTTTAGTTCTTATATCTTCTTTTCTTTAGTTGTTATATGATCTGAGTTAGATGATGCATTTTTGAATCCAGATTTCACATCCTTAGTGATATGCTTAAGATCATTGTTCCAAGTTATGTGCGTCGCAAATTAGTGAGTTCACTCGGAGGCTCAAAAAGCTCGCTTTTAATTAAATAAATATCCATTTCATAGATGGTCCGATTTTGTTCTGTTTCTTTAGTGTTTCGCTGTTTGTCACTCAGCCAATTAAATTCTCTGCTTTAATTAACCTGGTACTTAATTACACATCAAACTTCTTTGAGAAGCCAGCGTTTGTTAACTGATTTTTAACTGTTATAGGTCTGATATTCAGTGTCTCTACTAGCTTATGACAGTCTGCATGCCAGTCCGGTTTCTTCAGTTGTAAAATTTTTGATTGACTGCTCACCACTTCGTGCATCTTTAACAACGAATATTCTGGAATGGAATTGAACAAACCACAACAAAGCCGTCGGGCCGAAAAATATACCACCGTAACTTTTTAAGGCAACGAACGTTATGGCAGTGACAATACGGTCATTAACCTGGACATTACCATCCGATTGAACAGAATCATCATTGCGAAATCGATAGGTAGGTTTCAGATTTAACAGAAGCTGTGTTGATCAGGTGAATCACATCGCATATTCGCAGAGTAATCTTATTTACTGACTTACTTTTGTGGTTTTACAAACGTTTATCGGTTTTGGCCAAAAAGTTCAAAAAAGCACGCCAGCTGGAACTATCCTGCACCAAATGGCGCCATTCTGAGTTTCCCAATGCCATCAGATTCCGCAACACTTGGTCTCTCCAAAGAAGATTTGGTCGTCCTCTTCCCCGCTTTTCGATTTGGGGTACCGTATCAAAGGCCTGCCTTGCCGGAGCTTCCACAGCCATACGAAAAACGTTACCAAGCCAGCGCAGCCGCCGTGTCCTTATTAGCTTCACTATATACTTGTACAACTCGTAAGCTCGCTGTACTCCCACTCGTAAAGGACTGAAGACGTTATGAAGTATCTTTCTCTCGAACGCTTCTAGAACATTCCCATTGCTGTTCGACAGTGTCCTTTCTTCTACGTCATATAGTAGGACAGGGCTAATAAGAGCTTTGTAGAGTGAGAGTTTGGCTAGTCGAGAGAGTGCTTTACTCCTCAATTGTCCGCTGAGCGCAAAGCAGCATCTGTTGGCTAGAGAAATTCCCCGTCTGATCCCCAGGCTGCCGGTACTAAGACACACAAAGAGTTTCCACTCTACTTGTGGAGCCAGTTATCTCTTGTCGACTGGGAAGGGGGACTGGAAGGGCATACTCCACCGAAATGAGGATAATAAGAGACGGGTACTCTTCTCTGGCCGTACGGATCTGTGTTAGTCTAAACTGTTGTTGGGTAACTATGACAGGAGGAGATTTGAATCCTGCATAAGGATTTCCAGAGTCTGCCTGAGGGTACTTACCGGGCTTTTTTCCGGTCATTACTGGCTAAATGGACATCTGAATAAAGCGGGATTAAACTCAATTCCGATGTGCAGATTCTGTGGTGAGGAAAATGAAGCACCAAAGCACATACTGGGTACATGTGACGCATTGATGCACTCTAGGAGTTAGTATGTAGGTGCCTATCAGATATTGAGTAGGGAGTATAGAGAAACACTATATAGATGGAGGGAGTACGCAGAAGATATAGCGCAGGTTACTAGGCCGACAATATCGATGTTGTCGGCGTATTCCAGCAGCATTATGCCCCATAGAAAATAAATAGTGCCGTGGCAATTAAGCCAGGCGACACGAATAATTTTTTCCAATAAAAGGTTGAAGAAGTCCCACGATAGGGAATCGTCTTCTCTAAAATCTCGTTCACTAAAAAACGACTCGGTGATATCTTTCTTAATTCTGACGGACCTTTCAGTGGCGCTTAATGTCAGACTGCATAGTCGTATAAGTTTTGCTGGGATACCAAATTCATATAGTGGTGGAGTAGAGGTAATTCCTATTTGTACTGGCGGCTTTAAAGTCGGCGAATAGGTGATGTGTGTCTATAATCTTTTCAGTATTTGACGTATTGTAAAAACCTGGCCGATGGCTGATTTACCAGACCTGAAACCGCACTGATAGGGCCTGACCAGCGACGATGGCCTTCAGTTTCTCCCATAACACATTCGCCAATTTTTCTTTTTGCTTTTCATCGATTCTAAGAGAATGTTAGATGCGACTAACGGAAATACAATTTGGTACTGCCAACAAATTCTCGGAATACCAAGACCAATAATATCCTTGATAATGCACCATGCAGAGTTGGATTTAGGGGTCCATAATAGCTCAGTTTTAATGATCGGTGATGTGTACTTTCGCCAACACTTCTTCTGTTAGTTCAATATCGTCAGACAGAGTTCAGATTTTTAAATCAGTGACTTCACGATCTGAATTTTGCTGACGACACATACATATGCGATATCGCAGACTTTATTTGGCATTCAATACAAGTTAACCCGACTTAGGGAAAATACTGAAAGAGTGGGTTCTAAAATCAATATGGCGGAAACAAAACTGATGAGTATAAAGACGAACAATATTTCTCTTATGTTCCTAACCAGTGAACAGATTGGTACCATAATAACAACGGATGGAGGAGCCGAAGGGGATGTATCATATCTCTAACACAAGTGTAAAGTCCATACTGCTATACATATGCGAAATATGGAAGATTACCGACAAAATCGTAAAAGAACTACAGTTAAATGTAACATTACTCTCCAAGACGTTGTTTCAAGGCATCGACATTTATTCTTGACCTGCGACATTAAACCGATCACCTGCATAGCTAAAAAACAAATTACTTAACAAGTGATTGCAAGCAAAAAAAACTGAAACAAGGAATAGGTGCTTTGTGGAAGCCATATGCTTTCAAGATGGGTTACGATGATGAATATGATTATTATGTTGCTTTTCGAATTAAGCTTTTCATGATACTCCAAAGACTGTATAAGTTTTTTTAGGGTCAAAGTCGATTGTTTAGCAAAAGCGCCTTTTCTTTGACCAAGGATTGATGCAGTCATGTGTACATCGTTGTAATTCTTAAAAATAATTAAGAATTAACTTTAAGAAACTTAACAATTTACCCACATATATCCTCAAGTTCAATACAAACATACACTCGAATGAGCAAACAAATAGTGGCATGATCACATGATACACTCGGATACATAAACGCAAATACACATCCTCCGTAAAAAAATCTTAATCAGACACAGAACAGTAATAACAACAACAGCCAAAACATTCTCCTACTAATTCTTCCTTTTCTTTTTCTTCTTTGTATTGTCGATTACAGTACAGAGTCCTTATTCCTTATTCTTTATGACCAAAAATTGAATAGAGTTTCGTTAGTAGAATGGAGTTGTTCCCTTTACTAGTAAATGTGTATGTCATAACTATGAGTATTGTTATTGTTGTTGTTGTTGTTGATTGTAAATTATATGAAAATATGTATAAATGTGTACATGTATATGTTACGGTAGTTGTTGATGTTGTTGCTTTTGATAAGTATGTCAACAACAGAATTATCAACATATTTGTGTACGTTTTCGTTGTTAGTTATGTGTGTGTATGTATGTATGTATATGTGTATGTGCAAGTCACTTTGCAGGCTTTCCTATGTGTGTGTATCATTGTATATGTGTTTATATGAAATTGTATGTAAATGTCTATCCAGAGGGCTTTTACTATGCGGTATATTGCGTACATTGCAGGAGTTTTGTCATTTTTTGCTCTCTCCTCTTTTTTCCTGTACATTTGGGTCCGAATATACTCTTATTTGGCATTTTTATTTTTTTCTTTCTGCCCATAAAAATAACATTTTGTAAATACAACAGGCCAACAACACAACACGGTCTCAATCATCAAATTTACCCAACAACACTTACAAGAATTTTACGTATTTTTGTTCTTTTTTTCTTCTGTTTTGAATGTATGGCTGAATATGCAATAGAGTGTGTTTTTATGAGTTCTTTAGGTTTTGATGGAAAAATTTCACACCAGGGAAAATTGCGTTAAAGGAGAAAGAGAGAGAGAGAGAAAAAGAACACACAAAAAACAGCAGCAGTCATAAAAGAAATTGTTAAGAAACCCCTACAGTTGAAAGCAGAAATTGCTAAAAATGAAATATAATCGTATAAAATATTTACAACTTATAGTGGATTTGTAGAGCAACAACAACAACTTGTTATAGTTTCAAATGGCAAAAAAAGTATTGGTGGGATAGATAATAATGTTCTCCAAGGAATGATAATAATAGTTTCATAGTCAGGGAATTTATTAAAAACAAAGAAAAGAAAAAAAAAAGAAAAATATTCAAATTATATTAAAATGCGAGAGTAGGCTGCCTGGTTTCAATTAAAAAAAAAAAATTTTTGTCACATAAATATTATAGACAACATAGGATGGGCAATTTAAAAGTTTAAATTTAAAAATGCAATAACACAAAAACGGTCTGAAATATTGCAAAATTTATTTTGTTGTTGTGACGTACAATTGTTCCGTCTCATTCATATGGCTGCCCTGGCTGGCCTCACAGTACCCCATTCGATCGGACCAATTTTCAAGAATTTTTTCGAGTGTATGGCATCACTAATGTTGGCTTTTAAATGCTCAATTGTCTCTGGTTTGTCGGCATAACACTTGCCTTTAACGACGCCCAACAGTAAATAGTCCAACGGTGTCAAGTCGCAGCTTTTTGGCAGCCTACTGACATCACCACTTGGGTTAATTAAACGTAACACCGTTCACATTACTACCATTAAGAGCGGACACAAAAAAAATCGGTTATCAGGTTGTTGTCTCCATTGACCGTAATGGTTGCGCCGTCTTTATTTTCAAAGAAGTATGGGCTAATGATGCCTCCGCTCCACAAGCTGCACCAAACAGTTATTCGTAGTGGGTACATTGGCTGGTGTAAGACCACGTTTGGGTTTTCTGAGTCACAAATACCACCGAGATGCAAATGAGCTTCATTCGAAAAGATGATTGTGCAACTGTTTTTTTTTCTCTTTTTGCAATTTCCGACCAATTGTCTTTGTTTTGGAAATAAATTTCCAATAAATCCCAACGTTACTCAAGCGTAAATGAATTCATTTCCTTCCATGGAGATAATATAATGAATTTTGTGACAGAATAGAATGACATAAGTATTGCCAGATACAAAATAACCGCTGGTTCAAATTTACACTTTTAAATTGCCCGCCATATATAATATTTCTTTTGTTTTAAATATTGACCAAGATTTAAAATTTGTACCAGCCACTAATGAAGGTTGAGTAAGTACGAACATGTCATGATTTTTAGCTTAAGTAGTTCTAATCTTGACAACGTATATTAGGTACGAAACCTTTTGTTGAACCGAGTTTCACGATCGATATTTTGTAGGTCATTAATATATACAGATTAATATAGGTAGGTAGAGAAGACTTGGGAATGCTGACTGTAGAGTTTTCTCAAAAAAAATTGCAATTAAAAATGTCCAGAAGTTTTTTTTATTATTTCGCAGTATTTTCGCTATAATGGTATATTAAACAGGGATACCTTCATATATATTCCCAGCATGGTGACCATGATATTCCTTTATAGCATCTTAGCACTAAACTTACTTTGAATTATTTCGTTAGATATTCGAATTACTTATATGAATTACCTCGTTCACATGGCACATTTAGAATCTGTTTTTATTTTTCTTCTTAATTGTTCTTATTTTAATCAATTTCTTTGATATTTGTCAGTAATCTTTTTTGAGAAATAGAGAATAAGGTTCAAAAATTATATAAACACATTTGGCGTGACCAAACACACACAAAATTAGAGTAGCAACTTCCAGGGTAAATAAAACCGAAGGTGTGATTCGGCTTTAAAAATTTTTTTGGGAGTTTAATTATGAACGTCAGTAGAATTACGAAAAAACTTTGTAGTGTAAAAATCTCATCAGTCCTTTCTATGTTTCATTCTTTCTATGTTTCTGGATGAGATAGCAGATCATTCGACTGCTACTCTTAAATGGTTTCCTAGACATGTGGACATTGAAGCTAACTGCATGGCTAATGAACTCGCACTAGCAGTCAGCCCGTTGGATCTTGATGGATTGATTCGACACTCGAAACTCTTCTAGAGAGGCATAGACGATTGATGTCATAGAAAATACATTTCATGCCAAACGATAGGTGGATTGTCACCAAACCGTTCACAGAGACCAAATAAACACGTTAAAAGGTTAAAAGTTTTCGAAAAAATTAGAAAAAATTACATAAAAATTCTTTGCGATTTATATTTTAGTCTGTTAAACATTGCGTATGTTTTTTTTTACAGTTACACAAGTTTAAATCATAATAAAACAACGAAACATATTTTTGACATCAATAAAACGTGCTATGTTGGATAGAATACTTATTATATTGTTACGTTTTAACCTTTTTAAAACGATTGAGTTCGTTTAAATTGCGTTGAAATAAAGTAAACACCGCTATTTTTGTTTGGTTTACAGTTTTATATTTTTACTTCACTAACTTTAACTTTTATACGGTTTGTCTTAAAACAACACTTAATGTTCATTTATACAACACTTTTATTTCCGCTTTAACACAAATTTATATATTGAGAGCCAAACTAGTTAGTTATCGTAGGCACAGCAGTGTACCTTATTGCCTACAGTTCGGAAAGTTCCGGAAACGTCTCAAATGAACTCATATTCTCTATCTTTTAATTTTAAGCATGTAAGGTTCTGATTAAATTTGGAGTGCTGCCAGATACACAAATAATTTTGGCATTGATAGGATGACACAAAATAAACCAAAATCATACAATTTAGGCGTTTTTATTATTGGAACAATACTAATGTGTTAATATGATATCGGCTATATGGCCGCCATGGCATACAGTGCGTAATCCTAAACACCAATTTTTACAAATTTTCGCAGCATATGCTGTCGTATTTTGCAAATAACTCTTTGAATATTGATTTCCAGATGTTCAATCGTCTCTGGTTTATCGACGCAGAGAAGTGACTTTACGCAACTCCAAAGAAAATAATCTAATGCGGTTAAATCATACGATCTCGGTGGCCAATTAATTGAATTACTACGTGTAAATAATCTTTCATTAAAAGTTTCTTTCTTTGAGTAAATCAATTTTAGCGAACGCTGTATGGCATATGGCTCCGTCCTGTTGGAACCACATGTCGGCAAAAATAATGTCAGCTACTTAAGATAAAAAAAAATTTCTAATAGTGTCCGGGGGAAATAGTTTTAGCTTTAGCAATAGTCTTAGCTTTAGCGTACTATTCTACAACATTAGCGTGTTTTGAAGTCGAAACCTCTTATATCGAATAGGCTGACAGAGGACAAGTAATTCATATCGGTAACAGCCAAAGAAGCACCGACAGCATATTGGTTACCTTCCAAGAACATGTCAAATAATTCAAAAGCTGCTTCAATCTCCTCGTACATTGCGGGCTTAACAAGAACTTTAGCTTAGATTTGTGGGTAGTAGTAGTCAGCATAAGTCTTGTAGGTGGTACGCATGTCAAAGTGTAAGCTTTTGTTTTTGACATCGGTGACGGTTATTTGGTGCACTTTGAGAATACAAGTGGTTGTTATTGCCGTATTCGTCAACTGAGTAAACCATAATGGCACAAGATTCCCACAAAGCAAAGTCACCAATGACCAAAGTTGGAATGGTATGTTGGTGATATCTTAACAAATTCGGATTTCAAGTGTTCAACAGTGTTTAAGGCATAGAGCGGAACTGGGCAAGTGTTCGAAATTTATTATAACGTTTTTGTGACTTTGTTTGTCTTGGCTGGCAACGCTTCAAAACTCAATGTATATTGATTTTACCTGAAAACTGAGTGAATCAACCGAAGAAAAAATAAAAAAAATCAGAAAAACTTTCTAAAAAATTCGTAAAAAGTACGGTAAGACTTCTGTGAATAAAACAGTAATCTAGGAGTGTTTTCTAGATAACTTTTCTGTTTTAAAATTTGTAGACCAGTCTTCAGGAATTTGAAATTTGGCATTAGTGGAGCAAGATTGCTATTGTTGCTTCTTGTATCGAAAAATATCTGAAGCAACATTAACCATATGGTATAACTATCAGTACACGGCTGCTGAAACGCTACTAAATCTTACGTTTATAAACTCACTAGTTAGTGTTTCGTAATTAGTTACTTTGGCTGTACATTTAGACCATGTGTTATGTTGACAACCCAACAAATCTTGAGCAAGTCAGATCACATGTGCAAAAAAAAATAATTTCATTTTTATTTTTTCAATGAACTAAACTGCTCTCGAGGTACGTGAATGTAGGTTGTGCAACCTTTTGCACTTGCAAAATAATGGCATAATTCGAAAACAAGAGCTAACCTGAAAAAGCTGTTAGCCCCACTGGATTCAGCATACTGGAGACTAGTTTACCCGCCAGATGCCGCCCTTGTCGGTTTTTTCAACTAGCACAGTATTGTTATTATAACTTAGTACACTTATATGTTTGTCAAAATTTATCTCTTTAAACATATTTCATAAAAAAATCTTGATTATATATTTCAAAATATGAAACTGAATTCCTTTAGTAAACCATAGAACTCGACAAATTCAAAAATTAACTTTCTACCTTTTTTGATGAAAGATACCCCATATTGGCAAACATTTTTTTATAATCTGATTAATAAAGTCATTTATTTTTATTATTCATAATGTCTTAAAATAAAAATAAAAAAATGTTGCTCAACTTATTTAAAAGATCAATATTATATAGTTTATCATCTGAAAATCGCTTTAGGTGTTAATAAATTATAAAGATAAACAAGGACTCTATTTACGAATTTATACAAAAGGTATACATATATAGTATGGGGCACACAAGTATATAATATACAAACAAAACAAGCATTTTTATATACAAAACGATACAATTTGTAAATAATAATGAAATGTAGTTTTCAATGCATATTCAATACTTATATGCAAGCATACATATGCACATAAGGACAGTTTAAGAGCAAACATATCTACGAACACACCATGCTCTCTGTAAAAGGACTAAAATGAAAAATATAAGGCACTAGGCTTTAGTTATTCCAGCCAAACAAAGTAACACATACGAGTATAACATGTGTGTGTGTCTAGTTGTCTATAAAGGCATGTGTTCAAAAATTTACACTGTATAGGAAAAGTATATGTACGTTTGATATTTATACACAAAAGTTAAAGTTTAAGCCTTTGGAGGAACAACAAATTTTAAAAATTTATTTTCATTAAACCAATTCAATTGCATTGATTTTTCTTTATATATATTATTCTGAATATACCTTTTATACTTTTATTTCATCTACTTTCAATTACCCCTCCTTAAATACGAGTATATGTTCATACATGGTCTTTATACATGTATGTCTGCCTCTTTATATGATGCGTATTATGCACTTGGAGATCCCTTTTTGTTCCTTTTTAACATTTTTATATTTATTTATGCAGTGATTCTTATATATCCAATAACAGCCAAGAACAACAACAAAATAATTTTTATCTGAATACATATTGTGGTAGAGTACTTGTCCTGCAGGCAATGATGTTATTAATACAGTAGAATGGCATATTAATTAAGAGAGACATTTAATAAAAAAAAATTATGTTTGAAAATAGTTTTCAGTAGAAATATTGGTCGGATAAGTGAAGCATAACTGCCCAATTAACATTCTTTAAATTCATATGTTTCGAAATATTATTACGATGGTTAGTTATCGATATTTGGCTATAGCATAACATGACAAAGTTTTTTCGTAATTCACACTCTCATTCATAACTCAGCCTTCAATTATTAGTCGAATTACAGAATTTCCTATAAAAAATTTTAAGAGCGAATTATGCAAATTGTAAGTAAACCAGTTTCAATTAGCCTGTGGATTATTATTATCATTGACGTACAAAAGTACTGCTAACTCTGGATCTATTTTACGAGGTTTCCATATAATATCTACTCCAACCTCGTCGATATTACGAAACTCAGGATACCGGTTGGTACCAACCACAATAACTTCCTGTCTAGTATCTGATAGGCACCTAGATACTTCCTCCTAGAGTGTATCATTGTCTCACATGCACGTAGTATGTGCTCTGGTTATTCAGTTTACTCATAACAGAATCTGCACATCGGCCCTGAGACTAATCCCATTTTAAGTCAAATGTCCATTTAGCCTGCAATTACCGGTTAAAAGCCCGGTCGTCTCTGGACATTTTTATGCTGGATTTATATCTTCTCCTGTTTTACACAGTAGTTACCCATCAAAAGTTTAGATTGTCTCAGACCCGTATGGCCAGAGAATAATACCCGCCTATAGGCCCTTTCATTCCCCGGAATTCCTACATGACCCTAGACCCAGCATAATATGTCCCTATTGTCCTTGCTCAGCTGGTTCAGTTTACCAAGACATTCAATAGGAGCTAACAGTCAATAGGAGCTAAGTGCTCTAATGGCCGTCTTACTATCAGATAGTATGGCTATGTCCTGTCCTGTCCTATATTTTCTCTTCCTGTTAAATTGAGCACATCTTTCAATTGCAACAACTTCCGCCTGTAAAATGCAGGCGAGTTTTCCATAGGTTCCGAATATTCACTCCCGTGCCTGTACCACATTCTGTGCTTGACTCACTTCTATTACTCAGTCTAGCCCTGAAGCATTTGCCAAAGTCATAGAGTTTCATGATCCTGTCCACAAGACAGTCAAGTAGGAAGTAATCGACCACTCGATTAACCGGGTTAACATGACCCCGGCATAATGTCGTACCCCACTCCTCTCTCATTATCCTTGCCATGGTCTCTATGGCTCTATTTTTCAATACCAAATGCAGCTGACTAGGTTCAAATAGAACCTAGAGAGAACCTCATTACCATATCGGATGTTTGAACTGAGTCAGTCTCAGTTAGGGCCGACAGAGACGGCTTTTACAATGGATAGTTATCTCTCCGTTACTTTGGTCCCTAGTTTTAGATGATCTTCTGCTATAGTATACGTAGATGACTTAGCCGTCATAATTGTTAGCAAATACGATACTGTGTTGTCGGGTATCTTATAGCCGACTAAGACGACAATTGTTCCTTTCACAAGAAGATTGAAATTGAGCCTATGGTGTACTCCACTGAAGAGAACTAAAACTTGGTCATCTAGGTAAGTGAAGTACCAAGGGACTATCCTCGATATGAGTCTCAATTGAAACGGGTATATTGATGCCGTTCAAGATAAAGCTACTAGGGAAATGAGGGCTTGTCTTAGTCTTATACGTAGGATCTGGGGTCTGAAATCTATTTTAATTTATTGAATGTATACAATGATTTTAAGACCTATCGGTTTTTGTGTATTGAGCTCAAAAGATACTTATACAGATGCATAAACCTTTAAATATAGGCCTATGTGGCCATATGGGGCGCAATTAGAACTTCTTCCGCTGTTTCTATAGCAGTTTTTTTTTGGATTCACTCCACTGTATATTTTTGTCATGAAATCTGTAGCTTTGGCGGCTCTTACCCGAGAAAACTCAGTGGACTGCAGGGGTTACATGAGTATCCTAAACTACTGTCGAGTAGAAATGACGTATGCATCGGAAGTTTGAAATTCGGTAGTAATTTCAACGTTATTATACATATTCATGATCATGAGGTATGTTTGCAAAGGTACACGAATGGATCTAAAAAGGTAGTGATTTTGGAGCTGGAATTTATGAACCCAATATCAAGGTTTGAGAACCCGTGGGTATATGTATGTGATTGTGTTTTCCAGTCGGAGATCTAGATAATTTTCATTTTGGCGCGAATTAATTACAGAAGTGGAATCAGCAGCGTGTCAATAAACTTTATTTTGATAGTCAGGCGGCACAGAGGGCCCTTTATTTAGATTATATAGACTCGAAATCTGTTTACAAATGTTTTACCAATGTGTGTACCCCGGCACTGCGGACTGGGATCCCGCACAAAGAGATGTTATGAAGGACAAGATTGCTGATGAACTGGCAAGGCTGGGCGCAGTAAATAGACTTGTGGAACGATAACCATTCTGTGGTTAAGCCAGGTGAAATATCACTGAATGGTAAATGAACTCCGCTCGTAGTTTTCGGCATAATGACCTGGCCTGAGGTTGGGTTTAGGTTTTCAATGGGCCAGTATTATCACCTCTTCAGCTTCAATGTGATACTTGACACGTGGTGCCATCTGTACCGGAAGAAAGACCAGGCAACAAAACATATTCTCTGTGAATGTGTTGCTTTTTAAAGTATTCGTTGACGAACATTTATGAAGCCATGTATTTGATCACAACAAGTTAGTCGGCTGCCCGTTGAAGATATTGCTGTCTTCATACGGAAGGTTGAGGATACTCTTTTGGTGTCTATTTCGGGTAGTGTTTCCGAACAGAGCAGAGAGTCATCCGCTCATGGATATTTGCTCCGAGGAAAACTAATGGGACCTTTTTTGAGTGATTACCACTCGCTGTGGCTTATGCACTAGTGCATAAGTGGAAACGAACACGGAGCGCTTAGCGGAATAGGTCTTCGTTGGTCGTAGTTCTAGGCCATGTGGGCCTCTTCATATCCTTTAATGGTAATAGTACCCTTAATTGGGTTCCTGGACTTGGGACAAAAAATTTAACTGGATAGCAATTACAGCAGATGATATACGCAGTTGTCTTTAAAGGAATAAACAATTGATATCGCATGAACTGCATCCCGAGTCGCTTGAAAAAAAAAACCGCCTTTAATAATACGAAAAACATATGTCAAAACATACGTCAAAAGACTGCCTAGGATGCATACATTAATCCTTACAGGGGCTTACCAGACACTAATGATCTCTTATAAAGAATTCTGCAAAATCGCCAATGATATAGAGGAGTTGGAATCGAGAAAAAGACTTCTTAGTCATTACACTTCATATAAGGATTTACCATTCATATTACGAAACCTACATTTTACTTACTGCTCAATTTGCCAAATATTTGCCCTTAAGTAAGGCTTTAAAATTCATATTGTCATGGCAAAATATTATTTTTAAATAGTACCCTATAACCCACTGTAACCCTCATCAAAGACGTAATACATGTAGCTTTTTGGTGTTTCGTTTTTTATATTTTGCTGCAGTTTTTGGTCTTTGTCAATGTCCATTTTGGCATTGTCGTTTCATCAATAGCCGTTTACACAGTATTCTTCCCGTATTTTTCTTCTTTTTCGTTTTTACAAATATTATGGACTTTTGTTGCCTCGCCTGCCTGTTCCATTTTCAAGCCAGATTTGCTTATCTTTTTCGTTTATATTTTGCAATTTTTCGTTTAACACATTTTCAAATTGTATTTCAACATCACTTATACCCTACAGTGTTAATTTGGGATTTTCTACAATAAAGGACAAAAAAGAAAGCAATATTTGTTTATGGTAGGGAAGATAAAGGGAAAAAATATAAAAAATTGCCTGAGATTTTGAAGTGGAATTTTGATTAAAAAAACGGAAAGTTTATGGAGTAAAGAATTTTTGTTTTTGTTTTGAATTTCAAATTTTTTATTTGCAACCATGCTAATGGCTTTTTTCATCTGTATAAACTAATATTACTACCCCTTATACTGTAGGTCATACACTTTTGGTCAACACGGGTCGATTATGTTTTTGTTAATTGCTTTTTATATCAATATACAATAACAACAAATGGGCGTTGGCTATTTATTTAATCTATATACTACTACTATTACATAAACCAAATACATATGTATGGTATGCATGTATGCATGTATATGTATGTACATATACTATATATGCTATGTATGCAATAAAAATAAATAAAAATATATTTTTAATATGCCACACATTTTTTCCAAAAGCCAAATGGAAAACATTTTTTTTACGGTTTGGCCTTTAGCAGGAATTGAAGAAAAGTGAAAACAATTAACTTTTTTTTTAATCAATAAATTGAATTTCTTTAAACAATGTTTTATAAGTATTGGGTATACAAGTTAATAATGTTGATTTTTTCTTGAAATATGCGTTTATTATAATAACAAAATGAATTGATACATTATTCAAAGCATTGTCCATCATTCTGGTAGCAGATGGATTCCGCACCAAAAGAACTGCTCCGGTTTTGAGGTAAAGAATGAATCAAGCAAATTTCTAATACCCTGTTCTCAAGTGAAGCGTGTTCCAGTAAGGGCGCACTGCATCGATCGAAACAAATGGTAATCAGTAGGGGCGAGGTCTCGGCTATAAGGCGGGCGAGCCAAAACTTCCCATCCACTGTTTTGCAAATAGCTTTTGATCGGTCTTGCAACATGTGGCCGAGCATTGTCATGATGGAATATTATGGCCCCATTTCTGGCCGAATATAGAGGTTGTTTTTCCTTGATGGCTCCCTTCAAACGAATCAATTATGTTCGGTACAGGTCTCCTATGACCATCTGACCCGATTTCAACAGCTCGTAATACAAAACACCCTTCTGATCCCACCAAATACAGAGCATTACCTTGGGGTCATGAATATTCGTGATCGTAATGTATCCATTTTTCATCACCAGTAACAAGACAATGCAAAAATGACTTCTTTTTTAGCGTTCAAGCATCATTTACGACATGTGAAATCGTCTTTAAATGTCTCTCGGCCTCAAATCATATGGGACCCAATATCCTTGCTTTTAAACGTAGGAAAATGGCTTGATGTGTGACTCTCAATGATAATGAAAGTTCTTTTTGCGTTTGACAACAATTTTCGTCGAGTACTGCTTCCAATTCCTCATCTTCAAACTTCTTCGGCTGACCTTGTCTTCTGTGTGAAAATCACAACTTTTAATTCGCACAAACCATCGTTCACAGGTTTTTTGAGCTGTTGCATGTTGACCGTATGCTTCTACCAACAATCGATAAGTTTCAGCAGCCATTTTCTTCAAATGAAAATCAGATGATCAGACTTCCCCACAAAACATTCTTTTTAGGCATAAAATTCGACATTATTAAAGCGATTGAAATAAATGTGTATTTACACTTTGGTGTCTATCAAATACTGAATCATAATGAAAAATGTTTACCCCGCAAAATATCATATTTGTTATTATTGGCTTTTTGCCCTGATTATTCGTCTGATTGTCTGTCTTCATCGCCAGAGGTAAGCTGATATGTCAGGTAGCTTTTTTAGATGGATTTGTCTGGAGGGAGATCGAAACTGCAAATAATTTTTTCGTCATGTCTTCTGCTGCAATTCGAATTTGAGTCACTTGTGTTGCATGCCTGCGCTCTAAGTGCTGGAAATGCCTAACTTATAATGCAGCATTGTCACTCATTGCTTAACATTATTTTTTGATTCTAGGGGTTCCTTTATTTCTCAAAGCAGATTATATTTTCACAACGACTCCCTGAGTCAAATTTCTTTTTGAAAACTAAATATAGGCGATATGTCCAATGTACTACACAACTGCCATATGGTCGAAAACTTGCTTGTTCGTCATGAAGAGATCGTTTTATGATCTGCAGCCAGTTGTTAACAGTTGTTAGGTTATCCAATTGTTTGAAGCTTGCTGATAGATCTTCGTCAAGTATGGTTCTAAAATTCTAGCTGCACATATTCTCTACGTCTAAATCATAAATTTTTCGCCACAAAACGTTCGGATTATCTCCCTGTAGAATTTCCATTTTCATTTTCAAAAAAATATGGTCCGATGATTCCTCCGGACCACAAACCACAGCAAACCGTAACTTTTTGTGGATGTAAGTGTTGCTCTAAGATAACACTTAGATTCACTTCGTCCCAAATGAGGCAATTCTGCTTGTTGATGTAGCCATTGAGCTGCAAATGGGCTTCGTCGGTGAAGTTTATTTTGTTTAGTTTTAGTTTATTTTTCGATGGCCTAAGAAACGCATAGCCGACGTAATGCACGGTCAGCTGGTTTAACTTTTGGTTCAGCTGGATCTTATATCTTCTCTTATCTTCAACTTCTGCTCACAGCTGCTATATTCTCGATTGAACGACCACTACGTTGATAAATTCTGTTGCTATTATCATGAACAGATTCAATTTCTTTAAGTTTTTCAACCATCATTCAGAGTGATGGTACGACTTGCTGGAGCATTTTCCTTGCAGCAGTTTATTCTAAAACTTAAAACTTTGCCAAAAAAAAAAAAATGTTTTAATAATAAAAACACGCTGTTCTTTCCTGTAACGATCTGTATTAATTAACCGGAATGTAAAGGATCCGCCAAATAATTTTTTTTGTGAAAATGCTATAAAAAAACCACTGAATATTTTCTCAAATTTCTTATTTTATTTGAAAGTACAATCCTTACAGAAGCTGCCGATTTTGCAAAAAAATCACATCTTTTCAGATGAAGCTCATTTTGATCTTGTCGGGTATGTAAACAAGCAAATATATCGCATTTGGGGCACAGAAAACCCGCGCGCATACATTGAAAAGCCGATACACCCAAGATGAGTCACTGTTTGGTGCGTATTTTGGTCCATAGGCATAATTGGGCCATTGTTCTTTGAAAATGAGCAAGTTGTGGCCGTTACAGTCAATGGCGATCATTATCGGGCCATGTTAAACGAATTTTTGTTCACAAAAATTGAAGAGGAGGATATTAGCAACAATATTCGTGAAGCCATTGGTGAAATACAGCTGCACACAATCGATAATGTGCTTAAAAATTGGACAGATGGTGTAGGCTACTGCATGGCCAGCCGAGGCAGCCATTTGAATGAAATTATTTTCCATTATTAACCGGAAGGATTGTACTTTCAAATAAAAAAAGAAACTTGATAAAATATTCAGTAGTTTTTTTTATAGCATTACCAAAAAAAAAAAAATTATTTGGCGGACCCTTTAAAATAGAAATATGGGAATTAATAATGGAATATGATGTCGGGAAAATGTCCACCTCTAGCACGTCAGCAGACTTCAGCTGTTTTCAGAAAATTTTGAACCACATTTTGCAACAAAGCTTCGCTTATTTCATCAATGCAGCGCCGAATTTCACCATTCAGGCCTCAGAGAAAATAATCCAGCGGGATTAAATCACAAGAACGAGGCGGCCAAAATTTCCCATGTAATAACTGAATTATTTGGCTGGCTGTGTGGCTTGTGGCGCCGTTCTGCTGAAGCCAAAGGTCACTGATGTCAACATTAGCCAATTCTGGCCACAAAATTGGCTGTCATAGTTCAGTAGCGCAGAGAATTTACGGTGACGGTGTTCCCTTGTTCATTTTCGAAAATATACGCGCCGATGATGCCGCCTAACCACAAACTGCACCATACAGTTACTTTTCTTGGATGTAATGGTTTTTCGAGGACTGTTTGTGGCTTTTGTCAGCAACATATGCGACAATTTTGTTTGTTTATATAACCGCTTAAATGAAAATGGGCCTCATCACTGAAGATGATTTTGTTGAAATATGCGTTGCTTTCGTTCAGTTTTTCAAACAGAAAATTTTCACAATTAAAGTTTTTTTTTTAAGAGTGTAGCTTTCCATAGTTAAAACTTTCAAATTTTTTTACTAAATAAGTGTCAAAGGTTGACAGCTCAATTCATGACATTTCAACATTTGAATGTCAATTTACTTCCTAACCTCAAATTTGCCCACCCCATACATATAAATCAGACAAACATATTATTTCTTTGTATAATTTTAATGGTTAATACTTTAGTTATCTGTCGCATTTTAATTATAAATATTGTTACGTTTTTACCTTTTTAAAAACGCTTTTTTATGGGTTCGTAGATTGTACTTAAAATAAAATAATTTTTGTGCTTCGTTTTAATTAAAAATCCTTTATTCAACACACATAGGTGCACCACTACTTGTAATCTTTTTACAGGCAATAACAATTTTTATTCTTAATTAGTCTGTTTGTTTACAATCTTGTAAACAACAACAATTACACGACAGATCTTTCTTCCCAAAGATCGTCCAACCTGATTGTATTTATAACTTAGGTTCGATCCGGTTGAAAACAGGGGTCATACTTAAGTCTCTCTACTGAGTTTGCTCCAACTAAACTGGTTTTTACTTCACTATTAGCTTCACGAGTTTACTCCTTATAAACTCTCTTCACACAAACTGCACTCGCTGAGTTTACGACACATAAACTGATTGCTGTTCGCATCGATGTGCTTTTTATATGGCTGAGTAAGCAACACATCGAAAGCTCTCGAGCCTCTCGATATTTCACGTAGATTCCATTTCTTTCTTTTAATTACGTTTTAGTCCTTTCAGCTCTTAGTATTTGTTGTTGCTGGTTTATTGTCTGTTACTTGTTTTCTGTGCTGCTTAATTATTGTTGTTGCCGTGTTATTTTTATTTACTTTATCTCTGCTAATGGTTATCGTTGTAGATTTGGTTATTTGTAAACAACACGTATTGTTGTTCTTGCAGCTTTTCTTAATGTATTTTAGCGAAGTAATAAACGCAGAGGTTCCCAATTTTATTTTCGTAACAATATTTTTTTTCTATTTTTTATTATTAATTTTTTTAATTTAATGGTAATTTTTTTAATGGTCATTTAAAATTTGTTTAATTTTTCCTATTAAAAAAATTCTTGTTTAAAAAGCACTTTTCTAAATAACAAAAAATGTAATGTTGATCCTTTTAAATGAACTTCATGTTATCAGTCTCAGATTTTGTTTTTGTTTTAGCTTTTTCTTCTCTTACAACAAACACCAAATATATACACACTAAATACAAAAGCATAGAAGAATAAAAAAAAATGAGAGAAAAATAAGCAAATAAATAAATAATAATACTGATGGTAATCTAACCCATTTCGAAATTCTGTAGGTCCCTTTATAATTTCTTTTTTCTGTAGTTTTTTTGTTTTTTGTTTTGTTTTCATTTCTATTGTAAAGCCTCTCTCTCTCTATTGTTTATGACCTACGGATATGCAATAATCACAACATGATGTCGCCTGTTTCCATCAACAATCATTTTGTATGTGTGTGTATGTTATTCCACACTTGTACATATATACTAAGTGTGTGTGTGTGTTGGTATATGTAAACATACATTGTTTTCTTAGAAAAATAGCAAAAAAAAAAGAAAAGGAAACAACAACAAATGCTGATGGCATAAAAACCCTGACACTGAAGTTTTAATCTTGAAATGCAATTAACAAGAGTTACTTGCTGTGAGTTTCTATGTTGTTTTTGTTGTTCCTGCTACTGATTTCTTTTTCGATATTTTTATTTATTTTTTTTTAATTTTTACTGCTTCTCACTGAAGCTTAATGAGAGAAACACAAAAATCATGTTTAACACGCTAAATACAAGCGAAAATTTTTTAGGTGTTAAAATTCGAATATTTGATACTCTACACTAAACTGAGAGATAAGCGTTAACTTATAAAATATTTCAGATCGATCATGAAATGTCTTCAATTATCATTAGATTCAAGGTTATATTTTTACAAATGTGGTATAAAGGGTGGTCGCACCAAAACGCACATGTTAATTGTAAATAAAACACAACATTTTAAAGAGAATTATCTTAATATTTTGTATTATGATAGAAGTATCTGCGATAATTATGTGTAAGAAAAATATCGGCCAAATACTTTTGTGGCATACCTCTATCCGTCGGTCCATATTTTCATTGACTCTGAGACATAATTGAGATCCAATGTCGTTAATGTGCCGATCTCATCTCATCTCATCTTATTTCATCCTTTAGCTTTTAAAATGTTCTTGTCTAATTGACATACACTTTCTGTTTTAAATATCCCCAAAGAAGGAAGTTCAAGGGTGTCAAATTAACATCGCCATGACATGAGATAAAACGGCCATGGAACTTTTCGCGCCAAATAGTTATTGTTTCGTTGGCTGTGTGCCACAAGAAATTCGGCATATTGTGATAGCAAACATCGTTCACAGTAACTGCTTGGCTGAGCTAATTTTCAAAGAAGTATGGCCCCAAAACGCTGGCAATCAATCTTTGTGAATGCATCGGCTATTCAACAATCACTCATGGAATCTCATTTGCCGAAATGCGGTAATTCCGCTTATCAACGAATACACTGAGATGAAAGTGTGCCTCGTCGCTGAAGATGACTTTCTTTGTAAAGACACCATTCATTTCTGTCTGTTCAATTAAGCATTCGGCGTATTGACGACACTTGAAATGGTCAGTAGGCTTAAGGCTTCAGCATGATGACGATAGCTTTTCTGCTACACCATCACGAACAACAGCAATGTTTTCCGCAGAACGAACTAGGCGAGCAAGTACGGATGTTTCCACATTTCCTACAGAACCGGTAGGATAGACAATTTCTCCGATTTTGGATGCATTCGGTTGACTATGCTGAACAATAAAATTACGAACGCCTATTTTCGTAAAAGGCTTAAACAATCTTGACGCGCTGCTCAATTGTGTACCTTTCAATGGTTGAATTTGTCGAAGACTGAAACAAGGAAATGCCAAATTAAGTTGCGCCTATGGTTGGACCATCAACAAGGACTTGTACGAAAAATTCAAAACAGGTGGCGAGTCTTATATATACAAATTATGTTTATATGTTTGCTTGTCGGTTTTTGGCTTGTGGAGAGCTAAGCGGTTGAACCGATTTTCTTAAAATTTTAAGAGTATCTCTCTGTATGTCTGGAAGAAACTATAGCCCAAATAAATTTTAAAAATTCTAACTGTGTAGTACTATGCTATTTTCAAAGTGGCCCAAATAGATTTATAGTCAATACAAATCAAAACAAAAAGTGGTCGGAAATGAACAAATGGGCGTGATACCTCTCATATAAAGTAAATACTGAGAATAGTATATCTTAAGTACGATTACAGCTAAAGTTCCCGAATTTGGCGTAATTAAGTTCATAATCAGAAAAAATCACTAGTCAAAAAGTGGGCGGTGTGATAAAAATGGGCGTGGTACCTTCCATACAAAGTAAGTATTGATTTTAGCATACGTTGAGAAATGTTAAAGCAAAAACTTTTAAATTTTCCTAAACGACTTCGTAGTCAATGCAAATCATCGGGCAAATGTGGGCGGAATTATATAAGTGGGTGTGGTACTTTGCATACAAACAAAGAATTTATTTCATCATATTATGAGAACAGTTAAATTTAAAATTTCAATATTTGGTCTGAATGACTTCATAATCAATTCAAATCATCATTCAAAAAGTGGGGGAAATTCGAAAAGTGGGCGTGGTACCTCTCATACAAACTAAATATTTATTTCGATAAAACTTGAGAACTTTTAAGGCTAAAGTTATAGTATTAGGTCTAAATGACTTCGCATTCAATGCAAATCATCAATCAAAAAGTGGGCGGAATTCGACAAGGGGGCGTGGTATCTCCCATATAAAGTAAATATTGATTTTAGTATACCTTAAGAACAATTACAGCTTAAGTTCCAGAAATAAGAATAATTAAATTCATTATAAGGACAAATCATTTGTCAAAATATGGGCGGGATAAGAAAAATAGGCGTGGTACCTTCCATGCAAAGTACCTTGTGAACGGTAAAGGAATACGCTTATAAATTTAATCTAAATGTTTTCGTATTCAATGCAAATCAACTGGCAAAAAGTGAGCGGAGTTGGACAGGTTATACCACCAACATTGGCTAAATACTGATTTCATTATAACATGAACGGTTAAAGCTAAAGTTTCAGTACTTGCTCTGAATAACTTCATACTGAATTCAAATCCTCAGGCAAAAAGTGGACAGAATTGGATATGTGGGCGTGGTACCGCCCATACAAACCAAATATTGATTTCGTTATATCTTGAGAACGGTTAAAGCTAAAGTTAAAGTATTTGGTCTGAATGACTTCGTAGTCAATGCAAATTATCAGTCAAAAAGTAAAAGGAATTTGACAAGTGCGCGTGGTAGCTCCCGATCAAACTAAATGTTTACATATATCTGTATATCTTAATATGGTCAAAATGATTTCATAGTCAATATAAACCATCAAGCAAAGTTTGGAAGGAATTGGGAAAGTGGGCGCGATACCTCCCATATAAAGTAAATATTTATTTTTAGATCGGCAACAGTAGAACAGTAGTTGTTCACTTCGTGAACAATACAAATCATCAGTCAGTAACTGGGCGATATTAGATAAGTGGGCGTGGCATTTTCCATTCATACCAAATATTTTATTTTGTATGTGTGGAGAAAAGTAGGAATTAAAGCTTCGTTATCTCTCTATATCAGCCAATAAGCGGAAATTGCACAAATCACAGTGGATAAAAGCTTTCTATATATGTGTTTTATATAAGAATTAATGCATGTTTGTTTGAAGGCTGCATACAACTAAAAAGCAGAAAATTCAGTGTCTTATTGGAAGAGACAAATAATTGTATTTTGAACGGAGCGGGACAAAATGGTTAAAAAGGATACAAATTGTAACTAAGATAGCATTTAAGATAATAATTAAGATGGGCGGAGCGCAACACACCGGGTCTTAGCTAGTCTTAAATATAAGGGTAAGATATTCACTCATCTAAATGGAAGAGCATCTTTTAATTGATTACCGTAAGGTTGCGCATCATTAAATCTTATCAGAAGGGTGAGTATTGTATTAAAGATATCCACTATTTGCATATGCATAGTTCATCCAGACATACCTGTGATTTACAGTAAAGTAGGGTATATATTGTCACTTTGCGTAAAAAGAGATGAGAGAATGAACCCCATAAATGACACCATATCTCTTTGATTGTTTTAAATGCCATCATTTGTTTTCTTCTAATAAAAATGTCGCATATAAAGGGACACACAAACACATGAACGCTTAAATTTGTTTACAAAAATCAATGCCAGTTTATATGTAAGTGTACATGCATGTATGTTTTAGCGGGGATGTGTGTGTGTGAATGTTCATAATTTCTAAGAGAATATTTAAGGAAGTTATACAAAAATAAAAACATAAAATTGAGTAGAAAAGTGAATACAAGTAAGCTTTCACCCCATTTTTTTGTCTTGGGTCTCCTTTTACGCTAACTCACCTCACCCCCTAATTGCAAGTATTTTTTTTTATATTATTTTTTATGGAATTTCTTATGAATTTAAAACAAAAGTGCATCATTAAAATATTCATTTAGTCAACATGAAAAATGAAAATCGTTTTCTATATACTCTTTAATACTTGTCAAGGGTCGCGCGAATACAAACTTACATCTACACATGCACTTGTCATACAACATTACATATATTCATTGTAAAAAAAATTGTAAAAAAAAATTTAAGTCATTCACTCATACCCTCTATTTCTAGTCATTTAGTCAGTCAGTCCTCGTTCATTCATTCATTTCGTCATTCATACGTGCATTCGAGTGCGATGTATACATACAATAATCAAAGAATTACTTGAAGTTCACTTTTTGTTTGTTTGTTTTGTTTTTGTTATCGTTGTTGTTGCTGTAATTAATGTATTTTTTTTTTTTAAAGTGTGGCAGTTGAAAACAGTTTTTAGAAGAATTTCTTCATTTTGACATCAATTTCTTGTGTTTTTTTTTGGTCTTAGTTTTGATTTAAAATTTACACCATTAGGAGAGTTCTGCAGAGATTGAAACAAACGATAATCTGAAAGTGCAATTTCCGGACTATATGGCGGATGCATTAAAACTTCCCAGCTTTTTCAGTTTCTCCCGCTTTATCAAAGATATATGTGGACTGGTGTTGTCATGATGGCCGCCTTTATTGAGTTGCTTGTTTCAAACTCATGAATTGTTGACAGTAGTGATCAAAATGAGTCGTTTGACCAGGTTGCAGCTCATAGTAAACAATTACCTTCAAATCCCATCAGACACACAGCATTGCTTTTTTTAGTGAAAATTCCGGCTTTGCCACCTTGCTTCGTTTATGATTTTTTTCGCACATTAATGCTGTACGTAATGCAGTTTTCATTGCCCGTAATCATTCGCTTCACAAATGTTTCGATTTCGTTCCTTTTTTGCAGTGATTCGCAAATTAAAATTTAGTCCATTAAATTTTTTTCTGTTAACTCATGTGACACCCAAACATCAAGATTCTTCAAAGGTTAAATAACTCTTTGGCTTTCTAGCAACGTCCAAGCAGCTTATGTGTTTTGAATGATCGACCAGAGCAAAGTGCATCTTTAACATCAAAATTATCAGATGGAAAACACATTTTTCCATAAATTTTACAAATTTTTTTAACAGCCTACAACGCATTCTTATGTATCGATTATGGATGGCAACCGAAGCATAGCCTAACGGCAACCAGAAATTTTGTAGAATTTTCGTTTTTTTTCACTTGAGACCAGCACTCAGGACATAACCCCTACTCATGCAGTGCATTATGCTGCTACTAGGAAAATAGGTTTTGCGAAGGAGGATAGACAGAGTAGTGTCCGTGTACGTTCGATTTAAATTTGCCAGTGTCGTAATTGGTAGGGAAGACATTTGCAGGAAGATTGTTCCACAAACGAATAGTGCGACCAAAGAACGAATTCTCCCTCAAATGCTATGCAACTACAAAGGGATGTGCTCTACGAGAAATACGAGTACTAAGTGAAAATATACGATTACTAGGAATCAGTTCCTTAATTTCGTCAGAACGCATTCCGTTATAGTACCGATAGAACAATGAAACACACGCCACATTGGGACGATGCTCTAATGAATCGATAGAGTTGGTTACCCTACCGTCATTAATAAGAACCGTCGTCCTCTCTTGTACGCGGTCGGTACAAAATAGACTTTGAAGCACCGGCCGATACATGAGAGTTGTATTCCGATTTAGGTCGGATATAGGTCTTATAGACATTAAGGAGATCAGATGGAGTGAAGTAATTCTTACACCTTCTCAAAAAGCCAGGGCACTTAAATGCTTCTTTCGACACGCAAAAGATGCGCTCGTTCAAACGAACGTCACAGTGAATTCTCATGCCCAGAACAGCAAGATCATCTGATTCCTCAATATCTTTATTACCCATAGATACAGATGACAATACACCAACACGTCTGTGTGTCAGAAAACAACATTGAGTCTTACGCGCATTAAAGTCGACACTGTTCGCGCGACCCCACTCAGAGATTTTCGACAGGTCGTTTGTAAGTATCACGTTTATATTCGCCTGTATAGCAATTTGAAACTAATAGATTTATAGTCGCTAATTGCCATACGTGATTGAATTTTGTGCAAATGGTAACGCGCCTAAAGTTCAGTTGGCAATTATAATTGACGTAATACCTTTTCTATAATAGAAATATAACATGAGGTTAATGTTTCAAATTTGAACCCATTTTTAAAGGTAGATAAGTTTTCATAGAATAAAGCGATTCTAAAAATATCTTTCAGCAAAGCTTAAAATGTCAGCTTTCAAGAAAACTATGTTGCCTGATTCAATTAATATTACCAGCAGTAGTACACTTTAGAGCCATCTACCGAAAATTTTTAATCAAAAACCCCTTTTTAGTTTTTCTATTTATTCTGTCATACATATAAAAGAAGTTTTTTACAACTTCAATTTTATAATTTTCAGTCTTTGGTCACAAGACCCTTTTCATCAGTTTATTAACGTATCGGATCGTAGACAAAAAATTGATAAGATGTTAGCGTATAATTGACTACATTTGAGATGTAGCAGATAATGCTTCTTAAGGAATGTTGTCTTGAATAGTCTACTTTTTTAACTTGAGACGACGTCAGTCTCATAGCTGGTGAGAATATTTGACAGTTACAATGCCATATCTTGGCTATTGGGAATTAAGATCAGTGGTCGGCGCATGTTGCATCCGGGTGCACTCAGCTTTTGCCACACTTATGCACACGATGATTTAAAGTCATGATTTTAAATCATGTCTGTTTTGTTTGATGACGAGAGGGTTAGGGAAGAAAAAGAGATAGCAAAAAAGACTTGATTTATGTTTTTTATGATTTTTTTTGGGGTCTTCTTTATGTTTATCTTCGTTTTTGTTATTATGATTTATTCTTCAAGGCAAACTAAAGCAGTGGTGCGCACAAAGAGCGAAACACTTAAAATTATAAAAAAACTAAAGCTAAAAAGCTGTAAGAAAATAAGTATTCGTACAAAGAATAAGGGCGCATAAATTTATGTAGCTTATAAATAACACTTCTCGGTGTAGAAAACACAACTTTAACCCCCTTCTAAATCTCTCCGAAATTTAAAAAAACACAAAGACGTGCGCTTTACCCCTTTGTCGTTAACGGTTAACAAGCTAATGAATAAAATTTGAGTCTCATACTCATGTAGAAATTGTTTTATACAAGATAATTTATAATTTTTTAATTTATCATATTACAACTTTCTAAGTTTTTTTTTATAGAAAAATAAAACAAAAAAATTTTCCAGGCATATTTTTGGTAGAAATTTTTTTCTTTTAGCAACCCTGGTTGTAATATTCACGAATATAATAAATAAACAGCCGAGAACGTCTTAAGCTGAACAATATGAATGAGCATCGCTGAACTATAGCGATTGTAGTTTAAAAATCATCCCTGCAAGTGGTTTTTATTAGCAGATTTAAAAGTGATTTTAAAAAAGACATGTCTTTAAGTCATCGTGTAAATTGGGTGTTACGTACGAAAGTTAACAAAATTCATAACAAAGAGCACAAATGTGCTCAACATTTTTATTTTTTCTCTTTTAGAGAACGAGTACGTTCTAAACTCAGAGACAAATTATTAGTTGCTTTTTGTTTTAGCTTTAAAACACTTAATAATTATATTATAATAGAGTAACTATTGCCGCTTTGCTGTAGCCTTTAAACTGTTTCCGCTTATCCAATATTTCCTGCTGCTGGATACTGTTCTCTATATATCCAAAATTCAATATTTATTAAAGACTACTACTCTTACTGTTTTCTCAAGTTATACAAACATAAATCTTTACTTTATGCGGGAGGTACCACGCCCTCTTTTCCAATTCCGCCAACTTTTAGACTGACTGATTCTGTCCATTCTTAAATTGATGACTTGTATTGACTACCTAGTCATTTAGATCAAGTTCAGAAACTTAAATTCTAACTGTTCTCAAGTTATACAAAATTAAATCTTTACTTTGTATGGGAGATACCAGGCCCACTTATGTGATTCCGCCTAATTTTATTCCCGCTACATCTAAGTGTCATACATTGACGTTTTGCAAAAGCTACGTAGCCAAGAGTACATCTGTCTCTATGTGTGTTGGCGATTTTTTACAACTTTAGTAATGAATTTAAATATGCAACAACGAATTTTTGTTAAAAGCACGGATTTAATGGTGCATGAACGTTGCAAATGTTGGAAAAGTGTTTCAATAACGATTCTTTAATGAAAAAACCAGTAGCACGAGCGGTTCAAAAGTGGTCGCGAGTCAATCGAAGTTAATGAACGCAGTAAAAGAAATGTTGGTCAATAATCGCAAATTAAACATCAGAGAGATAGCAGAGGACTTATGGATCCGTCCAAGACATTTTGGTTAATGATTTGGTCTTCTGTCTTATAGCAGCAAAGTTGGACTCAAAACAGAGACCATGTTGAGGTCGCAAAAGTCATGATTTGCGAGGCTGAATGCGATCTCACATAACTACGACAGGCAGTCCTGGCATCAAGCAAGTGAATAGCGTCCATCAAATGAGCCGAGACCAAAAAAAACGACGTCATTTTCAGTCAAAAAAGAAGGCAATGCTCACGGTTTTCACGGATTACAACGGTGCAGTACATTACGAATTTCTGTCAGAAGGCCAGACAGTAAACAAAGAGTATTATTTGTACGTTATGAGACGTTTGCGTGAAGGCAATTCGCAGAAAGAGACTAGAATTGTGAGGAAAATCTCATAGATTTTGCACCATGATAACGCACGGTCGCACAAATTTGTTGCACAAATACAACAATCGTCATAAAAAATGCTTCGAGGATTGTATAGACCGCTGATTGCTAGTTGTATTGCAGTCGATGGGGATTACTTTGAAGGAGACAATATAGCTTTAGATGAACAAACTTGTATTTTTAATTTTTTGAATAAATTCCGGGAACTTTTTGATCAGTGTGGTATAAAGAATTAATCAATTTAATTTTTATAACAATAATTTTATTATCTCTAGTCTTTAAAATTTTTATAATTTCGCAAGCTACTTTATTATATAGAACCAATTTTAATAAAAAAAGCACTGATTACAACTTATCACTATATTTTTTCGTGTTGTTGCAAATAGCACATTTACACTTTAAGCATATTCTCTTTGTGCCGTTCACTGATTTTAATACTTTATGCGCAAGCGGAAACTTGAATCGTTATTCTTTGCTTTTTTCGAAATTTTTAATTCTTTTCTACTTTTTTCAACAGCTTTTAACATGGGTACATGGGTAAAGCAAACACACTGCCTAATAGATAACTAGAGCTACAGTTCAACTCTGCGGTTAATCCTTAATAATCTTTTGGTCCAACTTATCTTCGCCTGCAATGGTGTATATTAAAAAACAATTCACTCTTTCAAAGTTCTGTTCTATCAATAAAAGGTACTTTATAATAATTTACGATTTCAAAAAAAAAAAATGTTTAAAACATTCTAAATATTCATAATTTTTTATTCATGCAAGCGAACGTAAAAAAAATTTGTAAATGAAATGACGACTGATTTAACAAAAAAAAAAAAAAATTCACATTAAAAATGGCAACAGCAAGACGTGAAATATAATCGAAATGAAATCAAAAAGAAAAATTACAAAAAAAATCTCAAAATGCTGAAAAGAAAAGCAATTTGTAAATCATTATCATCGTTATTATGCATTAAAAGTAAATATTTAAATACAATGTTGCAACGCCATTAAGGAAAGCAAAAAAAAAAAAAATGTACCTGTGCCACATACCACTGATGGCAACATTAAATGAGAAGAATCATGATATAAATATAATGACTGCTTTGAACCAGCTTTAATGCACCCTGATAAATGAGGCTACAATATTGAGGAGCGAATGTTAATATTTATTTCAAATAAAAACAAAACATCAATATTTAATTTTTTTTATTTTATCTAAAAAAAAAATCATAATTTTTTTTTTAACTGATGTAGTCATTAAATTTCACCTTACTTTCTACAAGAATTTTATTATATATTTTTTTCTATTGTATTTATTTTATCATCTTACAAGACAAATAATGAACTGAACTTGACTATAATTTTTGGAATATTGTTATTTAATACATCCACTTACGGACTTTTATGAATATTAATGGAAATTTCAAGAACAACGTCAAGATTTTCTACAAGTTTGTATATTGTATGCACATATGAAATTTCAAAAACAAAAACATTTATTAAAAACATATTTTGTAAAATTATAAAGACCTTGAGCGGATATCAATATTTACTTGGATACTGACGACCTCAGTGAATATTGAATATTGAGCAACAAAAATATTTAAAAGAAACTTTATTTTATAAATAGATAACCCTTTTGAGTTCTTTTAAATTGCTTCAAGAATAAAATAAACACCACTTTGTTGTTGTTTTCCAGTTTTAATTTCCTCACTTTATCTTTATACAGTTTATCTTAATACCGCGACTTATTAACTTGCACTTCATATTCGTTTATACGAACAACACTTTTCTTTACGACTTTATTTTGTCCACTAATGCATAAGCCGTCGCCTTTTATATACAATTGACATTACTTCCGAATGTTCTTGTTCATGGTAGAACATTAGAATTATTTCCGTTAATTCAAATGTAACACACAAAGATGGTCGAATTGTCAGTGCTGCCAAATACACAAATAAGTACGGCATAGACAGGGTGATACATTAATACCAATTATACCAAAATCCCACAACAGAGTTGTAAAGCTGCTGATGTTGTGTTTTGTTTTTAAACATTTTCATTTTCGTAACATTATTATTATTGCAGTTGTGTCTATTTAAAGTAAACGTTTTAATCTGTTCCAAGGTCGTACAATGGAAGACAGCGTCTTTCCTTAGTCCTCGTATTCGATTATCAGCTGGCATTTTAAATCTTCGACTTTCCTTTTGGTTCTACTTTATGGCTGCCCACGCTATTAGGCATAGAAATTTATTTAAACTTGTGGTAGATATTAATATTTTAAGAATGCGCTGAAGCTTTGTTTGGCGCAGTTTAAAGTGAATTAAGATTCCTACTTAGTGCATTACAGGACTCATAGCCCCTCTGTATGCGTTCGTTTCCAGGTCAACTCACCAATATGAAGTGTCGTGTTGTAATGGTTAAAGTGTTTGCATACCGAACAAGTACCTGAGTTTCAAAATTCACACTGCTTTCGCATTTTAAATAATTAAGAAGCTCCAATTTCCTTTATAGTACAGTTATCGACAAATAAAGACCTGAAAGTCAGCTACAACTGGAGTGGAATTACTCTGCTTAATACTGTATGAAATTAACAAGAATTATCTGCATGATAAACAAGCAGGTTTTTGGACTAATAGAAGCTGTGTGAGTCAGGCTAGCACGCTAAGCATGCTAATAGCCCAATCCGTAGATCCTTTGATACATCATACGAACTGCCATGTGGAAAACAGTGAGAAGAAAAAGTGTACCCAAGAAAATAATTCGAATCGTCAAAGCTATGTAAGAGGATGCTGCACTCTCAGTTTTTCAAAACGGGAACATTAGTCAACTATAATACTATCTTGATCAAAAAGTTTTCGGAATAACTCCCATGTGTATTTTTTTTTTTTTTTTTTTTTTGTTAAGTTGGTACATCCGTTATTGATACTCCGGCTAAAGCTTAGCGTCGTAGCTTGACATTTGTAAAAGCTACCTCTATATGCGTTGGCGTTTTTTAAAATTTTGTCCGTGTTAAAGGCCGCAAAAGTTATGATTTGCGAGGCTAAATCCGATCCAACATTCATCAAAAGGATAATTACTGGAGACGAGACATGGGTTTATGAGTACGACACGAAATCCAGAAATCAGGCAAGTGAATGGCCTACACAAAATAAGCCGACACCAAAAAAATTACGTCCTTTTCAGTCAAAGCAGAAGGCAATGCTCAGGGTTTTCATGGATTACAACGGTGTAGTGCATCATGGTTTTTTTCCAGATGGCCAGAAGTAAACAAGGAGTATTATTTGGGCGTAATGAGACGTTTGCGTAAAGCAATTCGCCGAAAGAGACCAGAATTGTGGGCAAAAAACACATGGATTTTGCATCATGATAACGCACCATCGCACAACGCCATCATTATTCGAGATTTTTTGAGGAATAATCAACAGCCACCGAATTCACCTGGTTTGGTTTCCTGTGCCTTCTTTCTGTTTAATCGAGTTAAAAAAACTTTACGGCGAACGCGTTTTAGCACCCGTTTCTAAAAGTGTAAAAAATCGCCAACACACATAAAGATAGAAGTACTCTTGGCTACGTAGCTTTTGAAAATGTCAAGCTATGATGCTAAGATTTAGTGGGAATATCAACAACGGATGTACCAATTTAACCAAAACAAAAAAACTACACATGGGGGTTTTCCGAAAACTTTTTGATCATGGTAGTATTATGGTTGACTTATGTTTCCGTTTTGAAAAACAGAGAGTTCAGCAACCTCTTACATAGCTTTGAAGATTCGAATTATTTTCTTGGGTACAATGGTACAGCCACACGTGGTTTATTCCGAAAACTTTTCGATCAATGTAGTATGCCAATGACGCAGTTAAACAAGTATGCCCCCTATCACCTCTACTATTCACCATTATGGGGAATTACATGGAGTCTCCAACTCTAATTTAGAGATTTTGATTACGCGAATGATATTTTTCTATCTCTCTCTCTCTCTCTTTTAGCTCATATAACATCATGTTACATAGGCAATCTCTCGAATATGTATCTATGCGGTATAGTGACAACGAATGGCGACGCAGAACCAGATGTAAAGAACAGGTTCAATAGAGAGAAAGCGGCATTCGGATGATTACAATTGGTAAGTTGAAGCTCCCATATCATATGCATTATGTTTAGGCATAACAACATCAGTAACACGAATCTCCGGAAGCTGATTAATGAGAAACCCGTGGTTTGATCATAGAATACCATAGGAGAGAAACTGTCTAGTTCATAAGGTTGGCACTAGAGAGAAATCATTAGCATTTAAGAAGTCACGTTCATCCATAAAGTACCTTCCCTTCCCAAGAATAATTCAAGAGCTAAAGGATAGGATAATTCGAAACATTAACGACATTGTACCACAATTATGTTTGAGAGTCATGAAATAAGAAAATATGAACCGGCAGATAGAAGCATGCCACCGGAGCCATGGCGAGCATTTGGGCGATATTTTATTTCACACATAATTGTCATAAATCTTTCTATCATAATAAAAAATATTAAGATAATTATCTCAAAAACCTCTCTTTAGATTACGTTTGAGTTTGTCAGTTATATTAAGTTTTTCTGTCCCTTGATCTATGATTAAATAATGCTGCTGTCTGATAAGTTTTCATTTAGAACAATTAGTATACGTCTTAATAAGTCTATTTCAAGCCCATGTAGGCTTATTAATCCAAGCGGTCTTCTAATGGCCACACAGCCTTTAACTTAGAGCCATAATATTTGATTGTAAAATTCTCTTCTTTTCCGTTAGGATTAAGAAACTTAAATAAAGACTCTAAAAACTCTTGAAAATTTCAAAAGAAAAACTAAATTGTTAATTGAAGTCCTATCAGTAATTAAATTCTTAAAGCACCTCAGATATTTTAAGGCACTTAAGGCATGCTTTTGCTTGTTGAACTAACATTTTAAAACATTTATGAATTACCGTTTAATTTAAACAATTAAATTTAATTTCTTTATTTAATGACTTCATTAAAAGACATCACAATGGTCATTAGCATTTCTCTTCATTTCATTTAAAATAATTTTCAATTATCCTGCTACAGCTACATATACCAACACTATTTCTATAAGACACTTTTACGTTTCTACACAGTATTTAATTAAATATAATCAACGAATTCTATTGAAAAACTAAAAAAACTAAAGCAACGTCTTTCGAGACAAGCGAACTGAGAAGACATCTAAACACACATTTTCAAGCATATATTTAAAGAATTGAATAGAAAGAGAAAATAAACCAAAAAAGGAAAAAAAGTAATAGACATTAAATCTAATTCAAAATGATTTTTACACAATCTTAGTCTCACCAACATAATACACACGAACATGGACATGAGAACATGAACATGAACATGAACACGTTTCTAAAATATATACATGATGGCTTGCACACATTCTCCTCAGCAGTTTCGTTTCAAGTAGCCGGATATTAAGGTGGAAAGGAAGAAGAGGGAAAAGCAGGAACAAAATGTGTGAATTGCTTTCATGAATTTTAAGTAACACAGAGATACGAAGAAATACGTACAACATGACTATTTTTTAACACTTTTACTCTTGTATATGCTTATTTTCTTATTTTTCCTGCTCCTGCTACTACTACTTCTACTACTACTTCAATATATTTTCTTTCTCTCTCTCTCTCTCTTTCTCTCTTTAAATGTTGTTTTACGTGTGGGAGTTTTGCTATTCTTATTGCCGTGTTTATGTTTATTTTTGAATTTTTCCTTTGCTAACATACATACACTTCCAGCTGCATATGCAGTAAGTGCAGCATTGTTTTTTTTTTCTCCATCAGCTTTCTATTCTCTTGCGTTTCGACAAATGTCCAGAGTTTATACAGGATTTACTAACACAACAGAGAGTGTAGAACAAATCACATTCCTACAAGGAATTCCAGCTAGAAATTACTCAAGCTTATCTTAATATTGTTGTTCCTGCCACAGGGACTTTGGTTGGCAAACAAGAAATTTTTTGGTGACAATAACCCAATAAGCAATTTTATGTTGAAATAAATAGTAAGATTTGTCTTTAATTCAATACCAGTTGCCAACTATTGTTCATCAGTATGCTAAGTCATAAGGAAGCGTTACTTCATCGTTGCAATGACTAGAGTACAGACAAGTGTACGTCTGATAATAACAGGAAGCATTGTGATCTTACCCCGGAGCAGCAGTGGAGGTAATACTTCATCTGCCTCTATATATTTTATAAAGCTTGCTGTAGCGCCGCTCGAATGAGTTATGCCAGTAAATGTTGCCGAAAGTTTTATTGCCACTGTAACACTTAGACTACCAACCAGCGGCACCGGATTTCGAACCGGTCTGCAATATACAAATACAGGCGAAAAAGTGTTGGAGAGAAAATTGTAATGAGAACAACAGTGCAAAAATCCATTTTTACACAAATAATTCTAGAAGTATTAGAAAAGTTAGTGCAGGTTTACATTGCAAGTAGAGAGCACGCGAGTGCCCGTAAACCAAAAGTGCATGTGATACTAATGGTCGCAGAACACCAGAAAAAACATCAAATTTTTAGTTGATAACTAGGCGGCAATACGGGCTGTCAGAGATATATATTGAGAATATGATGGCCAAGCCAAAATGCGTCGGACAATAAATGCGGAAATTGAAGCTAAAAGGAGATAAATTCAATTGCGTGAAACAGAAAGAGAGAGTTGTAGAAAGTTTGCGCAGGCTCTTTGCTCAAACTAGGAGCCTAACTAGGACATATAAAGAGGGCAGCAGATCTTCTAAGCAAACCATAGACGGAAGGTGCACAATTGATTGCATTGGTCAATGTATACCGTTTGGCCGGTATGCTGATAATGATAATCTGACATCTCTGTACTCTTGCTGCAGCATGGCTGCATTTTGTCTCCAAAATATCCACGAACCATAAGAATATTCACCAGAATATCTATAACCACTAGGCAGATAAATTATTCGACTTTTTCAAAAACCGGTTTGCGAATAATTCGAAAAGTAGCATATTAAAAAAACCGGCTTTCGCTTAATAATAATTCAAACAACCGGTTAACCCGTTCTTTTATTTGAATACAATTGTTCCTAATTCTTGAAGCGCAAAGCTGTACCACGCCGTTTTAAAAATAAGCAGAAGCTGATGGAGAGTTTAAAATTAAAGTGGCAGCCAATACTAACAATAATTCTAACAAATCTCATACAAACAATGCCAAAGCGGTGTGTAAAGGCCATAACAAACAAAGTTTATTACACAAAGTATGGAAAAATGTTTAAGATTCGAACAGCAACATAAGGAGCTAATTTCATTTTTGTTGTATTACTTGGTAGAGAATGGAGTTAAAGATTTGTTATTAAAGATTTGTTATTATTAAATGTTTTACTTTCAATAAATCTATTAGTAATATACGATTCCTTAATTGCCTCAACAAGAAAATTTGCTTAGATTTCGAGCAGCACTGTATGTTAATGTATGCATCACATATTTAATAGTGTGTGTGTCACTGTACCACCTTCCAACCTTCCAACCAAGAAGTCGTCGGTTCATTCCCAGGCCGCGCCGGCTGACTATTTTCAACAGCGATATTACCTCACAATATTACTAGCAACTGGTTATGCTGTGGAAAACTTCACTAACTAATATATCTGCCAATCGGAAGCGGCATTTGTGGGTTTTTTGGTTTTCAATGAGTCTGGTTGATCATTCTGTATAACGGGTCCGCCATCTAACGTTTTTTTTTCAACTAGTGCTTATTTCGTGAATGGTAACACTTAGCTCATGTCTGATATGACAAATAATTAGTTTTATCTTCCGCTGAATATGGTTGTGTATACGCTTTTTTCGCTACGCTAAGTGGGCCTGCGATTTATACAAATAGCTAAACAATGAACATATTTTCAATAAAAAAATATGCAAACGAATAAACATTATTTCTATTTAAATTAACCGGTTATTCGTGTTAAGTCAACTGGTTTATTCGGTATCCGAATAATGAAGATTTTGAAAAAACCATATGCGACAAAACAAAAAAAAAACCTTTAAAACCGGTCGAATAATAACCGTCCGATCTCCCTAATAACCAGTAACGGAATGTCGACAACATAGCCCTCAGTCATCGTCGGGGAGTGTTAGCTTGAGTATGCTATCGAACATCTTATCTCATAAGGTTGGTCCAAATATAGAACCATGTGGAAAGCTGCCATGACCTTGTAGTCCTTGACACCTCCGTTTCGTAGTGTAATATGCAGTCACTGAAATGACCATCTATTGTCAGGCATGCCATATATATATATGGCATCTTTTGAAGGTTTTGGCATGCCTGACAATAGACAATAGTTATTTCAGTGACTGCATATTACAGTATATATATATGTTGTTGCAGATGTAATAATCTTAATGTAGATTATAAACGTTTATGTCGATTTTTTTTGCTTGAAAATTGCATTTATTATATTAACAAAATGAATTGATACATTATTCAAAGTATTTTGCATCGTTGACCACTACTTTTTCCCATTTTTCTGGTAGCATATGAACTCCGCGTCAAAAGAACTGCTCCGGTTTTGAGGTAAAGAATGAATCAAGCCAATTTCTGATACCCTGTTCTGAAGTAAAGCGTATTCCAGTAACGATGTCCTGCATAGATCGAAACATATGGTAGTTAGAAGAGGCAAGGTCTTGGCTATAGTTATTGACCGGTTTTGCAACATGTGGCGGAGCGTTGTCATGATGGAATATTATGGCTCCGCATCTGGTCGAACATTCTGGTCGTTCTTCATTGATTGCTCTCTTCAAACGAAACATTTGGGTTCGGTACAGGTCTCCTGTGCACGTCTGACCCGATTTCAACAGCTCATAATACAAAACACCCTACTGATCCCACAAAATACAGAGCATTTTCTTGGCGTAATGGATATTCGGCTTCGACGTTGCTTTGGCTGGTTGACCGGGCTTTACATATGACTTTTTGCGCTTTCGTTATGTACCCATTTACATCACCAGTAATAATACGTTGCAAAAATGACTTTTTTTTGTAGCGTTCAAGCATCATTTTCGACATGCAAAATAGCCTTTCTAAGTCTCTTGGCTTCAGTTCATATGGGAGTCATTTTCTTTGGATTTGAATGAATCCCAATGCTTTTAGACATAAAGAAATGGCTTGTTGTATGACTTCCAATGATAATGAAAGTTCTTCTTGGGTTTGACAACAATCTTCGTCTAGTAATGCTTCAAAATTCTTATCTTCAAACTTTTTTGGCTGACCAGACCACTCCTTGTTTTCTATGTCGAAATCACTCCTTTTAAATCGCATAAAGCATCGTTCACAAGTTTTTTGAGTTGGTGCGTGTTGACCGCGAGCTTCTACCAACAATCGATAGCATTCAGCAGCCGTTTTCTGCAAACAATATCAAGTTATCAGACTTACACACAAAACATCTTTTTTAGGCAAAAAAATTCGACATTATTATACCGATTGAAGGAAATGTGTGTTAACACCTTGGCTTCTATCGAAGACAGTTGTTTACTCTCCAAAATACCATATTTGTTATTATTGACACAAACCATATGTAATAGTTATGCCATATGTTATCCAAATCGACATTGTTAACTTGTATACCCAATATTTTCAAAAAATCTTTTGAATTTGTGCATTTTAAAACTAAAACTATGTTTGAGCTTTAATTTGCTCACTCAATCACATTAGGCTGGCTGGGTCACACTCCAATAGTGGAATGGCACTGGCACAGATGGTGTCGATACCAGTTGGTGTGTGTTTAACATTGAATTCAAGTAATTTTTAGAAAAATATTAAGAATTTCCTGTATAAACTTTAGTGGGTTTCAAGCATGTGATTCGATAGTAAGTCGACAATGTTTATGTTTTCCATGTTCTTTTCTATTTCTAACGCTGCTTATTTTTCTTTATTGTCTTTGATTATCTTTTACATTTTTTAACGTATTTTTCATTTTCGTACAACATTGGATATTTTTTGAAATGCATTTTCTTTACTTTACTTAACACTGCACTGTCACCAAAGAAGCGACTGTCCGTCTAGCCGTCTAGTTTACTTTTCAATTGCAATGCTGTCTGTTGCTTGCAGCCAATATTTTAGTGACATGCGGATATAACATTTACTAGCTGACACTACACTACCATACATATAAAATGTTGTACGTTGTCTAAGTGTTTCAACTATTTGTAAGGGAACTTGTTGTATTTATCTTGTTGTATAGTAACATCTTGTCTATTGAAAGAGCACAAAATAAAAATAAAAAAAAATCCTGAATGTTTGTGGCTGTTATACTACGTTGTATAGCTTGTAAGTGTTGGCTTTAGTTTTGGTTTCTTTCTATTGTACCTCTTTAAGAGGAATATTAAAGAAAAAAAATCGTCTTTGTCTGCTTCAACTTTAACTCATTCGTAATGCAATTTTCCTAAAATAAGGAGAAAAAAGAAGACATTTTTTCAATCCCCCAAAAGTTTTATTTCCTTGAAATTCGTTTCTGTCTCTTTGCTGGCATTTCTTACATTGCAATGTAGTTTTCGAAAGATAATTTGTAAACGAAACATGTTTTTCTGTTGCTGCTGAAGTTTATCGCAGCAACAAATATCAATTTCTTCTTAAAAGGCGAGGATTAATAAGGATATGAATTTTATTCTCTTATTTTTTTCGACAGAAGATCATAAATGTGCTGGGATTAAAGTATTCCTTGCAAGCCAACAAAGTAAAAAGAGAAACAAAATAATAATTAAGGAGATATTTTTAAATATTTTTATAAAAGTTTTTAAGAACGTGAAGAATTTTTTTTAAAGAAAGATTTTAATTTTGAATAATAAGAGACTTCATAGGTAAACGATTAAAGCCCTTAAAACATGCGAAGTGTATCATAAAATTTTGACTGGCTGTCGATTCCAAATTAAAATATGTGTAAGAAGTCAAACCATATCTTGGAAAAACAAAAAATGAACAGCCTGAATAACATCAGGTGGAGCGGGTGGTTTTGGATCTCACTGACGGCTTGAAAGGCCAAATGTCATTTCGGAAAACTTTTTTAAAATCTTTTTAATTGGAAATAAAGCTTGTTGAGGGGAGGCTGACACACCACCTTGATCAAAAGGTTCCCGGAATTTATTTAGAAAATTAAAAATACCCGTTTATTCATCTCCCCTTCAAAGTAATCCCCATCGACTGCTACACTTATGCCAGCTCTTAATACAGTTCTCGAATCATTTTTTTTTGCTTTCTGCGATTTTTCCATTATTTCCTCCCGGCTACTGAAACGTAATGTTTTTTAACTCGATTGAATAGAAAGAAATCACATGGAGCAAAATCAAGTGAATTCGGTGTCTGTTGGATGGTATTTGTCGCATTTTTAGTCCAAAATTTCAGGTTTTCTGCCCACAATTCTTCATGCAAATGTCTCATAATGCCCAAATAATACCTTTTGTTTACTGGCTAGCCTTCTGGCAAAAATTCATAATATACTACACCGTTATAATCCATGAAAACCGTGAGCATGGCCTTATTTTTTTGACGGCTCATTTAATGAACGCTATTCACTTTCCTGATGTCTGGATTGCATGACGGACTCATAAACCAACGTCTCGTCTCCAGCAGTGATCATTTTGATGAATTTGGGATCGGATTCGGCCTCGAAAATCATGTCTTTTGCAACCTCAACACGGTCTCTTTTTTGTATGAAATTGAAGTGTTTTGGCACTAACTTTTCCGCTACACGACGGACACCCAAACCATTAACCAAAATATTTTGGACGGGTCCATAGTCAATGTGGAAGTCCTCCGCTATTTCTCTGATAGTTAATATGTAGTTATTAATCAACATTTCTTTTACTTTATCAATGTTCTCGTCGGTTTTCGATGTCGATGATCTACAACTGCATTCATAATCTTCCATTGACTAACGACCAGTTTTGAACCGCTTGCGCCACTGGTAAACGACCGTTTTCTTTAGAGAATCGAAACACTTTTCCAACGTTCGCGCACAATTAAATCCGTTTTTTACGCAAAATTTAATACAAGTTCGTTGTTGCAAATTTGAACCAATTTGATTTGCAAATGTCAAGCTATGACGCTAAGATTAAGCGGGAATATCAACGGCTGATGTACCAACTTATAACCCGGGGGTTATTCCGGGAACTTTTTGATGAGGGTGGTAAGACCCAAATATCAACTTCTGCACATTTTAAACATTTTTAAACACGCTAGAAAACCTTTTTACGAAATACAACTTGAGACTCACTTTTGAGAAAATCGCAAAGTTCCGTTTGTTTTTCATTTTGCTAAAAATAAAGTTTTTCGCAAACAAAGTTTCAGTGTTATGGGTACCAAAACAAAAAGTTTCGTCGTAAGGTTTAAGCGACTACTTTACTCTTTGATTTCAATAATTAAACGAAAAGTTAAGAAGTAGAAAAGGACAAAAATAGAAGGAGTTATTCAATAAGAAAGCTTTGATAAAAAAAATTCAGAAGGAACAAATCGAAAAAACCTAATATAGCAAGCATGGATGCTGTCCCCTACCATAGAAATCTTCGAGTGCAAAGTTCTTCGTAAGATCTTTGGCCACTTCGTTTGGACTCCGGACAAAAGTTCATTTTAAATTGTTGGCAGGTTATCATATTGTGAAAGATGGGTTGCAATCTGGGCTTTACCTTGACCATCACATTTTTTGAAAATTTTGATTTAACAGCCAATCCTTAACGATTTTGACCGTATGTTTGGGACTTTTATCCTGTTGATAAGCAACTTCTTCTCCCAGGTAAGCGCTTTGGTGCCAAAATAGGGTATATTATCAACTAAGATACGAAGATAATCTTCTTTTTTCTCTCTTCTCTCAATTTTACCCCTGGACCAAGATGCCAGCCAGTAGAACAGGTCCAAACCATTAAGCTTCCACCTTCGTGATTCATAGTTTCTTTTACTTGGTGTTTTTTTAGAGTTTCATAGTATTCCTTGCCATCGGACTGAAAGCGATTTATTTTGGTTTCATCTGATCATACTACCAGTTCCCACGCTCCATTTTTTGTGCTCTTTACAGAATTTTAGTCATGTTTTTAAAACTAATCCAACAGTGCTAGTTGTCTTGCTTTACAGCTGAACTGAGCCCGATTCTTTTAAGCGCTCTGTGTGTTGCCCACTGACTAACCGGCTTATTTATGGTACTTGCTGTCTCTTTTGGTGTTTTTGTTTGTGTCGTAACCAATAAATGTTCGGTAAGCAAACGTTGTCGCTAATTTTTTTCTTTTTCTTGCTTAAAGCACTGTTCGGTAGCAAATTCCCAATGTCATTGCAATTTCGTGTGCTAGTTAATTGCATTTTTGCATTTCAAAAATTTGATTTTTTAAACAGCGGAAATTTGATATTTTTATCAGAACTTGAAATTTTTTGAAAAATTTATGTCAATTGAAAAAGTTTGCTACTTACATAACGTATTTGTTTAATTTATCTGACAATAAACTCAAATAATGGAGAAATAACACTGATATTTCCTTATATATTGTGCTGCCAGACAACAAAAACTGGAACAGGCAAATGTATATACCATTGATTTTTTTTAACGAAATTGAACAAAACTTCGGTTTAACTTAATATTTTTTTTTCTCCTTCACTCACTGGCTTTCCACAAAGCCTCTCTATGGCTTTGTTTCACTTTCTTTTATCAATTTAGATATCCCAAGCTAAGTAGATGATTAATCCGCTGTAGATTCCTCCATATGATTTTTTATTTTTTTGTGTAGTGGTAAAGATCCCTGCTAATTGGTGGTGATCTTTACTTAAGCATGATAATTCTTTCCCACTAGGTGGCGTGTTTTTCCTGATCATTCGTCTGATGTTTGTCATCATTGCCAGTGGTATGCGAGAAGGGTCAGGGGGGCTTATTTTTTTTTAGATGGAGTTGTCTGGAGGGAAGTTGAAGCCTTTTTTATTATTAAATATTCGAAATCACAATTAAAAGTTTTCTTTGTCATGTTCTCTTGCTGTGGCTCGAACCTGGATCGTTTGTGTTGTTGTGCGTGCGCTCTAACAACTACACCACGCCACCCCCTTAACTAAATATTAAAAAAAAAAAAATATTTTTTCTGGACTTTAATTTATTCATAATAAATAGTTTTAGTAGAAAATCAGGTTGACTTTTACATATTTTGTAGCATTTTATGATTTTTTAAGTAATAAATGCTACCGTACAAGTAAAATATGAAAATTTTACACAAATGCTTCGTAAGATGGTATGGCTTTATATGAATCAAAATTTTCATTTTTGAGTTAAAAACAAAAAAACATGTTTCAACAAAGCGTATAAAATGAAATTATATTTTTTAATGATTCATTTCAAACTTAGAGGAAAAGCAAAGTACGAAAATATTCTCTTTAAATGTTTAAATTGCTGTTTTTTGCATAAATATTTAAAAGGAGATAATATTGCCAAAACAACTTAAAAAGCAACGTTACTACTCTTATTTTTATTGTAACTTTTCTTCTCCAAACCTAAAATTATTTACAAATTGCTTCATAAAGCAACAGGATATAAAGAATTTCACATCTGAAAACAAACTCTCGCAAGCAAACCGAAATAAAACGGAAGTCAAACAAATTTCCATGAAATATTTCGAACACTTAACTATTCTCTGTTTTATCTTTTTTTTCTTTCTCTTTACTAAACAATATTTTAACATTTAAAATCGCATAACATTTATATGCAACAACAACAGCAAAAAAAAAAAAAATTGGAAAGAAATTGTTTAACTTTTTTATTGCCAAAGAATATTATTGCAACCAACAAAATAAAAAAACAAACACGGATTTAAAAAAAAAGCAAAATCGTAGTGAATGCCATGACAAAATATTTAAAACAAAATAGCAAACTGTGCGAACGGAAAAAAGAGTTTTTGTGGTAAAAGTGGCGACAAACTGTCATTGTGGTTGACATTTATTAGACAGTTTTACTTAAAGATGCCATACTGTGAATACAACTGACTGGCTGACTAAAATAAAATAAGATAAAGATAAAAACAAAAACAAAAACGAAAACGGAAAAAAATATCATCATAAATACAATGGAATGAGAGAATTTCTGATTTTTTTTCTATTATTTATTTAGAAAAGCAACAGGAATTTTTCTAAACAGAAAAAGATAAGTTTGTGCAGTAATCAAATGGATTTTTGTAGGAACTAATTTCTAAAAAACATAAAAGGTGAACCAAAAAAGCTGTCATATCGAATATTCGTAGCATTTTTAATGACTTGATATATCATTATATTTAAATTTTCTTCGAAATTAGTCATTATTTCGGTTACCCTGAAAGGAAGTGACCTAGATATGGCATAGTATAGTAGTTAAAGTGCTTGCATGCAACACAAGCAGCCCAGTTTCACAACCCAGCAAGGACAGGAAAAATAATATTCAGCGTGATTTAGAATTTTAAATAATTAATAGAGCTGCGTAGATCAGGCTACACATTATAATATAAAAATCGGTAGCGTATTCACTGTATATGTATATGCAAATACTTTTCGTAGATTTCAAGAACGCCTTTTATATCATTAGCCGATCAGTCTTATGGAAAGTGTTAAGGAGAAAAGAACTACCTCCGAAACTAATTCGAATCTTCAAAGCTCTCTAAGAGGATGCTGTACTCTTAGTGTTTCAGAACGAAAACATCAGTCAACGATTTGATACGAACGCCGGAGTAAGGTAAATATGCCCTCAATTATGTATCATGAGCAAAGCTTGTTCAGAAAGAAGGGGTACTACATGGAGTCTCCCACTCCAATTCGAGGATTTATATAATGCTGCTCTCTCTCTCTCTCTCTCTCTCTCTCTCTCTCTCTCTCTCTCACAGCACAGAACACAGAACGTAGTATAGAACAATGAACTAAAGAAGAAGAATCAGATTTAAGCAACGAAGTTATAAAGCGAAGGCTGCATTCAGCCGACTACAATAAGAATGGAAAAGCTCAGAAATATTCAGACCAGCCTTGCTTCTAAAATATTCAACTGATATATAAAGTAAACAACATTGTACAGTAGAAAAATTCTGTTGAGTATTAAACACTATTCTATCATCAACAGAAGAAGCATATGCAAGATATTCTGGCCCAACAATAATAATCAATAATAGTAATAAAAATCAAAAATTAAGATGGAATAGCCATATTAGCAGAAACACGCAATCAACTTCCCTAAGATAGCACTAGCGTGGAGTCCTCGGAGCTCAAAAAACCAAGTCTAAGACTTAAAACACTGTAATATTGTTTGGAAAACAGCAGAGTAAAATGGGGACGCTTTGTCGAAACCACTGCTAATGGAATAAAGGATGGAAATTAATTATTCCAATAATTAATATCTGGTTAAGCGTAGGCCAAATATTCAGGGGTTTCATAGAATTCAAGTCGGTTTTGATTTTTGGTTTTTCCGAAAACCAATATTGGATTCATTTGTTGTCGCAAAACCAAATCGGTTTTGTTATTTTCGAATTGAAATAAAACCAATGTTCGAAACAGCTGTTGTTTACATTTGTGCATTTGTTTGCATTACAATTTTGGATAAAATATTAAATTTATTTATTGAAAATAATGAAAAAATAAATGCGCATTTCCTATGGTTTTAGATACAACAAAAGAACAAACTTTCCTTTCTAAATTCATTTCCGCCGCAAGCTTTAACAACTCGACCATATCTTAATTCGATTCCAGTTTTCTCCTTCCGTTTTTATTAAAAAACGTCGGTCTCCAGTGTTTTCCGATTTGAGCGCCTTTGTAATGTGTTCCTTATTAAAAATATAGGCATTTGGACGTGATTCATAGTAAATCACTTTCAGTACCTACATATTCGCTGATGCTAAGTACAACGCCGGGGGGATCTACAGACTACGCAATATCTGCAGTAAAATTCCAACAACGGTTCATCTGAGTAGTATGCAATAGATATCTTTTAAAAAATGAAATTAAAAAATAGTTTTATTTTTTAAAAAGAAGGTTAACAAAGTATGATCTAAAAATGATTTCGACTTTTGTTTTATTTTCTATGATTTTATAAGTTTGATTCTCTTATAAGGAAACAAATAAAACCTCCCACCATATTTTCATTCCATACTCCTTGTTAAAGATGATCCATAGCCTTGAGTTGTTGATGAAGGCGTTCGGCATGCTCGTCGATTACGGAACCCAGAATTTCCGGAAAGAAGTCCAAATGCCAGTGTATGAAGTTGAATAAAAAAATTTTTTTATTATATTGCATTAATACAGGGTGTCCGCTGGGAATGTATACTACTTTGTTTGTTAATAATTTTTAATTGTATGAAATAGAATGGAATACAATATCAGATAAATGCCCGCATCTGCTAGTCTCACAAATGCGAGCCCTTTGAGCACGTTTTTCATTACATTCTTTCACATTTCACGCGGTATTTCATTAATTTCATCACGAATATTTTGTTTGAGTTGCTCCAGCGTTTCTGGTTTGTTGGCTTAAACCTTGGTTTTTAGATATCCCCACAAAAAGAAGTCCGGAGCAAACAAATCAGGCGACCGTGGAGGCCAATCAACATCACCATTCCTTGAATTAATTTGTTGTGGAAAGAGTTCTTGCAGTAATTCCATTGTAATTCTGGCTGTATGCGATGTGGCACCGACCGTCTTATTGAAATCACATATTAGTCAAGCCCAAAGCATGAAGTTGTGGCGTTAAAAAGTTTTCAATCATATCACGATATCGCTCCCCATTGACAATTACCGTTACGCCGTTATCAGTTTCAAAGAAGTATGGTCCAATGAAATCCTCCTGACCAAATTGCACACCAGACTGTCACTTTTAATGGATGCAAAGTTGACTGGTGAATAATTTGAGAGTTTTTCATTGCCCAGAACCGACTATTCTGTTTTTGCACATGACCATTCAAATGAAAATGTGCCTCGTCACTCATTATGATTTTTTCATGAAAATCGATGATTGATTTTGATAAAATATTTTAACGATTAAACCACGTTGGTTTACTGAATATTTTTCCATAATAAATTTGCCACGTCTCTACTTCCCTACTCTCAAATATGAACTGCTAAACTGACTAATGTTTACCAAAATGGCGGCAGAGCAAAATAGTACACTTTCCCGGCGAATATCCTGTATTTACTTCTTTTTTAAAAGTTTTCAAGCAAATCACGAATGATTTGTTTATAATTTTAACTTCTGTAGTTTCCTAGATAGTTAGAAACAATTTGTCGAAATTAATTTCAGGCAGTTTTCTCATCTGTTGATAATAACTTCTCAAATGTGGGGCTTTGTATAGCCATCTTGGAGGCCTGTTAAAATAGCAACAACTTTTACATCGCAACACACTTTTCAACTGTGCCTCATATGTGTCTTTCATATTTACGGCATGTGTGATAGGTATAGATGCTGCTTGAAGCTTGCTTTACTACTATCAACGAATAGTCGCCACTCACTTGCGATATATTTTTGGCCGAGCTCCTTAAAAAAGACCACTCATGTCGTAACAAAAGCACATGTTGTCTTTCGCTGTATACAAATTGGCATATGGGTTATGTCCATTCCAATATCCTGTTGTCTTAACACCATTTTCTAAGAAATTTCGGTCTCTTAAGCGAGATGCCAGGAGCTCTAATCTCTCTTTTGTTAGTTCGAGAAGATCATTTAGCTCTGAGTGGTTGTAAAACTTCGGTCTTAGAACATCTAAGGGTCTAAAGAAGAACCGTTATTCGACAATTACAGCAAAAAAAGTTTTTTTTTCCAAATTAGGTACTTTCACTTTATTGGGGATAAACTAAGTATTTACCCATTGATTTTCATTAATTATGGTTTATTTTATTTCTATTATGAGCAGCTTTATGAATAAATAGTGAAACTGGTAAATATTAGCTGATTTCTATTTTTTTTGTGAATTTTTAGAAATCAGAAATATTATAATTAAAAAAAAAAAAAACAAAAATTCTTATAATTTGTTTCTCAATTTCTTCAAAAATCACACATTTCAGAAGAACAATTTAAAAATAACTTGTCCATTGAATCTGAAATGCTGATGATTTTTGAAGTTAGACGGGTATAGCGCATCAAAAAAATATAGTGGTTATCTGAGGTCAGAAATTCTTTTTCCATTTGTTGCAATTTATTTTTTCATAAAAAAAAAAATAAATTTTTATAACCAATATTTAAGCATTCATTTAAACTGTGATGTTGAGTAAGAACGTTGAGTAAGTGTTTATTTTGTATTCAGGCAATTGATACAATTTCTTGCTTTGTGTTCAGTGACATTGTGAGCAAATCTGGGTTACTTGCGGTAAAGTTACGGCCGTATGCCAGAAACAGATAAGAATTTTCTAAATAAAAAGAAAATGAAGTAAAAAACACTGCAGTATTGCTGCATTTAAAAATATGGTAACAACTGTTGGTGCTAAAAATATAAAAAAATTCAACATTTTCGGAAACAGTAAATGGTACAACGAACCTTGGAGTTTTAAAAAATAAAAGAAAAAATATAAATAAAACTTTAATTTTAAAAATTAAAAACATTTAGACCCTATTTGGTTCAACGTGAAGTCATTCTTCTACCTTGTGCAACTATAGCTAATATCATTACAAGACTGCTCCTTTCCAAATTTAAATCTTGATTTCTCCAGTTTCAGCCATAGGGCTCTTTATATCTTGCAGACACTCCTATTACTCCTAGACTTGTAAGATTTACCTATAATCCATACCTTTACTTTTTGTTTTATCGGTGATTCTACCACCCCAACTTTATTACCGTCATTATTATAGTGATCCGGTACCCAGCACAATCTAATGCATTAGTCCTCTATGGGCTGCCTTACAGGCACTAACTTACCTAAGTCTTACAATATGCCACATTAGGGCTTTTAATGCTACACGGTGGGTAATATTGTGAAGTCATTCTTCTCCCTTGTGCAACTATTGCTAATATCATTACAAGACTGCTCCTTTCCAAATTGAGTTTCCAATTTCTCCAGTTTCGGCCATAGGGCTCTTTATACCTATCACTCTATTACTCCTAGAGCTGTAGGATTTACCTAAAATCCATACCTTTACTTTTTGTTTTATCGGTGATTCTACCACCAACTTTATTACCGCCATTATTATAGTGATACGGTACCCAGCATAATCTGATCCATTAGTCCTCTATGGGTTGCCCACAGGCACTAACTTCTCTAAATCTTTCAACAAGCGACATTAGGACCTACTTCCCTACTGCAATCTTTTAAGCTTTAATCTGCTTTTTTAAGAACATTTAAGATTTCAGTGGGAAAAATACTGCGGTCATCAGGTAGTTTATACGAAAGCCGTTTACTCATATCTGAAATAAAGTCTACTGCTCCGGTGCTTATATTCATTTTTAGCAGTCAATGAAAACAGGCCATCTCCTTGCATTCAACTGAGTCATAATTTTTTAAATATTCGCTGTTGAACATCTTGCTCATAGAGATGTCAAGTGAAACAAATGACGTATTAGTTTGAGCTTAAGGGCGATGAAAAACGGATCTCGTACGGTATAATGTGCAAAAACGGTAAGTGATGAAGCAGGTTGAAGCTACGGAGAAGGTGGCAAAGCCAGATTTGACACCATGAAAGGTAGAGCTATGTGTCTAGTGAGATTGAAAGCGATTTGCTAATTATGGCAAAAAGATTGATTTTAATCTATACTGTCAACAATTAAGGAGATTGAAGCATGCAATTTAAATTAAGCGACCGGAATTGATCAACAGAAAAGGTGTTGTGTTCTATTATGACAAAGCAAGACCTTACACATCTTTGATGCCCCGGCAGAAACTGAGACAGAGAGACATGCAACATATAGCCTGGACCTTGCATCTTCAGATTATCATTTGTTTTGATTTCTGCTGAACTCTTTTAATGCCACAAACTTAAAATTCGTATAAAATTATAAAACGTAATTAAATCAATTTTTCGCTCAGAAAATCCAGTGATGGAATAATGGCTTCATTCCAAAAATGGCAAAAGGTTATCGATCAAAACGGCGTGTATTTGATTTATAAAGCCCGTTTCAAATAAAGGGTGTCCCAAAATTAACGTAAGATTTGAGTTTATCGCCACTTATGCAGTCAAGTGCTGGTAACCCTGTAAAAAACAATTCGACAGCTGACAGTTTAGAGTTAGTAAAAATAGGGTGTTACACGATAGAACAACATGTCTTCACTATTGAAAAATATTTCAAAAATAATGAAAGCTTGGTGGCCGTAGTTTGTAAATTTCATACAAAATATGATCTGAATAGTGTTTTAACTTCATTAACTGTGCAGAGTTTAATTGAAAAATTGAAGGAGACAAAAACAACCCTTCAAATGTCAGTATCGAAGCAAAATGTGAGAGTGTTGGAACCTCAATTTGGCGTCGAGGATAAGAATTGCAAATTTCAGGAAGCTCTCTACAGCGTACACTCACTAAAGATCTGTTTCTCCATGCATACAAAATTCATTCAGCACAACAATTGAAGCCCCATAACCATGTACGGCGAAGAGAGATCGTTGAATGGATTACTGAATATCAACAAATGGATGCTGAATTTTCGAGCATAATCATTCCGAGCGATGAAGCATATTTTCACCTTTATGACTTTGTTAATCGCCAAAATCGCCACTTTTGGGGATGTGACTGTCGAAAAACAAATCCACAACGTGTCACTGTTTGTTGGCGATTTTTGGCTGGAGGCATAATTGGACCATACTTTTTTGAAAATCTGGCTATCAAGCAGTGACTGTTACTGCTGCTCAATATCGCGACATGATTACACAGTTCTTTTTGCTGAATGTGGATGATATTGATGTGGCTAATATGTGGTTTCAACAAGACGGTGTCACATGCTATACAGCCTGTGAGACAATTCAATTACTTCAATGAGACATATCCAGGTCGCGTACTCTCCCGTTTCAGTGATCGTAATTGGGCTCCTAGATCGTGTGATTTAACACCACTAGATTTCTTTTAATGGGGTTATTTGAAAGGCTTATGTCAACCAGCCCACAACCACCCGTACTTTAAGGGAGAAGATTCAATGCTGCATCCACAAAATTATGAGCATGCAAATCCATGGAGGCCATTTGCCTGATATCTGCATGCAAAGCCATGGAGGCCATTTGCCTGATATGTTATTCCATAAATAACTCTATCCTATGCACTTTATGGTTCAATAAAAAATGGTAATCAAAAGATTAAAATCTTTGTTTCAAATCTTGCGTTAAATTTGGGACTTTTGTCGTAAGAAAAATTTGTTTCATATTTTTCCAGATTTTGAAGCGAATTTTTTCGTACGGCAATCAAAAAAGGAATTAAAATAGTGTACAGACAACTGGACGTGGTGTAGTGGTTAGAACGGATGAATAACAACACCAACGACCCAGGTTCGAGCCACAGCAGAGCACATGATGAAGAAAAATTTAATTATGGTTTCGACGGTTTAATAAAAAGAGGCTTTTAAGTTCCCTCCAGATAACTCCATCTAAAAATATAAAAAAGAAGCCCTCCCTGATCTTTGCGCATAACTCTGGTGATACAAACAAACGAATGATAGACGAATGATCAGCAGAAAAACGCCACCTACTGGGAAAATATTACAATGCTAAAGTAAAGATCACCGCCACCAATTAGCAAGGATCTTAACCACTACGTAAAATCATATGAAGGAAGCTACAGTGGATTAATCATCATCTTGAAAGATTAAACTGATTACAGAAATTGAAACAAAGCAGTGAATGATTTATGGTAAGCCTATATGCTCTCAAGAGGAGTGACGGAGAAAAAAAATACAACTATTTTAGACAAAGTCATAAAATCCTTCCTGTTCATTTCAAATTAAATTTTATTTTAAACATTCAACTTTATTTAATACTAAAACACAATTTGCAATTGAACTTATAAAGTTCAGAAGCAAAAGGCTTGAGTTCAAATAGAACCCTTTTTATATAAGCAAATAAAGAAAATAAATTGAATCAAATCGTTAACCTGAAATAAAAGTTTCCAAGTATAACAAGTGTATGATTAATTGCTGTTAAACAGAATTGAATTGAAACTAAAATTAACAACAATCTGCCAATAATCTGCTTAACTCACTCACAATTTATATGTAAAAATATTAATAAAAACTGTATACAAGCAATTGTTTAAATGATTGATGGTTGGATACAACGATTGACTGTCTCGTTGGCTCGATGACTGACGAATTGATTGATTTATGCAAAATATTTTCACTGCCTGCTCGCTTGCCTGAAACATGTTTACGTATGAGCAACATTATTTTGTATAGAAAAGTTTCTTGAGAGTAACTTTTGTTAAAGTGGCACATAAACAAGCACAAACAAGAATTACAAATGAAATAAATAGAGAAAATTTTTTTAACGTCTATGTGTATAGGTCATACGATGTACAGTTGGGTGGGTGTATGTACATTTAAACCGCTCACATTTTTAATTACCTTTTTCTCTGAATTACCGTTACTTTATTTTTTATTTCAACTTTTTACGATACCCCTCTCAACACTATTAAAATCATTGCTCTTTAATTAAAGAAAAAAAATATTTTAATTTTACGTTTTTTTTTTCTTTTTTCTTTTCAGCTATTTTAGCTTACTTTTGCCACTTTTTATTCAATTTTTTTGTTTGTTTTTTTCATTTTATATTTTTATGTATTTATGTTGATGTTTTACATTTGTTTTTTAATGAATTTGTTTCGTTATTTCAGGGTTTTTATTTATTCACATTTACAATGTTTTGCAAAAGGCTTGCGGTTTTCCTTTTACAGCACATGAAAATGAAGAAACATATATACGAGTACCTACATAACAAGAGCCAGCCCGACCTTATGACACTCTACTTCATAATCTTATAGGGGTAATAGACTGGCAAACATTTGTTTGCAAATATCGCTAATAGCCAATCGAATGCACGGATAACTTACTTCACCATGTTTTACAAAACGTGTTTAAAAGGGGTGATACATTGGCAAACATTTGTTTGCAAGCGTCGCAAATGGCCAATCGCATTCAAGGAAAAGAAAGTCAGCCATGTATACGATTGGCTATTTGCGAGGTTAGCAAGCAAATGTTTGCCACTGTATCACCCCTTTAAGCCTCCAATCGCTATAAGTTCATTTTAACCAGCGTTGTTCTTGGGTTTATTTTACTCCTCTAGAAAACATTGATTAGGTTATTCTTTCTAGCTTTTTCATTACAATATGGTTTCATTTCTTCATACTCCACGTTGTTTTCTAGCTTTCTTCTGTACATTTCAGCGCCATGTGTTCGCTGGCCTACTCCATTGGCTGCACCGAATCTTATCAAATATTTTAAAAATATTTTTGTTTCAGAACAACGGCCTGATATATGTTCTACTGATTTTTAAAGTGATAGTTAGTCGATCTTCATAATTGAATGTAAATGATGGATATTGGAAAATAAAGCATTACAAATGTCCACACAAACCCCCGCATAACCAGTCGCTAGTAATGTTGTGGGGTGATATCGCTATTGCAAATTGTGAGATGGTGTGGCCTGGGAATGAACCGACTGCTTTTTTGTTGGATGGTGGTGGTGGAAAGTGACACACGCACTATTAAATACGTGTTGTTTAAATTTACATACAGTGCTGCTCGAAATCTAAGCAAATTTTCTTGTCGAGGCAACTAAGTACTCGTGTATTACTAATAGATATACGAGTATTCACAGTAAAACTTTTAATTTTTGTTATCTTAGGCACCTAAATTATAAAGATAATAACAAACCTTCAATTCCATTCTCTACCAAGTAATACAACAACAAAAACGAAATTATCTCCTTGAGTGGCTGTTCGAAGCTTAAGCTTTTTTCAGTACTTTGTGTAATAAACTTTGTTCATTATGGCCTTCGCACACCGTTTTGGCATAGTTTTTATGAGATTTGTTAGATTTATTGTTAGTATTGATTGCCACCTTAATTTTAAGCTCTCCATCAGCTTCTGCTTATTTTTGAAAAGACATGATCCAGCTCTGCGTTTCAAGAATTAGGTACAATTTTATTTAAATAAAAGAACCGGTTAATCGGTTTTTTGAATTATTATTAACCGAAAACCGGGTTTTTTTAAAGTGCTACTTTTCAAATTATTCGAAAACCGGTTTTTGAAAAAAGTCGAATAGTCGATTTCCCTTACACTCAGGTAAAATTAATGAATACTTAAGAAACGAATCTTATTGGGAATAGATTAGGATAGATTAGATTACGTCCAGAGAGGGTCGAGCCTCGCTGTATCAAGTCAAAAATACTTACACTTAAGCCACAATGGGCAAAGACACTCCCGTGTCACGGAAAAAACTATAAACCCCATTCAAATTGGTATAACTTCATCGCTTTTAAGGTCTTCAATAACAATACCACAATACCAAGAGGCTTATGTCCGGTAGTAGTTCACTTATGCTCTAAAATCATTCAAATCTCAACCCAAAGTTTCCCGTCAAAATGTACACCATATACCTAAACTCGGACCTACTCAATTTGTGTAGTTCACTCGTCCTATTCTTGCTAGGATTTCCCCATAGAATCCTTGTAATCCTTAAATCATTCGACTAAAGAGCCACGTTAGACCCTCTAGCCTAATTTCGGTCACAATATAGCCCCCCGGTCACTTCTACAAAATTAACTTAGTGTCGTATGGATATCCGTTCAGCAACCCTGTTTGGCCTATCTCGTAGATCTAAGATCTTTATCTTTCAATTACCCGACAGAGTCGTCTTAGGAAAGTATGTATAACAATAACGTGACCTGTAGCTCCTCCCAATGCCACTAAGCGCTCCGCAGTGATTGCCAATTCGTATTCCATTTAAAATAGGTAAGACACTCGCCTATCAACCAAAAGGTCTTCGGTTCAATACCACGAAAGACCATCTAAAAAGGAGATAAGTTTTCCAACAGCGATATTGTTCTTCCTGCCATAGGTATTTTGGTTGGCAAACTAGGAATTTTTTGACAAATAACCCAATAAGCAATTTTATGTCTAAGTAAGTAGAGACCTTTTTGCTTAAAACTTTTAAATCAAAATTTGTCTTAATTCAATACCAATTGAATATTACACGGTGCAGCAAAAAAAAAAAAAAAAAAAAAATACCCGGAACAAGGATCTGTTCTTGGAATTTTCGAAACATCTCTAAAATCGAGTTACGGGTTAAAAACCGGCTTTTCGGATCTTCGTACACTTATAAGCTAATAATTTAGCTGAATATTACCTACCGCTCTGGTATGGTAGGTAAGACACCCACATATCAACCAAAATGTGCTCGGTTCAATACCAGGCCAGACCATCTGAAAAAGAAAACAATTTTTCAATAGCGGTATCACCTTATAACATTAGCTAGTAACTGGTTATGAGTATTACTACTATTGAAAATTGCTCTAAAGCATTTGCCATTCAGAGCCGGCATTAAATTCTACGTGCCTTTCAGTGAGCCAAAAAATAGGATCTGGTGCAACTCATTGACTGAGAGAAGTCCCCAAATTCCTTCATGGAATGTTATAGGTATTAATATATATGGTGTAATTAGCCAAAGTTAATTTCGAATTTTTTGTCGCTTACGGCATTTTGAATTTTAGGTGACGATATTTATACAAAAAGTTGTCCTATGTTCGTCATTTTAAACCTCAAGAACTGATATACAAACTAATTCATGCCGAAAGGTATGTTTATACTGATGGTTTTTTCATATGGGCGGTGCCACGCCCATAAAATTTTTTTCTTAAATGTTTATATCTTTAAAACAGAAATAATAAGAGTTTTTTAATTTGGCCCAAACAACTTCGTCCTCAGTGTAAATCATCAGTCAAAAAGTGGGAGGAATTGGATACGAGGGAGTGGCTCATCCCACACAAAGTACATATTTATTTTTGTATATCTAAAGCACCGTTATAGTAGAAGGTTCTGAATTTGGTCTAAATAACTTCGTAGTCAATACACATCATCTCTCAAAATATTTGCGAGATTGAATAAGTGGGTTTGGCATTTCCCATACAAAGGAAATATTGATTTTTGTATATCTTGGTAGTCCATACAAATCATTAGTTTTAAAAAAGATAGAATTGGATAAGTGGGCGTGGTATCTTCTATACCTAGTAACTATTAATTTTTATATATCTTGAGTATGATGATTATAAAAGTTTCTAAATTTGGCTTAAATAACTTCTTGGACATGACATATTATCAATTAACAGCTGAGAGAGATCGGAAAATTTGGCGAGGCGTCACCCATTCTATATACTTTATATGGAATTTAGTATGTGTGGAATGTTAGCAGTTAAAATTTCATTATCTATCCACATCAGTCAAAAACCGGGAGAGATTAGATAAGCGGGTATTGCGAGCTGTTTATGTATGCATTCTTATATAGGGTCAGCCAAATAAATAATTTTCGGTTAATAATGGAAAATAATTGCATTCAAACGGCTGCCTTGGCTGGCCATACAGTAGCCTACACGATCAGTCCAATTTTTAATGGCTTCACGAATATTGTTCTTTAAAGCGTCAATTGTCAAAAACAGGGTGCAAAACATCGATTGTAGCTTCGGCTGTGTGGCACGTAGCGCCGTCCTGTTGAAACCAAATGTTGCTAATATTCCCCTCTTCAATTTTTGTGAACAAAAATTCGTTCACATGGCCCGATAACGATAGCCATTGACTGCAACAGCCACTCCTTGCTCAATTTCGAAGAAAAATGGCCCAATTATGCCTCTGGACCAAAATCCGCACCAAACAGTGACTCGTCTTGGGTGTATCGGCTTTTAAATGTATGCGTGCGAGTTTTCTGTGCTCCAAATGCGACAATTCTGCTTGTTTACACACCCGCCAAGATCAAAATGAGCTTCATCTGAAAAAATGATTTTTTTGGCAAAATTTTCCAACTAATGTCGCAATATTTCCCAGCGGTGTTCAAGCGTATACACAACCATATTCGTTCAGTGGAAAGATAAAACTAATTATCTGTCAAATCATATATGAGCTAAGTATTACCCTTCACGAAATAAGCACTAGTTGAAAAAAAAACTTTGGATGCCGGACCCGCTATATAAACAGCTAATGTTTTAAACAATTTACGTTAAGAAGCTTAGTTTTAGTTCTTCCACAAAATATTTCATTTCCTCTCCGATGCCATGCAGAGCAAAGTTTAGTTTGACTAAAACTCCATCAACACTAAAATCTCTTTCTCTTATTTTTCAACGTCCTATTGTAACTGCTTTCAAAATAATTAAAAAGAAGAAAAATCCTAAAAACTATTTTCAAAAGTCATTTAAAGTTTTAAAATGTATTTAATTTTTATTTGTCTATACGATTTAATATTCAAGGAAAATCACAAATCTCCTAGACAGAGCGTATCATGATAACCAGCAGACTCAAATAAATAGATTACTATTATTCCCCCTTTAGTCTAAACTAATACATGCTCTACCATAAAACAGATTTTTCTATTCTATTCTGCCATAGACTCTAAATATACTACTGATTCCAATTAAATACACTTTTGCTGATATTTCTTATTCACGTTGAACTTTATTTCTATACAAAAAAAAAAAAAAAAAAAAAAAAATGGATAAAAGAAAAGATAAAAAATTCTGAAAAAAGAAAGGATAAATTATTCTTAAAAGAGAAGAATTATACAAAATAGCTAAAGAATCATAAGTAGGAATGTAAGAGTAAGTTAACGCCGACTATTAGATACTCTACAACATAATAAAGGGTGGTTCAAGCATAATGCACGTTGTTAGTTGTGAGGCACACTTTAACGTCAAGATTTTTGCCCAAATTAATTTAGCATTTCTGTGTTTCGGTGTTTGACAAATTTAACCATTGATTGTTGAAGCCTTTTACAAAATGGGCGTTCAAACGAGAACGCATTTCGTGCACTTCGTGATTTCTTTAGTCTGTGTAATCGACCGTATGTGTCCACAAACGGGAGAATTGTGTTCAAAATTTCAGCATACTGGGTCTGTAGGAAATGTGGAAACACGCTTGCATGCTCGCCAAGTTCGTTATGCGGAAAACATTGTGTTCACAAACGGGAGAATTGTGTGCAAAATTTCATCATACTGGGTCTGTAGTAAATGTGGAAACATGTATGCATGCTCGCCAAGTTCGTTATGCGGTTATTTCTGTCGTTCACGATAGGGCGACAGAACAAGTTACCGTGAGTCGCTATCGCTATCCATGACGCCAAAATAATGCTCTGTATTTGGTGGATCAGAAGGGTGTTTTGTATTATGAGCTGATGAAATCGAATCAGACCTGTTCCAAACACAATTGATTCGTTTGTAGGGAGCAATCAACAAAAAACAACCAGAGTATTTGACCAGACACTAGGGCATAACCTACCGTCATGACAACCCTCGAAATTTTTGAAGTTTTGGCATACGCTTCTTATAGCCCAGACCTTAAGCCTTCTGACTACCATTCGTTATGATCGATACAGAACGCCTTTACTGGAATACGCTTCACTTCAGAACAGGGTATCACAAACTGGCTTGATTCATTCTTTACCTCAAAACTGGAGCAGTTATTTTGGTGCGAAGCTCATATGCTACCAGAAGGATGGGAAAAAATAGGCGGCTAATGATGGATAATACCTTGAATAATGTGTCAATTACTTTTGTTATGGTAGTTTAGTAAATGCATTTTTCAAGCAAAAAAAATCGCTTTTATTAACTTGTATACCCAATATATAAAAATCAATTACCCTTTCGTGATGATGTGTTTTTCCAATACAAAATGTGCGCATTACTTTAAATTTGTCTTATAACAAACACCCAGCCGCTCGGCAAGGGTTACTCTAGTACCCTATAAATATCACAAAACAATTCTATATCGTCCTACTGCTAATCAATGTTGGTGTAGGGTATAAAAATAAAAAAGTAAATATTCGTACTGAAACTTTTACTCATATTTTTTATATTCTCTTTTAGTTTTTTAATATTTTTCCTTTATTCCTTCTGTTTTTATTTATTTATTCGTTAAAATTTCAAGTAAAAAAAAAATAAATCAGATTTTTGCTTACAACCATTCATTGTTGGTTAATGACATTGCTAAGCCAAACTGAATGACTGACTGGCTGGTTGGTTGGTTAGCTGCTTGGCTGCATAGTTGTTTTAAAGTCTGTCTCTTTGAGTGCCTTCTGCTTTTAGTTGCTATACAAATGCATACGAAACAAATGACAGACATAAACGAACTGAAACTCAAACAAATTTGCTGTTTCAGTTACAATTATAGATAAAGACAGATATTCCATCATCTCATAAAATACCGCAACTACTGTTACACACACACACAACCATAATATTACAAATAATGACGGTAACAACAAAACGAAATAAAAAAAAAGTTGAAATATGGCATATACAAGTACATATATGGCGCATAGATAAATGCATTTGGTATATTTGTATGTATATCTTGCAATATTTCTATGTTTTAAGTCTAACAATCATTTTTATTTTTATATTTTTTCTACTCTTTTTTTTTAACCAGACATTGTCATTTTCTATGCTGATTATTTTGTGTTTAATGATACCAGAACCAAATGCTACCATCTATCTATACACCTACATTTGGAAAATGATATTGGCATGTGGCAAAAGGTACATATATCGCAAAAGATAAAAAATTAATAAATAAATTGAATAGAAAATAAAATATTTTTACATAATGAAAAAATAATTGTGTTGGAATTAAACGATACAAGGGAAATATGCAGTAAAAATCCACCAATATGATCTAAAAATTTTAAAATATGCTCTTAAAAACCAGAATTTTTTTCTTTTTTAACAAAAAAATGGTTTAATCAACAACTCAATCTCAATCTTAGCAATACAAAAACAATACAACAGAATAAAAACTACAAATTTTACTTAAATTTCTAAGAAGATCTGGGAATATTTTGAATTAAATTTTTTTGGTAAAATGAAGCAAAATTTTTTTATAGGCTTAGCTTTGACCCAGCAGTTATTTCAAATCTGGCAAGACTTATGTCATTCTATTCTGTCACAAAATTCAGTATATTAACTCCACGGAACGAAGTGAAATGAATTGATTTATGCTTGAACAACATTGGGATTTATTGGAAATTTATCATCGTTTTCATTTTCGTGGGTACGTATTTGAGGGCCAGAAAACCAAACGTGAAATAATAGAAGCCAATGCACCTATTACGAGTGACTGTTAGTGTGGCTTGCGGAGCGGAGACATAATTGGCATCATTGGCATCATCAATAGAGACACATACTGCGCCATGATAACCGATTTTTTTTTTATGCCCGCTCTTTATGGTATTGTTGTTAACGAAGTGTGGATGGGGCAACTTGCCCAACATCTCATGCCACAATCGATTTATTGCGTAAAACGTTTGATAGCCGTTTAATTAGACAAAAATAAGTATTATGCCTACAAATCTAAGACAATTGACCATTGGATGGCCAATACTCGTGATGCCACTGCCGGGAAAATTTTTTCGAGAATTGATCCGATTGCGGCCAGCCGCGGCAGCCATATAAATTAAATAATATTTCATTTCTAACCGGAACATATCATTTATTTCATTTCTAACTTCAACACAAAAAAAAAAGTTGGCAAAATTTCAAACCGTTTTTGTTTTAGTGCTTTTTTAAATTTAAACTTTTAAATGACCCACCCGACTAGTAACTAGTAACATAGCTAAAAGCTCTTTGGCACAATTTTCCTTCAATCTGTGAAATAGTCCGTTCAAATTACGTAAAACTTGTACAATTTTCATACAGTTTTCACAGTTGAAAAAGTTTTTGATATCCAAGCTCACAGCTACACAATACTAATAGATGAGCATGTATTCAAATTTGTAGCCTCCCTCGCTGTATTCACAAGAAGTTTTACAGCATCTATCGTTTTTCTAAATTTTTTAGAACCAAATGTGTGAATGGAAAGTTCATCGCTCCCTTGCAGTGTCTTACAGATTGTAAGTACCCACTCGTATAAAACACATTGGTCGATTTGAGTACGGCTCTTCTGTAAGATGTATGACATCCAAACTGTCTTCATTATAAGACTAGAAATTCCAATAAGCCATGGAGCATTATTATCCTTCAAATTGCTTAGTCTCATTACCTGCGACCGGACAATATACTTTAGTTACTTCCCTATAGTTGTAATTTGTGTTGAAACGACGTTAGAAATGTCCACCTTAGGCGTGGCAGAATCTTCTTGTGTCGTCATGCTTAATAATTTTATCCTGTTCAAAATAATACTTTGCGCTTATCTTTATTATTATTATTTCCGAAACTATCGCAAGCTTAAACATAGCATACCAGATTTTCCCTTTATTTGACACTCAAGGTGTTTCTAAAAAAAAAAAAAAAAATAATAATCTTCGGTTTTGCCGGTATTTGGCATAAAGATTAGATTTTCTAAAGGTATGACCCTTACACAAGTAGTGTTACTTCCTACATAGCTAGAATATTAACTCTTTGAGCACCTATCTCGTGTTGTTAAGTATGAGTCACACCTTAAAGTCCAGTTTTTTGCAAAACTTTAATTCACATTTCTTTGTTTCAGTGTTTGACAAATTCAGCCATGGAGCGGTACACAATTATGCAGCGCAAAAAACTGCTGAAGCCTTTTACTAAAATGAGCGTTCAAATCAAAATACTTTGCGTGCACTTCGTCATTTTTTTGGTCAGTATAATCGAAAAAATGTGTCCACGATTGGGAAAACTGTGCACAAAAATCATTAAACCGGTTCTTTAAGAAATGTGGAAACAGTTGTGGCTGCTCGCCAGTTCGTTTTGCAGACAATATTGCTGTTGTTTGCCATAGTGTGGCAGAAGAGCCGTCAACCACGACTCATCGTCGTGCCTAATAATTGAAAATCACATGAACATCACTGATGCGAGTTTTGAATAAACATTCAATTGGCTCAAGAGCTGAGGCCAGCTGACACATTTAAGTGTCGCTTATACACCGAATAATTAGTTGAATAGATAGAAGTGAGTGATGATTTTAAAAAGAAAATCATCTTCAGCGACGAGGCACATTTTCATTTCAGTGGATTCGTTAACAAGCAGAATTGCCGCCTTTGGGCAAATGAGAGTACACGAATAATTGTTGAAAAACATAGTACGTAAATACTCGGCTCATCAGCAGAATTTTCTTACGTTCGCTCGTTTCATGACACGTGCTACTGAGTTTTCTTTTTTACTTCGTAGGCATGAATCATATTTTTGCTTCAAATATTTTTTCTCGACTCGTGAGCACAAATTTAAAACTTGTGCTTTCGAGTTTTGTTCTTTAATTCGTAAGCACGAATTTCATACTGCAAACGAATTAAAAATAGGCAAACAATTATTGAAATGCATTATTTCAATGCATGTTGTTTGTGTAAGACTAAATGCGTAATACCATGCATTCGTATGCGTGGAAGCGTGTATATTTCTTGTGCAGCAACCAATAAGTATCACACACATGTACGAGTATGTGTTATATTACGCAAACAACAATTAATAAAAGAATAGTTCGTTTTAAACTTGTGTTGATGCTTTTCGCTTGAATTTTATTTTTAAATTCTTTAGTTTTGAAAAGCCGATGCATCAACCAAGAGTTACTGTCTGGTGCGGTTTATGGGCTGGCGGCGTTATCGGACCGTACTTCTTCGAAAAAAAGGTCGGCCAAACAGTTACCGTGAATGGTGTTCGCTATCGTAGGAAGATAACGGACTTCAGGGAGCCAGAAATTTATGATATGCCACACGAACAAGGAAACCATGGGCTTTCAATGGCCGTCTATCTCATGTCGTGGCGATGTTAATTGGCCGCCACAATCATGTGATTTGACACTGTTGGACTTCCTTCTTTGCGAATAATTAAAAGACCAGAACAATGCAAGAGCTGAAGGATAATAGTAGACCCTTCTATCATAGTAAAAAATATTAAGATAATTCTCTGAAAACTTTTTGTTTTCTATACAACTAACATCGTGCGTTTTTGTTAGGCCACCTTTTTGTTAGCTTGTGGCGGCCATCATTTCTTTAAAAAAGCTTAAATATAAAATCTGTACTTAAGTTTGTAAAGGGTCCGCCAAATAATTTATTTTTTTTTTTAATGCTATAAAAAATACTACTGAATATTTTCTCAATTTTCTTTTCTTATTTGACAGTTCGTCCTTCCGGTTAAGAATGGGAAATAATTTCATTCAAATGGCTGCCTAGACTGGCCATGCAGTATAGCCTACACGATCTTTCCAATTTTTAAGCACATTATCGATTGTGTGCAGCTGTATTTTACCAATGGCTTCACGAATATTGTCCTTTAAAGCGTCAATTGTCTCTGACTTGTTGGCGTAACACTTATCTTTGACGGCACCCCACAAATAATAGTCCAACGGTGTCAAATCGCAGCTCTGAGGTGGCCAAACGACTTCAGTTCTGCGGCTGATAATGCAGTCTTCAAAAACAGGGCGCAAAAGATCAAGTGTAGCTTCGGCTGTGTGGCACGTAGCGCCGTCCTGTTGAAACCAAATGTTGCTAATATCCTCCCTTCAATTTTTGTGAACAAAAATTCGTTCAGCATGGCCCGATAACTATCGCCATTGACTGTAACAGCCACTCCTTGCTCATTTTCGAAGAAAAATGGCCCAATTATGCTTCTGGACCAATAGCCGCACCAAACGGTGACTCGTCTCGGGTGTATCGGCCTTTCAATGTATGCGTACGGGTTTTTTGTGTCCCAAATGCGACAATTTTGCTTGTTTACGTACCCGCCAAGATCAAATTGAACTTCATCTGAAAAAATGATTTTTTTGGCAAAATTTTCAAACTAATGTCGCAATATTTCCCAGCGTTGTTCAAGCGTATACACAACAATATTCGTTCAGCGAAAGGATAAAACTAATTATCTATCAAATCAGACATGAGCTAAGTGTTGCAATTCACGAAATAAGCACTAGTTGAAAAAAAAACGTTAGATGGCGGACTCTATACTTTATCTTTGAAAGTTTAAGTTAAGTTTTGGAACTACTCATTGTAAAGGCTATTAATGTTTACACTACACAGACACTTATCTCTATAGCACAGACGCATTAAATAAGTAATAATATTGTTACATTTTGAGTTATTTTAGTTGCGTCAAAATACCACGTTATTGTTGTTTTACAGTTTTTATTTCCTCATTTTTACTTTATTCACTTTATCTTAATACAGGAACTTGTTTATCTTGCGCTTAATATTCGCTCATACAACACTTTTATTTACGCCTAAACACAACTTTACTTTATGATTGCAAAACGATAACTGCAAAGCAGCCTTCTTATGTACCTAATGGCATACAGTCTGGAAAGTTCCGAAAATGTCTCAAACGCTCTAAAATCCTCTAATTTATGTCCGTTAATTTGAGCATATAAGATTGTGTTACTTACGGATAATTGTCAAATACCCATATCAATAGGGCATTACCAGGGTAACACATTATTAACCTTGACACGAGCAAATAGACAAAAATCCCAAAATACATTTCAAAAGGCACTAGTGTAGTGTAGGCATTTTTATTTTCGTAACAATATGTTACAAACCAAATATAGCAATTATAGCGAAAGACCATCAAGATAACTACTCTTTCTCTTACCCAATACTCAGTGAATAGTAATTCTCCGTTTAAGTATTAATACTCGTACTTTTGTTTTATTTGTTAAAGTGAATATTTTCAAATAAAGCTATGACTTGGCCGTCCTTCCATCCAACTCTGTGTCAGTTATAAGTGTCGTTATATGGCCAAGTATGAATACGATTACCAGACATTTTTATTAAAATCAACACAACTACACAAACGCTGTATATGTATTATATTACTATATAATATATACATATGTACATATGTATGTATGTGACTTATACCATATTAAACACTCATAAAACGCAAACACACACAAAAACAAATATGAAACCAATACCATTTGAAATGTCATTATATACCGAAGGATATAATAATTAAATCCTTTTGATTTTTTTTTTTTGTTATTCTGATTGTTGTTGTTATTGTTTCCCATTAGCCATTGTTGAATTATTTGCAAATATCCAAACAATGCACGTCTTTTGTCTTTTACTTTTAAATAAAAGCCAAGGCAGAGCATAACGAAATGGTAGGGAAAAGTAAAAAAGGTGTTGGAGAAAAGGATAATAACAAAATAAAAAAAATTAAAGAATGAAAAATAGATTTAAATGAAAAAAAAACTCAACATCGAGATGTGAGTAAATTTATTTAAAGTGACTAATGACACCACAAATTTTGCATGTGTTGGAAATTTTACTTTATTTTTTTTTATAAATTTGTTTTGTGTGCCAGAACATGTGCTAATGAAGCCATATTAACATTGAAAAGTAACTGATGGCTGATAATCATGAATGACACTGATGGTTAGAGAAGACAAGGATAACAGGTAATTTAACTTTAATATTGATGGGATGGAAAACTGTAGGCAATAGCAATATACGTATGTACACATAGCAAGGATATATGAGAATACATAGTCTACCATTGAATTTTGCTATACAGGGTGTCCGCCGGGAAGGTATATTACTTTGTTTTGCCGCCATTTTGGTAAACATTAGTCTTGACAGTTCATATTTAGCAGTGGTGAAGTAAAGACGTGGCAAATTTGTTATGGATGGATGTTCAGTCCACCAACGTGTTTTAATCTTTAAAACGTTTTATCAAAATCAATCATCGTTTTTCATCAAAAAATCATAATGAGTGACGAGGCACATTTTCATTTGAAGGGTTATATGAATAAACAGAATAGTCGGTTCTGGGCAATGGAAAACCCTCAAATTATTCATCAGACACCTTTGCATTCATTAGAAGTGACAGTCTGGTGTGGTTCTTTGAAACTGAAAACGGCGTAACGGTAACTGTCAATGGGGAATGATATAGTGATATAATTGAAAATTTTTTAACGCCACAATTGCATGCTTTGAGCTTGACTAACATGTGGTTTCAACAAGATGGTGCCACATCGCATACAGCCCGGATTACAGTGGAATTACTTTGAGACCTCTTTGTTGATTGGCCTCCACGGTCGCCTGATTTGACTGTACTGGACTATTTTTTGTGGGAATATCTGAAGAGCACGGCTTATGCAAACAAACCAGAAACGCTGGAGCAACTCAAACAAAATATTCCTGCTGAAATTAATGAAATATTGCGTGAAATATATGAGAATGTAATGAAAAGTGTACTAAAAAGGGCTCGCATTTGTGAAACTAAAAGAGGCGGGCATTTATCTGATATTGTATTCATACATAATTGCCGACATTAAATAAAACATTTATCAATATAAGATCCACTCTCTTTCACAAATTCAAAAATTATAAACAAACAAAGTAGTATGCCTTCCGGGCGGACACCCTGTATTTAAACTTCATTGTTCATTGAAATTCAATCAATTTCAATTTCATTTTCATTAATTTTGTTTTTCAATGTTTTCTGGTTTGTTTTAGACATTTATTTCATGACTTATCAATGAACCAACAACGCTTTGCTTTATTTTCAAGTAATTTTCAATTACAATAGTCTTTAGTAGTTGCGAAGGTTAAATCTAAATGTCTGACTGAAGCTTACATATGTAAAAAATATATCTGAAATTTAAGTTCTTTAAATATTTTATTAAATATAACAATCGAGTACATAAAAAATATTTTCAAAAGAAAATAGAAGATTTTTATGAAACCTGATAATATCGTTACCTTAATTTAGAAAGGACGTAAGTAAAATTTTTAAGAATGTGCAGGAAGTAAAAAAACTTAACTTATTCTAAAACTTAACCAAGAGAAAATAAGTTTAAATTAAAATTCTTTTTGTTTTTTATTTCAAACTGCTTTGAAACCTTATTTCTATGACTTTTTTCTGCGATTCCGAGATAATTAAGTTTTTTACTTCCTACACATTTTTTAAGATGTTAGTTACATCCTTTCTAAATTAAGGTAACGATATGTATTTATATTAAAAAGTAGATGCCAAATTATGACTACACTAATAGCAAATAGTGTTAATTTTTCTACTTCTTACTCTTTCTCATTTCTTCCTATAAGGAGCATACGTCTCCTAAAAACTGTTTCCAATAATATTTTCTCGATGTTCTTTATGTCATTCTAGCTTTTTTCTGCTCGCGTAGCCTCTATATCTATTTGTCAATGTGTGAGTGATTCCAATTAAGATCATCGCAAGTAGGTTTTTCGGGCGATCTTTAAAATATGTGGTAAATTCTCCACCATTTTCTCTTTCGAATTTTTCTATGAATTTGGCTTTTTTAAGTGCATGTCCAGAGTTGTTTATTCTACATTCCTTCGATCCGGAAAGTTTTCAGGATTTCTCTCAAGCATTTGTTGATGAAAACTTGCTACGTATTCACATTTGAAGCAGCGATATTACAGGAATCCCGCCCATATAGAAGAACGGATCTTACAAACACAAACAATAAAAAATAAATATTTTTAAGGGTGAAGAATGAAGGGCAGATTGACGAGTTACCACAATGCTGTTTAAGACATCATCAGACTAAACTTGTAGCGATGAGACTAAAAACCCTGCCAGGCTGGCGTACTATCCCCTTGAGGCACTCTTCTATTCTATCTGAAGAACACCGTGTTAGTGGTATTCTCATCTGGACCTATACTATACAGGCAATTCAATATCGTGATTCCCAGTAGGGATGATTTGGCCTCTGTGCGACTTAATGGAAGTCTATACTAATGGGTCTAAAATTTAGATCCGTGTGGGAAGTTGAATGTTTTCCTTGCAGCCTCCTGGACACCTGTCGGTAGTGTGTTTCAGGACGAAGTAACAGCCATTTGTTCAACCGGAGTAATTGGGCTCTTATCACTGACATATATATCTGCTCAGATCAGCTCTAGACTGGTAAGGCACTGTCGTGGCAGTTTTGTGTCCATCTTATTTGGGTTCCTAGTCACAGCGCCATTTCCTGGCAAATGTGCTGCTGATTAACTCTCCATTGTGGAAGCATTTCTTTTGAACATCCATCCACTCACGAGAGTGGGAATATCTCTCACCTCTTAAGCAGCCTATTAGGCAGAAGTGTTTGTAGGGTATTCTTATTGCTATTTGGTTAGGAAACGTACTCATAAACTTATTAAGCTGGCTTATTGGAGCATCTCCACTGCTGTATATATTCACATAGGCAATTGTGTTATGCGTAGGCAAGCACAAAGGCCGCGTCTGTGAATGACTTTTGTTGAAATTCTGAATCGCTTAAAGAAGAGGTTGGCTTGGTTCATTTCAGCTGCAAGTGTCAGACTTTGGTTTGGCTAGACTTTACAGATTGACTAGATCTCTCCCTTACTCGATGGCCTATTGAAGCTATCGATTCTTGACATCAGGTTAATTGCCACATTCAACGGTTGTTGACCGGTTTCCGACCTAATTTAGAGAATTTTGCTTCTCCCCTGCAGTGATTCTGGTTGATTATTAGGTATGAACAATGAGACAACGCTTAGCGTGGTATTACATCAAACTGCTATGCGTGCTCAAACGTGCCTCGATTTAACAATAGTCTCACTCCCTCCTATCTGCTTCTATCATCAGACGAGCGTAAGTAGTAAAAATGCTATACTTCCTGGAACTGGATAATCTGCATGAAGAATTTTCTGTTACATGTTACGGTCACTCCCATTACCTTTTTCTTATTTAGGTTTATACTGGGACCTAACTTTGCAGCCTATGTCTCCAACGTAGTCAGTCTGACTATATGTTAAGAGACATACATACTTCTCGTCTGGATATTCAACATCAGCCAGACGGTCAGCTATGCCTCTGTTGTAGCTCGTTGCGTTTCTCATTACAATGCCCAATACTTTATCAAAGAGTAGCGTCGAGTGTTGAACACAAGCGTCAGCTTTAGTTTCTGTATAACTCTTGAATAATATTTATTATTTATTTATTTCTTATTTAAAATAAATCACAAAAGTGAAAAATTATGCAACTATTCGTTGCTTAGCATATTATTGCCAGTGTATTCAAAAATATTTCATCATTCATCAAAAGTGGGAACAGGGTTTTTCTTTTAAATTAATTTATTATAATGTAGCCTCCCTTACTAAAAAAAAAATTAATAAATAATTCCTAACAATATGGCAAATATCTTTGTAATATTCATTTCATTTCATATTTTTTGTATTACATTGTAGGCGACAAAGAAAATAATCCCAAAATAAGAGTGGAAAAACCGACACAAAGAAATATAAAAAAAACTTGTCATGTTTCATTTAAAATAGCAAAACCACTTAAGTGCTGAACTGGAATTAAAAAAGGAACAGAGAAATTGAATAAACTAAAGTGGAGAAGTGAATACTTTTTTTTAACACTGACATATACAAATAAAGCATAGATAAGATTTTAAAGGAAATAAAAAAAACTAAAATAATATTTTTTTGTATACATTCTTAAATTATGCAAACACATGTGGTAAATTCAAAACAACAAAACACATTAAAAACTGTATTTGTATGAAAACAATCGAAGTAATGGCGAATCAAGACCAATTACTGGAAATCCTAAAATATCCCTGTTTTCTTTAACTTTTGTGGTTATTTGTAAATCTATCGGTGGTAATGCATGCAACAGTGCGTTCATAAATTTTACTATTTTCGAACTTGCCGGAGAGCGTTTAAGCACTACTCGAACTAAAAAGAGTATCAGTGACTATGCCCAGTATATTCTTTCGAGCTCGTGCAGTAAAAAAGGTTCTTGCAAATATCGACGTTAATAAGTCTTCTGGATCGGATGACATTTCAGCACTGGTCCTGATGCAGAGCTCTTCCATTGACTAATCTTTTCAATGCGTCTTACCGTGCTGGTTTTTTCCATCTTGCTGGAAGATTGCCAATGTAACGCCAATCCCTAAAAAGGGTGAGGCTAGTAACCCTGAAAACTAACGCCCAATAGCAGTTTTTCGGCACTTTCCAAAGTTATGGAGAATATGTTGAAGCATCACCTTTTGAAATATTTAGAGTCCAACAATTTGCTGAGCGATCGCCAATACGGTTTCCGTAAGGGTTGCTCTACTGGTGATCTGCTGGCGCTACCTTTGAAAGGTGGAATAGGTCAATTCATGGGTTTGGTCAGAGTAAAGTTGTGGCTGTCATATCCAAACTTATTGCTTTTGGCGTCGGTAGTCACTTCTCTCGATTCATATCGAGCTTTCTCAGAAATCGCACTATAAGAGTCGTTATAGATGGCATCTCATCCGACGAGTCCAGGATAAATTCAGAAGTACAGCAAGACTCTGTTCTTTCTCCAACTCTATTTCTAATATTAACGACTTTGTTTTTCTCACTTCCAATCCCATTTACTCTTTTGCGGATGACAGCAACTTTTGTCATTCATATTCTTCTGATCGTAGGCCGAGCCTTTTGGAGATTGGAACGAAAAGGCAGAATATGAACGACATGGTTACAAGCAACCGGGCGAAAATCTCTGAGTGTGGTCGCGCGAACAGGGTCGACTTTAACGCGCGCAAGACCCAATATTGACGTGATGACGTGATGTGTTGTCATCTGTATCTATGGTTAATGTAGATATTAAGGAATTAGATGCTTTTGATGTTCTGGGCATGATAATTAACTGTGACGTTCATTGGAACGAGCACATATTTCAAGTGTCTCGGCTTCTTAAGACGGTATAAGAATTACTTCACTCCATCTGATCTCCTTAATATTTGCAAGACCAATATCGGACCCAAATTGGCTCTCATGTATGAGCCAGTGCTTCAAAGTCTATTTTGGAGCTTCTCGATCGCGTACAGGAGAGGGCGAAGGTTCTTATTAATGACGGTATGGTAGCCAACTCCATCGATTCATTAGAGCGTTATCGCAATGTGGCGTGTGTTTCATTGTTCTATCGGTACTATTACGGAATGTTTTCTGACGAAATTAAGGAACCAATTCCTGGTAATCGTATAGTTTCACGTAGTACTCGTATTTCTCGTAGAGAACATCTCTTTGTAGCTGGTTGTCCAGTAAATCGCACAGCGCAATATAGGGAGAATTCGTTCTTGGGTCGCAATATTCCTTAGTGGAACAATCTTCCTGCGAATGTCTTCCCTGCCACTTACGACATGAGCAAATTTAAATCGAGGGTCCACAGACACTACTCTATCTATCATCCTTCACACAATCTATTTTCCTAGTACCAGCACAATGCACTGCATGAGTGCTGGTCTTATTGAAAAAAATAAAATAAAAATGTCATTGTTTTAAGTTGGGTTAGGTAAGGTGGCTGACTTTCCTTGAAGTATAAAGTTCCACTTAGTGCCGAGGTTGGGTATACTGTGATACTACAAGCGTAAGAGCTAAACCGATGATATCTCGACGTCCATAGGAAACCGTTTTGACTCCGAAACAAATCTCGCAATTGCGGTAATCCTCATCTTAGAGAGTTAGTAAGGAACTTAACTGCAACCTGTCTGTCCGAGTAAATCAAAAAATAAAAAATCCCACCACTCGACAAACATTGTATAGCCTTCAGTACGTCCACGATCTAGGTTTGAAATACACTGTAGTGGTCAGGCAGTCTAAAAGAAAGTCTGATTTCAGATTCTTCAATTTATTATTCACAGCACTGGTGCAATGGTTACTGAGGATATCTTAAAGACAACATTGTTATTTTGCAACAACATGGAAGACATCGAACCATCACCGACGCCAAAATAAAAAGGGTTCTCGCAACTGTTTCGTTGCAGGAGTATTAGCATAAATGATTTCAAAGGTTCAGATGACATAAAAGGGTCAAAGTACTATTAGTTCCGAAAAATGTTGTTCTCTTCCAAATTTAGTTAACCGACAGATCAAAGCAGACAGAAAACATAACAGTTTTTAGGAAGAGACAAATAAAATTACTGGCTTTGTTCGAATCTTCAATTTGATATGGTAAACATACAGTCAGAGTCATAAAATAGTCCGGGAATTTCTAACCAACTTTTAGAAATAAAGTATTATTTATTCATAGCCAAGTAGGTATGAAAAACGATACCGAATTACCCCACCCAGACACCACAGTGGCCCATTACGGAATTCATAGCCAAGTGTATTATTAAAAAAAAAAATCCAAAAATAGTATGGTAAACTTGGAAAATTTAGAATGAATTGTATAAAAATATATTTGATTAGTAAATATACACAGATTCTTTAAGTTTACTTAAGTAAAGTATGCACCACTTAAGAGATCTGTTTCTCTTCTTTCCAAATTCGCCAAGAATCTTAAGATTGGCTTATATTTAGCTCAGTTATTACTTTATTTAGCTCAGTTATTACACCATGTTTTAAAGGTGTTTCAAAAATTTTTAATACAGATTCAAGAACTTCCAATGCCTCCCGTGAATTATGGGCCGGCGATATCATTGGACTATACTTTTTCAAAGGCGACGAAGTCAAGAACGTTACGTAGATTGTCGAGCGATACCGAGCGACGATTATAATTTTTTTTTTTTTTGCACAAAATGGAAGAGAGCTAGACTTGGCTGACTAGTTAGTGGTTTCAAAAAGACGGTACCACATATTATAAAACACGTGAAACAATCGCTCGAATGAGAGATGAGTGCAGTTTACTGTTTATTTCACGTTTGGGGCCGGTCAATTGGCCGCCTACATTGAGCGATTTAACGCCTTTAGACTATATTTTTGTATGGTTATGTTAAGGCTCATGTTTATAGGGAAAAGCTCGCAACGGTTGATGTACTGGAAGTCAAAATTGAAGAATTATTTGTTAAATACCGGCCGAACCATTTGAGGCGTAGACGCGGGCAACAAGTACATGAATTCATTTTTAAACTTATAATTATATAGATCGTTCTATCGATTCTAATTGGGACTTCATACATTTCTCGAAATTTTGTGCTTTTTCTTTAAAACAAATCCGAAAGCTCTTAAAAAATCACCCGATACAAATTGAATAATACTAGGTCAGCACTTGGCCGATTATTAGGGCGATCGGACAGTTATTATTCGACCAGTTTTAACCGCTTTTTTTTCTTTTTGTTTTGTCGAATACGGTTTTTTCAAAATCTTCATTTTTCGAATACCGAATAAACCTGTTAATTTAACACGAATAATTTAAATAAAAATAATTTTTACATGTTTGTATGGTTTGTATTGAAAATATGCTCATCCTTTAACTGTTTGTATAAATTTAATTTTTTTATATAGATGACAACCTTGAGCGTCTCACAAAGAACGTGAAAGCCAAGGTAGATCGAATAAGATATACACTCTTGAGCAAAAATAACCTTTTCTGATCTGTAAATAAATATTGATTTTTATATATGGAGAATGATCAACTAGAATCATTGAAAACCTACAAACCCACAAATTAGATATATTAGTTAGTGAAGTTTCTCACAGCGTAAATACACATAACCAGTCGCTAGTATTGTTGTGCGGTGATATCGCTGTTGAAAATTGTCAGATAGTGTAGCCTGGGATTGAACCGACGACTTCTTGGTTGGAAGATGGGTTCTTGCGACATATACCACAGTGACACTCACACTATTAAATACGTGATGCATAAATTTACATACAGTGGTGCTCGAAATATAAGCAAATTTTCTTGTCGAGGCAATTAAGGACTCGTACATTACTAACAGATTTACTGAAAGCAAAACATTTAATTTTTGTTATCTTAGGCACCTAAATAAAACAAACCTGCGATTCCATTCTCTACCAAGTAATACTACAAAAACGAAATTAGCCCCTTGAGTAGCTGTTCGCAATTTAAGCATCTTTCAGTACTTTGTGTAATAAACGCTTTTTTATGGCCACCGTACAACGTTTTGGCATAGTTTTTATGAGATTTGTTAGAATTATTGTTAGTATTCAGCTTCTGCTTATTTTTAAAACGACGTTGTCCAGCTCTGCGCTTCAAGAATTAGGAACAATTTTATTTAAATAAAAGAACCGGTTAACCGGTTATTTGAATTATTATTAACCGAAAACTAGTTTTGTAGAAAATGATATTTTTCGAATAAATCGAAAATCGGTTTTTGAAAAAAGTCAAATAATCGACAGCGAAACATGGCATACGTTATACTCCATAATTAGCAAAGTTCAAACGCAAATGAACGAATTTCTGCGAATAGTCTGGCATATACCATTATGAACTCCGAGCTGTAGAGAATATCCAGCGAAACGCTTATGGATGAAGCTCAATAGAAAAAAATGAAAGTGTTGACCACACCATTCGTAAGTCCGCGAAAGCTTTCACTGCCTTAGACTGAAACCGGTAGCGCAATCGAAGATGGGGACGACCTAGAAATACATGGCGAAGATCTCTGCATCATTTAAAGAATTCAAAAGCATACCTACTCGTATGTATGTAACATTTGTCATAATAGACATACTCGTATGTATGTGGAATGAACTTGTAGACCTATTTTATGTTTCCAAGTGGAATATAAAAAATATTTTCATATAATTTTTCATCACTTAAAAATTTTTAATTTAATTTATTTTTTAGGGATTTCGAAGATATATTTTCATCTGAAAACATTTGCCACTTTATACCTCTTATTTTATTACATTTGTTTGCTTTTTACATGTCATACTGTCGGTGCACAACTTTTATCTTATGTGGTTGTCTTTTTTAAAGCAATTGACAACAACAGACACATACAACACAACAGCAGACAACAATTTTTAAGCAATTTTTCGAAAAACACGCAAAAATAAAAACAAAAATATGAAAGAAACACCAGGAAAAAATGCAAAACAACATTGAAAATTTACTGAAAAATAAAAAAAAACATCACAAAAAAGAGAATCAGGGATAAAAAAAAATCGTAGAAAAAACTTACAAGTGTAACTTGTGTTTATAAAGAAAAATGAATTTACAAAATTGTCGCAGTAATACTGCTTTTTTTCAATTTTATTTTTCGCGCAGATATATTTTCACCATTTTTTTCAAATATAACTTCCAATTCCTTTTTCTCCTTCTTATTTTTCTTACATTTATGCTGTTGGCTTAAACTGGTGAAACTGAGTTTTTTTTCACTTTTTAGAAGGAATAGATTTTGCTTTTTGCATTTCGTATTATAAATAACAGAGAACAGAATGTGGATTTTTTTTATTTTCTGGGTATGAAGTTTTTTTTGTTTTTTTTAAGGTTCCTTTGATTTTCGTGTACTTACAAGAGAGAGAACAAGTTCATAAATCTTGCTTTTATTTGCAATCCCCAAAAAAAGTTGCAAAGGAACAAAAAAAAAGACTATGAGAATATTAATTTTGAAATGTTGCAACAAAGTGTTGCCATAGAGGGAGTAGCAGTAACATAACAAGTGTAAAAGGATTTATAGAAAATCTGAAAAAAATGTATTGCATTTGTAGAATTAAAATCATTTGAATAGGTTTTAAATAACTTTATTAATATTCATGAGTGGCTTAGGTAAGCGAAAATATAGAGCGCGATGATCAATCACTTAAGTGTCAAACTCCATTGTACCTCGTGTTCACCGATTTCATAAAGGCGTTTGACTCAGTAAAGGGAGCTTCAACAAAAATCATGAACATTATTAAAACATAGTACGATAACATTTCGCTAGAGGTGCTTCACTTCTGACTCTTGGATTAAGAAAAAGGCTGCCTACTGCTACTATTTTTAATTGTCTTGGAGGATGCGACGTGGCATCCCCTGGGGTTTTCATCGACAACATTAAGTCCTAGGCTTCGCTGACGATATCTGCTCTTATTTATGTGCATATAAAACTGAACGATTTTCTTTAAATTTTTACAGTATATTTCAGTATGCCTTTTGGCTATATAAATTTGTAGGCGGTACCACGCCCATACAAAGTGAAGATTTATTTGTCTATATTTTCAAAATGGTGAGAGGAAAACTCTCTAAATTTGGCATATTCAGAGTCAATATAAATCATAATTTAATAAGTGGGAGGAATTGGCCAAATGGGCGTGGTACCTCCCATACAAAGGAAATATTGGTCCTAGTCAACCGTGAGAACGATTGCAGCTAAAGTTTCAGAATTTGGTAAGATTGACTTCATAGCTAATACAAATTACACGGTGCGACAAAAAAACCTGGCAAGTTGATACTATTTTTCATGAACTGCATTACGAAACAGCTTAATAACTCCGAAAATTTCCAACGGATTTCTAAACCTTAAGCCTCATTTTATTCACAACTTAATATTTTTCGTTAATTAATTCATCAATAGCATGGTTCCCATATAAAATAGTGCGCAAAATGGCATCTAAACATGAAAAATGTGGAAGAAATTCGATGATAAATCCAGATTCTTGAAGGCTACTTAAATGACATATATGTACATCATTTAAAAATCCTTTATCTCTTCTTTCCAAATCCGAAATCGGGTAATATTCAGCCAAGTTATTGCTTTTAAGTGCATGAAGGTGTTTTGAAAATTTCAAAACCAGATCCTTGTTCTACTCGACAGCGTCTATCAGAAAAGTAGTATCGTTTCGCACGTATTTCAACTTAATTTTTGTCGCACCGTGTTATCAGTCAAAAATTGGGCTAAATTAGACAAGTCAGCAAACTAAATATTGATTTCTGTATACCTTGAAAGCGATTAAAACAAAATCGACTGAATTTGGTCTGAATGACTTCATAGTTAATATAAATCATTAGTCAAAAAGTAGACTGAAATACACAAGTGGGCGTGTTACCCCCATGCAAATAAAATATTTATTTTTTTATATCTTGAGAACGGTAATAGTAGAAGTTTCTAAATTAAGTTCAAACAAAGTCGCAAACAATTCACATCATCAGTCAATAGCTGAGAGAGGTTGGATAAGTAGGCGTGGCACTGTCCATTCATACAAAATATTTAATTTTGTATATGTGTAAAGAGTAACAATTAAATTCGTTATCTGTTCACATTAGTCAAAAAGCTGGTATTGTACAAAGCACACCGGGTACACACTCTATTTCTATCTTAAATGTCTTGATTTGAACCTGATGTTAAAAAGGGGAAAAAGGGATACAAAATCATAACTAAGATAATAATTAAGATAATTATTAAGATAGGGGCATTGTAGCACGACGGGTTTTAGCTAATATTGCCGAAACATTGAGCTGTGCAGAGCAGAAACAATGTTCATCCTAAGATCTTAGCCTCCAGAAGACAAAAGCCATTTGCATCAACAACACCAATATGAATCGCGCTTACGAAGGGATAGATAGCTTTTGTTAACTAGCATGCATGATAGCTAGACAAGACGGGACAGGAAAAATGTTCAAGTGCAACGATCGGAACGTGGATATTTGTAGACTATGCCTACAGGCAACAGAGAAAGCGGAACACATATTGTGTACTTGTGAGGTTCTTGATAGATTTGGGTGGAAATTTTTAAGAAGACATAGAGTCTCCCTGGTTGATATATCCACCATTATGGTTTCAGATCTGTTGGTGTTCATTGGGAAGGCAGCAGATCTGCTGAAAAAACTATAGACCGGAAGGGGCACAATAGATCCTATGAGCCGATATTATAATAATGAATAAATTCTCTGCCGCTTCTTCTGCAACTTTTTCTAATACGGCAACCTCCAGTTGCATAAACCCTACCATCCATTTGCGACCGTCTGTATAGAAGCGGACTGTAGTACAATATAATTGTAAGATAACAAATAAATCTCATTAGCACATGCCTATCAAATACCGAGCATTAGCACTGTTCCTTACTTCTCCACAAGGACTTCTTTTATGACTATATTTAGAGCTGTGTTGTAGAACAGAGGAGACTCCTTTCTAGCACCTTAAACAGTTCATAAGTAAGTTAGCACGGCAATAGTTATTCTTTATGTATCAGACTATTGTTTGAACAACACCAATGACTCATAAAAAGTTAAGCTCATAAGTTTACCTATCCAATTACTTTCATTACATTACAATAATTTTCGGTGTTTCATGTGCTACCAGTCAGAAATCGCGCAAAAACTCAAAAATATTTTCATGTATTGAACGATTCTGCCACCTTTTCTTTCTCTGTTCGACAGTATCTACAGAAGACACTATTGAAAAATCTCATCCGATTAGACCACTTTTTATTGACCACAATTATTGGGTATACAAGCTAATAAAGTCGATTTTGTTTTGCTTGAAAATGCGTTAATACAATAAGAAAATGAATATTGTCCATCGTTAGCCACTACTTTTTTCATCTTGCTGGTAGCATATGGATTCCGCGCCAAAATAACTGCTCCGGTTTTGAGGTATAGAATGAATCAAACCAATTTCTGATACCCTGTTCTAAAGTGAAGCGTGTTCCAAATAGTAGTGAGAAGATGCAAGGTCTGTACTATAATGCGGGTGAGCCAAAACTTCTCATCCACTGTTTTCCAAAAAGTTTTTGACATATCTCGCAATATGTGGCAGATTATGTGGAAGATTATGGTCTCGTGTCTAGTCTAATATTCTGGCCATTTTTCGTTGACGGCTGCCTTCAAACGAATAAATTGTGATTGTCTGACTCAATTTCAACAGCTCATAACACAAAACACTCCTCTGTTCTCAGCAAATACAGAACATTACCTTGACGTTATGAATATTCGGTTACGGCATTGATTTGGCTGTTGGCCGGGCTTTACATATGACTTTTTGCGCTTGGAGTTATCGCAAGGTATCAATTTTTCGTCATCACTAACAATACGAAGCAAAAATATTTTTTTTTAGCATTCAAGCATCATTTCCGACATGCAAAATCGCCTCTGAAAGTCTTTCGACTTCAAGTCATATGGAACATAATTTCCTTGCTTTTGAATGAATCTATAGACTTGTTATATGACTCCCATTGATAAAGCAAGTTCTTCTTGCATTACACAACAATTTTCATTCAGTAATGCTTCCAATTCCTCATCTTTAAACTTTTTCGGCTGATCAGGCCTCTTCTTGTGACCTGTATCGAAATAACCACGTTTGAATCGCGCACCATCGTTCACAAGTTTTTTGAGTTGGTGCATGTTGACCGTAAGCTTCCACAATCGATAACTTTCTGCAGCCGTTTAATTCAAATGAAGGAAATTTATCAGACTTCGCCGCAAAACAACTTTTTTAAGCACAAATTTCGACATTATTATAGCAAATACTGAATTATGATGACAGATGTTTACCCTCCAAAATAGCATATTTGTTATTAATGACACAAACCATATGTGATAGTTATGCCATATGTTGTCCAAATCGTTGTTATTAACTTGCATACCCAATATATTTTATACATCATTCGTGTTACCGTTATAAGAATTCAATATTAACTTAAAACTGAAATGAGTAAAAAAATAACTTAATTGGAATATCCTCTTAAATATATGGATGTCCGTTTTGCCCTACTTAAAGTTAATTTTGGGGTTTTAGCCCCCTAAATTTCAAAATCGAACACTGTGCTCCGTATTCTCCAAACTTTGGATGATTGTACTCAAAGATTTCATAGATTTTTGTTTGGTAAATTTGTTAATTCATTATCTGTTTTGGGCTAAAGTCAACGGACCAAATTAATTTTTACTCCTGATACTTAAATTGTAATTATTTTTGTTGTAAATTAACTCCGAAAACCTTTAGATAAAAAAACCCACTTGGGATTTTTAAATCTAAAACCCGGGTGGCTTCATATTTTAAAAGCCTTAAGAAATATGTTCATGCACAAAACTTCTGAAGGATTCTTTTTTTTTCTTATCTGTAATCGGTTGTTTTAATCAATTATTTTCATTTCAGATTAAATATTATTGTTTCCTACTTTAACTTTTATTTTCTTGAATATTTTAGCGTAATACCGATTTGAATTAGTTGAAAAAGGTTTTTTTTTCATTTTTCAAAGGATTATTTATTTTATTTATTGTTTATACAAAAACTTTCCTTTTTCTCATGAAACTGCACTCCAGATTTTAGTGCAAATGTTACGCTGTTGTCCTTAAGAGATAGAGTGAATGTTGCAACCAGAGTGCAACGTTAAGTCAAAATGAATGGAATAGAAGAAATTAAAAAAAAAATGATAATAACGAATGAATAAACAAATGAATAATAAAAACAAAAGAATAGCCGCTCAAGTAGTTTTGAAATTGATAGTGTGCAACAAAAGTGTATAATAAGAACAGGGTATCCGCCAGGAAGTTATACTACTTTCTTGTTTATAATTTTTGGTTTTATGAAGGAGAATGGATCTTATATTGATAAATGTTTTATTTAATGTCGGCAATTATGTTTGGAATACAATATCAGATAAATGCCCGCCTCTGTTAGCCTCACATGTGCGAGCCATTTTGAGCACATTTTTCATTACATTCTCACACATTTGAAGCGCTATTTCATTAATTTCAGCAGGAATATTTTGTTTGAGTTGCTCCAGCGTTTCGGGTTTGTTTGCATAAACCTTGCTTTTCAGATATCACCACAAAAAGAAGTCCGGAGCAGTCTAATCAGTCGACGGTGGAGGCCAATCAACATCACCATTCCTTGAAATAATTTGTTGTGGAAAGAGGTCTCGCAGTTATTCCATTGTAATCCTGGCTGTATGCGATGTGGCACCGACCGTCTTGTTGAAACCAAATGTTAGTTTTCAATCATATCACTACATCGCTCCCCATTGACAGTTACCGTTACGCCGTTTTCAGTTTCAAAGAATTAAGCCCGATGATTCCTCCTGACCAAACTGCACACCAGACTGTCACTTTTAATGGATGCAAAGGTGTCTGATGAATAATTTGAGGGTCTTCCATTGCCCAGAAGCAACTATTCTGTTTATTCACATAACCATTCAAATGCAAATGTGCCTCGTCACTCATTATGATTTTTTCATGAAAACCGATAATTGATTTTGAATATTTTTTCATAATAAATTTGCCGCGTCTCTACTTTACGACTGCCAAATATAAAGCGTCAAGACTTATGTTTACCAAACTGGCGGCAAAACAAAAGAGTGTACCTTCCCGGCGGACACCCTGTACTTAAGAACGTTTAAAAAATGTTTATTATTTATTTTAAAGGAAATTCTAATAAGAATATAAGAAATTAAATTTGTTTAAAGTTTAGTCATATTGAGTAGTTTTGTAAGAGATGAAGCAAGAAACCTATAAAAGTTCTCCTTCTAAGGGAATTATCACCTGTTGGAATAATTTTTTTAAGCACTGTTGTCATTTGCAATAAAACTTCAAATCTCTTTTGTTTGTGTGTCTGTATTGTTTTAACAATTAGTCGTCACAACTTTTGTCAATCTTTTCTTCATTTGCAACTATTTTAACGAGACTCTCTCTCTCTCTACTCTTTTATTTCAAATTTTTTGTTTTGTTTTCATTTATTTAGTTTTTTTTAAGCGATTTATTTTATTTTATTTTATTTTCATTTTATTTTTATAACTTTTGCATTTGATTGTTTGTTTTAATTGAAGTTATTGCATATTTCCCCGTCTTTGTTTTAGTTTCTGTTGTTGGTATTTTCTAGATTTTATTTATTTATTTAAATACTAAGGAAATGTAATTGAAAAAGTTTAAGATGTTCCATTTGCTTTTCCAATTTTATGGCAATTACAAATGCAAAAATACTTTCGCATTTCGTTCTATTACTTTTAGAAAAAGATTATTTAAAAGTTTCATTAGCATGATATAAGAGAATGCTAAGAAATTTTTTATTCATCAAAAAATAAACTTAAAATTAAATGAAAGAAAATTTTTATTTAAATGGGAATAAAAAATTGAAGAAAAAATTAATGAAAATTAAAAAAAAAAAAATCTTTATAATTACCAAAGTTGGAAGGGTGCTTGAAGTGAACTCGATCGTAAAGGATACTACTCATGAGGAAAACCAAAAACAAAAGAATTTAAAAATAAAACTCGCAACGCAAACCGAGTTGAAAACGGACAATTCTATTTAACAATTGTTGTTTGTGTCATATAAAACATGCATGTGTGTGATACTTATTGGTCGCTGTACACAAAATATACATACACACATACGAACGCATGACCTTTCGCACTTAATCTTACACAAACAATATGCTTTTGTAGCCGACTGTATATTAATTTATTTATATTTTATATCTGAATAATACTTTTTCTTACAAACCATATGTACATATATGCTTGTATTTATTGATTTATTAATTAAACTATTAAATTGAATGCAAATATTTATTAAAACCCTTCCGTTATATTACTTATTAATTACTTTTCACGATTGTAAACTTTCGTATATGTCAACCTTAAATGGAACTCTGTTTGATAGAACTATATCACCTGTATTGATATCACATGTAAATTAAAACTAAACTAAGCTTAATTACTTACGTTAACGGGTCCGCCAAATAATTTTTTGCTTTTTTTTTTGTTTTGAAAATGCTATAAAGAAACTGCTGAATATTTTCCCAAATTTCTTTTTTATTTGAAAGTGCAATCCTTCCGGTTAATAATGGAAAATAATTTCATTCAAATGGCTGCCTCGGCTAGCTATGCAGTAGCCCACACAATCGGTCCAATTTTTAAGCTTATTATCGATTATGTGCAGCTGTATTTCACCAAATTCTTCACGAATATTGTCCTTCAAAGCGTCAATTGTCTCTGACTTGTTGGCATAACACTTGCCTTTGGCGGCACCCCACAAATAATAGTCCAACGGTGTCAAATCGCAGCTCCGAGGTGGCCAAACGACATCAGCTCTGCGGCTGATAATGCGATCTTCAAAAACAGGGCGCAAAACATTGAGTGTGGCCTCGGCTGTGTGGCACATAGCGCCGTCCTGTTGAAACCAAATGTTGCCAATATCCTCCTCTTCAATTTTTGTGAACGAAAATTCGTTCAACATGGCCCGATAACGATCGCCATTGACTGTAACGGCCACTCCTTGCTCATTTTCGAAGTAAAATGGCCCAATTATGCCTCTGGACTAAAATCCGCACCAAACAGTGACTCGTCTGGGGTGTATCGGCTTTTCAATGTATGTGTGCGGGTTTTCTGTGCCCCAAATGCGACAATTTTGCTTGTTTACATACCCGCCAAGATCAAAATGAGCTCCATCTGAAAAGATTATTTTTTTTGGCAAATCGGCATCTGTAAGTAGATCGCAGGATCACTTAGCGAAGCGAAAACGCATTGGACATAACCATATTCGTTCAGCGGAAGGATAAAGCTAATTATCCGTCAAATCAATCATGAGCTAACTGCTACCATTCACGAAATAAGCACTAGTTGAAAAAAAACGTTAGATGGCGGACCCATTATCTTAAGTCGATTTGATTTTAATAAAGTGCATTACTTTGTCGGCGCTTGAGCTGTAAACACCAACATCGGCAGAAATCATCTTTGGAATATTAATAAAAACAGCATAACTCTTGTGGACTTTTCTAAGACTCTTGTGGATGTTGTTTGGTTGAGAATTTAGGCTGACCTAGTGACTCCTAAGTCCCAAACTATAACTTTAAATAATTACAACACCTAAGTTAGCACCTCGCTACACTTTGACATTAATTGCCCGTCTTTGATACTTTCTTGCTCATTTTGAATTCATTTGTAGTATAAAATTCGAGAACATTCTGCTCACGAGCCGAATTTTTACGTACGGTGTTGGAAAACGGAGGGAAACTATTATTTAAAATTAGAAAAACATAGTTAAGTACGAAAACTAGACTTATATCACTTACTAGTTGCCTCTATCCGGCTGTGGGATTGGATATGGTGCAAGATTTGGTGGTATAGTGAAGATGGGAATCGGTGCTCGCAAGGGCTGCGTGTTATTAACACTATAATTTGATACAGTCCTGAACACGGTTTTCAAAAATGTCTTGCAAGTTGTAAAAGGCATTGCATGTAGAATGCAAGGTCGTCTAACTGATCTGGACCACGCCTTTTTGCTCACACCTTCTCGCATCTCACATAAAACCTGCGGAACATAACAACAATAAATATTGAAACCAAAATATGGTGTCACAGGAATTATTTACGATAAGAGGCCACCAAATATAAAACGTTTTCCTGCTTTTGTTATCTGGAGAGTATAATTTTCAAGAATGGCACATTGAGCGAGGATATTGAGAAAAGCATACTGAGAGCACGGCAGACTTATAGGCGTTTATTAGCCATTTAGAATTCCTCTTCTCTCCCTCAGCGCACGAAGCTGGCAAATTTATAAACGAATGTCAAGTGCACTGTTTTATATGGTTTCGAAAAGTTAAAGTTAACAGTCCATTCAATAAGTCCTTAGGATGACACATACGTGTAGATGGCAATACTAGAATTTTGTCCATGTGATTTTTGTGAGTACTAAACTTCAAACGATGCGTGTATTGATAGCAATCTGATTATTGATACGTGAGTTATAGCATTTTGTGTGAAGCAACTTTTGTTATTAAAAAAAAAATTTTAAAAGTGAACTTCGAGTTTTGAGAAAGCCTTGCTTTTTGATGAAAAAAAAAAAAAATAGAAAATACAGTGGACACCAAACAATGGCTTGATAAATATTATCCGAACTCTGTTCCATTAAGACAAATGGTACAGAAGTGGTCTGCTGAACTTAAACGTGGTCGTACCAGCACAAATGAGTGCAGTGTACGCCCAAATGAGGCTGCTATTCCAGAAAACTTTAAAAAGTCCACAAATTGTGTATGAACGATCGCAAATTGAAGATGCACGAGCTAGTTAACATTGTAAAGATATCAGATGGTAGTGTTTTTATACGAACATTTAGTGGGTGCCGCGTGAGCTCACAAATCGATGAAAACGATGGCAAAATTGAATGAATTGGGCTTCGAATTACAAACCCATCCACCGTGTTCTTCAGATTTAGCTTCCTGCGACTCTTTCCTGTTTTCAGATCTCAAGAGAATGTTTGCTGGAAAGAAATTTAAGTCCAATGATGAAGTAATCGCTGATACTGAAGCATATTTTGAGGAGGAAGAGAAAACGTACCATAAAAGTGGTATAGAAAAGTTGGAAAATAGCTATACTCGTTGTATCGCCCTTGAAGGTAACACTATGTTTTGTCAAAATTTTGTTGTTTTCTTATCCTACGGAAAGCAAACGTGTATTGATCATTTAGGGGAATATTTAGAAACACAACAAAGCCATTTTAGTTTAGAAATATTTGTTATTATTTGCTATTACCGAAATTTAATTAGTACCCCTCGTATCCCAATACCAAAAATTTTATTTAGTTAATCTGCTCCGAAAGTCGTAAATATAGGGTTTTTATTGGCTACGTTATTTTGTAATTTTAAATTGTGATTTTTCTAAAATTATTATCCAAAAATATTTATTTTGCCTGAGATTTGTAAGAAGGTACTCGGGTACTTTATAAGACCAAATGTGTAGCTTTTTCTCTTAGTCATATAAAGGTTAAAGCAGAAATTAAAAACTTCAAAAAAAAATATTACTGAAAATCTTTCAATACAGTTTTACGCAAATTGTTTTCGATTCATAGTCATAATTCTCTTATTAAAAAAGCTTTTTCTTTATTCACGTGTTCAATAAAGATGGCATTTAAAAATATATAATGACACACCACAGCGTATACTTTATTATTGTTAATATTTTCACATTAAATATTAATCATACGTCGTGTATAATTAAGTATGATTAACTACAACTGAAATTAATTTATCGTTATACCCTACATTACCATAATCGCTGTGGTCATTTGATGTTGTTCACGGTTGGCTGTTCGTTGGGTTTTCTGGTTATGAGTTTTTGTTAAAATCAGCATTAACTCTGGTAAACGATTTACCTCTATTTTTCGGGTAGACGCCTCTAACGATGCTCTAAGCTCAGGTGTGTAATACAGCAAACATAACATATTGTTACGTTTTTACCTTTTTAAAAACGTGTTTTTATAAGTTCCTAGATTTGAGTTAAAAAAAATAAATTTTGTGTTGGGTTTTTAACTAAAATCCTTTATTCAACACAGTTTTGTGCACCATTGCTTGTAATCTTTTTACAGGCAATAACAATTTTTATTCTAAATTACTCTGTCTGTTTACAATTTTGTAAACAACAACAATTACTCGACAGATCTTTCTACTTAAAGATCTTTCAACCCGATCGTAGTTATAACTTAGGTTCGACCACATCCTTTTCAACCACAGGTTATCCACACTTATCTCTGGCATCATTTAGGGGAGAAGGGTAACTCTTCGTCGGCGTGTGGTAAACCGCTGCGACTAAGACAACCCAGGAGGCGAGATACCTTGACCACCACTGGGATATCCGTGGTGACCCAGATGTTTAGCTTTCTCCAACGACAGTAGGACCTGACGTGACTAAGGGAATAAGGTTAAAAACGTAACAATATAACTGCAGCCAGTAGTTTTATTTTCTTCAAATTGATTATTTAGTTTGGCTCGGAGTACCACAAGCTAAACTAAACCTTGCCCACTTGAAGCTCGACACCAACTGTCCTTTTGCTTTTTTATTTTTACTTTATTTATCCAAATATTCCGTTCCTAAATTGTTAATCTTAAACTAATTAATCATTTAGATACTTATTCTATGCGTAAATGATACTTATCGTAGACTTATCAACTAAAACTTAAAATACTGCAGAATAGCCGCAATCCACCACTAAACTAAATCAACTCTTGTACTATATTGCGCAAAAAATGGTAAAACGGAAACACTCATATACTTAAAACTAACTTTAAACACTACTTACAACTAATTAACAACAACAGGGCACAGACATCCACCTCACTGTGCAGTGTTATACACCAGGCTGTCCAAATACAGCGTAGTAACCCTCCTGTGATAAAATAGCAGGCCCTCGTCGCCATAGAGCAGCCCCTCTTCAACCAACGTTAGGAGATCCACAGGCAACAGGTATCCGTGTACCCTTAGGGTCTCCATATCACTCCTCCTCCCGAAGCAGCCAGTCACCATCCCATTCTCCAGGGCGCACGATCGTTCCAAAAATTTCAGCGCAGTCTTCATAAGAAAAACATCGATCTTCTCGAAACCCGCATGGTCATATATGACCCGACAAGACGGTCTTCGGAACGAACCATCGGGGAACTGGCGAGCCTTAATCCAAGACAAGCCGACAAACTCTCCTTTTGCTTGGTTTGTTTGCCCTTTTATACCCTTGACAATGGTATGAGATCGGACATATTCGCACCGACAATGATGTTTGCAACATCATACCAAAACATCATACGGAAAAAAAAAATTCAGGAACATAACTGATAAATGCAATATTGCCGGCCAAATAGGCAAATGAGCCCTATCCGTCTTTCTAGGTAAATGCACTACTTACTTAAGTTTGAATCACGTCAATAAAATAGAAAAGCTTTTAAATTAAATTTTTATCAATTTTTAAAGGGTCCGCCAAATAATTTTTTTTTTTTTTTTTGAAAGTGCTATAAAAAAAAATTATTGAATATGTTCCCAAATTTCTTTTTTTATTTGAAAGTACAATGCTTCCGGTTAATAATGGAAAATAATTTCATTCAAATGGCTGCTTCGGCTGGCCATGCAGTATCCTAAACGATCGGTCCAATTTTTAAGCACATTATCAATTGTGTGCAGCTGTATTTCACCTATTGCTTCATGAATATTGTCCTTTAAAGCGTCAATTGTCTCTGGCTTGTTGGCGTAACACTTAGCTTTGACGGCACCCCACAAATAATAGTCCAACGGTGTCAAATCGCAGCTGCGAGGTGGCCAAACGACATCAGCTCTGCGGCTGATAATGCGATCTTCAAAAACAGGGCGCAAAACATCGAGTGTAGCTTCGGCTGTGTGGCACGTAGCGCCATCCTGTTGAAACCAAATGCTGCTAATATCCTGCTCTTCAATTTTTGTGAACAAAAATTCGTTCAACATGACCCGATAACGATCGCCATTTACTGTAACGGCCACTCCTTGCTCATTTTCGAAGTAAAATGGCCCAATTATGCCTCTGGAATAAAATCCGCACCAAACAGTGACTCGTCTTGGATGTATCGGCTTTTCAATATATGTGTGCGGGTTTTCTGTGCCCCAAATGCGACAATTTTGCTTGTTTACATACCCGCCAAGATGAAAAGATGATTCTTTTTGCCAAAATCGGCATCTTCTGTAAGTCGATCGCAGGCCCACTTAGCGAAGCGTATACACAACCATATTCGTTCAGCGGAAGGATAAAACTAATTATCTGTCAAATTAGACATGAGCTAAGGGTTACCATTCACGAAATAAGCACTAGTTGAAAAAAAAAACGTTAGATGGCGGACCATTTATAAAAGTCACCAATTTGGAAAATTTCTACTGTTAATTAACTCATATTTTTACTTCAAAACATTACGATGAATGTATTAAGCGTTGAGCTAGGCAGGGAAAAAGTTTAACTGGCGCTAATTATTGCATACATTTTGGTATAGCGTATTATATAGACTGGCTTATGCCACATAATTGTTTTTTTTTTGTATAAAAATTAATCAATAAATTAATTAATCTGTGTAATTTATAAATAATAACTCATTTATTAATCATTTATAATAAATAATTATTTTTTTAAATTAAAAATAAACCAATAAACATAAAGGAAAACAATCAAATTAAATAAAAGAAAAAAATCGTTAGTATTGTTTTATTATAAATTATTTGCTATTCATTACTGCATATTTATTTGAATTTATTTATTTAACGAATAAAAAATTATATAAAATATCGTTGGATTTTATTAATTTGAAACCAAGCAGATAATGATTAGATTTACCCAGAACGGTCTTTCAACTCTCACTACAAATGCAAGTACAAATACTTATAAAATATAATATACATGCATTACTGATGTCCTCGCTAAATACATACACAGGATAACAGAGCATATCAATATGAGTGTGTGTACGTGCGTTTGTTTAAGCTTTAAATGCGTATTATTTCTGTATATACATGTTTTGCATTTACGTTCATATGCGTACGCAACAAATAGTGCGTACAGAACAGAATAACAAACAACAGCAACAATAACAGAGAACAAAATGCATTCAATGCAAATGCCAGCCAACGCCCATATGTATGGCGATTTTACACATAACATAACACACAAACACATGAGTACAACACAACTGAATTGAGTATACCAATGCAATAACAATAAAACTATGGCCCAGGGAATAATCAGTGCATTTATAATGAAAGCAATTATTAAATTATAAAAAAAACTCAACCTAATGATTGCTATGCAAATAAAAAATAAAATAAAAATATGCTTTAAAATGCAATTTATGAAAAATAATTATACACAAACACACAACACTTGTTACCTGAATTCTAATACTCTAGTGGCTATAAATATTTGGTACGTTGGGGTCTATAAATATTTTTAACAATTTATTACAATAGAAATTTGCATGGCTTTCGAAATGTTTTGGCGTAAATTTAAATATTTTAAGCGGAATAGCAAATTAGGTTTTTATATGAATAAAAGATAAATAAAATTTAAAACTTTGAAATAAATATTCCTAAAATGGATGGTCTTCGTGTGATACCGCGTGTTTACTATCATTTCAAACTCTTTAGAACTCCTGGCCAGTTTCCGTCTGCCAGCTAGACGCCTTAACACTGCATTTGCTTCATAATTTTTCTTAATTCATTTGAAAATTGTAAGTTGGATTTAGGCTTTAAGTTTCAATATTTTAAGTGTCTGACTGTTCTGAGAAAAATTAAGAACTTCCTTAGCTTAGATTAAGGACTGTTTAGTTCAGTATCCATTATTATATTTTTGGATCATTTTGCAGTTTGGTTAAAAACAAAACATGCAAATCCTAGATTAAGAGACCATTTGAACCATAGCAAATCCTATATATGGAAAACAGTTTAACGACTCGTATTTATTGACTACAGTAAAGCATCTGATACAGTGTTGCCGAATTTTTATGATCAGAACGCGCAGATCTTCCATTCCAAAAGCGCTAAAAAGCACTAAATTGTAATAAAAACGCATTAAAACTATTTAAAAACAACAATTTTTTTTTAATATTTAAATTATTTAAATTTATATTTTTACAAAGATTTGCAAAAGTAAAATTAAATACGATTTAGAACAAAACAACGACATGAAAAATATTTTCCATTTTTGGGTTCAGTTGTAATATTAAAAAAATACCTTTTAGAGCTGATGCTAAACAGGATTGTGTTCTTTCTCCACTGCTGTTTATCGTTGTCCTCGATTATTAGTTGCAACGTGATATAACCTGAAATATGCATACAACATTCATCTCCTGGCGCACAGAAATTGCGACATGCAATGAAAGCTGGATTATATAGAGCAGACTTCTCCAAAACCAATATTATGCAAATCAACACAACGATCTTTCGAACTGAAAGCATAAATTTGGGAGATATGCCGTTTTTTGGTATTTCTGAAGTATCCTTAAGACGGATTTCCAAAAACGAAAATTTACATGTTTTTCTGTGATTTCGTCAATGCCATTCAGAAATTTATATACCGCTGTCTACGACGCATTTCTAAAATATTTTGACCCGAAACAAGAACTCACCAAGTTCCTGTAATGAAGGTAATTGTCAGAAGGAAATGAAAATGTATTGCACACATTCTGAGGAAGCCAAACTACGATTTAATGGAACTGTTCATTTATTAGAACACACAGGGAAGCCCATTCCTAGAGAGGACAGATTGAAATAGAAGCTGCATTACATGGAATAACTTAATTCCCTTAAAATCTTTGTAGGATCTAAGAATAACAACTTACAAGTTTAGTATTGTAACCAAGTAATTAAAATTTCTAGCCTGCTTTGAAATATTTAATTTTTCTATTTTACTTAAAACAACTTATAAGTTTTAAAAAATGGGCCCTTATGTTTAAGATACGTTTCAAAAACACTATTTTTTTATTATTAATTTTTGCACAAATATTACCTGGAACAACGTAATTTTTAATGACTTTATTGACTTTACTTTTTTGACTTTCTATTTTTTACAACGAAATTGCAGAAAAGTGCAACCTAGCGCGTTTAAAAAAAGCGCTAAAAGGAAAAATGCGACTTTTCGGTAGTTGAAACGTGCTTTATAAAGCGCGAAAGATGCCAAATTGGCATCACTGATCTCATAGCATTATACCGGTAGGGGAAGCGTCTTAACTGATATGGCTTGTAAAGACACAATACGACAGATTTACATTTAATTCTCTACAATGGTAAATAATCCGATAAATTTAATACCATATCTGGTGTACGTCAGGGTTGTCTTACTGTTCTAATAGTCCTTGATGATATCTTAGCATGCGCAATCGACAACAGTGAAAATCCTGAAATAAAAATGGAACTTCCAACATCACCTGGAAGATCTAGCAGGCGCCGACATATGTCTGTGTGTATGTAGGTATAATATCATCAAGACACTCTAATATGCAAAGTAAAACAGACGATATCATAACCGAATCGCATGCAACGATAATAAATTCGCTCCACCCTGACGGTAATTTACAAGCTAGTGGCTACAGAATAAAGAATGCTAACTCCTCCAACTAACTTGATAGTATAATCTCGACAAATAGTAGCGTCATGTCCTGAGTAGCATATGTAAAGTGCCTTTTTACAGCTCAAGAAAATTTTGGAGTTCATACTCTATATCAACCGGTACAAAAATACGGTTGTTTAACACATATATAAAACCAAATCTGCTGTACGGTTGCGAGACTTGGCTGATGACGAAGATAATTAGGTACTTTCTATAAAACTGCATATATTTATCAACAATAGATTGAGAACAAGCATAAAGATCTGGTGGCCAAATATTAGATCAAATTCAAAGAAATCACTATACATCTGGAGACCAAGAAGAGGAGGAGAAATTGGATTGAACACACTCTGCAGAAAGAACTAACCAAAATCTGCAGTCAGACCTTCCCACAATACACTAAAAGACGAGGTAGACCAAAACACATGGTGAGGTACAATAGAATATGCACTTCTTTCTCTTAAGAAATCGATCCCTAAGAAAGTCAAAAAAGTAAAGGGTGGTCTAAACATAATGCACGATGTTAATCGTATTGTTAATTAATTCGACATTTCTTTGTTTCAGTGTTTAACAAATTCAACCATGGAGAAGTACACAATTGAGCAGCGCGCTAAGACTGCTGAAGCCTTTTAAGAAAATGGGCGTTCAAATCAAATCGTTTTTTTTTTGGTCGAGCATAATCGAGCATATGAGAATCCACGAGTGATTCCAAAAAGCTGATACATCTACAAAGAGTGGCTGTTTGGTGCGATTTATGCTGGCGACATCATCGGGTCGAAAATGAGATCGGCCAATTAGTTACCGTACATGGTATTCGCTACAGCTAGATGATAACGGACTTCTTCTGACCAGAAATTGAGGATATGGACCTGGACGATATGTGGTTCCAATAGGATGGAGCCACTTTTCAAGTTCAATGGCCGTTTTATGTCATGTTATAGCGTTATTAATTGGCTGCTACGATCATGTGACTTGGCACCGTTGGACTTCTTTAATATTTAAGTGAAAGAAATTTGCGTTTCAAAAAATTATCGCCAACTTATTTCCGAATTGCAAAAAACAATATATATTCAGTCCCGTAACATTCCATGAAGGAACATGTGGACTTCTCTCAGTCAATAAGCTGCACCCGATTCTATTTTTAAACTCATTGAATGGGACCTACAGATTAACGTCGGCTTCGAACGGCAAATGTGTTTAGAGAAGTTTTTAATGGTAGTAATACTCATAACCAGTTACTAGCTAATGTTATGAGGTGATACCGGTAATAAGCCCTGATATTGTATTGCCAATTAAATTTCAAAATGCTTATTATTTTTATATGTGTAAACTCATTCTTAATATACTGCTAATATATGTATACAAAAAATGTACGGTATACTTCGACTAAAAAATTATTATTTTTCAAGACACATTGAACATTGAAAGGTAGTGTTGCCCCTACAACAGCCAGTTTTTTCACAAAAACAACAGCCAATATATCTTGTGTTGTTGTGTATCGTAAGCAAAATTTGATACGGGTAACACTTGTAAATTAGAAATATTTGATTTTGGTGAGCATTTTAATTTTCAAATAATTCGTTTTATGAACTACTTTTAATCACACACATAATAGATTAAGGTATTTTAAATGTATATGTATTTTGATGCGTTTTGAAGTGATTTTTTTTTAATAAGGTATTTAATGATATCCTAGAATTGTTCTATTTAGTAAATCTCTGCTGTAAAAGTTAAACTTTTGACAGTCTCTCTAGCAAAAATCAATAAAAAATAGTCAGCCGAACAGGCAACTTCGCCTTTTATAATTTCATCATGTAATTCTTAAAATAAATTATTGTTTCGAAATTTATAACGACTTAAAATTGACTATTTTTCATGTTGATTTTAAATTGTTTTGTTTTTGCAATCTATTCCAATATAGCTGGCATATTTCCTCAGTTACCAGTACCCAGTGCTGAGACCCACAGTCCGAAATATATTTCCTCTTGAAAGTTAAATCAGTTTTTTGTTTATTGTATGACGGACACGTTTTTTTTTTTTCGAAATAGAGCAAGCAGACGTTAATTTTCACCTTTTTTGAAATGACAGTCATATATATCGCCTGAACACTCTTATTTTGGTAAGGAGCTGTAAATATTGAAAGTGTACTATAGCGGCAAACAGTTATTATTCGACCGGTTTAAACCGGTTTTTTTTTTTTTTGTTTTGTCGAATAAGGTTTTTTTAAATGTCTATTTTTTGAATACCGAATAAACCGGTTATTTTAACACGAATAACCGGTTAATTTAAAATTTTAAAATTTTTATACGTTTTTATATTTGTTATTGCAAATATGCTCATCGTTTTAGAATTTTTTTAAATTTAATAGGTAGACAACGTCTTATTTTTTATATGTACGTACCTTGAACGTCTCACAAAGAACGTAAAAACCATAATATATTGAGTATACTTGAGCAAGAATAACTTTTTCTCATTTTCTGTAAATAATTATTAATTTTTTATATCTGGAGAAATGATGAGCAACTAGACTTACTGAAAAGGACCTACAGCGCCTGCTCCGGACGGCAGATGTATTAGTTAATGAAGTTTTTTCACAGAGTTAATAAATACTTATAAGCAGTCGATAGCTGTGTTGTGAGGTGATACCGTTGTTGAAAATTGTTAGATGGTGTGGCCTGGGATTGAACCGAGGACTTTTTGGTTGGTAGGCGGGTGTCTTACCTAACATACCATAGAGGCACACACTATTAAATACGTGGTGCATGCATGTGTGAAAAAATGTGGAAATTGATGGAAAGGATAAGTCTAGATTTATTACATGTCATTAAATAGTAAGCCGAAAAGGCTCATCGACACTTCGATTTTCAGAAATCCAGACATACCACTATAGGGGCTCCAGACAAGACACTTGGCACAAATATTTAGGAGGAGCACTTCCATATTTTTAAGAAATAGATAAGAATTTTAAGATTTTTCAAAAAGGCGATTTTTAAAATTTTATTTTCTCAAATCCGGTGATTTTTCCAGACATACCACTATAGGGGCTCCAGACAAGGCACTTGGCACAAATATTTAGGAGGAGCACTTCCATATTTTTAAGAAATAGATAAGAATTTTAAGATTTTTCAATAACGCGATTTTTAAAATTCTATTTTCTCAAATCCAGTGATTTTTCCAGACCCCTTGGACAACCATATGTACATAGTACATATAGTGGTATATGGGAGCACCTTTATATTTTCCCAAAACGTTCACTTATCCTCTGAAGATATTTTGCATTTTGTATGAAGTCACTGTTAACCTCTTAACAATACTTTGTTAACGTGAAATTTGAGCATTTTAAAAAAGTATGGTTGGTGTCTTGGCTTTTCAAATTCGAATTTATCTTCACACACACAAATTATTAACCTCCTTAAAAATGTCTATAAAATTGGCGAATCAAATTCTTACAAAATACAGCGCAAAAATGAATCACTGGATGAGAAATTAATGTGTAGCGTTGTCGAGGATTAGATGTTCGTTAAGGCCCTACTTGCTAGAAACTACAACATGAGACACAAATTTATTAACTTTATTTTGCAAATGCAACAAAAATTGGGAAGAATTTTATTTTAATAAAAGAACCGGTTAAGCGGTTATTTGATAAATTTTTAACCGAAAACCGGTTTTAAAAAAATTTAAATTTTTCGAATTATTCGAAAGCCGGTTTTTGAAAAAAGTCGAATAACCGATTTCCCTACTGGCAACACAAAGCAGAATTATACGAAGGTCTATGCTCGGTAGGGTCCCTCTGCATATTTTGACCAGTTATGAGGTCGTGGTTTTCAATGGTTATCAATAAAAATCGTGATGTTCTTGCTGACACTCAAATTGATTATCGCGCCCAAAGCCAGAGAGCAGTAAGAGTTTTTACCATAAGTTCGTAGAGTTAATATGTTGGAGAAATTTATTTTATTTAACTGATATGGTCTCATAACGTTACAATATATTTTTTTTTTAACTAAAACCCTATTTGCTGGAATATTGCTATAAAAAATGAAAACCTTAAAAAAGCATAAAATCATCAATATATGAGTAGAAGAGTCTTATCAATTGAATCTACGCATTTACAAATATTCCTTGTTTATTGCAGACATTAGTTAAAAATTAATATTTTTAAACTTTATTAATTATATAAAGGGTCCGCCATCGAACGTTTTTTTTTCAACTAGTGCTTATTTCGCGAATGGTAATACTTAGCTCATGTCTGAATTGACAGATAATTAGTTTTATCCTTCTGCTGAACGAATATGGTTGTGTATACGCTTGAACAACGCTGGGAAATATTGCGACGTTACTTTGAAAATCATGGTACGTAAGCAAGCAAAATTGTCGCATTTCGGGCACAGAAAATCGGCACGCATACACTGGAAAGCCTATACACCCAAGATGAGTCACTGTTTGGTGCGGATTTTGGTACAGAGGCATAATTGGGCCATTTTTCTTCGAAAATGAGCAAGGAGTGGCCGTTGCAGTCAATGGCGATCGTTATCGGGTCATGTTGAACGAATTTTTGTTCACAAAAATTGAAGAGGAGGGCATTAGCAACATTTGGTTTCAACAGGACGGCGCTTCGTGCCACACAGCCAAAGCTACACTTTGCGCCCTGTTTTTGAAGATCGCATTATCAGCCACAGAGCTGATGTCGTTTGGCCACCTCTGATCTACGATTTGACTATTATTTGTGGGGTGCTGTCAAAGATAAGTGTTACGCCAACAAGCCAGAGACAATTGACGCTTGAAGGGACAATATTCGTAAAGCCATTGGTGAAATACAGCTGTACACAATCGATAATGTGCTTAAAAATTGGACCGATCGTGTAGGCTACTGCATGGCCAGCCGAGGCAGCCATTTGATGAAATTATTTTCCATTATTAACTGGAAGGATTGTACTTTCAAATAAAAAAACAAATTTGAGAAAATATTCAGTAGTTTTTTTATAGAATTTTCAAAAAAAAAAACAATTATTTTGTATATACTATATAGTACATAAAATGAAAGCAATGGAAATGTTCCTTCTGCTTAAGGATAAGAAAATATTCTTTTAAAACTTTGCTGCTCCTGACAAACTGCTAGAAAAAAAAAAGCATGAAACCTCGAGGTATTTGCTGAAATAATATTACAAAATGATTATAGGGATTCAAGTTGTCAGCGCTTGTGAGGTAGGAAAAGTAAGAAAAATAACCTGCAACTTAAACACTTCTTTGTGTGCCATATAAGAAAACATAGGCGATTACCGAAAGAGGGTGCCCCTTTAAAGCGAAATAAATACTTTGCAAAATTTTATAAGACTTAGGGCTATAATGCTTTCAGCAAATTGAAGGAATTTATTTAAAAATTGTCCGAAGTCACTCCATTTGTTATTCTGATTTTTGAACATCTATCTTAGATAGTCTCTTCCACCTTATATCTTATATCGCCTGGGTCACCCTAACAAGAGTAGGAAAACATATTCACTTCTTATGGAAGAATTTATTAAGGCGTGTGTATGCTTTGAAAAGCTCCCGTTTTAAACGGTTGTTGGCAGAAACCGTTGAAAATTCCTTGACTGCTTCTGATGCAAGATCTCATGCCATCATGCAGCATCTTAAATGTTTCTTTTTGTACTTTTTTGTCTTCATTTTTCTCCTTCTTCTTTTGCTGGTTATTAGCCCAAAGCATTTTCTCTTCATCGTGTCAAACAACAAACAAAAAATGTTTAACATTCTCTTGTGTTGAGTTTTTTTCTTTTCCTTTTTTTTTTTTTGTCTTGAGCATTTGACGGAAAACGTACAAAGTGTACAAATTAAGCAGGAATAAAATAAAATAAAATGTTTTTTTTTTTTTCTTTTTTTTCAGAAGTTTGATTTCTGCCCCGACCCCTTCTCGAACATAACATTCATTTTCATTCATTTTACTCTTTTTCTCTAACCAATTAACGTACAAAAAAATTATATGTTTTTGTAAACTTATGATGCATTAAATATTTATGTTGACACAACGCTGTGTGGGTGGGTGGGAGAAAATATTTTCCGAGCATAAAAGAGGAAATGAGTCATTTTGTAAACTATGCAAAAGTTTGAATGCGTAAGGGAGTAAGGAATTAAAAGTTTTCCATGTAAGGTTTTAGTAAAAAAAAAAAAATTGAATTAAATACCATTTTGTAGTCCAAAGTAGACTGATTAGAATGTATTCCGAAAAAATTACTTTGGCCAACAACACAAATCTTCTTCCGAAAATCATCGGATATATATATTAAGGTTATAAGAACTGAGAACTAAGAACTTTCGCCTGAAAATGGAGGCAATCTGTTATAAAAGGTCCGCCAAACAAATTTTTTTTTTTTTGAAAATGCTATAAAAAGAATACTGAATATTTTCTCAAATTTATTTTTTTATTTGAAAGTACAACCCTTCCTGTTAATAATGGAAAATAATTTCATTCAAATGGCTGCCTAGACTGGCCATGCAGTAGCCTACACGATCGGTCCAATTTATAGGCACATTATCGATTGTGTGCAGCTGTATTTCACCAATGGCTTCACGAATATTATCCTTTAAAGCGTCGACTGTCTCTGGCTTATTGGCGTAGCACTTATATTTGACGGCACCTCACAAATAATAGTCCAACGGTGTCAAATTGCAGCTCCGAGGTGGCCAAACGACATCAGCTCTGCGGCTGATAATGCGATCTTCAAAAACAGGGCTCAAAACATCGAGTGTAGCTTCGGCTGTGTGGCACGTAGCGCCGTCCTGTTGGAACCAAATGTTGCCAATATCCTCCTCTTCAATTTTTGTAAACAAAAATTCATTCAACATGGCCCGATAACGATCGCCATTGACTGTAACGACCACTCCTTGCTCATTTTCGAAGCAAAATGGCCAATTGTGCCTCTGGACCAAAATCCGCACCAAACAGTGACCCGTCTTGGGTGTATCGGCTTTTCAATGTATGCGTGCGGGTTTTCTGTGCCCCAAATGCGACAATTTTGCTTGTTTACATACCTGCCAAGATAAAAATGAGCTTCATCTGAAAATATGATTTTTTTTTTTGGCAAAATCGACATCTTCTGTAAATCGATCGCAGGCCCACTTAACGAAGCGTATACACAACCATATTCGTTCAGCGGAAGGATAAAACTAATTATCTGTCAAATCAGACATGAGCTAAGTGTTACCATTCACGAAATAAGCACCAGTTGAAAAAAAAAAAACGTTAGATGGCGGACCCAATATATAGCCTGATGCTTAAAATACGAATTTTTGATTGCGTACAAAAAAATGGCACAATGAAGCACATATTTTTCTCTTCCATCGATACAAGGGGTATCGATGTCAGTAGCTTAAATCTGGCAACACCACAATAAAGTTTACATTTTTTAGCATAAACGTACTCTGGATACTGACATTATGATGATAATATTATAGCATTTGTTAGTTTCTGCAAATACTTAGGAGTTATTTTCAACAATCAGCTTACATGGTCTAACCATATATCGACTGTAGTTGGTCGGGTATATGGGATGCTAAGAAAGCTTCGGGCTGTCAAACACTCACAACCTTTTGAAAAATGCACTATACTCGCTAAGACCTCATACCTGTCCTCATGTATGGGTGCGAAACATACGCAAACTGCTCGGGCAGCGATTTAAATAAACTCAAGGTTGCTTATAATATTGTGGCCAGATATACTCGTATATATGGCATAGGACCACGTGAATCAATTTTCAGATTTTCATACCTAATTAATCGCATGAGGTTTGCTAATATTCTGAAGTTTAGGACTCTTATCTTCCTACATAAAATATTAACTTCTAAGCAACCAATTTATCTTTTCAAGGTTTTAAGATTAGGCAGGTCCATACGGGGAAGAATATTTATTCAACAGAAGCATCGAAGAACCTCCACACGGCGTCAATTTTTCATCTACAGCATTTCTCTTTGGAACCAACTTCCGAATCAAATTCAAACAATTGACAACGCAACTAGGTTTAGGAACGAACTTTTGATGCATTTTCGCCGATTAACTAATTAGGTAGTTTTGTATACGTATGTAACTCTTTATTTGTATTTTTAATTTCTTATTTATTTTTTCTTTTTATAAATTTATTTTATTAATTTTTATTTATTTACCTTATGATATCCACATTACACTTTTGATTTCAGTGAGTTTGATTGGGAAACTAATTCAATTTTTATATTTTTCTATAATAGAAATATATGATTTTAGCTTGTAATTATCATTAGCGCTTTAATATATAAGATATCGATCTTGTTGTGCTATACTCATTACATGAATAAATAAATAAATAAACGTTTTGGTGTAAAAATGCTATTTGTTTTGTTTACAGTGAGTTAAGAAAATCTATTTGGCCAAAAGATATAAATTTCAAAAAAAGATTTCCGTTGGATTATTTTTGACAACATTCGACGTGGATTATCCAAGGTTGGTAAAAAACTTGTAGGGGTCGTATCACGGGAATGGCATCATGAATATCGGCTTTCAAATGCTCAATTGTTTCTGGTTTGTCGGCATAACACTTGTCTTTCACGGCGGCTCACAGGAAATATTCGGACGGTGTCAAATCGCAGCTTGTTGGCGGTCAACTGAATGGCCATCAAACCTTTGACGCAATAAATCGATTGTGGCTTATAGTGTCGCAAGTCGCACCAAACATCTTTCACATCAATACCATGAGGAGCGGGCACAAAAAAATCGGTTATCATATTGCGATAGGTGTCACCATTGACCGTGGTGCGCCGTCTTCATTTTCAAAGAAACATGTGCCATGAAGACTTTGTTCCACAGCTGCACCACTCGTAAAGGGTGCATTGGCTTCTGTAAGACCACGTTTTGGTTTTCTGAGCCCCAAATAAAACAATTTTGCTTACTAACGCACCCACCAAAATGAAAATGAGCTCAGGATGATTTTTTTTGTCTTTGTTTTGGAAATAAATTTCCAATAAAACCCAACGTTGCTCAATCGTTCAGTAGAGATAATGTACTGAATTTAGCAACAGAATAAAATGACATAAGTATGTCACATTCGAAATAACCGCTGGTTCAAATTTCAACTGATAGATAGCCCATCCGATATTTATTTTTTAGGTGTCATTGGGGTCTCTGTATCATCAACCACGAATCCATGGCCCGATTTTAGTTAAATTTGACACAAACAGTATTTGGATGATTTTTCTTGACAAGAATATTTATGTTTTATTAGGTGTTATGGAGGTCTTTGTATGGAATGGGAATTTTTCTACCCACTTCTGTATAAGTGTATTGTAATTTTCAAGCTCTTTGTTGTTATCCAAAATGTGTGAATATCACATCTTCCTATTTTTTTTATGTTGGTCAATTTCTATGGGTCTATTCGTCCTTATTCGTCCTTAATTAAGCGTTTGAACTTTCGTTTAGTTTGGTAGGGAGAGACGTTTTTTTGTGTTTTTCTACCCACTCGGCGTTTATGAGTTAATAGCTGAATTTCATATATTTATGGAATTGGGTAATTTGGTGCGCAATAAATTTTTTGTTTCGGTGACTGTATGACATCGTCAGTTTAAGACCATACGTCAGCGATATCAATAAGAGTGATTATAAGAGTTGTTCTATGGATCTAGACCATATGGCGTGTCTCGTTCACTATTTAAACGCTTCTCAACTATTGCTCTTTGATATTTAAAATCACAAATGTAATAATTTCGCTACTTGACGCATCTGGACAATTAAGAATGGGCTTCGATTGATGAAAATATTTTTCAAGGAAACCCAATGGATTATTCTTAACGCTTAAGTGAGTGACAGGGTACACGGGTACCCAATTCAAATTTCAGTAGGAATTGATTACAGAAATTAATTGTCTAGAAAGTTAAAACTTCTTGAGAACTCTTACAATTATATATGTTTTTGAATTATAGATAATTTAGCTCTTTAGCTTTTTTGGGAGTGAAGTGAAAAAGTATTTTGTAATTTACACCCATAACGAAGTGACAGCGTAACCAATTCATTTTAAAGTAGGAACTGGTTACAGAGAACTTCTTGAGAACTTCTGTAATTCTTTTATTTTTAAACTATGCTTTAGCTCCTTAAGTTTTTTTTTTTTTTGAGTGAAGCGACAGTTATTTTTATTTTACACCCTTAAAGGAAAGACAGGATAGCTGGATACCTCAAAATAATATTTTGCTCTTTATATACATACATGTGAAAGTCATACTAATCTTCTTAATTTCATTTACGCATAAAGTTTTGTGCATACAAAATCAATAAATCATTACTGGTACGGAAGGAAAAGGCTTTAATATATTCCAGGGAAGCCGCTAAACTTACTTAGGGGTACCAAGTACCCTTGCCACTCTGTTTAAGGTATTTTATGTTACTAAAATGTGGATAAATAAAGTCAGATAATATACGGCATTAAACCATACACCAGTGAATAGCCATAATTGCTAAAAGCAAGGCGAATAATTGAAAGATTCAGATCTTTTCGTAGGGCTGCGAGGTTTTGTTTTCGAAGGGACGAATAAATTTCGATTTTCATTGTTTTCAGCTTTTACAGATCCACTATTTTCAATATTTTAGTGCATTTTTCGAGCGGAGCTCTGTATTCGTTATCACCAGGGCAACCAAAAATATGCAATTGCATGTTTTTTCTCATGCAATGGATCAAGTCAGATGTAAAATATTTATCTGTTTCACGAATTTCTATGAATTTTAACATCGATTTGTTAGAGCATATGTATGCAATACTTTGCTCATTACAAAATTTTCTTGCATATTTTAGTTTAAAGAGCATGTTTTCAACATTATTTTGTATTTAAAGTGCATTTTAAAACTTTTTATAGTATACTTGGATTTTTTGTACTCTAAAGTACTTATATTTCCTTCCATAGCATGTAAAAGTCATTGAAGAGCTTGTCTTGCCGCCATTAGTTATGAAAAGATCTTAGAAGTTCTAAGCACATTACACATTGTAGTGTCTCAATAAAATAAAATGACAATAAATGAACAAAAAATGCAAATACAGAATTTAAATAAAAGTTATTGCTATGTTTCACACATACTGAAAAGTTACTTTAAAAACTACAAACTAATGGGCTATGTGCATTATGCCATATTAACTGAGATGGTTCAGAATATTGTTAGAATTAGAGATTGTAATACAAAACTTTATATAAAAAATAAGCTTAAACAGATTATAGCCAAAAACGAAGGACTTGATGTAGTCAAACGTATATGTCCATATCCAAAAAAAGATCTTAACGCATCTATTCCAATCTACGTTTTAAATATGATACTAAGGAATTGTTATCCTTTGAATATGCCCCCATTACATCAGTAGACATTGACATATTTAATGTACACAAGTTTGCTTAGATGTTGTAGCCAACTTTAAAATTTCTGCTGTGTTTTTAGAGCATATTTTTAAGTTTTTAGATCATATTTTGGGTTTTAACTGCACATTTTATGCTTATAAAACACTTTTCCCTGTTTGCCTAGTTATCACAATTGCTTAAGTTTCTACAACCAATATTTCAGCAAGTAAGGTGTTAAATCCAGGGTTGGAAAAAAACCGGGCTTTTAAAAAAAAAACCCAGCCCACCGGGTTTTATTGGATTTTTTCATGGGTTTATTTGGGTTTTATAACTGCTTCCAAAATCCGTTCAAATCGACAATATTTTTGTTTATTTACACAATCACGTTGTTTTAGTATTTATAGTGCAACTTTGCAACTTAGGTGGAATTGAGACAGCATTGTGTACTATGGGCTGTTAAAGCTCGGTGAGCGAAGTAGACTGCAATTACTTCGTTTGAATCATATGTTATGAGACAAACGGCCGGATTATAAAGCCAGACATGATTGAGTTATTCTTTTGCATGACAACATCCGACCTTATCTCTCAAAGGTTTTAAAACAATTATAAGAAACGATCAAATGCCGCATCCGCTGTGTTCCCCGAACATTGCTCCATCGGCTGTTGCGACGGATATAATATACTAATACCTGTTTATACGGGCTTTCTTTACATAGCATTTTTCTTTAAAGGCCTGTTTGAAATATGACACACATTCGCTTTAAGCGCAAATTCCTCGTTCTACAGTTAAAACGTCATGTATTCTCCCTTTTTTTAACAAAAAGTGTAAGGGAAGCATTTCGATTTACGACCTACATTTTCAGAAACTATATATGCCGTATAAAGGGCTATGGGTTTAAATTTTAACATGTCACCGAATCACATAATGCGAAGTACATAATCGGCTTCAAATTTTTTTGAGACGCAATTTGGAAATTGGCTCAGAAGTGGGGAAAAGATGTAAGTAGTGATTTGATAAATTTGTTACTTCATTATATTTTTGAGCTCAAAAAAAAGGAACAAATAAATTTGTAGTCCCACTAAATAAATTACATTTATTATTGTTGTATATAAACTACGAAAATCTTTAAATAAAAAAACCCACCCGGGTTTTTTTAAATATTACAGCCAATAAAACCCGGGTGGGTTTAATTGGGTCCACTGGGTAACCCAACCCATTGCCAACCCTGGTTAAATCTGTCTGTCATACTATTCCAAAATTCATATTAAAAAACTCAGTATATTTACTTTCATAATTAAATTCGCCGAGTAATTCCCAAAAAATTTTTTGCTAGTTTCTTATAAAAAAAAAAGTTATCCACAAAATTTGCAAAAATTATTTATCCATTTTTCAACTTTTACTTTCATCAAAACGAAAAAAAAAGGTTTAAAACAAATCTTCAAATACTCTCAAAGCGTTTTAAGTACCTAACGCAGCTGCACAAACATTTTATTACCCAATCGTGTGAAATTAAAAAGTGCAACAAAAATCAAATAAAAATTGAAAGAAAAAAAAACTTTATTTTTTAGTAAATAACTTCTAACAACAACAATAATTATATACATTATTTACACCTAAAATTCTAATAAACACTTTAGCAAATCTACCATATTTAACACACACACACGTTTACTTCAACAACTTCAACTTTGAGAAAACATATAACAAATGCAGCAACAATTTTACATGAAATACGAAAAAGTTGCACAGAACTACAATACTATAGGGTCCGCCAAATAATTTTTTTTTTTTTTTAACAGGGTGCAATATATCGAGTGTAGCTTCGGCTGTGTGGCACGTAGCGCCGTCCTGTTGAAACCAAATGTTGCTAATATCCTCCTCTTCAATTTTTGTGAACAAATATTTGTTCATCATGGCCCGATAACGATCGCCATTGACTGTAACGACCACTCCTTGCTCATTTTCGAAGAAAAATGGCCCAATTATGCCTCTGGACCAAAATCCGCACCAACAGTGGGTGTATCGGCTTTTCAATGTATGCGTACAGGTTTTCTGTGCCCCAAATGCGAAAATTTTGCTTGTTTACATACCCGCCAAGATCAAAATGAGCTTCATCTGAAAAGATGATTTTTTTTGGCAACCATTACCATTCACGAAATAACCACTAGTCGAAAAAACACACGCTAGATGGTGGACCCGTTATATACGTATAAGAATGTAAAACTTTTATAGTTTTACACATCATAATGCAATAAAAAAAATAGAGAAAAAACTGAAAAGTTTTACCTGATATTGTGCTGCTCTTCGAATCAGACGCAATAATTTGAAAATATTTTACAAATACGACTATTTTACAGTAGAAGAAGAAGTAAAAGTTCGTTGCTGCTTTTAAGTTTTTAGCAACTTTGTTTACATTTTTATATTATTGTTGTTGTTGTTGGTTTTTATTACTTCTCATTTTAAGTAATTTTAATTATTTTCTGTTTTTATTTTTCCTAAAAACTTAAATATTGTTTAGATAAAAGGTGCGATTACATGCAGATGAGCTGCATACGAAGAAAAAATAAAAATAAAGAAAAACAAATAAACGCGTACGTCCTATGTTACCACATGTTCAGAGTAAGTAAGTAGGATTTGGTTGCATTAACACTTTTAATAACTTTTGCTTTAATAGTACGAGTTAAGCAGATACATTGTAATAACTAATAGTTATTATATATCAATTTGCTTCTACAAGCCCAACCTTGTAGGTAGAAAATAATCGTTATATTTGCAGAGGAGCAAATAAGGGGTGTTTTTTTAGAGGTATAGAACTTTAAGTTGCAATAAAACAACGATGGATTATTCGATTGGTATGAATTTTATTTATCCGAAAGATAATCTTATGGCCTTAGGTTTCAAATATGATTTCAGGCATACGACCGCCACTGCTGGCGCGGATGTAGTCCAATCTGGACGTCAAATTTTCGATAACTTTTTCCAACATTTGTGGCCGTATATCGGCAGTAACACAGCGAACGCTGTCTTCCAAATGATCAAGCGTTTGTGGCTTTACCGCATAGACCAATGACTTTACATAGCCTCACAGAAAGTAGTCTAGCGGTGTTAAATCACAAGATCTTGGAGGCCAATTCACAGGTCCAAAACGTGAAATTAGGCGGTCACCAAACGTATCGTTCAATAAATCTATTGTGGCACGATCTGTGTGACATGTTACGCCGTCTTGTTGAAACCACGTCTCCTGGACATCATGGTAATTCAATTGTGGAATGAAGAAGTTACTAATTATGGCTCTATACCGATCACCATTGACTGTAACGTTCTGGCCACCATCGTTTTTGAAAAAGTATGGACCAATGATACCACCAGCCCATAAAGCGCACCAAACAGTCAGTTTTTCTGGATGTAACGCTATTTCCACATACACTTAAGATTACCTTCGCTCCAAATGCGGCAAATTTTTTTGTTGACGTAGCCATTCAACCAGAAGTGCGCTTCATCGCTAAACAAAATTCGCTTATGAAAATCGGGAACAACGGTGATCTCGTTTTGGGGCCATTCGACGAATCTACGCCAGGCGTGAGTCTATTCTTGATGAATTGCCAAACCAAACTGAGAATAAATCACTTAACAGATGTTAAGTCGGTCGCCATCTTGACAAGTAATGCCAACTTAAAATTCTATACCTCTATAAAAAACACGCTTTATAACGTAGGGTGGTGCTTTTGAGAAAAGGAGCTAATGAAAATGTATGAATGTGATTAGATTTGAGTGAATTACCTTGTGGATTGTAGCCAATGAGTAAATGAAAAGGTGAGTAATTTTCAAACAACGTTATAAAATTTATTTTGGCTTAAGGGGTTAATGGAATGGATTTAAAATTCAAGTTTTTTAAGAGAGAATATATATAAATTTAGGCCAAGATAAGTATAATTCATGAAGGGTGAGAATAACTAATCAGAGGTAAGTATAATTCGTAAGGGTAAGTATAATTTTAATTACAATGGTGAGTATAATATTAAATATAATTGTTATAAATAAAATTCAAATATATATTAATATTTAAAATTAAATTAATGCCCTGAGGCGAGGTGGCGTAGCTCCGTGCCTTTCGGCATGCCAAACGCTACTCGTCTTTTTCTTTGGAGATTAAATGGAAAGAAGTTTCATAGGTAAAAAAAAATAAATAAATAAATATGAAGATTACGCTTCTTTTCCCATGCCATAGTGAAACAATGTTGTTTATAATAGAAAAAAAAACGCTTAATGGCTAGTAATTTTAATACAATAAAAAAATAACAGGTGTACACGAATTCAAGCAAAAGTAGATAATTGATTGTCCAAACTACTTTGTACACTAGCGCCGGCCTTGACGTATGTCAACTGGTTAATTGGGGCACAAAACTTGGGCTAGCGACCGAATCGCCTCTTTTATCGCCCTATTGTTCGGCTTCGTGGCAGCATTTGATGTTTGGTTACTGGATGTTTTAGTTGCTTCAGCATGTTGTTGCTGAGGACGTCGCCTCTGCCGCTTACGTTGCCGCAATTCTTCTGTTCTTATTCCCCTTTTACCTTGGTGATTGCTGGAGTGGAGGAGAGTGTGGTAGAACTTATCGCATTTTCTGCAATTGTTCAATGAGGGGCATCCACGCAGGGTATGGCTTCTGGCTTCGGCATAGCCAGAAGTCTGCGACACAAACGCATGTTATGTCTGGTTTTGCAAAGCGGACAGATGAAATAACTTTTCTCCTGGTGCTTCCGGCGTCGTGGGTGCCGCTTATGTGCTTTTGTGCACTGGTTGCAACGATGGTTACTCCTGAGGGGGAAGAAAAATATATTGGTTAATAAATTGAGGACAATGAGATGAAAGAGATGAGATGTGAAATATGAGAATGGGTTTTTAATTAGACTTATCTGTTTCCGAATGAGAGATTATTATCTAAAAAAGGGGCGAAATAGGATTCGTCAAACATTGCTGTCTTTAAAAAAGAAGAGATAGTATAGTTTAACGACTGGGCGAGTTATGACACCAGTAGATATCCGAATGTTGGCCGCTTCCTGTAAACCACCCATATGAGGGGCGTGTGTTTGTAATCATTAGAAGTAGCAAAAACCATAAAAGATTGAATTTCTTATTTTTTTCCTCTCTTTAATGTCTTATATTACTATCTACTACTTTATAGATTGCAGCAGAATTCATATTCATATTTGTATTTGATCTTAGGTTTCATAAAAATATATGGCCCGTTATTAGACAGGCTATGGTAGAAATAGGTATATACTAACTCATGGTATGTTTAGTGTTAATTGAAAAGGCAAATGCCATATTTGCGAATTTTTTTCTCCATTACTTCTCTTGGAAGCATATTGGCATTCCATTTCTTTGTTTAAGTTTCATTAATCAAATTGATTTTCAAGCTTAATAGATGATTAATCTATTGTAGCACGATTTCATATGATTATGTAATGGTGGAGATTCTTGATGAACGGTGGTGGTGATCCATATTTTAGCATTATAAACCCTTACCAGTAGGTGGCGTTTTTTCATGTTCGGAGGTAAGGAAAGATTCTTTTAGATGGATTTGTTTGGTGGAAGGTTGAAGTCTCTATATATGTTGTTATCTCCGTCACTCCTCAGGAAGCATAACGGCTTTCCACAAAGCATCCAGTGCTTTGTCTCAGCTTAATTAATCAAGTTGATTTTTTCAAGCTAAATAGCTGATTAATCCCACTGTAGCTCTCCTCGATATGATTGTGTAGTGGTGAAGATCCTTCCTAAGTAGTGATGGTGATCTTTACTCAGCATTGTGATAAGTAAGTGTGGCGTTATTCTCCTGATCATTCGTCTGATGTTTGTCATTATCGCCGGAGGTAATCTGGAGGATCGGGTGGTGGGAGCTTTTTTTTTAGATGGAGTTGTCTAGAAAGAAATTTATTAAACACTCAAACCATAATCAAATTTTGTCGTCATATCCACTGCTCTTTCTCGAACTTGGGCGCTTCTGTTTTTATACAGGCGCATTAACCACTCAAGATAGCAAAAAAAAATTTTCGTCATGTCCTCTGCTGTGAATTCGAACCTAGGCCGCTTGTGTTGTATGCACACACTCTAACCACTACACCACGTCTTGTCGGTTCATATTTTCAATGACTCTGAAACATTGTTGGGATTCAATGTCGTTAATGTACCAAATTATCTCATCCTTTAGCTCTTGAATTGTTCTTGGCTTATCGATATACATTTTTTCTTTTTTATATTCCCAAAAAATAAGTCCATCTGTATCAAATCACATGATCGTGACGGCCAATTAGCATCGTCACTACATGAGATAACACGGCTATTAATTTTCTGCGCAAAAGAGCCATTTTTTCGTTGGCTGTGTGGCAAGTGGCGCCATCATGTTGGAACCACATATCATTCAGGTCTATATACTCAATTACTGGGTATAAGAAGTCCGTTATTATCTTGCGATAACAACATCGTTTAGAGTAACTGCTTGATCGTCCCCATTTTGAAGAAATATGGCCCGATGACGCCTCTAGCTCATAAACCGCAGTAAATCGTCACTCTTTGTAAATACATCGGCTTTTCAACAATCACTCGAGACTTATCATTGGTCCAAATGCAGCAATTCTGCTTGTTAACGAATCCACTGAGGTGAAGGTGTGCCTCGTCGTCGCTGAAGATGATATTCTTTGTAAAGCCACCATTCACTTCTGTCTGTTCAATTAACCATTCGACGTATTGTCGACGCTTGAAACGGTCAGTAGGTTTCAGCTCTTGAGTCAGTTGAACCTTGTAAGTGTACATTCATATATTTATTAAAATTTCGCATGAGTGATGTTCGTTCGAGGTTGACGGCTCTTCTGCCAGGTTATAGCGAACAACCTTAATGTTTTCCGCAGAACGAAATGGGCGAGCATACATAGGTGGTTCCATATTTCCTACAGACCAGGTTTGCTGAAATTTGCGCACAATTCTACCGATTGCGAACATATTTGTTCGATTATGCTGACCAAAAAAATCACGAAGTGCATGAAATGCTTCAACAATCTTAGCACTTTGCTCAATTGTGTACCTCCCCGTGCTTAAATTTGTCAAACACTGAAACAAAGAAATGTGAAATTAAGTTGGGCAAAAAACTTGACGTTAAGTTATGACTCACAATTAGAACCGTGTATTATGGTTGGTACACCCTTTATGCTTCCTTCTTCATGTTCAAAAAAGATTTTAACAAATTAAACACTTCATGTTTTATCACACATTTTCTTACATTACCTTACAAATCTTTTTCATTTCCTTTTTTGTTCAATTTTTTTATTTTTATTTTAATAAAACATTTGCTGGCTCTTGTTGTTGCTTTAAAATGCTCTTCACAAGTGCGAAATTTTCAAAAAGAAAATTTAATAAAATTATTGAAATTGTTTAACCAAAAATTTATCTCATTTCCGGTAATTAGATGCAAAGAGAAAGAAAAACATAAAAACATGTTTGCAAAACAGAAAATGTGTTGCAAAGAATTTTGCAAAGTTTTTATCTTCTTTTTCAAGTTTTAAATAAATTAGTTCGTTGCTCACACATGCTCAGATTTAGAAGCAAAGACAAATGCAAATTGTATATGTCTGTATATGAGATGGCACAAAAATATTTGTATATGTGTGTGTGTGTGTGGAAGTGACACAAAGACACAAGTGCAACATATGTTGCATTTTGATTGACAACATAAAATATTCAAATTGTAGAAGAGGAGAACGCTTTTTATGGCAATTGATTACAATTCTGTGTGCTGCGTGTGGCAAAATGTTTGGGAACGTGTTTGATGGTAAGAATTAAAATATTTAAATGGCAATTTGGAAACATAATATTCTGTTTCGTTTCGTTTAACATCTGTTGTTGCTGACACTAAAAAAAATAAAAAATTATTAAATTTAAATAAATTTTAAAATAATTTATTGAAGAACGTTAGTTAGCAGGTGTTTATATTCAAAAGTTTAGATTTATTTGCATTAAATTAATTGATTTTTTTATAAGTCCTTATATATAGTATTTACTAAATACACTGTGGGGAATAATGTGATGGGTTATTTGTCATGTGGTCATTTACTTAACACTGTAAAGACGGGAAAATTGTCATACCCAAAAAACGGTTAGGGGTAATTGAACTACCAGTAATTTAAAAATCTCTTATTTGAATTTAAAGATTGTTTGTTCAGTGTAAATATATCCCAAAAATTAATTAAAGATTATGTGGAAAGGGAAGACACCTTTTTCAATGCGGTGGTTACATTCCAAAAAGGTTACGTATTGCTTAAGACCACTTCATATCAGACCAGAAAATAAAACATATAATTTTTTGTTCTATTGACAGATGTAAGGTAAAGCGCTGCAACACTCCTAACAACACAAAATTTAGGATATGTAATATCGAGTTTTAAGAGGTTAATGATTTTTGCTTCCTTTGTTAGACTCGTGACTGTAGCATTTTCGGATCTTCAAATCAATCTCTTTTCTATCAAAAAATGCAAGAAAAGTAACATAATCAACTTGTATGTATAATCAGCCATCCGGTATGGATGTATGAATACAAGTCCTGGAATATAACATCTTGCAATGTCAATGCCATCCAAGTATTCTTCCATAGTGGTCTTCAAAGGCTAAAGGTAATATTGCGGCAATACACCATCTCTAATACCAACCTAAAGGGTCAACGTCCAATTTAGATGGGGATTCTCGATAGCAAATGTTGCTGGATTGTTCATACTCTCCAAAGACATAACAAGAACTGCATAGACTGGAAGCCAGAGAAAACAAAACATGCAAACTTGGTCGTCCACTACATACTTGGCGGCTAGAAATTAAGCTCAAAGTAAACCAAGCTGCTCGAAGTTGGAAAACAGATAAAAAATGATGGTGCAAACAGAATAAAAGAAAAATAGTCTGTTGTGGCCTTTTGTTCTTAGGAACTATAGGACATGATAAATATATGCTCGCAAGCACATTTGCTGGATATAACGACTTACCATCGATTAGACGATTTTTGTAACTAAAAAGAAACTCAGAAATTCAAATATGCAAGTGAATCAAATGTTCCCTATTCGTCCTTCTAGGTAGTTGTGCTATTTATTTGGGCTTGAAACTCTCAATGAAATAGGAGTCCATTTAAATTAAATTAAATCCAATTTTGGTAAAAATCAGGAAATATCAACATGTAAAAATCATTAGTAAAAAAATGGCTGTCAAGTGACCCTATCCCGTCTTTCTGTTATAAAAAAAAATCAACACAATCATAGAGCCCTTGGGAAAAACGTAATGCTGTTTTATGAAAATCTTGTTAAACCTCCAAATAAATATTCCAAATAAATATTGATCGATAACATTTTTAAAGTTTTTTCTTAGTTTGGCATTGGGTATTTTCGGACATATTTGTTAAAACAAAGTTTTTTAATAAAGTAAATTTTTTAAAAATATTGTTACAAAAATAAGGTTGGGCACCCCAGTGTTTATTACATCGCTAAAAAAATAAACAAAAGCTGCAGGAACAACTAACAATACGTGCTGCTTACAAATAACCAAATCTACAGCAACTAATGGTAAATAAAAATAACACGGCAACAACAATAATTAAGCAGCAACGAAAAGATGAAACAGACAATAAACAAGCAACGACAAATACGAAGAAGTGAAAGAGGTAGATGTTCAGATACGCATGACTACAAAAGAACTACAAAGAAATTAATATCGAGAGGTTCGAGAGCTTTCGATGTGTTGTTTACTCAGCCATATAAAAAGCACATCGATGCGAACAGCAAACAGTTTAGATAAAGTGAACTCAGCGAGTGCAGTTTGTGTGAAGAGGCAAGCTCGGAAAGTGAATCGTGAAGTAAAAAACCAGTTCAATTGGAGCTAACCCAGTTAAGAGGGTTAAATGTGGATAACCTCTGGTTGAAGAGGTTGTGATCGAACCTAAGTTACAGCTACGATCGGGTTGGAAGTTCTTTAGGGAGAAAGATCTGCCGAGTAATTCTTGTTATTTACAAAGTTGTAAACAGACAGAGTAATTAAGAACAAAAATTTGTATTGCTTGTAAAAATATTACAAGCAGTGGTACACGAAACTGTGTTGAATAAAAGATTTTTAGTTAAAACCAAACACAAATTTTATTTTATTTTAACTACAATCTACGAACTCATAAATACACGTTTTTAAAAAAGTAAAAACGTAACAATATTGTTACGTTTCAACCTTTTTAAAACGTTTGAGTTCATTTAAATTGCGTTAAAATAAAAGAAACGCTATTTTTATTGCTTTACAGTTTCTTTATTTACTTCACTATAACTTTTCTAGTGTTTGCCTTAATACAACACTTAATATTCGTTTATACAACACTTTTATTTCCGCTTTAACACAATTTTGTTTATCGACCGACAAACGATAACTAACAGAAGTGTACTGCTACCTTTATATGTTCTTCGACCATCTTCTATTTCCATATCCGTTAATTCAAATGTAATGTAAAGATGTTGCAATGCTGCCAAATTGACAGGGTGACACAAAATATTCCAAGATTCCATAATGCAATGTTGTATTTTTATTCCGGTAACAATAAAATTGTGTGCAGCTGTATTTCACCAATGGCTTCACGAATATTGTCCTTTAAAACGTCAATTGTCTTTGGCTTGTTGGCGTAACACTTATCTTTGACGGCACCCCACAAATAATAGTCCAACGGTGTCAAATCGCAACTTCGAAGTGGTCAAACTACATCAGCTCTGCAGCTGATAATGCGATCCTCAAAAACAGGGCGCAAAACATCGAGTGTAGCTTTGGCTGTATGGCACGTAGCGCCGTCCTGTTGAAACCAAATGTTGCTAATATCCTCCTCTTCAATATTTGTAAACAAAAATTCGTTCAACATGGCCCGATAACGATCGCCATTGACTATAACAGCCACTTGTTGCTCTTATTCGAAGCAAAATGGGTCAATTATGCCTCTGGACCAAAATCCGCACTAAAGAGTAGCTCGTCTTGGGTGTATCGGCTTTTCAATGTATGCGTGTGGTTTTTCTGTGCCACAAATGCGACAATTTTTCTTGTTTACATACTCGCCAAGATCAAAATGAGTTTCATCTGAAAAGATGATTTTTTTGGCAAAATCGGCATCATCTGTAAGTCGATCACAGGCTCAGATACCCAGCGTTGTCAAGCGTATACACAACCATATTCGTTCAGCGGAAGGATAAAACTAATTATCTTTCAAATCAGACATGAGCTAAGTGTTACCATTCACGAAATAGGCACTAGTTGAAAAAAAAAAACGTTAGATGGCGGACTCTTTAGAAGCCAAGGCAACCGTTACAAGTGACTGTCTAGTGTGGCTTATGTAGCGGAGGAATCATTAGCCCATATTTCATATTTCGCAACCGATACGGTCAGTGGAGACACCTATCGCACATGATAACCGATTTTGTTGATGTGAACGATGTTTGGTTCAACTTGCCATTTATTGCGTCAAACTTTTAATGGCTGTTTAATTAGTCGAAATGGTAATGTCAGTTGGCAGCCAAGTGTGATTTAATAGACCGTTTTTGTTTAATTGCCTTTTTAAATTTAAACTTTTCAATGGCCTAACCTATACCTTAGTGTTTCTACCATCATTATTCGATTAAAAGCTCAAACCACGTTTTCACTTGGGGATTAAGGATTTCACGACCTGAACTTTTACTCGCTATAAGTCCATTATTCGTACCACTAGTGGCAAATTAAATAGTGAAAAATTTAAATCCTCTAAGTTGCAAAAATGTTATTCATGTCCTTTTTCAAAAATACTCGTATTAATTCTTATTTATTGTATATTTCTTTTAGATAATAAACCATTTATTTTTGCAAAAATCCGCTTTCATAGAATTGTTTTTTTTTTTAATATTTAAAGTAACAATTAAAGAAATCAGGAAGCCCTATCGCAAGACATATATTATTATTTTATTTTTTCCCTTAAACACTTGGATTGTAGTGCTTTTAAGAGGGTATGTCATGTATTCCTCTCTGTCTCATGTCATGTATGAGTTGACAAAGTGTTATTTTGGATAAATGTTTATATGTGTTTCTCTCTTATTCTCATTCTCTCTCTCGTCCATTATCCTTGTGTGTGTCTTTGTTAGTTTTCCCAGCTACAATTGTGTGTTATAAATTTGCTTTGGTTTTGTACTTAATGTTGTACAATTTAAATTGTACATACAAGCAACTCTTACCATATATATTGTAAAAGCAGGAGCTAACAACGGGTAAAAAGGCCTATTTACTAAAGTCATAAAAATACCTTCATTGCTAGTTTTTACATCTTTCCAAGGCCCTGATTTCTTATCAGCACCGCTGTCAGTCAACTACATGGCCATGTTATCACACAACAAAATAAATTAGAAAATGAGAAGAAGTTGCTACACATTTTGAATACAATCTCTTGAGCAATACAAATGAAACGTATGAACTCAAAAGAATATACGTAAACATACAAAACAGGGAAGAACAGACAAAACGACTGACAATATAAAAATAGTACTCGTATGTGTGAACTTATATGGAGTGTATATTTATTCTGAAATATATTTCACATACATATTGTATATCAGGATGTTATTCTATTTTTTTCTTTTTTTTCATATCATTATTACATACTTTTAATAATAATAAAAAACGGAAGAGGGTCTAAATATTATGATAAAATGTTAAGACAGATTATGTGTTTATTGTTTGTTTAAGAGTCAATGACTTTTTTTAAATTATAATTTCTTTTAATATCTGTATAAATTTTAAAAATTTATTAAGTGGAGGTATTAGGCCCGGAAAATCCAAAACATACCAAAAACTCATTCAGATTAAGTGTGAATATCATCAAATATTTCTTTGAAGTGGTCGCATGGTTTCGCTTGTACTCAAGTATGAGCAACAGAAGAGGTCATCAGGAGATAATTCAATTCATTAAATAAGTACCCAATTAATTAAGTAAGTAAAGGGTCCGCCATATAAGGTTTTTTTTGCAACCAGTGCTTATTTCGTGAATGGTAACACTTAGCTCATGTCTGATTTGACAGATAATTAGTTTTATCTTTCCGCTGAACGAATATGGTTGTGTATATACTTGAACAACGCTGGGAAATATTGCGACATTACTTTGAAAATTATGGTGATGTTGCAGAATGTGTGCGAAAATTGCGTACGGATTTTGTTCGTTATCTTGTGAAAAAAATGAAAGAAACTGACATCCTCATCGATAAACCAAAGCGTGAGAAGCCAAAAACAGTACGTACACCCGAGAATATTGCAGGTGTGGCAGAAAGTGTAAGCGAAGCACTATTAACTTCAATTCACCGTCGTTCTCAACAATTGAACATTTCGGAGACATCATTGAGACGAATTTTGCATAAAGAACTTGGTATGACGCCATACAAAGCCCAACTGGTTCAGCAGTCTAAGCCAACTGACCATCCAATGAGTTTTCGCTTCGCTAAGTGGGCCTGCGATCGACTTGCAAAAGATGCCGATTTTGCCAAAAAAAAAAATATCATCTTTTCAGATGAAGCTCATTTTGATCTTGGCGGGTAGGTAAACATGCAAAATTATCGCATTTGGGGCACAGAAAACCTGCACGCATACACCCAAGACCAGTCACTGTTTGTTGCGGATTTTGGTCCAGAGGCATAATTGGGACATTTTTCTTCGAAAATGAGCAAGGAGTGGCCGTAACAGTCAATAGCGATCGTTATCGGGCCATGTTGAACGAATTTTTGTTCACAAAAATTGAAGAGGAGGATATTAGCAACATTTGGTTTCAACAGGACGGCGTTACGTACCACACAGCCGAAGCTACACTCGATGTTTTGCGCCCTGTTTTTGAAGATTGCATTATCAGCCGCAGTCAAAGTCACATTCGAAAAAATTTGTTCGACGCAGGTTGTTAGCCGTCTGTAAACTTTTATAGTTACATAGGGTAACAGCTTAACAATTTCTGAAATTTCTATTTGTTAAACTCAAATGAAGTATGAATTATAACTAAAATATGTTTGTACATACGATATTGCAGTTACCCCAAAAAAATAGTCTTCGTTTCGTCAGATCATATAATGTTCTTCTAAATATTACGGTGCAGTTGTTGCTTCCGTTTTCTGAGAAATGATACATTTCGAGGACTCTTACCATAAGTCAAACTTCCACAATTTTTCTTTATAAGGACTAATCTTCCATCAAAAAACTTTAATACAAAGAAATTTTTTACATCCTGGAAAAAAATAGTGTCCTTTTTTTTTTGTTTCAACACCGTATATTTATTATTATCCTTTCCCTTTCATTTAAATTCTAATATTGTTGTCCTAGTAGTACTTGAAGGAATCAGACAGTATCGATAGTTTTTTTTCAAACTATCGAAACTATCGAGTGGGCTGACTACCGATAGTTTTGCAGCTCTACTGTGTGCTGTGATTCCACACTACAAGGTAATGTTACGTATACGTAATTCAGAAACATTAAAATATTAAGTATACGTTATGTGGAATACAATTTAGAAACAAAATATAGTAGTTTCTTAAGGGCGAAATACACTACCAAACAGATGCAAACAGCATTGCAGTGGCATTAGTGAAATTTTTATGTCGGTGTGACACACGACAGAGCTGGAAGCAAAATCAAAAAATGTAAATATTTCCTATGCTTTAAACAGCTGATTGACAGGTGTATGGCTTCGCTTGACCAATTTTGATTTTTTTTTCATTTCACCATTACTACTACAATGCTGTTTCCATCTGCTGGTTAGTGAATTTCACCTTTTATTTTATAGAGAATGGCACGTATACGTTAAATTTGGGCTTAAATGAGGAAGGAACAACAGTGTCCATCATACGCAAGTTTATTGCTAAAGTTCGTGAAACTGGTTTCACTGTTGATGCGCCAAGACGTAAGCGCACACACTAAAATATCGAAGCTGTGGCTGAGAGTGTGCTTGAGATTCCATCAACATTAACTCGTCATCGTTCTCAAGAATTGAACATTTCACGCACCAATTTGCATTAAATTTTGCGAAAAAACCTCGGTATGATGCCTTTTAAAGTTCAAATGGTTCAAGAGTTAAAGTCGCATGACTATCCGCTTCGTTTTCGCTTCGCTAAATAAGCCAGCGAGAAACTACAAGACGATGTCGATTTTGCCAAAAAAAAAAAAAAAAAAAAAACATCCTATCGGGTGAAGCACATTTTTATCTTAGTGTGTACCTTAATAAGCAAAATTGCCGTATTTTGGGCAAACCATAAAACCCAAACGTGGCCTTACAGCAGCCAATGCACCCATTACGAAAGACTGTTTCGTGCGGGTTGAGGAGCGAAGGCATCATTGGCCCATATTTCTTTGAAAATGAGGACGGCGCAACCATTGCGGTCAATGGAGACACTTAACGCACAATGATAACCGGTATTGTTGTGAACGATATTTGCTTTCAACAGGATGGTGCAACTTGCCACAATAGATATATTGCTTCAAGCCGAAATGGTGATGTCAGTTGGCCGCCGTTGGCCGTCAACAAACCAGGAACAATTGAGCATTTGAAGGTCAACATTCGCGATGACATTGCCGAGATAGAACCCCATACACTCGTAAGAGTTCGCGAAAATTGGTCCGATCGATTGGGGTACAGTGAGACCAGCCGCGGCAGCCATATAAATTAAATAATATTTGATTTCTAACCGGAACAACTGTATTCACAAAAAAGGGAATTTGGCAAAATTTCAAACCATTTTTGTCTTATTGCATTTTTTGAATTGAAACTTTTAAATGGCCCACCCGATATTATATTGTCTGAGTTATCGTTGGTATCGAATGGGATTTTAATTAGTAATAATGCACTTGGTATATGTACATCTGTATATACATACACTCATTAATAAAAATATTGTTTTATTTAATACAGAAAGATTTTACTTTTAAAATTAATTAAAAGAAATTACTTCAACCCTTATCCAATATACACAATGAAGTACGAAAAAATTTATTAAAATATCATATAAAGAAATTTATTCCGTTTATATGTTATTAAATTGATAACAAACAAGAATAACAATGACAAAGACAACAACATCAGAACAGAGAAACAGAGAATAAAATACAATAATGACATCCTTATTAAAGGCAGCCTGGCGAAAAGTCGAAATAAAAATTGAAGAAAAACTGAATAATTTATACCCACACTTATAATAAATGTATTGATTGCTTCAGTATAATGAGTCTGTTTATATGAATATTTTTTCTTTCTTTATTCCTTGAAATGTTGAAAAATAAATACAAAATAAGATTCCCATAAAAGGCACAGCTATTTTATAAACAGAGCAGCACAACCATTGAAAGAAGAGTGCAAAAACTATAAAATGTGTAGAAACGATGAAGGCCAGTATGTGTTATAATATATTTGTGTCATATATTGTACATTTCTGTTATGACATCTTATGTTTTTTGCAAAATATAAATGTGTTTTTGGTTACATATTATTATGTGCGGATGTATAATATATAAATGTGTATATATGTACGAGTATGTATGGAATGTTTTTTTTTCCTTTAGTATTCAATTATAAGAAACTATTACATATAAATATTTATTATTTTATCACTACATTTGTATCTTTATAAAGCCTTATAATGTGAAGAAAAGACATTTTATAACATAATTTGAAATAATGACAACGATATTATATTTCAATTCAATCAACACTGTTTAAGTAAATATAAGCAGTCTTTAACAAAATACATGTAATGCTCTTATTATATGAAGTGAAAGGAATATAAATGATTATCTATTTGGCTTTAATTTCAATCAATTTAATTCTACAGTTATTGTGTTAATATCATAAGATCATGTGTCTTAAAACAAGTATTACTTAAACTTTATAATACCTCAGACTCCGTGCGTTTAGTTCCTCAACAATGGAAAAAAACTATCGCTATACACATTTTCACAAAAGGGGACAAAAAGAATCTCAGACTTACAGAGCAATATCGCTCCTCGTTTCATCCCAAACCTCTTCACTAAAACCTTAGCTAATATGATTTCCAAAACAGGAATTTCTGAATAACAGAGCAGTTTTAGAAGAAATAGTTTTAACCGAAGATGCCATGTACATATATTGTGCAACAAATATATGAAATATCTCTTAAGTTCAACAAGCCTGAGAACATGTGCTTTCTCAATCTTGTGGTCTTACTTAAGCCTAGTACTCTGTTCAAATTTGTGGAAAATGTTAAGCAACATTCCTTTTTTCGTACGAAAAAAAATTACTATGCAACCAATGTAGTTATTTAGCAATTTTTCAAAATTTGTCGTTTTTATGCCCTAAAATATGCTACATGGTTTTACATTTGTAAACAAAAACCATATGTTTTCTCCAACAACATAAAAAATAATATTCAGTAGGGACATAAATATTTTTCCACGTAGGAAATTAATGAATATTTGGAACAATATTTTTATTTATTTATTGATATAAGTTCTACAAAAAACTAAGAAGCTTCTAAATTGTTTTGGGAGCTGATTTGATTTTTTTAAGATGACCTTACAACAGCGCAGTACAATTTTTTCATCAATAAGAAATTTTTTTCTGTTGTTACAGTCACTATAACAACGATTCGATTCACATTTTCTGACCACTCAATGGAATTAGCTTTTATTAGCCATATAATAAAAGACTATATGTATTCCATGTTTTAGCAGTATTTATGTCCGTAGTGCTGTCTAAAATTTCGTACGAAATAAGTGAGTCTCATATTATTTCGTAGTTAAAAAAAAAAATTTGCTACGAATTTGTTGCAGTTGGAAAATAATGTTGACATATACATACATTTCGCATGTTTTTCGTAAAAAGAACAGGGTACTGCTTTATCAACATTATTTTACATTTATTTCGTACGAAATATTTTTATATGTAATTCGACAGTATTTCGCACGAAATTTTGAACACAATACCAGGCTTTAGAGAGAAGTATTCACAACAACATATTAGCGGTTATTAAAGATCTAAATAGAGAAAGTAACAAGGACAGATCCGGGTTATATTCTGTCTACTAGAGAACCTAAAAAAAATATATTACGCAGATGATGCAGTTTTGGTAGTTAAATCTGTGATAACTTACCAAAACTTCTATACCGCTTAGAAAAGGCAGCAGAATCGTTTGACATGCATATTTCTGTGGAAAAAACCAAATGTCTAGTCATATCAGAAGAACCAAAAAGAAGTACGTTAGCAGTTAAAAACAAATTGATTGAAAAGACTTGGAATTCAACTACTTGGGTTCTCTTATAACAAGCAGCCGAGATCTCAAAAAGGAACTGAAGTCTCAGGCTAACAAAGCATCAATATTATCTGGCCATAAATGCCATATGGCGAAACAAATGTAAGAGCATGGAGAGCAATACAACCTTTATCAAAATGTTTCCGGAATAACCCTCGTGTGGTGGTCTCATTGTCCCGATTTGAGTTTTTTGTTTTTCTTTTTTTATTGTTGATATTTAAGCTTAATATTAGCGTCATAGCTTGACATTTGCAAAAACTAGATAGCCAAGAGTACTTCTATCCATATGTGTGTTAGCAATTTTTTACAATTTAAAAACGGCTGCAGAAACGCGTTCCGTGTAAAGGTTTTTAACTCGACTGAACAGACAAAAGTCTCACGGTGAGCCAAATCGGGTGGATTCGGTGGCTGTTGGTTGTTATTTGTTGCCTTTTTCATCAAAAGATTTCGAATAGTTATAGCAATGTGCAACGGGGTGTTATCATGGTGCAAAATCAACGAGTTTTCTGCCCCTAATTCTGATCTTTTTGGGTGAATTGCTTCACGCAAACGTTTTATAACAGCCAAATCATACTCATTGTTTACTTTCTGGCCTTCTGTCAAAAATTCATGATGCACTACACCGTTGTAATCTATGAAAAAAGTGAGTACTACCTTCTTTTTTTTGACCGAAAACCACGTGGTTTTTTATCTCGGCTCATTTAGTGAACGCCATTCACTTGCCTGATGTCTGGACTACGTGTCGTACTCATAAATCCATGTCTAGTCTCCAGTAATGATCCTTTTTATGTGTAGCTACATATAAAAAACAAAAGAAAATATGTATGTGTGTATACATATTATTTATTTGTCATATAAAAGTTAATTTTATTTTGATTTTTAAAAAAATAAATTTTTTGGAAAAAAATATTTTATCTTTTTAGGTTTAAAGCTTGGTATTGAGGTTAAAATTGCGTACGACATGCTGTCAAATTACATATAAAAATATTTAGGAACGAAATAGTTGTGAAATAATGTCGAGAAAGAATGAAGCGGTCAGAAAATGTGAATCGTATCGTTGTTACAGAGCTTTTAACAACAACAAAATTTGCTATACTGATGAAAAAATTTGTACCGCATCTTATTCTACATTCGATTGGTCGAATATGGTCATCATGCAGTCATTATTTGGGATGTATTTGGAGCAGAATTTGATGGAAGCTCATAAGGTTAAAAATCAGAAAATCTCTCATAACAATATAAAATATCTTTAATAGAAATATTCATTATTTTTATATGTGCCAAATTATTCATGTCCCTAATGAATAGTATTTGCTATGTTGTTGGAGAAAGCATATGATTTTTGTTTACAAATTTAAAACCATGTAGCATATTTTAAGGCATAAAAAGGACAAATTTTGAAAAATTGCTAGATGATTTCATGGTTGCATGTCAATTTTTTCGTGTTAAAAAACAAATGTTGATTAATATATATCACAGAACAGAGTACTAAGCTTTATATAAAAAAATGTATTTGAAATAAATTTAAAGAAAATTATGTACGAAAAATTCGAAACTAATTTAAAATTTTATACATAAAACTATATATACTAGATAGATGCTAAACTGCGGCTGATTGTATCAGCCGCTACGTCCACTAGTTTATATTATTTTACAATAATTAAAAATAATTCTAATTATAGAAAATACCAATTTATTACTTTATACTATAGCTCCAAAGAAAAAGGGGAAGGAAGCCCCAGTAAATATACAAAATAAAAAAAGTAAATTTATCTCAGAGATTTTATTATTTTCAGGTTAACCAAGTTATCCACAAAGTCAACAAATATTCTATATGAAAGTTATTTAACAAGAGAAGTTGGCTTTCCTAGCATACCATCCCTCAGATTGTGTAATATAACAAAAAAAAGAATTGTTAGTATATTTCTTCACATATATACACAAAATGTTTATTTGACACATCAAATTTGAATCTTAGATAAGAAACAACAATAAAAACAACATTTGAGATTAGATGTATTGGAATACGTTGTGTTGATTATATTTCATGCATTTCGCTTAAATGTACGTATGTGTACAAGCTTGAGGATACGAATGTGTGTTTTACAGCCTTGAAAACATCTGAATATGAATTTTTTACTCAGTCGTCCTAGAGTCACTAATTTTCTAAGGAGCGCAAAATTCTCTTAACTTATCGGCATATGAGAGCGATATGCAAAATTTGCAATTATTTTTGTTCAACAAAGACGTGTGTCTATTTTTAGCATTATTAACTCCTTTAATGTAATATAGGAGTTCATAGGGCTATGATAAAGTTCTTTCAACTGTAACTGTCTAAATTTAATATTTTTATCTGTTTCTAAGTGATAATATGTGTATTATTATTATTCTAAAAATATGGGCTGTTTTCTTCAGCTTCCTTGTTGCTTCCATTCTATGGTCACTTTTGTTACCTCAGAGGGTTTCGCAAGTAGTGCCTAATCCATCACCATTTCCTTTCCGAAGTTTTCTTTTCTTGTAACTTGGCGTGGTATTTTGTATAAGGAATGATTAAATATTGTTTCCGGCCAATATATTTTTAGACTGCGTTGCACAGTGCGTCGATACCATAGAGCGAATGGACAAAAATAAAAGGAGTAGATAAATGAAACTTCGTCCAGCTAATTATGGGGCCTAAATATAGATATAAGCGAAATTTTCACAAACTAGAAAAACAATAAAGTTTTCTGTAGCACAGAGTTGTGTTAATTACTGATATAAATAAATAAAATTCGAATAACAACAAATATTTAGCGAATGCATTTTTGCGAATTTAAAAATATTAAAAATGTGTTGTAAATTTTGAATCTGAATATTAATTTTATTTATTTCTGAGTTAATATATTGTTACCAAAATAAAAATGCCTAAAAAAAGAAAATAGAACACATCAGTAACTGTATTGTGGGATTTTTGTCTATTGGTTTGTGTAAAAGTTGATAATGTGTTACCCTGGTATTGCCGTACGGATTTGTGTATTTGATGGTATTGCCGTACTTATTTGTGTATCTGACGGCGTTGCCAATTCGACCATCTTTGGGTAACACAATCTCACTGTTTAAAATTAACGGATATAAGTAGAGGATACTATGGTATTTGAGATATTTCCGGAACTTTCCAAGCTGTACACATTTACGTATATAAGAAGACTGCTTTTCCTACGTAGTTTCAATTATTGTTTTGCTTTCATAAAATAAAGTCGTGTTAAGGCGTAAAGAAAAGTGTTGTATAAACGAATATTAAGTTGCTGTATTAAGATAAACTGTATAAAGATAAAGTGAGAAAATAATAACTGTAAAACAACAACAAGGTGGTGTTTATTTTAATTTTGACGCAATTTAAAAGAGCTTAATCGTTTTGGAAGGTCTAAGACGTAACAATATTGTATATAAAGCGATAATCCAAATTATTTTTAAGTTACTATTTGCCACAAGCTATTTAAAATTGATCAAATTTACGAAAAATTCTCTAAATTATGCATTTGTATAATTCACATATTTTTAAGTTGTAGGACAAAGTTGGTTCCAATTGTTTTTATTCGCTAGTCCATATTATATAATTTTAAAATACGAATTAAAAACTATCTATTTATATACATATATATTTTTTTAATACTTCCTCAAAATTTAGTAAATTTAAACTGTTTACTTAAAGAAATGGGTTTTTCAAAGTAAAAAAATAAAATAAAAGCAATAAACAAAATTTAAAACTTTTTTCCTATATTTTATTTATAATATTGGAAAGTAATAAAAAAAACGAAACTTTTAAAAATTTCTCTAACATATAGAGTTTATACAGCCATTTATTGGACAAGGCATTTTGCGTCGTACACGACCATTGATATATGTTTCAATGCATTAAACATTTTTAATTGCTGCGTTACACGACTCGTAGCCATAAAAGGTCTACATTTTTCTTGTCTAATACCAGCTCTAATAGTGATTGGTTGACTGACGGTGCCATCATGTAGCATACGATAACTTCTATCTTGTTTAACGCGATATTTTTCTTAGGAGTCCCGCTACAGGACATTGGCTATTAAACAGACGAACGATCAAAGGTATTTAATTTTTTTTTTTTTTTTTTTGGTCTTCAAGAGTTTGTATTAATAATGACCTCGCAATTTTACGCTAATCCCTGACTAATAATCAAAGATAATCGTATGAAGTATATTTCCAAAAGTGAATATATAAGTGTGGATTGTCCTGATAAAACAATAACTTTTTCTTTTAGCGGGCGTTTTCTTAAGCCCGATAGAACTTATAAAAGGGTTAACTGTCAAACGAACTATCATATTGTGCTAACTCTTTGACATTTATGATCAGTATATTCCGGCAAATCATAAGGAACAGATTGATGCTTTTACAATACTGCTTAATAATCTGGACCTAATTTACAAATCAGTCATCAGATCGTACAACTTATGTGCAATAAAAATGTGTTTAGAGATGAGGCTAATTTTTGGCTCAATGTGTTTCTCAACAAACAAAATTTGGCGTTATAAGTTTGAAAATAATTTCCAACAGACAATATCGCCTCCATTTCATGCAGTAAAATGTACCGTTTAGTGCGGTTTACATGCTGGTGGC